>OZ023205.1:14480520-14898020 GCA_963995525.1 Escarpia spicata | reverse complement strand
TAAGTCATAGTATGTTTGATGCCGTCGAAAATGGTTATGCGCTCACTGGGCGAAAATCGGTGCCGTTTTCATGCCACTCCATAATTATCGATATTCCTTAAAACAGCCTGTCAAGTACATTAGCATAATGCCCGACATTGTCGAGACGATCTTCCCGACCCCGTCCGCCGACTTTGATTTCGATTAAAACGGTCTCCTGTTTCAACATCGATTAAAATGAATGGCGCTGACTTGGCGATTCCTCCGTGTTCGGCAAAACAATTTTATTAAAAGAATGGTGTTCTCGTTGATCATTTATTTGTATTATTTATATTTTCATCATTATTTAGGTTAGCATTTAAGTAAAGCATGGGCTGTCAAGCAAATTCATCGACCTGAATTTGGGTCTCCGGTAAAAAAGTATGTATGTCTGTCTGCCTGTCTTGGTGTGTGTCTGTCTGTGTGTCTGTCTGTCTGTGTCTGTCTGTCTGCGTGTCTGTCTCTATCTGTATGTATGTATGTATGTATGTGTATGTGTATGTATGTATGTATGTATGTATGTAATGTCTGTCTGTCTGTCTGTCTGTCTGTCTGTCTGTCTGTCTGTCTGTCTGTCTGTATGTCTGTCTGTCTGTCTGTCTGTCTGTCTGTCTGTCTGTCTGTCTGTCTGTCTGTCTGTCTGTCTGTCTGTCTGTCTGTCTGTCTGTCTGTCTGTCTGTCTGTCTGTCTGTCTGTCTGTCTGTCTGTCTGTCTGTCTGTCTGTCTGTCTGTCTGTCTGTCGACTCATATCTCCGTTAGTTTCTCATGAGTGTGGCTGCAGTGTTGTATGTAGCGGGCCCATTGGCCAAACTAAAGGTTTCGACTTTTTCGAAATTCGTCCAGGGGTGGGGATCTTGGGGGGTCAACATTTTTAAATGACGCTTATCTTCGTAAGTTTTGCATGTAGGGGGCTGAACTGTTATGTAGGATCTAGCGGGCCCATTGAGATGGTCCGTAGGTTTAGACTGTTTAAAATTCGTCCGGTGGTGGAAATCTTTTGTGGTAATTTTTTTTTAATGGGACTTATCTCCTTCAGTGTTGCGTTTATGGGGCTGATATTTTGTGCGCGATCTAGCAGGCCAACTGGGGTGGTTCGAAGATTGAGATTTATTTCGAAATTCGTCAGGGGCTGTGGTGATCTCGGGAGTCACAATATAAAAATAGTTTTAGCGCAGACGACTGCATTTTTCCCTGCTACGTCGGGTTATTCCGCTAGTAATTTATTATTGCGTTCTAGTGATCGTATTATACACACTCACAGACACACACACACACACACACACACACACACACACACACACACACACACACACACACACATGTGCAGACAATATTTCTATGCTATGCCCAACCCCTACAAACAATGATGAGATAACGTGAACGTTCGTGACATGTCTTCTTTCTGTACCTGTGTAGGTGATGTTGTCATGATGGTGGGTCACTACAACTACGAGGCATACCACACGATGCCCGTCAACCTTAACCTCATCAACAATGCCTTACTTCGGGTTTGTTCTTTAACTGTCCACTTATGTTCGTATCTCTTTGTCGCGGGTCCAGCATTGTTGACTCACATAGTAGTAGTACAGCGGCTAAGAACCACAAATAGACGAATTGTGCACTTTTTGACAAAAGCATGACAATTGGCACATATGTAGTTGATGTTATGTGGATTCATATAAAGCTAGGTACTCATCGTTATCGATATGTTACCTATCCGCTATCTTGGATTTTAAAATGGCCGCCACTAAGCTCCATTAGGCAAGTATATCAGCTTCTAAACAACATCGAAATATGATCTTGGTGTCTAAACATACATTTCCAGGGTCAAGGAATCCATTTCTGCCACATGCTATATCATCAGATAAAGGCCATATCGAAAGTCAAGATGGCTGCCATGCATAGACTTTTTACAAACATGATTTTAGTGCCTCTTGAGATTGAGAACTCAATATGACGAATCCATAGTTTGTTAATATGTTTCAAGGTCAAGGTCTCCAGTTATATCACTTGCATTATATCCAGATGACGGCCATATTGAAAAACGGCCATGGAAATCATCTGTCCGAATATATCAGTTTCTACACAGCATGGAAACATGATGATTGTGTCAATACCAACATTATCAGGGTTAATTAATACATTTCTCCCATGTGTTGTATTCCCAGATGACAGACGTATTGAAATTCAACATGGCCGATATCCAAAATCATAGATATTGGCTTAATTTAGCTTCAATGCAACACATAAAACGTACACTTTGGGTTTAATCCGGTAACACACGTGTAAATTTATGTAAATAGGCTACAACCATCAAATGATAGTGACACAGAAATATATATATATATATGACGAACTGGAAAACATTAAACAGCTGCTAAACACCGAACTGGAAAACATTAAACAGCTGCTCATCCAGTGCATCGCCGAGATTAGAGCCTGGATGCTGATGCATCAACTTAAACTCGACAATGACAAAACTGAGTTTATCGTGCTGTAGTCACTGCACAATCTACGTGTTTATGGTAGATTGTGCAGTGACTACAGCACGGAACTACCTGGACTTACCTTGCAATCAACAGATGCAGCGACAAATCTAGGCTACTACTTCGACTGACACATGCAGTTAGACCGCCTCGTCTCCAGCTATTGTTCTTCGGCCTACTACCATCTACGCCTAATCGGCAGAATTCGTCACCTGCTGACGCGAGACTCGTGCCATGCTGCCCCAGCCCTGTCTTGTGCTAAGTCGTCTCGACTACTGCAACGCGCTACTCGGTGGATTGAACAATGGACAGATCAACCGACTTCAACGAGCACAGAACTCGGCCGCTCGCCTCATCAACCACGTCAGATGGCGAGATCATATCACGCCTATTTTGCATCATTGCATTGGCTGCCGATCAGCATGAGAATCACCTTCGAGATATGTACTTACATATTTAAGATCCTGCATGGCTTAGCCCAGGACTACCCCAATTGTGCGATAGTTCGCAACGCGCCCACACGTGTATTGCGATCGGCGAGTGACGCAACGCTTCTCGCGTTGACGGTGTCAAAGAGAACTATCGGACGAGGCCGCTTTGAAGTGACAGGCCCACGCCCCACAGATGTGGAATAGTTTGCCAAAGTATGTGCGATCGGTTGGAACATTGGCGGCTTTCTGGAAACAACTTAAAACCCATCTATTTCGCTTGCACTACATGCCTTGATGCAAGCACTGGCTGTCACATCTAAATGACACTGGTGTCTATTTTATAGTATTGATTGGTTTTTACTGTAATTGTTTGAAATTGTATTTTTACATCCTAATTTATTTGTTTTAACGGAATTATTATTATTATTTTAACGGAATTATTATTATTATTAATATATATGTATATATATACATATATATATATATATATATATATATATATATATATATATATATATATATATATATATATATATGTATATATATATATATATATATCAGGCTGTTGCCAAGTTTTAATCAGTTATATTCTCAACCATAATATACCTCACAGCAAAAACAGTCTTGAAAATCTCAATTGGACTGCATTTAGATGTATTCTGCGTTCTCTTGTTGGTTGCTTGAGGGTGTCAGCAAAATACCTACCATATACAATATATACTCTTCTGACAGTTGCCAACTGGCATGTAATGTATTGGATACATTAATGCTGGGCATTGATCATCGTCAACTGTCCATCTGGATAGCATCATCATCCAACACCTTTGTGTCGAGATGTGGAGCAATCTGCAATGATGGGAAGTACTATGTTTGGTAGGCCAATCAGTCTAATTGTGGTCCTTGTCATAATTGGCTTTTTCAGTCGTATCCTCGCATATCTGGTCTACTATATTCCCACGTGTTCTTAACAGCGTATACCGTTTGCATTACATAGTTTTGTCCATACCTAAATGTGTCAGCAAATATGCGCGAATGTCAACCATTGCATTACACAAATGTTTAAAGACTAATCGAAATGATCCTTTTTTATTCCCTTTCTGAATGAAATATTCTCTTAAGATGGTGTCCTGATATTCAACTAATTTTTAAGCCCCTCCGTCACCCTGTTCAAGGCCTCTTTTAGTCTCGCTTTTCTGCACATTTTCCGCCCAGTTTGTTGCGACACCTAGCGGTCGAGGTGACGTCACCACAGGTAGCACCGCTAGAATTTAGCATGTCGCGCATCTAGGCGGGTTGGTGTTTTAGTTTATTTTACATCACCGTAAAGATAATAATCTGACCTGCAGATGTGTCGCTGGATGCACACAGGAATTTTGTTCACTTTTTGAGTTATTGCCGTTTGAAGGTTGCGAATTCTCAAACATACAATGGGATTTATGATGTTTATATCACAGTAAAGATAATAATCGTTCATTACAAATATCCCGCTGGGTGTACCCTTGATTTATATTCAGTTTTTAAGTTATTGCTGTTTGAACATCTCGGATGCTTTGCGGATATAATGAAAGGTTGAGCATTCGCGGTGTTCAAACGGCAATAACTCACAAAGTTAACACAATTCCTGTGTACATCCAGCAACAAATTTGTAGATAAGATTATTATGTTTACGGTGATGTGATATCAAAACATAACATTCCGCAATTGCAATTTAATGTACAATCTGAAACAACAAGCCGCACCGCCGTTCGCCGTGCTAAAGGATAGAGCGCGCTCAGCGGCATTGCCTGTTGTGACACGCAAATGACCACGTTTGAGCGGACTTAGTGACATGAGTTCGCAATGAATAAGCTTCATATTTGGCACAATACTTGAGAAGAGTATTAAGCTTACGTATACGAAGTTTCAAAGATATTTTAAATAACATTTCACTAAGTCTTTAAATGTTGACACTAAAGATGATATTTATTTAGCAAAGTTGTTTTGTATGCCAGGGTGTAGTACATTTATGCTTTGTTGAATTTTTTAATTGGCAGTTTGAAAACTATCTTCCAACTCCACCTATATACCTGTGACATATCTTGCGTTGTCACCATACACCTCTTTTTATAAATGTTATATCAAACGTACAGGCTAACAGTCACTCTTTATGAGTGATTGACTTGTTTGTGACACCGGCCTAGTGTTATTGCTGAGAAAACATGTGGTTTCTGCACGGTTGGTGGTTGCCAGTAAACTCTGAGACGTGTTGTCAACACGGTGTTTAGTATGTTTTCTATATCGCTGACATGAACTCGAAATATAACCATTTGTGTTGTCCATTCAATGATATACTTCTCTTCACCAGTATATGCACTGCCATTTATCTTATGGCAGAGAATATAGCTCGGCAACAACTGAATATATATATATATAGATATTCATATATATGGCGCACATGTGGATTCATCAACGTCAAGAGACACTATAAAATTGTGTTCGTAAAACGTATATGCAATGAAGCCATTTTGAATTTCCATATGGTCGTCGTCTTAGGATACAGCATTTGGCAGAAATGGATTCATTGACCCTGAAAATGTTGGTTTAGACACAACAAACATGTTTATATGTTGTTTAGAAGCCGAGATATTTAGGTGATGAATTTCCATGGCGGCCATCTTGAATTTCAATATGGTCGTCATCCTTGGATACTGCATAAGACAGAAATAGAATCCTTGACCCTGGAAATGTTGAATTAGACACGAAGAACATGTTCTGTGTTGCTTAGAAGTTGATATGTTTGGATTATGGATTTCCGTGGTGACCAATTTTAAAATCAAGATGGTGGCTAGGTACCATGTCGATAGCGATGGGTACATAGCTTGAATATCGCAGTCTACATGAGTGCCAATTTTCATGCTTTTGTCAAAATGGGTACAATCATATCTCTGTAGCTGTTTGTTTCCCGATCGCTTATGTAAGAATAATCAGCATACTGGTAACTCGAGATACGTGGTTTTGCGTTCGACTATTTTGAGCCCAGCACAAAATAATTACGTTCTGTTGAGCGATATGATGCCCTTCTCTGTGCTTATATTCTCCATGGACAGTCGCCATGATAAAAAATGCGAAATATATTTGTAACAACAAACATTCATTTGATAATAATAACAATACTAACAGTAATAATAAACTTCAATAGATCCTATATCCTCAGGAATCTGAGTTCAGAGGCGCAACATACAAGAATCGTATGATACAATCGTGAACAGGGACGAGCAAGAGTCGTCAATAGAGCAACGGACCGCAGAAGGTGTAGGGCGGGAATGCGATTTCAAACAAATAAGTTTTTGTTTACGAAAGATGGCTATAGTTTATGATGATCTTAACGAAATAGGGAGGTGATTCCATATATCGGATGCAACTACAGAGAAAGCAAGTTCGCCAATGGTAATCTTAGTCTTAGAAACAAACATGTGTTGTGAAACAGATGATCTGAGGTTCCAGGGGATGTCTGAATAAATGCAGGAGACTAACTAAATAGAAGCGATGTGTAGAAAGGGCACGATACGTAATAGTGCCTAACTTGAATTTGATTTAATACGCAACCGGAAGCCAGTGCAATTGTCTAAGTAGGGGTACTGATGATGGTGAGAAACGAAGGGCGTTTAATACCATGCGTGCTAAACCATTCTGTACACGTTGGACTTTAGCTAAGTCCCGTTTAGCAATATCGTTTAGAAGTGAACTGCAGTAGTTCAAGCGACTATCAGTTAGCTCTACTGACGCCGAATTCACGGTAATAGTAGAAACAGGATTTGCATACTTGATCAATATACTGGTGAAAGCTGAAATCACTGTCAAAGAAAACACCGATATTTCAAACGGTATCTGATGGTGATGTATCATTACCAACTAATTTAACCGGAAATTATTTGACAACCTTGTTTCACTGTGCCAATAATAATGACATGTACACTGGAATCGTGGGGCTTGGAAGGTGGCAATCGGGGACTTGTGGGGCTCAGTTGAGAGAGAGGTTGCTTAGTCCCCAAAAATTGAGTGTGTTTTAAATGTTAGTGATCACCATTCTAGTTGAATTTTCGGAGTAACATTGGAAAAATGTGGAATACTTGCAATAGGATTTTTTCGAGAAAAAAATCATCACCCAATCACTCCTTGTTTTTTCATGGCAACATTGAGAGAACGTGATTGATTGGTAATCCAGAAAACCAGCCCCCCCCCCCCCCAGTTATCCGATGTCATGTCTGACCGAATCGCTCAACCCCTCAATATTCATTTCTTTCCGACTCCAGTGTTAGTTAGATAAGTTTTACCTGGATTTAGCTTCAACTTACTTGTTTCCATCCACAACAAGATGTCAGTGAGACAGTCATTTAAAGTTGATAGAGATGCATGTGCGTCTTTTGGTGAACGTTATATATAAACCTGTGTGTCGTCAGCATACGGGTGGTGGATTCTAAATTCAAATATACACTGTGCATACTCTATGTGATTCACAAAAAAACATACGCAGATGTTGTTCTGAAAGATATCCAGGTTGTTTAGAGTAACATTTCGCTCGGTATATTACTTACGATTCAGGCAAAATATGCCTGCCCAGTTGAGAAGTTGGTGCACCACGTGGCGACATTGTTACGTTACAGTACTTCGTCGGGCCTGCGTACAGGATCGAAATAATATCGCAACCGCGGTTCAAACTAATGAAGCAGAAGAAAGTGAAAAAGTTGGCACGTGACACAAACATCTGGTTCCTATCGATAAGCATCTCCATCGGCATGCCGTCCATCATGAGTAGCTACATGTTCTTTCTCGTGCAGGAACGCTTCAACGCGGCAAAAGAAATGCAAATATTCAGGTCAGTTTCACCAGCATACGAGGTGTGGTGCCTGGTTAACCTGACCCGTGTGTAGGATATTGGCTGGCTTTTATCGTGAAGGCGAATGTTAAATTACTTTTGATTTCAAATCAGAGGAATACATTGATTCCAGCCACGACCAGAATGCATTTGTTATAACCACGTGCATGAGTACGCTTGCAATAACCACGTTAATTGTAATAACTACGTGGAACAGTATTTTTGTAATAACCATGTAGATGTGGGTTCTCAAGTCAGCGTGACGAAACGATACATAGGGTGGATTTTTGGGGGGAAACGTTCCGTAAGGATTAAGAACAAAAACGTGTTAGTTCCTTTCAGCCATCGATATTAGAATGCTAGCTATAAGCCAGTTGCAAGCAGACGTTTGATGTGTTTGTATTGTTTTGAGTTTGTTCATGATCAGAACAAGGATTCCGGCAGCAGCTAATGAAGCGCTCGTACTAAGTATTCCATTTCTCTGTATACATTTTATTTACTTCAAATATTAGATAGAACACAACCTGTAGTGTATCTTTCCAAAAGAAGCCGGCAACATGGGCGATTGCCAACATTTCGATATCGCATTCTGCCTAGGTAGACTCGAACCCCGTTGCTCTCGATCGGCATTCGGGCGCGATTACCCGCCGGATTACACACACCCATCAATCATTATACTTATTAAACGTGCATCAACGTGGACATCTATCTATATATCTGTCTGTCTATCAGTCTGTCTGTCTGTCTGTCTTTATGTCTGTCTGTATGTATGTCTGTCTGTCTGCCTGTCTGTCTGTCTGTTTGTATATCTATGTATGTGTGTTTGTCTGTCTTTCTCTGTCTGTCTGTCTGTTTGTCTGTCTATCCACCTATCTAACTTAGAGGTACCCCACATATTAAATAAAAACGTGCTGACTGTGTGGTATACAATACTAAAAAGCTATGAGAAATACAGCCATTTTGCCTGGATATGGTATTTTAGTTTAATAAAATGGCATTGAACTTATTTAACTATCATATTTAGTTTATCTGATAAAGTACAATTGTAATCATACACAATAAATATTAGTACATCATATATTTTATATCAATTGTTGAAAAAAAACATATCTTATGTTTCACTAAATACCAACACCGCAAACATTAATTAATTTCATAGTTATATCGATATTACATTTGTATAGAGAAATAATACAAAATAGCATATATTAAAAAGATTGATATGACTTCAATATTGCCAGAAATATGCAAAAAGAAAATGGTGAGGTACTTTAGGTAGTTAAAAATGGAATTGGAAAGAAACCAATTCATAAAGGAAGTACCCTAATTTCGAACCCAAAAATGAGATATATATGTGTGTGTGTGTATTTATATATATATATATATATACATAAATATATATATAATATATATATATACATGCCAACTTATTTTAATTCGGGGAGATTAATCAGCGGTTCAGAAAGCTTCTTGTATCAGAAAGCTTTCCGTATGGAAATTTATCGCCGGTTCAGCACATATATATACGGGACACATTCCATTCCAGGTCTAGGGGCATGACACCATCGCAGGCATAGCGCTGCAAATTTCCAAAGGTTTGGGAGGCACCTGCCAATCCAATATAATCCGGGGGTAGGCCATTAAACCTTTCAGTAGGTTCAGAATAAGGTTTTTCTCACTTTCTATGTCTTTAAGGTGTCCTTATTACGACACCGACTGATGCCACTCTGGCACCTTTAGCATTTTTTTCAAAATATACAAATTAGTATCGCCATTATCAAATATAATTTTTTTGCCAATATCTTAGTAACTATTGACACGAAAACAACAAATGAGATGTCTATATCCATGTTTTATAGGTATGTGATATTTTAGGATGTTTCCAAAGAGATGCTACTGCCCATAACCAACATATACAAATTAGAAGTTCCAATTTGCAAAATATTGAATTGGGCCCACATCGCAGTAAGTATGCTTGATAGCGAAATGGATAAAGTGTCTCTACTTATGTTTTGAGGGTATACAGTGTACAATGTCGACGATGACATTCAGATAGATGTCCCGTTAAACGATTTTAATTTAATATGCAGATTACCGGCAGCCATTGAATAAAATTTATGTTTTATCAATATTTTCGGAATAATTTATGACAGATTTTCAAATGAGGTGTTTAACCCTTTGTTCATAGGGTCAGGAAATGTTATATTAACATCCAAAAAGTAACTTGTACGCTGATATATTCAAACAACGTAATAAAACATTATTTACTACCAAAGTAACTAATAAACATTGTTTTTTTTTCTCAATTACTTTCAAGATATAAATTATAGCATCACAAACAAGGTGTACATAACTTTCTTTAGGTCAAAACTGACAAAATCCTGCTTTGCAACTCAAGTGAATAGCTCTCTTCGCTATCTACTCTGGGGGCAGCAACTGGTTTAACAAGATTTAACAAGGTTGCCATCCAGAGAATTAACTCTAGATGGCAGGTGGACAAGGAAGCCCTTTGGCTTATCGAGAGTCCAACCCTTTTATCTACATATATCCAGCCCTTCTGAGGTATGTGTCGATTTTATTTTTAAACATATTCACGCTACTAGCACCCACACAATCATCAGCTAATATGTTCCATTCATTCACAGTCCTTTGTGAAAATGAGAACTTTCTTACGTCTAATCGACACTGCTCCTTTACTAATGTAACTTCATGTCCTCTAGTCTTTCTATCTTCCTTAACTTAAAAAACATATTTCTATCAATATTTCCATAACCATTCAATATTTTAAACACTTCTATCTGATCTCCTCTCAATCGCCTGGTCTGTAGTGTTTTTAAACCACATTCTTTTAGGCGTTTTTCATAACTAAGATCCCTCAGTTTTGGTATCATTTTAGTCGCTCTCCTCTGTATTCTTTCTAGCATATCTATATCCTTCTTGTGATATGGCCTCCACGCTTGAATACAATATTCTAAATGAGGCCTAACTATTGTTTTGTACAGCGGTATTATTAGTTCTTTTTCTTTATATGCTATATTTCGCCTAATCAATCCAAGGATTTGATTTCCTTTTGAAGCTGCAATTCCACACTGCTCTGGTACATTGTCATTTTGACAGTCAGCCTCTTATCAACAGGTACATCATAACGAATATAATAAACGAGCTGTAGAACACCGCCATAGTGCAGAACGATATGTTTTTTTCTGATAAACATCCAGATCTGATGAATTCAAGATTGCAGTTAACGATTTGGTATATTTCGTGGCACCCAGTGGGGAAGGTGAGAAATCAAGGACTGATGTCCAAATGACAGTCTGGATGTGGATCCGGCGAATATGTTCTTCAAATGCTTCTATCGTCGGTACGGTACTGTTGTCACCTTTGCTTTACCCGCTTTCGTGTCCAGATCTCCTCATGAACTGCCGACATGTCTTGTCTTTTCTCCACTGTGGAATTCAGCAATTAATTATGTAACCGCCGAGATTCGACCAGGTAGAAGAACCTGGATTGCCTTTCCATTCCGAATAGCATAGAACTGTGCCACCGAGTCACAACCAGAAAATGCGTGTGCTGGTAGAAGCTGCGATACCATAACAGTATAATATTTCTTAGTTGCCACTGCGTTGTCTATCATTGCCCGACCAGGATTGATGCTCTCCATTGGTGCTACAATAAAAAAAAACTGTAGCACCAATGTAAAGCTACTTGTTTTTAAGACTTATTGCGCATGCCTATACACCGCCCAGTTATGGAGTACCTATAGACTAAAGACCATTAACAAATTAACTGTAGCCTACAACAATTCACTGAGAATCCCTTTAGGGATCCCAAGATATTCTAGCGCGAGTAGACACATTTGCCAAGTTGTCAATGTGTTATAAGAAAGATTATATACATTTATGGAACGTATGGAAAAGATTAACACTTATATTGTTCACTGTGTTGTAAATAGTGACATGATCTATTCGTTTCTGCTGCAGAAAAAATGGATGAAACAATTATTTTGTCTATGATAATATTCTTTATGTTATTGTACTAATTATTCATGATATGGCTGCAAAGACATGCACACATTTGTGTTGATTAACATGTTGTCTTCTTCTTTTTATCTTTCTCGTGTTGGTGTTATTACATGTATGACTATGGAACTTTCCTTATATCAAGGACTGAGTCTGAAATAAACTTATCCGATCTTAGCTCTTTTATGACATTAATGTCTAGTGTCATTTGTTGAACTATGATCACGTCTGCCTCTTCGTGTGTCGCTTGAAGACGTTTTCAGGTTGTTAGATCACCATGACATAGTTCATTCATGACAAACTTGTGTGTAGTTAGTAGCATTTCAGTTTGATCCATTTCAACAAGCAGCTGACAAACAGTTTGTTTTCATTTATACCCAAGACACCTTTCTGGGGGTGGAAGTGGAGTCTGAGGACGGAGTGCATGTATACAAAATCATTTAAAATGTCAATTAAGTAAACCGAACTAATACATTCTAAGTTAGAAATATGAACCACATAAGAACAAAATAAAATGTGTGAACCGATTAAATCCCTAAAAATAAAGAATGTGCTTAAATTAGTTAACTAAATAAATAAAACAAGTTAGTAAGTAAGTGAATTTATGTCTTCATCCAAATGATATACAATATAATTCCAGAGCAATGTAACACAGATGAGGTGGCTACCAGAGAAGTATAACTTATCGAGCTGGTAGCCAAGTTAATTAAATGTCACTGGTTCGAACTGCAAAGTTCTTCCTTGAAGCCGAAATAAATCAAAATTGAAATTGGCAGTCGATGAAACATGCATACTGACACCTCATTTGTTGTACGGCTGTCAATAGTTACTGATATATTGACGAAGATAGATTATTTGGTAATAGCGACACTAATTTGCATATTTTGATAATTGTGGTATCACTCGGATTCCGTTTAAGAACACACCAAAAATACAGAAACTGCAAAAAACTTTGTTCTGACACAACTACGTCTTTCCTAGCATGTTGGGGCTGCTCTTGGGTAGGGTGCAATAGCGCAGCGGTAAGAGCTTCGGACTCTCGACTGAGCGAACCCGAGTTTGAATCCTATGCGGCGATGTCGCACCTTTGGCAAGTTCGTTTACTCTACGTTGCTTCAGTTCACTCAGCTGCATGAATGAGAACCTGGCTATAGACAGTGGTGTATATTTGTGTACGAATAGTCTTCTCGCATTAATTGCAGCGTGGCTAAATGTTTCCCAGAGAAGCCGAGATGGTGTTCCATTGAACAGGTATGCCAGGAAGTAAAGTATAAAGCGCTTTGAGCAGTCCTGACGACTGGATACTGCGCTATATAAGAACTTACCTCTATTTTGATGTACAATTATATGTAACGTGAAAGACTAAACCACCACATATGAATGCCTAACATTAAACATTATTCGTTATTCAAGACACAACTGTACATCTTCTACAATGTATTGGCTGTATATTTACTTAACATATAATGACGGTTAGTATTTCTTGTAAATACAACAACCTTAATCAGTGTACATATTTAGCTGTGGTTCGGTATTCCATTTTACCATTACTTTACCGTTATCAGTATACAGTAAATTCTTAAAATATGGCATTAGCTCAGTCACAACGTTTCATGTAGTGTATAAACAGGATGTTTGGGAGTCGTTTTGGATAGGAAGATAGAAACCGCTACATTGTGAGGTAACTGTGAATTGTTTTGATCGGGAATGTCTGAACTTTACATACTCCTTACTAATGTCACGTATTAATACCATTCATTTTAATACAATGAAAATGAATACATTGAGAGTTTTTATTGCGTTCAGATGTGCAACCGTTAAGGGTATCTAATACAATATACAATCAGGTATTGTTAATACGACATTTAAAAAATGGTTTTCATTAATAGAGAGTCTACGCGTGTCTCAAATGTGTTACCGCTACCAACATTACTTTTCTTAACCGTTACCCGGGTTGAAAACGTCAAGTTGAAGACGTAGTCTGCTTTAGATCTGTATGATATGGATGTCACGAGAAACGGTGAACATGTGAAAAAGGTTTCAAAAATGAATAAAATAATAAAATAATTTTCGAGATATAATTGTTTAGAAGTTAGGGTCAAATGTAACACATTAACTACGAATATGTTACACTTTCTTTTCTACTCATTTTTTCAGATCAAGCTTTGCTGTTCAATGAGTATATTAATATACTTGGTTATTATACGTGGCGCGCACACATACGCACGCACGCAAGTACGCACACACACACACGCACACTAAATGTAACTTATAATTTATCTTGTTAGTGGAGTTCGCGTCGGTGTATACTGGTTTGCGAACATGATCTTCGACTGGCTTTTCTTCATGATGCCGAGGGTATTCATATATATCGTGCTCTATATCGCCATAGGCGACTTGGCTAAGTTCTTGGAGATAGCAGGAGACTCCGCCATGTTGTTCGGTCTCTACGGCTGGGCGACCATGCCGCTCATGTACGTCGCGACGATGCTCTTCGGCAGATCCGGCGACGTGTTCAGCTGGCTCATTCTCTACCATCTGATTACGGGTAGGTAGACCCCGTCTTAATGATGCCGCCTTTCGATGTCACCCTTTGGCGTTTGCTTCCCTATCTGACACCAACCAGTGATTCCTAGGTTCTGCTGTGTTGTCCGTTATGGTAATATCTGCAGAATGTCTGCGAAGAGACACCGATTTCAAACTAACTACGAATTTGTAAATAATCGCGCCATAAATACTATAATTGTAAATGATACCGGGTAGATACAGTTCTAGCATATGTTCTTAAAAATCATTAATTGCGTTGTTATCAATACTACTGCGTGTCCCAGGCATTTTGTTTGTTCTTGTCAATTCGAACTACACGATATGTACACAGCATTTTATATTATATATTGTATATAATACAAACGAACATTCTGCACTTTCAGTAAAAAGTAATTTCCTCGAAGCTCTCTGTATATGTAATGTTTAAAAAAATACGTACAAAATTGTTGAAGATATTAGCGCGCATTCTATTTTCGAAATGGCAGAATGTTCGCTCTTAATTCCCGTTTGTTCATTAGCGAACAGAATTGTCTGTCAGATGCCTCACGAAAATAATCCGTCGTGTCCAGGATTCTGCGTGAACTACGTCATGGTAATAATACAGTCGAACGGGTATGCCGGACGCCTCCACGACTTCTGTGTGGCGTCGATGCCCAGTTACTGCCTCGGTCGCGGCCTCTACAACTACCTAAAGAACCATTACAACAGAGAGTATTGCATGCAAAAAGCGATCCGGAATAAGTGCGCTGTAGGCATCAAACATTCTTGCTGTCCAGGTAAGGCACTACGTTGTTATGATTTGTGTACATACACTGATTTTAAAAGCCATTTACATATAAGTAAATTATTAATTAGCTGTATTTGCACCACACGTGTTAATCAACTTTCTAAATTGCCGGTTGATAAATAGTCATTAACTGAACGTTTTATACTTCATTGTTTTATTTTTAGTTTAATAATATTAAGCATTCATATAGCGCCGGAATTGCATACAAACGTCATATAAAATGCCAATTAGATAAATCGAACAGATAAATTTTAAGTTAAATGTATGAACAATACAAAAACAAAATAAAATATCTTAACCAGTTAAATCTCCGAAATAATGTGTTTAAATTACTTAAATAAATAGTTAATGAAATGTCGTTGGTTTTGATTGCAAAGTTCTTTTTTGAAGTCTTACTGGAATAAATCAAACTTGAAAGTGGCAACACAGGCTGCATGCGTGACTTCTTGAGGCAGGACAGTCCAAAGTATCGGGCTAACTACCGAGATGGAACGGCGGCCACAATGTTCCAAGTGGTATCTTGGAACAATCAGCAGACCTTTTCGGCCGATACAGAAACATAAATTCAAATAAATACTTCCAAAACATTACGTGTAATATTAGTTATAGTTGGCCAGGGACTCTAGAATGGTGCAGGCTCTGGAATGGTGTAACCAGCAGCGCCCTCTGCGCGCGAGGATGGGTGACACCTGCGCAGAAAAACTACAGTGTCGCCATCTAGCGGCAGTTGTCTGATGAAGAGTGCTGATAGCACTCAACACGTCACAGGGAAAATGTAAACTGACTGTGAAATAAGTAAAAATATTAGTCATTCAAACACTTGAATGAGAACCTCAATGCTCAAGCGGGGAACGACGGAGATTCCTGGTATGGCACAATATATGCTGTTGGCACTGGGAAAATAAACAACGTATCCTAGAGTTGAGAGCTAAATTCAACAGTTTTTCAATCTACGCGTTTCTAAGACCTACACACAATGCAAGGCCCACCACAAGGTATCATGGATGCACCCCAGACCCAGGATATGACATCAACTAAGCATCGTTCTGGTTCGACGACGCCACCTAAACGACTCTACCGCATCATCACGCTGATTGCAACACAGATTATAGTGTTGTAGTCGCTGACACGAACCTATCGTCCAAGTAGTATCACAATGGAAACCAACGTGGACAAATAAAGGTTGTCATAACCCAAACATTGTATTTGCACTGACAGTAAATTACAACCTAAGAAACCAAGTCAGTCAACAAGACAACAACGGAAATGCAAATGAGTAGTGACAGTTTTCTAACAAACAATTAATCTATCATCCTGAACAGTTTTCGCGTAAACTCTCACCGTAACCCCGACTGTTCAATAGCCAGTCTTGGCATCATGAAACCGGTAATTGAAACAAAACTAAAGACATTCTTTAAATATAAAAAACAGACCAAATGAGAGGACTATTGTTCGCTACAGAATAGCGGTATTGATCCGTGTTGGCACTGTTACCCCTTCAGCGAGTCAACGAAAGCGTAATTAACCCTCCATTTTTTAATACCAAACCCGAGTAAAGGTAAATGTTGAATTGTATAATTGACATGTTTATCATAAAATATATAATTAGTTACATCTTGGCTTTCCAACCTTTAACTAAAATCAATCGTATAATAAGCAATATTTTACAGACGATTGTATATATTTATTGCTAAAGTTGCACCTTCTTGATAAGGGTTGAAATGCGAGGCTTTGTCACAGCTAGAGCACATCGCAATGTATTTCTGTTCTTGGTTTTAATCTTGATCCTTGCAGAAATACCAGTAGTTCACAAGAATGCATTGGTATCAGGACTGGGAAAGCTCTGTCAAAGTAGGATAATATGGGTATTCAACACCTGCTTTTTGTCGGAAAGTAACCAAGTCAGAATCTTGAAAGCCTTCCTTCACCATGCTATCTTCCCCGCAAACCAAAAAACTTGTCATTCATATTTTACAACTCCTTCGTTTACTGAAAACAGTATCACACCCATGCATTCTTCTCACAGTGTTCCCAACCAACCTCTTCCATGGAACGTTATCAAGACATCATCAACAAACAGACACTGCTCTTCGCTCTCTTCAAGTGGCATTGACAATATGGAGAACATGGATACCTCATTAGCCTGAAATTCATGTTAATAAAATCTCCATTTGCGAATGTAGCTGACAAGGTTGGCCTTGAGCTGTGAAGATTTACACCACATTCATGTAAGATGTTTAGCTGACTGAGCACAATGCGTTCAATATAGCCCACCTTTATAGTAAATATATTGCCTCTTGGTCTGACATCGTTGCTTGATTTGTTGGACTCCAGCTGTCCTTCCAAGAACATGATGTTTATTATGTTTATTCGAACACACAATGAAATGCTGCCCCCGTGATAGTCAGTGATCCTCCACAGCGAAGAGGAAAACACTGAAATCGGTTCCGATGTCTTCACATTCACTGATAATTCTAGAGATTGTGGCATTCCAAAGAACAGAGAGTCATGTTTTGCAGAGTTGCGACGAACTGATAAATCACTCAGTGGCAAATCACTCAGTTGAAGAGCGAAGCAGCTAGGGGTTTGCTAACATGTCTGATACTAAATTGGCCTGATCTCAAAATGACCACACTCTACTCAGATGTATCTTTATTGTATACAATAGTTTAATTATCAGATAAGAGACTATCTTTTAATCCTTAATTAATTAAGCATGCCTTTTCGTGTCGATTTTCGAGCGTACGAACTAACGAATGCACGCACACACAGACGCAAATAAACACACACACACACGTGCACGCACGCCCGCACGCCCGCACGCCCGCACGCCCGCACGCCCGCACGCCCGCACGCCCGCACGCCCGCACGCCCGCACGCCCGCACGCCCGCACGCCCGCACGCCCGCACGCCCGCACGCCCGCACGCCCGCACGCCCGCATGCACACTACACACACAAACACGCACACCACACACACCATACACACGCACGCGCACACGCGCACACGCGCACACGCACACAAGCACACACGCACACACGCACACACGCACACACGCACACACGCACACACGCACACACGCGTTAGAATTTTTTTCAGGATAAGCACTTATGGATTCATTAAATGATTTAATTGAGTTATTTAGTTATGTAGCGATGTTAATTAGACTTAAGGTGAACAAATTATTTAGGTGAACATTTAGTTAAACTGAGCATTTTGCTAAGTCGGAGTCATTGTCTTAGTCAGCTAAGGTGACGGACTCACCTAGGAACACGCGTTCCTCTTTTCCAGTGAGGTATTTTGTCACCATTAAATGCAGGCTAGGGAAGAATTATGAATAATTTCTTTTTTGACTAAAATGTAAATTGGGTCATAACGTCCAATACGCTGTCCTTTTACAACTGAACGGAAAATATAATTGAATGTTGTCGTTTTTACCGTGATATTGCCCTGTTTTGGACTAAGCCCCAATAGTCTGTCCGTTTATGTGTACCTGCCAAGTCTCCTGAAAATATGTAAACTCTTAGAGGTTACGCTTTTGTGACAGAAGCATGGCGGATTGAGGACTTTAGAGGTCCGTCGGCTGCTATTCACCTGGCATCATATCACAAAAGGTATCACTCTTCCGAACCTATTACAGTATAGACATCACTGTAAAATACGTTTTTTTCATTTAGAACAGAAATCTACATCTTCTAACAATTTTAATTCAAATTACCTATAGCTTGGTGATGCATTAGTTTGCCAATTGTCACGCTACCACATAGTGGCACGACATGTTTTATTAACCTAAGTTAAGTTGATCCTACAGCCAATGGGGTTATAAGTTACAATCCAACAAACTTCCGTGGATGTCTCCATAAAATAGTTTGTGGAGGCTCCTTGACAACTGCCCCTTCTACGCTGCTCTAAATCCGGCGCTGGACAAAAGTGGACTTGATTAGTCATGAAGTGATATTAGTTAAACTGAGGGTGCATCAGTTTATTCAGTTGAACATTTTGTTAAGCCAAGGAAGTAATTTCTCTAGTCAGTTTAGGTGACGCACTAAACTAAGAGCATACATTCCACTTTTACTATTTTCAAATGAGGTATTTTGTCAATTAAAGTGCAAGTTTGCAACATTGTCCCAGTTATTTGTCCTTTTATGAACACTGCTGAGTACAATGGGCTGAGTGATAAGGCAGGACTGAGGAGCATGCTAAGATAACTAATGAGTCGCGGTTGAATTTTGATCAAAACTGTAGTTCGCGACGCTGCGAGTTTCTTACACGTACTGGTCAAACCGGGGTACACATCAGCGGATAGGTGCAGGAAAATGATGGAATTGTGCACTTTTGGATAAAAGCAAGACACTTTGCTCATCTATTATATACACCAAGGGAACCATTTTAAAGATTAGAGAATAAGAGGATAGCGATTTTTTTTAATTACTTTTTACCTTCGTATGCATGCCATTTTTAAATATGGCGCCTGTCGATGCATATTATTGTCATATTTCAATAACTGCATAAAATAGAGCCACAGAGTTGATGTCAAAATGTGTATTTTTAGATGCGATAGTTTCAAATGCATTATCTTTTAACTTCATTGTCTATAAAATAGATCAGCCATTTTTTATATTCTTCATTTTAAAAGATGGTGGCAGACAAAACATGTTATTCCTGTATAGTCCAGCGGATTGGGTACTTTTGGATAAAAGCAAGACACTTTGCTCATCTGTTCTATACACCAAGTGAACCATTTTAAACATCAGAGGCATTCTAGATTTTGCTGCGTTCAGAAATGGCGGCCATTTAAAAAATAGTCGTCCAATTAAATTTCCCGTATATCTTAATAACTGCGATAATATTTGTGTCTAGATGTAGGTTTTAGGGGTCAAATATTTTATATTTTTTACTTTTGGACTTCTCCTACGTTAAAATATATCCGCCATTTTGAAATATCCGCCATTCTGAAATATTCGCCATTTTGAAAGATAGCGGCAGACAAAGCCTGTTATTCCCGTATCTTACTATCTGCATATCCATGAGCCTTGAGGTTGGTGTGATCTATATACGTACAGTTCAGGTCAATATAATGTCAGTAAATTACAATTGTAGTATATCAAAGCCTAGTGCAGCACAGTTGTATGGACACAACACTCGGAAACTGTTGCGGTCCATCTCCACCGTCTTACTCTGGTCCCTCAAGATTAAATTTTAGGGCCACTGTTATTTATTATATATATATAAATGACATAGCACTTTCTAGTGACCTTTTCAAATTCATAACGTATGCTGACGACACCACCCTTACTAGTACACTAAACACATTTAACGATTCAGAAAGCCAAATGCGAAGTGAAACTATTAACAAAAAACTAACAAAGATTAGAAATTGGTTGAAAGCCAACAAACTGTCACTAAATGCCAAAAAGACTAAATTCATAAATTTTCATATGCCTCAAAAGAAAGTAAAATACCCTGTATTACAAACAGATGGGGCAAACATTGAATGTGTAAATGATTTCAATTTTTAGGCATCACAATAAATAACCATTTAAACTGGCAGAGTCATATAAACAAAATAGCAAATAAAATATAAAAAAACAGTAGGCATACTAAATAAATTTAAACACTTTTTACCACCTAATACATTATATATTATGTACAATGTTTTTAGTCTCCCTCATATCAATTATGACATACTTTTGTGGGGTCATCAAGAACATTTAATTTTCAAATTACAGAAAAAAGCAATACGATAACTGCACAATGCTCACACAAGTCCTATTTTTAAAAGGCTTCAGTTGCTAAAGTTGGATAACATTTATAAAATCCAACAATTAAAATTTTTCTATAAATTAATTAACAATCTTTTACCCTACTACTTCAATGTTTTCCAAGGTCACATATTTATGATATTCATCTGCACTGCATACGTGAAAGAAATAATCTGTACATGTCCAGATTCAAATATGAATTTGCGAAAAAATGCATTAGACACAACATAGTAGAGACAGTTATTTTAACATACACAAAAAACGTTTTTATTTAAAATTATGAATCCACTTGTCGTATCCATAATTGCTTTATTTGTAATTCGTAATACATATTAGAATGTATACCTAAGTATCCATATGTACGTCAATGTGTACACGAGTACATATAATCAGTCCTTGTATTATGTATGCATGTTGACACATTGAGTAATTAGCAACTATAAAACAAGTCATATGCTATTCTGATTTGTGTCATGTAAATTATATTGTTGTTTATATTTATGAGGTGGCTCCTGTGGTAGCGACACTATATATCTTAATGGGAGTCTCCCGACCTTATCCATTACGTGTGTTATTCGTTGTATATGTATCGTATTTATAGGTCATGTAAATTTATTCTGAGTTCTGAGTTCTAGTAGTTTGGTCGTTGCGTTAAACGCCCACCCTGGCGAGGCATACGCAATTCAATTCCAAGTGTCTTTGCAAACTTGCTAGTTTGGACAATTATGTCTTCCTTAAACTGTTATTCAGCTTCTTTTCTGTGCGTTTCCAATATGACCAACAGCTGCTGGTGTTGTCGTAAACTTTGAAAACATTGAGTTGAACAGCTTGCAAAGCTTGTGTCACTGGCTGCAGCAACATCGCTGAATATTTCGCCAGGCACACCAAGAATGTAGACGTTTCGGATGCCCATTGCAACTGGTGTGCATGTTGGCGGGTTTTGCCAGAAGCTATATGATGCGCTGGTACTTGGCCGACCATTGTGTTATATATTATAAACAACATATAAACATGTTTGTTGTGTCTAAACCAAAATGTTCAGGGTCAATTAATCCATTTCTGCAAAATGCTGTATCCTAAGACGACGACCATATGGAAATTCAAGATGGCTTCATTGCATATACGTTTTACGAACACAATTTTATAGTGTCTCTTGACATTGAGGAATCCACATGTGCGCCATATATATGAATACATATATATATATATATATATATATATATATATACTATAAAATATAAAGATATTACATAAATTGTAAACCTAACATATACTTTGATTGACGAATATGTCCAAACATTTAAAATTCAGCAACCCTTGCCCCTTACGGACGCCCATGGTCTACTTAAATAAAAGAAAACGAAAGTTGTTTAAATTGTGGTAATAGTCCAGAGGCAGGATGCTTTTGCATGCTGCAGATTGTGTCAAGCACGGAAGACAGAAAATTGTCTTCAGAACAGTTGACACTGATATTGTCATTCTAGCTGTCAGCTTTGCTCGCAGACTTGGCTGTGAAAATCTTGTGGTCGCGATCGGCACAGGGAAATTGTTCCGATGCATTGATGCAACTGCTATTTCGAGCTTGATCTTGACAAGTGCAACGCACTGCCTGTCTTTCATGCACTGACAGGGTGTGACACCACATCATATTTCGCTGGAAGAAGAAGAAGTTTATTTTATTCACCCCAGACACATAATTAAGCAGTGTTACATCGGTTTTGATTTGAAGAAAATTAGTAGGTAATGTGTGTATATATATATATATATATATATATATATTACATGTACATACATATAATTCATAAAATTAAAACGCATAGCTCATACGTACGGATACATCCGCCTACAAATTACAATTATCAAATAAAAACGTAAATACAATCATCCAATTTAATACCAATGGGGTGGGTGACTCCTGGTAAGACAACATTTTTGCTGTCATAGGAGCCATCCCAATTTTGATGATATCATTGCTCTATTAGCCAGATGTATGTCTCATACACTATATATTTATATATAAAAAAGTATTTTTCACATACAGTGTAAATCCACGTAAACTATGAGTGTATATTTTATCTTTGATTATTTCGGGCGTGTTATTAATAGTATGAGTATATTTGAGACATTTTATTGCAAATTCATGTTTACTTCTAAAAGTATGTATATTTTTTATGTATCGAGTGTTGTAATTGTGCATATTAGCAAGTGGGGTAATATTCCAGTTAAAAAAGTAAATTTACAAGTCTATGTGTATGTATTTTTTTTTAATGTTCTACTTTTAATAAATGAAGTTCTTTAAATAGAGGTTCAGTACGGGAATTATAATTGTTTAAGGTTATTATTCGCACTGCTTTTTTGAAGTTTTAAAATTCTATTTCGTTGACATCCCCATGCCATTATGCAATAGTGAATTGTATTGTATTGTATTTATTCAGGTTCCAACAAGTCCAGTGGACCCAGTAACAGGACTGATAAAGGAAACAATACATATAAATAATAAAACAATAATAGAATAATAAAAACAAGAAGAACAATAAAGACATAAAAGCCACACAATATCAACATCAAATATACCAGGCAAAATATGTTATACATATAATTTTTTGGAATTGAAGATCTAAATGGTTCAGCTCTTGAATATATATCATAAGTTGGATCTCTTAAATACAATGTGTTGAAAGTAGTCATACATCTACTCAAAACACAGTGTTTTCTAATGTTGATTCTGCTATTGGAAACTCTAAAAGGGATGTAGTTTCGTAGATATCGTGAAGGACAGTGAAATTGGATAGCCCCTACCAGATGCAACGAGTCTAGTTGGGAGTGCACACACCTGTGTAAAAACATAAGATCTGCAACTTGCCTACGATGTTGAAGGGAAGGTAGCCTAAAATGATGGCAAAGCTCAGGATAACTGTCAGAGGAGTGCTGCATTTTGGATTTGTAACATAGATATTTAATTAATTTCTTTTGAACTCGTCCAATTTTGTCAATAAACGTACGTTGCCAGGGATTCCAGATAACACTGCAATACTCCTAACTAGAGATATATACAAGGATCGCAAAGCCTGTACATCGGTATATGTTGTGCAAACGCGCTTAATAAAACCACTCATCTTAAAAGCTTTACAAACACAACGATTAATATGAGATAATACTAACGAGTTATATAACTTTTATTCCTAAAGGTAGTACATGTTTTAGTCGGTTTAGAATGCCAATTGTCTTGGAACTCTTGTTAGATATTTTTTCAGTATGTTTTTTCCAGTTTACGTTAGTGTCCAAGGTCAATCCAAAAAAAAATTATTCATTCACTTTTTCAATATTGACATTGTCTATTCTTAACGTAGAAGTGTGTATGTGTTTATTAAGCATGTGAAAAATCATATATTTTGTTTTGTTTAACAACAGTTTGTTTATATTTAACCATTCAGAAAGTTCGACAGTTCTTCATTTATACAGGCTTGAGTGCTTTTATTTTGTGAGTTATCAGAAAACGTTCTGAAAATGGACCAAGAATTGATCCTTGTGGAACACCAATTGTTATAGGTAAAGTGTCTGACTGGATTTCTTCAATTTCGGTATATTGTTTTCTGTTTGTTAAATAACTTCTAAATAAATGCAGTGTTGAGCCATCAATGCCATACTGTCTTAATTTATTTAGTAAAATGTTATGGTCAATGGCATCGGAGGCCTTGGAAAGGTCGAGAAATATGCTAATCGGTTCTTCATTTTTATCCATATGTGTTATAATTATATCAATTAATTCTAGTGTGGCATATTCAGAATTGGAATATTTAGGTATAAATCCGTACTAATTATCAAAAAGAAGTTTAAAGTCATTGAAATATGAAGATAACTGAATACAACATATTTTCTCAATAACTTTTGAAATAGAAGGAAGAAGAGAGATAGGCCTGTCAATTGTCAAATAATGATGGATCGTCTTTTTAAATATTGGTATAACTTTCACAATTTTGTGTTTGTCCAGGAATATACAGGTATTGGAAATTTGGTTTATTAATAGTGTTAATGATTCTAAGATCGTGGGTTCGATTATTTTTAATAATTTGGATGAAATGCCGTCGAAATCACAGCTGCTTTTGCGGGGAGATTTTCTATGGTTTTCTTTACAGTTTCTTCGTCAACACATTTAAATACAAAAACAGAATTTACTTGTTTATTTAGATAATGACTATAATCTTTATTATCTTTAAAAGTGATACTACTTGCAATGGTCTGGCCTATATTTGTGAAGTAGTTATTAAATTTGTTTGCAAGTATTTCTTATATCATGCTTAAATTTATTTAAACTGTTTTCAAAATATATTTGCTTGGCTATACGAATGCAATTTTTTAGTATTATACGTTTATATATTTTATTTTTATTTTTTAGAGTTATACGTTTTGAAAAAATATATATTTTATATATTTAAGAATCTATCCAGGCTTATGAAATAAAACTAGAAAGAGAATCAGATTGCGAAGAAGCTGTTTGGTGTAACATAGTTACAGGAAACTTAACGTTAACAGTTGGCTTAGTTTATCGAAGTCCAAACATAAGCATAGAAGAGAATGAAAAAATACAAAACGCTGTAAGGGAAATAAGCAAACAGGACTGTGTTATTATGGGGGATTTTAACAATGGGCATGTACAATGGAAGTCTCTACATTGTATGGGGAGTGAGGACCACAAGTTTTTAATTTTAGTTCAAGATACTTTCCTTTCTCAACTTGTGCTAGAACCAACCAGGGGTGAGAATGTGTTAGACATAGTTTTGTTCTCACATATATGATATATATGTATTTTAACATATTTAGGAGGAGGTTCAGGCTTCGAAGTAAAATCAATAAGCATAAACTACGGTTGGTGGTCAGAAAACCTTTTGGTTAGTATACCTGCTGTGCATTATAATATAAATTAATTTAATTTACAGAACAAAATTACCAATTAAAGTTCCATTAGTTCTAGTGAATCTAGTAGGAAGAGTGTTTTGAGGCTATGTGATATTAATGTATCAAAGGAATCACTAGATGTGTCGGTTTCTTTTAATTTGAATAGGTTTATGTTAAAATCACCTGCAAGAATAAGATGATTATTTGCATTATTTTGCAATGAAGGATTAATCGATGAAAATTCATTTATAAAAGTATTTAAGTTGTTATTACCTGTTCAGGGGTGGGTCTGTATATGTTACCAATAGTTATGTTCTTTGAAAGGGTACCACCATTTATTTGAATTATTAAACCTTCTCAAAGTTCGGACTGCTCCATATTGATTGTCAATATATATAATTCGCCCTCCTCTATCACTACAGGTTTTACCCTGTGCTAGACAGTCGTAGCCATGTAAGGCACATTGGGATAAGTCATCTTTTTCCGCTTTCCATGTCTCTTGCAAACATATGACTCTAAATTTTAAATTATTAAAGCTAAATTCTTCAACAAAAGCCTCAAGTTCATCAAATTTAGCGTTTATGGATTGAATAATTGTGCTTAAGATGCTAAAATAATTTTGTTTACTCTGACCTAATATAATAAAGGTATCAACATCACAATAAGATGAACGACGTATTATTTGCGGTTCTTTGTTTTCAATATCATTTATATCTAAAACATTTATTAAATCATTTTTTGAATGCCTCCTAAGAAGGAGAGGATATTTTCCTCAACTCATTTAGGGTTACCACCACTCATTTCTCCCCGATTATTATGTTGATCAGTTTGATATTTATTTAAGCAGATAGACGAGATACGCTTAGTGATACATGCATGTGAATTATATATATATACGTGGCACAGTTCTTTACAACTGTTAACATTGTAGTGCTCTCTGTATTTGTTAAGATGTACATTTAGACTTTTGGTATGGACAAACATATCATGAGCAGAGCATTAACCATTAATATCAACGTAATATTCTCATTCTTCAAGTTAAATAATAATAAATTGTAATAACAAATCAACATGAACATGATAAAGAGTAATACAAATAATAGAAAGCTGGATTGCTCCTGAGATATCATCAAACTGATGATCTGGTGATGTAAGTAAAGAAAAAAGGTAGATAGACACAATCAGTTTAGAAGAAAAAACTTTAAAAAGAACTACCCAGGTGGATTCAACAAAAAGGCATAAATAACGGAAAATGAATAAAATATTTCAAGTGACGGTTTGTACCTAAAATAAATTACATGTCTTTACTATGAGATCAATCAAGATCGTTTGCCTTGTGTATGTAACCTTTAAAAAGAAAATATATATAACCTTTAAAATGAGCTCACTCAACAGTATGAATAAATTAATACGTTAGTAAAGCCCCCTAACTATTTTATCATGATATTTCTGGGATCATATGACTATGAAACATAAATACTGTAATCATAAACAAAAACATAGCTATATTAGTCATATACTGATGTACCGTAGATACATAAAACACAATCTACGACCACCGTCATCGGCATCACATCACATCACATCAGTCTTTACTTTGAGAATTTGTCCAGGTCAGAATTCGATGAGATGAGGACGATCCCACTTTTCAGATCCTTTGCCAAGATTGTTACGTTAAACGTCCATGTGTCTGCAAGTTTCCCCTGACAGCGTAGGTTTCTTGCGTGGAACTCAAGCTGTGATCGTCTAGCTGCCAAATCTTCGTTTAAATAAACACGGCTTGCGTGTCCTTTAAGTTTCCCTCGCATTCGGATGTTGGAGCCCCGGTCGCGCGCGTTGGAACTTCACTAGGACGCCACGCGGGCGACCTGGGTCGTTTGATTTTCTTCCGATACGGTGGAAGCGAACAATTTCGGACGATGAAAGTGGGGGGGGTAAGACATATTTCAATGTTTATTAGGCCTATGTTGTCCGCCTCGAGATCTTCCCCGCCCTCCGATTCCTTCAGTCCATGGACCTGGATACTGCCTCGCCAGGAGTATTGCTCCAGATCGTCCAAATTGGACTCCAGTTTACAAACTTGTAGCTCCAGTTCTCCAATCCTGGCATCTCTGAATTCGACGCGCTTTGACAGTTAATCGATTTTCTTGGCCAATTTGTCGATTTTGTCAGCCAAATCTTGTGGGAATAGTATCGTTTTTATCTTCAACAAAACAGTTTCGTCACATAGAATTTCTTGTACAATCAACTTAAAATGATCAGTGTCAAAGGGTAATCCTTCTCCTTGGGAACCTTTCTTCCTAGGCTGCGGCATCGTCAGTTTACGTTCACCTGTATGAGTCGAACCGCACTACCCTGTAATGTATATTGTTATCTACTGTCTGTCCACGGCGCCAACGATCGGGCGCGAGCGGTCAGCGGCTGATAGTTAGCAGATGCGAGGAGTTTGCTTTGTCAACCAGACTTCAGGCTAAAAAACTTTTATCACTAGCCCGCGGCATGCTTGACAATCAGAATGTTAAATCCGAGAGTATCAGTTGACAACAGTGTTGATTAAATTAAGCGATCCAACTCATTGCATAGTTAGGAGCCAACTGAGCTAAATCTAGTCACTCATTCGACAATATAAACATGTAAAAATCTTCTCTTGGCAACATCACCTAAACAACGATTCTTGTACTGGTGGCCATCTTGCAAACACATCTGGAAGAGGCAAACGCACGGCTTGGGCACGGTGGAATGCTTTCAGTGGTGTAACGCCTGCGCTGTGTGCTTTTGCAGACACTCCCTCGCCAGCTATCCTGAGAGAAGTAGAGAAGTACTTCCAAACTTCGAGAGGTACGTTGTTGTACTGTACGACCGGAACAGTTCTGAGGTTAACGTGAACCGCGCCAGGCAGGTCCTCCTCACCCAGAAAGGAAGGGAGATCGAAAAGATTCCACCAATACGAGATGGCATCATGCAATACCTGCTGCGAGTGTTTTACCAGGCTGGCTACACGTGGGGCCAGGTCCTGCTGAAAGCATCACACCTGCTCATTCCAGCAGTCGTCGGTTGGACTCGAAGGGAGGACGTCTGCCTGAATGGAAGACGCAGTGGATGACACTTCCACCTGCAGGCACACCTTGCTGCACGAAAAGCTGCAGAGGACAGTGTCGGTGTTTCAAAGCCATCCTGCGCTGCACAATGTTGTTATGCCAATGCATGCGGCAGATGTCATTGGGAAGTGTGAAATGTTTGGGAATCGTTGCTGAAGATTTAGAAGGTATGCATCAAAATGTAATGTGTGAAGTGACACTGCCCATTTTAGATAATATATATGTAATAACCTTAATATCGTCGCATGCAAAAGCATTTGACACCAACGTCAAGGTTCAAGGATTTGTAGATATGAAGACACGGGAGTAATAGACTTTGTCTGCCGCCATCTTTTGAAATGGCTGATATATTTATATTTTAAAGCCAGTGAAGGTCAAAAGTAATGTATTTGAAATATTCGCATCTAAAAAACATACATTTCGACTCTTCGACGTAGTTCTTGTGATATGGGAATGCTATCCTTTCACGGGCGCCATATTTAAAAATGGGGGATATAGGCATGTCGACGAAGGAAAACGTT
This sequence comes from Escarpia spicata, assembly GCA_963995525.1. Classification (NCBI taxonomy): domain Eukaryota; kingdom Metazoa; phylum Annelida; class Polychaeta; order Sabellida; family Siboglinidae; genus Escarpia; species Escarpia spicata. Next base: position 14,868,601 of record OZ023205.1, on the reverse strand, counting down.
ACAGTTCTTGAAATCGCTATCCTTAAAGCTATTCAAAAACGTAAGCAATACGGCTCTACGTAACGTAGTTACTCAGATATCGTCGCCTTTGTATTGACGAGAGCCATCTTTTAAGATGGCGGATGCGGATGTCGGAGAAGTCCAAAAGTAACAAATGTGAAATCTTTGACCCCAGAAACCTACATCTATACACAAATAGTATTGCTCTATGTAAAGCAGTTAATAAGAAATGAGGAAATTGAATTTCTGAACGCAGCGTTCGTTCTTGGATGCCTCAATCTTTAAAATGGTTCCCTTGGTGTATAAGCATAGATGAGCAAAGTGTCTTGCTTTTATCCAAAAGTGCACAATCTTTTCACGTATTCGCTGAACTATAGGACCAACCGTGGGCCAAGACCAACGTTTTGGGAGAAAAAAAGTGGTCCGGCCATGGCCGGGACGATTCCATGGGTCCTAATATCGAGACAGCAAATAACTAGTAACTTGAAACATATGGCACGAAAGACAAAGACCATACCTGCGTGCGTGTGTGTGTGTGTGTATGTGTGTGTGTGTGTGTGTGTGTGTGTATGTGTGTGTGTACGTGTGCGTGCGTGCGTATGTATCTGTGTGTTTGCGTGTATGCATGTTAGCGTGCGTACGTACGTGCTGTGTGTGTGTGTGTGTGTGTGTGTGTGTGTGTGTGTGTGTGTGTGTGTGTGTGTGTGTGTGTGTGTGTGTGTGTGTGTGTGTGTGTGTGTGTGTGTGTGTGTGTGTGCGTGTGCAATCGTGCGCCCTTGTGCGCTGTTATATTGTACATCTCATTCACTCAGTGTTACACATGAACACTCTCAATTCTACGCACCAATACATATTGTTATTGTAACTGGATCAGATACGTGCCATTTAACGAAGGAATGCATCACCTACCTGTCGAAACCACTCACCATGGAGGAGGGTGGCCTTGGGCAATTCTTCACATCGCTGGCGGTTCAAGGTGTCATGTATATGATTATTTTGCTGGTGAACGACATGCGCATTCTGCACGTGCTGTGGTACAAGTTAACATGCGTCGGTGTTAACGACGCATACAGGTTAGACATATAACTAGCAGCCGTCAGGCCACACTTGCACCTCCAACTAGGTTTCATACTATGAATATAGCACACAAGAATGTTGCGATCTTATTTGTAAGTAAGTAATTGTTAACAGCCAGAATATATGTTATAAGGTTAAAATTGTCTTACTTAAAAATGAAAATGTTTTAAATAATAACAATAATAAGATCATTTATTTTGCCCCTAAATCTTCAGAAACTAAGCTCTGAGGCGCATCGGTACAAAAGAAGTGTTTCTGTTTCTGGCACAACATCCTAAAGGACGGCTTCAGCCATTGGTGTTTGTGTTGCTTTGGGCATCTCCCTTTCATGGTTTTGATAGAAAAATTCATTTCATTTCATTTCATTAGGGGACAGGGACTTTCGTTCCACTGTCTGTATGTGCGCGGCCAAAAAGAGCCTGCGCGTCCTTTTGTTCTGGAGAATGGCTGCGTGAATTTGCGTTTGTTTCCTCTGGTGCTGTATGAGTGCTGCTTTGTTGGTAGGTTGATGTTGATGTCCAAATCAGTTTTCCCACTGATTCCGTTGCGTTGAAGTCTGGCATCATTTTCGATACACTTTCTTGTCAGATGTAGCAATTTTTTATGTATCTGGCAGCTCTTCTCTGGACAGCCTCTAGTTGACGGATCAGATGTTTGATGGTTGGATCCCATATTGCCTAAGCATATTCAACTAAAGGTCTCACCAAGCTGATGTAGGCCAACTGTTTGATAGCACGGTTGGTGATGCACAGGTTTCTCCGCAGGAATCCAATGACACCGTTTACTTTGCTTGTGATCCTGTTTACTTGTCGGTTCCATCTTAGTTCGTGTGAGAATGTCAGGCCTATGTATTTTGTTTCAGTTGCACGTTGTAGCGAGTGTCTGTGTAGATAGTAGTCATTTTGGATGGTGGTCCTCTTTCTGGTGATTGTGAAAGTTTCACATTTAGTGGTATTGAACGCCATCCTTCAGCTGGATTCCCAGTAAGAAGAGAAGCTGCTGAGGGCTTTGCTTAGTTGCATGTCATCGTCTCTGTCTTTAATGGTTCTGTATATGATGGTGTCATCAGCATACAGTCGGATGTGGGTGTCTTTGGAGATCACACCAGGAAGGTCATTGATGAAGCCCAAGGATTGATCCATGTGGAACTCCAGGTGTAACAGGACAGGCTGTTGAGTTTGACCCATCGAGCACAACTATTAGAGGTCTTCCCTCCAATAAACCTTGGATCCATTGTAGGGTTTGGCCTTGGACACCAGACCTTTGAAGTTTTAAGGCCAGATAGCTGTGGTCAACCTTGTCAAAAGCTTTAACAAACTCTAAAATGATTACATTCGTTTGGTAGTTCTGATCGATGTTGTTGATGAAGTCAGTCGTGAAACCTAACAGTTGAGTTTCACATGATCTGGATTTCTGGAAGCCGTGTCAGGCAGTATGTAGGATGTTATGCTCTTTCCGTTGTGACATCAGGTTCGATACAATGATGTGTTCCATCAGTTTGCATGTTGTGATCTGTAGTTTGCTGGCTCTGCTCTCGAACCCTTCTTCTTGAAGACTGGGATTATGCTGGCAGTCTTCCAGTCTTATGAGAGCACACTCTCATCCATGGATAGTTGGCATATCCTTATTAGAATAGGTGCTATGACTTCGGCCATGTTCTTTAGAATATGGTTGTTGATTCCATCTGGGCTGGGTTTTTTTTAAGGATGAATTTGCTGAGTAAAGCGCGGACTCTTGCCACTGAGATTACAGTGACGTCCGTGAGTGGAGCATTGCTGTAGGGTAATGACGTATCTGTCTCCTTAGAATGTAGAGTGAAGACTGATTTGAATTGCTGGTTTAAGAGTTCGGCTTTCTCGGTAGCATCTGCATGGAGAATACCAACTGCCTTGAGAGGTGGGACTGTCTCGTCATCCTTTCGTTGGTGATTGATATAGCTCCAGAATGAATGTGTTGAATGGCTCTCTTGACTCGGGGGTAACAAGGTGGCCCATGAAGATTTTGTGATATTGTCTTAGCTCTCTTTGGATATCTTTCTTGAGGGCTTTGAAAGCAGCTTCATCGTGTTCTCGTCCATAATTTTTCGATCTCTTATATAATGTGTTTCTCTTTTTGCTCTTCCTAGCCAGATTGTCATACAGCCAGGGCGCGATGGGCCAGGTTCTTGTGAGTTTAGTTGGAATGTGCACTTCCATGCCATTTTGTACTCCAGGCTTGAATGCTGCCCACAGCTCTCCTGTGCCAGGGTTTGTCAAGATCTGTGTATTCAAGGTATTTTGCAAAGGATATCAAGTTTGCTTTGTGGCACAGATATATGTCTTCTTTTGCGTTTCTTGTGTGTGGCATGGGCAGTGTACACAGCATCGTTATCGCCTATTCTGGCATGTCGTCCGTGCGGTTCGTCTTAGATGGTCCGCTGGTTATAATAATGTCTTGGGTGTTGTGAGTTCTGGTTGGTTCTTCCACGATTAGGATTAGTCAATCACAGAATCAATAAGCTGTATTAAATTCATCAACTTGTGGATAGATACGCCAGGGAACTAAGGTGGATACGCAAGGTTATAAAAGTAATTTTTAAAATGACGGCGAAATTGTGTAATGTTTTCAACTGATCTAACACTAAGATGGAGCATATTTTAAACAGTTGATCCAGCAATAGAAAATGACATAGTTTCGATATTAATATTGCTCTATAAAAAAACTCATATCAGAACTAGACGCATGATCGAAGCTGGATAGGCTTTCTTACAGGAGTAAGCAATGGGCGTAATTTTTTTTGTATTTAAAATACGACATTTTTTGTTTTAAAGATAGGTAAGAATGTTGGTGGTGACATTTCAAGAACAGATTATTAAACATTAGCTACAATTCAGTTTGGAACACGACTAAAAGAGTTAAAACAATCTTATAGGTCATGTGCTGGTAACATGGTGATACATTAAGACACTCTGTCGTTGTAGTAGACCTTCGTGGACATCTTCATCAGTTAATTTCTCCGTGTTCTACGTCGCTAACAAAAATTGCAAAAACGTTGTTATTATTAAACCAGCAAACATGCCGATCTTCCGGGTGTCGCTGCGTACACACAGACACAGAGGACGGTTTCCGGAAATATTCGTACAACTATAACATCTTATCACATCGCTGCGCGTGTTTCGTTGAATTGTTGCAAGTTACGTAAGACGTTGCCAAATGATCGGAGAACGGCTTGCGCAGCTCTGAACAGTCATAGAAAACCTCCAACTGCATCCACCAGGATACTTACAACTGCACCCCTTTAGGCTCCCACCCCAACAGCCTCCAACTGCATCCTACTAGACACCTCTAGTGGAACTCTTTTCCTTCGAGCGGAACCATTTTGCCTCAGCGGGCGGGGATGCATACGAATCTCACCCCAACATGCACGCCTGCACACATGCACGCATATACGCATACATGTATACATAATATTTGTTCATCGGAACGACGAAGACCATGACATCACATATCTAATGACAGTTAGTTTCTTAATGGCTGAGTGCGGTTCGTCCGTGTGTGGCTGATAAGGCCAATGTAGGCACGAAACGTCTTTCCACAAGTTCCGCACGCGAAGAGAGCTGTCACTATTGACACGTTTGCTGCTCTCGCCTGGCGACCCTCGCACTTGGTTCTGGCTGCTTCCATACACGCTGATGCTCGAACGAGACTGGCCTCTTTGGATCAGGCTCTCCAAGTAGGAGAATCTGCAGCTTAGTTTTCCCAGGAGACCGGGTCGATGCCAAAGCTCTTCAGGTATCTTTGAAATGCAGCTTTGGCCGGCCCCGCTCGCGTCGACCTTCCACCAGTTTCTCCGAAGAAGAGTCTCTTCTGTAGGCGCTAATCAGGTATGCGAGCTAGAAATTCAGCCTATCGCAGCTGGACTTTCCTGAGGAGTGTATGGACGCTTGGCATACTGCAGCGGTTCTTAACCGTGGGTGGCGACCCAAAATTGGGTCGCCAAGCCATTTTGAGTGTGTCGCCATGAATATGTGACATTGTCGAAACGATCTTCCCGACACCGTCCGCCATCTTTGATTTCGATTTTAAACCGTCCCCTCTTTCTGTGTCGAAAAACCTCAATGGCCCTGATTTGGCGATTCCTCAGAGTTCAGCAAGGAATTATAATTAAAACCACGGTGTTTTCAGTGATCGTTTATTTGGGTTAAGTCTATTTATATCATCATTATTTGTTGTGTCATTTGAGTTAACTGCTCGAAGGCATGAGTCGCCAAGCAAATTCAGCGACCTGAATTTGGATCGCCGCCAAAAAGGCTTTAGAACCGCTGGCATAATGGCTTGTTCAAGGATACGTGTCTGGGAATCGATCCTGCCAACGGATTTTCAGCTGACGGCGTCATGTGGAAGTGGTTGAGTTTGCGTGCATGCCTCTGGTAGACAGTCTAACTTTTGCAGGCATACAATAGTGTAGGTAGCATGACAGCGCGATACACCATCACTTTGATTGTTAAACTGGTTCCTCTACGTCCCCACACTGACGCATGTAGTCTGTCTGTGGACATCTCTGGAGAGGGTGCTGCCGACGTAAGTGAACTTGACAACCACTTCCGATTCCTGGCCCTTCAGTGTGATTTCTGATTTCACGTACTGCTTATCGGGAGTTGGCTAATGCATAACTTAGGTCTTCTTCGTGGTAATAATAAGGTCGAAATTGTCATAGGCATTGGAAAATCTGCCCATGTTACTATGCATGAGTTGCTCAGATCCGTTGTTGAGAGCACCGTCATCAGCGAAGTTAAAGTCGCGGAACACATCTCGCAACACCTTTGTTTTCGTTTGGAGTCTTCTTGACTTAAATAACCTTTCATCATTGTATTTTGTTATGCCCATTACAATGCAGGGGATAATATTACACACTCCAAAACAAGATAATACTGATACTTTACCACTGTACACTAACAATACCAGTGTGTGCCATCTAACAACGTACTGCTGACACAACACTATAAATGTGCACTGCCAAACATTATACGACACACGCAAGATCATTGTACACTACCAAACAACGCACCGTGAACATAACATGCTCCGCCAGACCGTATAAGATGACGTTCTAAAATACAGAGCCCTCAAACTAACACATATTTCCAACCATTTATTTTAGGAACTATAAGTGCGATGACGACGATGTGAAACAGGAAATCTTGCGTATACAGGTATACATTTACACTCATAGTATTTAATATATAAAACAAAGTATATGTCTGTGTATTTGTTCATGTGTGTGTATGTATTTGTTCGTGTGAGTGTGTGTGTGCGTGTGCGTGTGCGTGTGCGTGTGCGTGTGCGTGTGCGTGTGCGTGTGCGTGTGCGTGTGCGTGTGTGTGTGTGTTTCTGTATGTCTCTCTGTTGGCCTGAGTGTCTGTCCGTCTGTATATATGTGCGTGCGCGCGCAAGTGTGTGTGTGTCCGTCTGTCGATCTGTCTGTAAGGTTGTGTGTTTGTCGTTACCTCATCAAGGCCGCATATGTAGAACGATCCAGAAGAAACATTGCTTCATGATCCAGGGAGCCACCCTATCGGACATCTTTGTGGAGTCACTGTATTACCGTTCGTAAAATCAAGTAGATTGTTTGCAAATGTTATTCGTGTTAACGCGAGTTTGCACTATTGTAACAATGCACTGTAACAAATAATTTATGTAAATATAATTTTGACTGTGACGTAGGACAGCAGTGACGTATTAGATCCGTCAGTTATATGTAATAGTATATTCACGAACAGTATGCCACTGATGTATCCAGTACTTTATCCGTCAGTTATATGTAATAGTATATTCACGAACAGTATGCCACTGATGTATCCAGTACTTTATCCGTCAGTTATATGTAATAGTATATTCACGAACAGTATGCCACTGATGTATCCAGTACTTTATCCGTCAGTTATATGTAATAGTATATTCACGGAGAATATACAATTCATGTATCCAGTACTTTGCGATTTGTGTACATCATAATCAAAATTTTGCGTGTGACCTCCGTCAAGGTTTACCTTTGCCACCAATTTTGATAACGATTATAAACGTGAATTACATTACTATTACTCATAAATCAAACATTCCCGCATGTAGTTGTCATTTTTAAAAATTTGCCTTATATTTTTGTTATAAAGAAACTTTATGGCCAGAATGTCAATAAAATATACGACTGAATGCATGAACGTTGTATAATTTTGACGGAGAGAAATTGTTCTTTCACATATTCTTATGATATCTAAATAGAAATGAATTAGGTAGAGTCATTGTAACTTTATGACGTTCGCGGTATTGCAAATAATTCGAATATTCATCATTTCACGGTGACCTTGTCTGACTTTATGTGCACACTTACCATACCGGTTACCAACCCCACGTCGTACCTCGTTTTGACGGAGAGACAAGAAGCTTTCCAAACATACATGGGATCGCCACTTTTGTAATTACGTAAAGCAGATATGCAACCATTGAGATGTTAGGACGTTTGCAGAACAATTTCGAAAATTCATCAATTGACGGTGACCTTGTTTGACCTTGTATTCACGCTTACTGTACCAATTGGCAGCTCTACATCAAGACTCATTATATAAAATGTTTGTTTGTGTGCGTGTGTGTGTGTGTGTGTGTGTGTGTGTGTGTGTGTGTGTGTGTGTGTGTGCGTGCGTGTGTGTGCGTATGTGTGTGTGTGCACACGAGTATGTGTGTGTGTGCGTGCGTGTGTGTGTGTGGTTGCGTCTCCAACATGTGTTGCTGTCGTCACATGTCAATATATATATTACAACAGATGAAGGAGTCAATACAGGGCGAGCCGATCATACTCGACGACCTGAAGAAGATCTACTTGGGAATGCCTAACTGTCAGCCGGTGGTAGCCGTTAACTGTGTCACCATCGGCATCTACAATGAATGCTTCGGTCTGCTCGGTGTCAACGGCGCCGGCAAGACGTCCATATTCAAGATGCTCGCCGGCCAAATCCTCGTCACGGACGGGTCGGCTTACATCAACGGACGCTCTGTCACAAACGATTTCAAACAGGTCGCTTTCTCCATATTCTGGAGTTGCTGTTGGTGGCGGTGGTGGTTGTGGTGGTGGTGGCGGCGGCGAGGGGGTGGTGGTTGTAGCGGATGTGGTGGTGGTGGTTGTGGTGGATTAGTCGAATACATCTCGTAATGGAGCACATAGTAAACACGTCTTTGCGTTATACAGCCATTACCACAGTGGGACTCATACAGCCCATCAGCCAAGGGCAACTCGTACAGCCCATCAGTCAAGGGCAACTCATACAGCCCATCAGCTAAAAGCAACTCACACAATCCATCAGCCAAGGGCAACTCTTGCAGCCCATCAGCCAAGAGCTACTTATACAGCCCATCAGTCAAGGGCAATTCACGCACCCCTTCAGCCAAGGGCAACTCATACAGCCCATCAGTCAAGGGCAACTCATACAGCCCGTCATTCAAGGACAACTCATACAGCCCATCAGCCAAGAGCAGCTCATACAGCCCATCCGTCAAGGGCAACTCATACAGCCTATCAGTCAAGGGCAGATCATACAGCCCGTCAGTCAAGGGCAACTCACACAGCCCATTAGTAAAGGGCAACTCACACAGCCCATCAGTCAAAAACAACTCTTGCATCCCACCAGTCATGGGCAACTCATACAGCCCATTAGTAGAGGGCTACATACACAACCCATCAGCCATGGACAACTTTTGCAGCCCATCAATCGAGGACAACTCACACATCCCATCTGCCAAGGGCATCTCATAGAGCCCATCTGTTAAAGGCAACTCATACAATCCGTCAGCTAAGAGCAACTCATACAGCCCATCAGACAAGGGTAACTCACACAGCCCATTTTCCATGGGCAACTCATACAACCCATTTGCCATGGGCCAGTCATGCAGCCCATTTCCATGGGCCAGTCATACAACCCATTCGTTCGGTCTATTAGTCCAGGCCCATTCATTCAGTCAATTAGCCCAGGGCCATTCGTTCAATCCATTAGCCTATGGCCACTCATTTAGTCCAATTACACAGAACCATTAATTCATTTCGTTAGTCCAGGGCCTCTCATTCAGTCCATTAGCCCAGGGCCTTTCATCCAGTCCATTAGCCCAGGGCCTTTCATCCAGTCCATTAGCCAAAGGCCTCTCATTCAGTCCATTAGCCCAGGACCATTAATTCAGTCTAGTAGCCAAGGACCATTCATTCAACCCGTTAGCACTGGATGATTCATTCAATCCATTAGCCCGGGGCCATTCATTCAGTCCATTAGCCCGTAGCGCACACAGCATCATTGATGTGTCTCTGTCCGCAGCTGTACACGGATACGGGCTACTGCGCTGACGACAATTCGTCGCTGAAATACATGACGTGCAGAGAAAACCTCTATATGTACGGCCGGATCCATGGAATTAACAAGACACAACTTAAAGCTGCCATTGACAAACTTCTCAGTGTGCTATATCTGACGGACTACAGCGACACAAGATGCTACAAGCTCAGGTATCTATCTACACGGTCAGCCGTGCCAAGAGGCCAGATGGGCCACCGGGTAAATTTTATCCGATCACTGTCGCCTTTTATTATACATCCATGCAATAGCTCATATCGTAAACACACATTGTGCTCAGTCCACGAAATTCATTCCAGAACCTTCCTTTGAAGACATCAGTCATCAGCTGATTTGGGATATGTACCATCAATGTATGAAGCGTCTAATGATCGAGGGTTATTTTGTTAAAATAGTCTCGGGATTGGGCGTGACCATGGCTTCGTGTATGGTTGCTCGTAATTGTACATGTTATTGTTTGTGGGTTGGTGTACATCGATCAAAATTTACCTGCTCAAAATGGTTTATGGTGGCTCGTGTTGGCCGGAATTAATGGTAATACCACAGTTATTGCCACGATAAAATTATGGTAATGTTACTTCGTAGTTATATTGTATTGTAAAAAAGGACCGTCCATCTGATACCACAGGTAAAACATTTGGTTCGTTATCATATAATACATTTTGTGTTTTATTGTTTTGTTTTATTTATCTTATGTAAAGACAACTAGAAGAAGATAGGACAGCGAGTCATCAAAGCGGATGCTACTGATGATGTGCTTCCAGTACAATTTCAGTTTGTTTGCAGAAACAACCGTGTAGGCTTACTAGTTGCAGTGTAATTATTCCTGTATCATGGTAATTGTCATTGGTTGTGGCATAACTACGACAACATAGTTAACCTTGTTCATAGGAAAATAGCATGTACCGAGTACACCAACAACAACTACGGTGATAAACAACAAAGACAACAACAACAACAATAACAAAACAAAATAACATCACCATCATCATCGGCTGTCTCCTCGTTTTCGAGAATAACATTCATCGTTCCGTTTTTGTGTGTGTTTCCTTGCTGTCTGTGTACACAGGCTCGCTCTTGTGACATTAGTCCAATGCAGGCAGCAGCAATTCCACCATAATGTCGGCACACGAATGTTGGCGGCTGTCCTGTTGGGACTTCCAGTGTGCTCACTCGATGGTGACGTCGCTATATTCTGCTTTCTGCATCGGCTGCGTTGCTGCGTCAGTATTGACGGCTGCTTGTTTGACAGTCGCGCGTCATGTGCTGCGATCGTGACCCGTTTCCTCTCATGTTGTTTTATCGAGACCGTAGAGGCCAGCTTCTGTCTCGAGAGACAATGCTTGTTGTAGCTGCATCAGGTAGCTTGACTTGGATTTCTGGCATGACGTCTCGCACGCTTGGTTTCCTGATTTATCTGGTATGCTTCGATGTCATTAGCTGAACCACCAGTGAGACAGGCTCGCAAGATGACTCTGTCCTCAACAAAAGTCTGCCAGCGTAGAGGGTCGATGCCGTAGTCTTTTAGATCTCTCTTGACACATAGAGTGGTAGTTACAATGCCTGGCTGCCAGCCATAATCAGCTCTGCAGGTATTGCATCTCGACCATAGGCTTTATTTTTTGACAGTCTGGCAACAATTGCCTCCATCTCTGTGAACTGTGGTTCTTCATCACGTTCTTCCATAATCTCCATAGAAGGGACATTTGTTGATACAGAATGCGGTCGTTCCGTGCTATAAAGGTAGGAGAAGTGCTCAATCCAGCGATTTATTTGGTCATCTCGTTTTGTTAGTGTGACACCATATTTCGATTTGAGAAGTGCCCTTTTCCTTATTGTGGGATCTGTAGCTGTTTTTATGCCCGTATACATTTTTAGGTTCCCACTGTTTGCCGCTTTCTCGATATCCTCACGTAGGGCAATGTAGTAGTGATTAAGCGCTTGCCTCGCTTTTCTTTGAGCAAGACATCGGGGGGCCTTATAGCAAGCACTGATGGTCTCATTTGTTCTGCTTTTTAATTCCAGGATTGCTTTGCGTTTTTCCTCAATTACCTGTTTCATAGTGCCAAGAGTAGCTGTGAACCAGTCTGGGTTATGACAAGAGCTGATGTCAAAGGTGTCCAAGGCTGATGTGTGAATTGTTTTAATAAGCCGCCAATAACCATTTGCATTCCCGTTTTCATCTAGTTGATCGAATTGATTTCTGCGTTGTAATGCGTTGCCAGTTGCTGGATACAAGTTTTGGTTATATCAACCATTGGTGGACAATGCTTCTTTCCACGGTGGTAGGACTTCGGCGACAGTTTCCTATTTGAGATGACAAGACTATGATCTGTGTCGCAGGCTGCACTGTGGTATGCTCTAGTTTTTGTGACATCGTTCAGGTTGCTCCGTCGAACCAGAACATGGTCTAGTTGATGTCATGTCTTGGATCTGGTGTGCATCCAGGATACCTTGTGATGAGCTTCACATTGTGTGTAGGTGTTAGCGACACAGATTTGGAATTTAGTACTAAAATCAAGTCAAATCAAATGTATTTCTACACCACATACCTCTACAAAGCAGATGATTCAGGAGTGTTTACAAACTAAAAGCTCTATGAGACGTTGTACATTGTAATTTATTTATTTTCTCAGTGTCAAAAGCACCATAGCGTCAGGCCAGGATTCTTTGTCATTCCCCATTCGAGCATTGAAATTCCCAAGTAGGATTAGTTTGTCCGAAGTAGGCACAGATGCAACTACTTGTGCGAGTGCCGCATAGAAGACATCTGACGTCTGACTGTGTTATCAAAGTGGGTGCATAGGCAAATACAACTGTGGCATGACCTTTCTCCAGAGAGAGGCGTGCTGTCATAATACGATCAGAGATTGCGTGTGGCCCCTCTAACTTGTTGCACAAGGTATTCTTAACAGCAAGTTCAAATCCATGTTAATGGTTGGAGCCAGCTGGTTTGCCTAACCAATATGTTGTGTATTTAGTCTCTCTGATGGAGCCTGTCTCAAATAATTAGGTAGGTGGGTAGGTTTTATTTGGAATTGTATAAATAATTCATACAAACATAAATAATCCCTAAACAATCGACAAAATTATATACAATTCCAGGTTGACAGCGGAGCCAATTAAGGCTGTAACCAGTTTGTTTTAATTATCCCAATATAAGATGATAATGATTAAGTAAACTAATCGCCGTCATCCCCAAAATAACTATTATCAATAACGATTTCACGTACTTAATTAACATATATGTAATATGAGATGAAAAATTGTCACATAAGTAGTCTTGCGAAAAAAAACATGCTTCAGCAATGGTACAATTCCTAAGTAGAATAACATTATATCAAACACATATGTCAGACGTTTCGGGGTGGAATGAAATTAAATTAGTTTGTTGGAAACATTCATATCTCCTCTTTACATGTTTAAAATTTATAAAATGCCATGATATTTATGAAATTGAAGTTTGAAAATCTTGTTTCCTGCAGTGCTGCAATGTCAGCTGCCTGACCTCTCGGCCAGTTCTTGGTCGATTACAACACTCTTTCTTAGATCGTTAATGACATCGTAATCCGGGAACATTCCAGGGGTCATTGTCCGTACATTCTACGCGCCGAAGCACAGTTTTCGTTGTCGTTTTGCAGGTGCGATTAGGTCTGCATCCACAGGCGGGTTAGATCCCTCTTGACTGGGCACTGCCCAGGTCGGAGCGGGCGGATACTAACCATGAGACAAAAGTCTCTCCCACTATCGGAGGTGATCCCTGGCGCCATGCACTGCGCCAATCGAGCGTTAGGCTTACAACCGGTTACGACCATCGCCCGTGTTGTTTCTTGTCCTGGAGTCGAACATGAACAGGCAGATTGTCCTCTCTGTTGATAGAATGATGCAGTTAATGCCAGAGCAGTAAAAACGTATTCCTGGTTTGTCCTTGTGACTCGATGTTAGACTATTTATAGCCAAGACACTTCTCTCGACTCAATCTGCTGTACTCTGGAGAGAAAGCATGGCTGATACGTCCAGCAACAGGTAGGTTGCAGGGATTGCCGGAGTGTGCGCAGAGAGTACACAAACCGTATGTGGATCCCAAACCAGATTTTCTCTCAGCCTTTGGCTCAAAAGCCTAACCACAAGGCAGCTGTTGCTTGTTGCCCATAGCTGTGAATGGGTTGGTAACAGTGGCAGAACGTGTCCAGGTGCTAGTAGGTCATGCACACAGCACCTCTGGGGCCCATGCTGCTCCAAGATCCCCCATCTACCTCACGATGACTAGTATCTGTCAGTTACCTCTGGGAGGTTATAATGGGAGTTTTGTTTTAGGAGAGGCTATTGTGCTGGCAGACAAGACTTACACACTCGGCTTGTATTTTCGCTGAGGCTATCCAGCGGTGGAAACTGAAAGCAAGAGGTGACAAGCACGACTGCTCGCCACCACACTTGGCGCGGTACTAAAACTTGCATTGCAAGCAGCACCAACTGACTATTGAGACTAGCAGCGTCAATATGTCTCTTGATACAGTGAATGTATCGTAATCGCGGTCTTTCCACATCCCATTTACCCTGCTGTAGCTCTCCGTATAACACAGGTTTCGGCAGTCGCCGTTAGTCCATGCGTACCACGTGGCCGGTTCAGGTGAGTTGTCATTTAAAAAGCATGACCTCAATGCTTGGCATGCCCGCACGTTGCAGAACTTAATTGTTGGCCACACGATCCGTCCATCTAACCCAAGAATCATTCGTAGATGACGCAGGCAGACCTGTGACAGTCTCTGGATATGTTGTCTGTACAACGGGTATGTCTAGGAACTGTACGTGATACATGACAGGACGACAGCGCGGTAGACCTTGCATTTCGTTATGAGCTTGATGTTATGTCTACTCCGTAATCGGTCACGCAGTCTTCCAAAAGCAGCGGAGGCAGATTGGATCCGAATCGATAGTTCTTTCTCAGGACTGCAGTCCCTGGCAATAGTGCTGCTAAGGTACTCGAAAATGGTAACTACGTTACGAGTACACCATTTAGCAGGATTAGTGAGTCATCGCTCGTGTTGCCGGGCGCAGGTTGGTGAAGGACCCTAGTCTTGCGGATGTTGATGGTGAGTCCAGAAGCTGCAGAAGCGGCAAAAAATTAGTTTATCAGTTGTCTGTAGATCAGCTGAAGAGTGGGCCACAAGACCAGCGTCATCTGCAAACATGATGTATTGACTGCACAGTTGTCGTACCTTCGCTTTGAGACGGTTCAGGTTAAAGACTTTTCCGTCGGAGCGTGTCGTTAAGTAAACAAACATAACTACAACAACGCAAATAGCAACCGCAGCAGTAGCAGCAGTAGCAGTAGCAGCAGTAGCAGTAGCAATAGCAGTAGCAGCAGTAGCAGTAGCAACAGCCGTAGCAGTAGCAGCAGCAGCAGCAGTAGCCGTAGCAGCAGAAGCAGCAGCAGTAGCAGCAGTAGCAGTAGCAGCAGTAGCAGTAGCAGCAGCAGCAGCAGCAACAACAAGAAAGACAACAAAATCAACACAAATAATAACCAAAAGTATAACAGTAGCCAAACAAACCAGTCAGACAAACTATAGAATATTTTATTGATAGGTCATATTCTTACGGCCATGGTACCTTATTGGGCCGAGGCCGCTATATTACTCAAGGCATTTCTGTTCTTAAACTAATATAGTCAGATTAAAAACTTTAATTTTTCATATCCAATACGTATTTTACCTGGTAAAGGCTTTCGTTTACCGTATCAAGTTGACTTCATCAGTACCGATGATGCAGAATTACGTCATCGTAAATAATGTTCGTATCTACTCAACTTTATTTTAAGTAATTTAGCCTTGTATGTGTAGTATGGTAGTTTTTTATCTGGTATATTTAGGTTTTGATAATTCTTTACTAATTGTTTGCTTTATCATTTCGTTTACCCGTAATTTTACAATACGTGGGTTTATTTATATAAAATAGGAATTTAATAATTATTATTATTATTTATTTATAAAACGCCGTATATCCGTAATATAATTCTGCTCAGAGGCGTATAAAATACAACATTGTTAAAATTTAAATATACAATTGTTCGAGCTTACACGGTAAACATATTACATAATATACATAAAATATGATGTACAATAATAAGGGTTCTAAAACTCGTAATGCATAAGCCTAATTTATCCATAATAAACTAGTAGTAAAGTAATATAATGAATTAATAATACAATAATTAATAATAAAATAAGATAATAAATTAATTAAAAAAAACTATAATTATGACTAAGATAAATTCAATATACACGCTGTAGTACATACTACAAAATAGTCGACAAATGCGGCTTTAAAAATATGTGTTTTCTAATGTGACTTAAAAGGTTCGAGAGAGTCTATCAGACGCAGACAGTCCGGCAGATCATTCCACAGGCGCGGTGCCGTCACTGAAAAACCACGCCTGGCAAATACGAGCAACTTGCACCGACATATCTTGCCCACTGTCCAAGAAAACGCCGATGTCTCGCACTGTCGGTTGAGGTGTTATGTCACACCCAAACACGTTGGCTCTCGTAATCGCAGGTGGCACTTTGGTGTTAGGTGCGTAGAAAACAATTGTTTCGGTCTTTGCCTCATTTAGTATAAGTTGATGGTTCGCCATCCAACGTTTTATGTCGATGGTGCATTGTTCGATACGGCGGGTAGCATTGTCTGCGTCACAGGGCTGATCACGTGAGAAATCGACATAGAGTTGAGTGTCATCGGCGTACATGTGGTATTTCAAGCGGTGTTTGGCGAATATGGCAGTGATTGGCATACATTATATTGTGAACAGTAAAGGACCAAGAACCGACCCCTGAGGCACACCATAGCTCAACCGTTGCCGGCGAGAAATGGCATCGCCAATTTTTATCGCCAATGTTCTGTCCGACAAGTAAGATGCTACCCACGCCAGCGCTGAGTCACGGATGCCGATGGATTTAATTTGCCTGAGTAGTATAGCGTGGTCCACAGTGTCGAAAGCAGCAGTAAAACCAAGAATGACGAGTATTGCTCCTTTTCGACAGTCGAGTGACTGCATGGTATCGTCGTGAATACTCACGAGTGCTGTTTCGGTGCTGTGGTGCGGACGATACGCGTTCTCGAACGGTTCAAGCAATTTGTTTTCGTCAATGTAGCGCCGAAAATCAGCAGCGACATGCTTCTCCAACATCTTTGACACAAAGCTGAGATTGGATATAGGGCGGTAGTTCGTAATATCATTTGCATCAAGACCAGTCTTCTTAAGCAGTGGCGTGACCAGCGCATGTTTCATTTCAGATGGTACCGTCGCAGATTCCAGTGACAGATTGATGATACTCGCCAGAATTGGTGCGATGATATCGATGTTTGTCTTCAACAAGCACGTCGGCCAAAGGTCGAGAGAGCAAGATTTGCAAGGGCATTTGTTCACGAGTCGAATGTAAATGCTGACAAAGTACAAAGGTGCTGGTGATTGTTGTCGATTGACAGTAACAGTGGTGGCGCGTCACAGTGATTCAGTGTACGGCAGATCTTCGTAATCTTTTCGAAGAAATATACAAGAAAACCTTCCACCAAAAAAGCGGAAATTACTTTGGGAAAATACTCGCTGCACAATGGACTTGGCATTACGAAGTAGACGCTGGCGCAATATGCTTGTGTCTACACTCATGCCAGTAGCATAGCAATACGAACATTATTTGACAATTCTACACTATCACCACTAGGGTCTATCGATGGACAAGAACTTCACATTATCTCAGACCTTCTTCATCTTGAACAAACAAAGAGTAGATACCTATTTGTAAAGGCCTTGTGGTGTTTACGTAACGATGCATTGTGTTTTCAAACATTTAATAATTATTATTATCACGACTGTAACTACCAAGGCATCCCGTCAATTTTAACCGCCCTTTACTTTAGTATGTGCTTCCGGCCAGCTGTTACACTAGGTAACTAGGCGTAACTTCTAGAGTTAGCTCAAATATATTCCAAGAAATTGTGCATACATATAAAATACACAGAGAATGCCTAGAATTATCTTGAGGCAGCGGCAATGGTATTTCGAACTGACAAACTAATCATGTTACTTTTCCGGCATCTAAACATAAATTATTCCGGTCTTCCTCAGTGTAAGTGAGGGCGGTTCTGTTAACAAGTTGGCATGGCCAATAACACAGGATGGTATTACTGCTGTGAAAACATATAAACACGTGTTCCTGTGAATTATTAACACACAGGTAAGATTGAGGTAATCAAAAGCCTGAAGCCTCTCGGGCGAGGGTCTCTTATTTGGCTCTGAAAGAATTTGACACAGCGCTGTGCATTGATAAACTATCACGTATTTACTGTAATTACGTTCCACTTCCTTCCAAATATACCTCATTCTGTCCCAACAGTATTGGTATTCGATAATAATGTCAATAGGCAAGATGAATCGCTGAGTGGAGGATGGTCATCACATCGATTCAATGACATCTCTCTCCAACCAAAGTTGTTGAACTGCAAGTCGAATCAGACAACTTTTACTGTTTCTAAAACAAACAAGATGCAATCAATCCAGCTATCCATGAAATTGCTTCCAGTGTACAGCGTTTGGAAAAGAGAAGGCCCACCTACAGTCAAACCAAATTAGTTAAACCACAAAACCTTTGGATATATTGTGAGTTTGTAATTATTAATCAAATGGTTTTTGGTCAATCATAATTACAGATCATTAAGGGTTATGATGGATGTAAAATGTTGACATGTTTAGTGGAGACTATATGCATGCCAGTGAAGATACACCTGGAAATAAAATATTCGAGTAGACCGTTTCGTGAAGATTGTATATATTAGTTTATGTATTACTAAAAATATTGTTGAATTTTATCCAGATATTCTGCTATTTGGGCCGATTTCCAGTGGTTGTAGAAACCTTGCAGGAGAGTTGGTGAGCTGCTATTTCGCATATAGCACAGTTAAAAGTTGCTTAAGAAGAAACAGATGGCACCTTCTGGAATTTTGATGGGCCCCTGGGGGCGCTTAGAATGCTTGAAGCAAATACAGATTGCTTGTGTATAGTGGCACTACAACATGGAATGTCAATGCCAAATTAGAGAAAACGTTACTGCATATTTTTTGAGAAAATAAGCAAAATGTGAAACGTTAGCATTTTGGGATACTCTGATGTGCCCTTAGTATGTTTCAATATCGTGATTAGTGACAGTATCAGAAGATATGTCTATGCAAAATTAGAGAAAAAGTTGCTGAACGGTTTCAGAAATATGGCAGCTAACGGTCCGTTGGACTTTCAGCCCAACGGACTAAAAAGGATGCACACACACGGTGTTTTCCCATCCTCTTAGGCCGTAGCTATAGTCAGTTGCAAACATTGACGGAAGCATGGAGAACACTAGCGAAGCTGCGCTTCCATAGCACCTGGAAAGTCAGTGGACAGAGCAGATGATGATCCCGAACGACGTGCTACACTGATTGATGCAACGACTCTCATGCAGACGCTAAACGGAGAAAAGCGCCATTTTGAAGAGTTAACTAGCTAGATCTTTTAATCTTGTTGCATGTCAATGACGCGAACTCACTGGTGTAATATTTGAGACCAGTCAATCAAGTCCGCTGACCATGTGAACCACGGATCACAGGAGGTCGTCACATTCAAGAACATCAGACCGGGCAACACGCAATGATGGAGACGTTTGTTGGCGTGCAGTCAAACAAAAAATAGCGGAGTCATCGAAAAGGGAGAAGCTGGGTAGTCCAATAATTTCCCTCACCTATGAAGAGGAATGCTTCAAACTTACGAGAGAGGCATGTAAAGGTCCAGTCCGTCATATACAACCACGTCAGATACAGCTTCGGACGCCTAGGTCCATTTGCTTCTACATGTACTATAATGCAGCAGTGAATTATCAGCCTTTATTCTTCCTGCAATTGTATATCCTTGTTGATCATTTCTTCTGTACTTTTGGCCCAACGCGATTTGGCCGGTTGGGTTGCCTCGTCTGAATTACACGGAAAAGTAACCTCGTGCGGAATATTGGTCCATCACTGGACACTCTTTTCAAGCCGTGTCATCAGAGTATAATACAAGTATAGATTCCTTGCATAGTTCACCTTGCCCAAAGTGAGGCACCAGAGAGTCACTTTTGTATGCATGCCAAGTAAAGGTTCGAGTTGCCTTCCCTGTCACGTCGCAACAGCCCATGCAGGATGCTCATCAGTCGATGTATGTCATCCAGAAATGTGCTAGATGGCCACGATGTTGACGCAGAACATCCAGACCGGCCACGAACAAGTCCAGTATCTGTACATGAAACACTGATCACGGCAGCAACAACAGTTTTGTGACCGGTGTTCGTATGAATGCTCTGCACAATGTGAAAGGTATTGTTAAACTTCGTCAGGATGATCCAACTCCACCCATTCCTGGAATCCTTTCCATGCGAGTCACATCAAAGCTTCATATGGAAATAGCTCATCATGAGAACAATTCTCCGTTACTTGTTGGGATGCTTCAACACTATTATAGTGGCCTTTGCGAACAGAGAACAACTGTGCAACTTTTTCAAGCAGAAGGAGGACATTTTGTCCAAGGCGTTGCGTAACATTTCTTGGACAGTGTTGCCTGTTGATTGATATTAGGCAAGTAGCCCACAACATTTTCCAACTCAATATGTTCTCCTGTTATTGTGTTGAATGCCGTCCATGAGCTGATTTTCTGATGATGCTGCATCTGCAAGAGGTCCAGATAAATCCGTTGTTTTGACTGTAGGTGGGCCTTCTCTCTCTCCAACGCTATACACTGGAACAACTTTCCAGGGTAGCTAGATTGGTCGCTTCTTGTGTGTTTTAACAACAGTAAAAGTTGTCTGATGCTCATGCAAGTCAACAAAGGTTGGGTGGCGGAATGACGTACATTGGAAGGAAGTAGAACATAATCACTGTCAACACTTGATAGTTTATCAGTGCACAGTGCTGTGTAAATTTCTTTCAGAACCAAATAAGAGTACCCGTGCCCGAGAGACTTCACGATTTTGATTACCTCAGTCTTACCTGTGAAAGTTTTGATAATTCACAGAAGTAGGACGCGCTTAGATGTCTTCACAGCACCAACACTCACGACAGTGGTAACACATTGGGTTATTAACCATGCCAATTTGTCAACGTGAACAGAGACGCTGTTACTGGCACCGCGTAAGACGCGAAGAAATGTATATAAAGATGGTGATACAGTAATATAATTATTTTGTCAGTTCGAAATACCAT
The DNA here is from genome assembly GCA_963995525.1 of Escarpia spicata. Lineage (NCBI taxonomy): Eukaryota > Metazoa > Annelida > Polychaeta > Sabellida > Siboglinidae > Escarpia > Escarpia spicata. Next base: position 14,847,896 of record OZ023205.1, on the reverse strand, counting down.
TATTGCTTCTGCCTCAAATTAATTCGAGCCCATTCTCTCTGTTTTACGTACAAGATGTCTTGGAAAATATTTTAGTTAACTAGGCGTTACGCCTATTTACCTAGTATAGCAGCTGGGCTAAGCACATACTAACGCAAAGGGCGGTTAACATTGATTACTACGGCATCACTTTTAAAGATATTATTATGCTATGGATTCGGGCCACACGTTAGGGAATAGATTATTTGCACAGTAATACGTAACTGCCGATCATATCACTTGTGTTCGAAGGCACATGTTTAAACATAACATGTATAGTTGGCACGGCTTCTGAAGTAGCTATTAGGTTAATAAATGGTATGAATATTTTATTTGTTCTGTTTGTGATATCACCAATGCATAGTGCATATAGGTTTACGTATTCACACAAAAATTCATGCAAATCCGCCAAGCCGTTTTGCTATAAAAGGTAAATGAAATCTGTATGGTAGTGTTCCCGTTTACAGACACCGGATGGGGGTACGTTTACGCCAATAATGATAATATAAAGATTGTATTAGTATTGCCGTATCCGGAGTTTTATTATGAAAAACTGTTGTTAATACAACTTTAAGATCCATTCAGTAGATTTTGCTGTAGGAAATCAGTTTTGAATAGCTTGACTTAGGCTTGAAAATGGCAGCCATGTTTAAAGATGGCCTCCAAAAAGGTAATAAGCTACGTTTCTGAAATGTCCATCACCCGTTTTCGGACACCTCAGATATTGGTGTAACTGAAAATCATAGTGGGAATTAGTCCCTCAATTTGAGAATCAAATCTTGTATGGCTCACGGACTAACAGTGCATCTCTGTGACTCTAAAAGCTACCGCCAAATAGATGACGCTTGTAGAGTTGTATTATATGCATTTGCCAAAGAAACAGTTTCCTGATCTGATCAAACACGCGAAGTTCATTGCTAATTTGTTTGATTGCGCTGAAACTGCACCAAGTGTCAAACATGTCAAACAAGTCATGATGATGTCGTTTGTGTGCCACAAACACCGACCATGAACAGTACAGTGATGTCCAACTGTAGTTCAAAATTATATGTTTCATGATAATAATAAATCTTATTCGTAAACAGTAATAATTTGTAAGTTAAATTTAAATGCATAGAAACTTGATTGTTTATATACAGATTCCAACTATAAAATAATGTACCAATTCCCACATGAATTAGGCTAACAGTCATCAATGTTCAATAGTACATGTGCGGCCCGCTGATTTAGTCCGTGTCACCTGTTTGGCCCTCCATTCAAAAAGGTTGCCGGCCACTGAAATAAAGTGTATTACTAATTGACTGTTCAAGCTTTTGTCGTCGCTTTCCCGCTCGTATTGCTGCACGACGCATTGTTACAATCCGTATTGGCCGAGTTTATCAGTATTGCGACCGAGTTCATCAGTATTGCGGCCGAGTTCATCCGTATTGCGGCCAGGGTTATCAGTATTGCGATCGAGTTCATCAGTACTGCAGCCGAGTTCATCCGTATTGCGGCCGAGTCCATCCGTAGTGCGGCCGAGTTCATCAAGAACGTTACATTGTGACTTTAGCATAATTTTAAATGCCATCACACTTCAGCACAGGCATTCCATTGTTTCAGCGTCACGTCATTGCCAGTTCAAAATATCGAAGGTCTGTCAGAGACTTAATTTAAAGACATATCATAGAAACGCATGCAGCGCTGTTGTAGTACGCTGTGGTAGTGAGTGACCTAATTTGATTGTCAATTCAAAAAGCAGGAACGCTGGCGGAGTGGTACATTGATCACAACGTCATTGTTCCATGGTGACCTATGATTTCTCGTTGACATTCCAGTAATACATAGCCATCTTTATAATATGTCTACATTTCAAGAGGGTGTTATGACTTTTAGATACCTGTATTCAATTTTAAAGAAAATAATAAATTAATGACAAAAAGTCAACCAAATGTAATAAAAACCATTTAAAATATAGTTTAGCAGCATAGCTAATTTTCTCTTTGTTGCATCGTAGAAAGGTGTACATTTCACATAGTTGATAGATGTCAGGCATGATAAATGTGTCTAGACAAGAACAAATAAAGATGCATTCTCCAATTCATGTTATGCCACGTGGATCAAAATTTAGCACGGTGACCTAGGAGTTTATGTTGACGTTCTAGTAGTATACCTATGTAGCCATCTGTGTAATATGTCAAACGTTCAAGACGGTGTAATGACTATTAGATACCTGTATTAAATTTTAAAGAATATAATAAATAAATGTCAAAAATTCAATAAATGTCAAAACAATTTTGTTTAATTGTATTTTAAACACCATAGCTAATTGTTATTTTTGTTGCATTGTAGAAAGGTGTATTTTTTATATATAGTCTAGTCGGAAGAGGTGGATATCGTGGACCCCCCGGAAATAAACTTCTAAGTCTCTTGATCGGAAAAAAATGCGTAGAAATGATGAGCTATGTTAAAAAGTCGTCCGGATGTCCCACGTATCATTGTTAAGCAAATCAGTGCCGCCATTACCCAAAACAAAGAAAAATCTATGTTTCACTATATATCAGCCAATGTTGCAGATAACCAGCGATTGAATCACCGCTTGTACAAGGAGACGCGGTGGTTCACACGCTGGACGTGCGGCTTTAGAGCAGAATGGTAGGGAGGAAGGCGAGCCAGGTCGACGTTAGACTTTGAAGTGAATTTCTCGTCCTCCTCCACCATCTTGCGCAGCAGCTTGGCACGGACGACGTCCACCGAAGACTCGCGACTCTGTCCGTACATCAGGCAGGTGAACTGTTCCAACTGCATTAGCACCTGAGGCTTGACGTTCCAATCGTCACCGAGTTGTCTGGACGTCTTGTGAAACCTGGGGTTCTTTTCCAGCTTTTTAGGGGCCCGCCCCACCTTCCCCTTCCCTTTGAAGGCACTGGTGCAGTCCTCTCCACTGAACACATGGAACCCAAGAAGAGTGGCGCAGTAGTTTTCTCCCAGTGATTCTGCGAGCTCAGAGAGGTTGAGTAGTTGTCGATGTTTCCCTGACCCCGTATCCAGGTATACAGTCTGCTTGATGGCATGAGCATGATAGAGAAGAATCACAAATATATCTGTGTCAGGGGTTCTGACCACAGCGTTCTTGTATCCGAGGGCGGCGGCGTGATGGAGGTACAGTACCACCCTCGTATCAGTCTCTTCCTGGTTGTTGTAGATTGTGGGGAGCTCACGCACCTCGACCTGAAACACAAAGGGGCATTGGAATTTGAAATATATATATATATATATAATATATATATATATAATATATATATATAAGGTTTACATAATAACAATAATAATAATAATATGGGCTTTCAACTCACCTCGCCGTTCGATGAGATGAATTGATGGGCTCTCCCCTCTACAATCAGCACTGCCACTTCGGTTCTCACCAGCCTTGAAGCTGCCTGTTGACCACTCCATACTCGCAGCAGGTGTTGACAGAGCTGCTTCTTGTTGTCGTCATTTGCAAGGATCATTTTGAAGTCGTATGGCTTCCTGGTCGCTGGTCCAGTCAGAATGATCTTCTCTGAGCTGCCGCGCCTAGACTTTGGTAGATTGCGTATGATAACTGTCAGTCGAAACAAGAAGTGCTTCTTGGCCACCATCTGATCGAACACCTGTAGGTATATCTTACCACAAGTCGGGGGAAGGGTGGCAAGGATATGGAGCAAGGATATGGATGAACAGGGCGTCCTTGGGGTATTGCAGATCTTCTACAGCTATCTGGTGTCCCAAGGCTGGGGGGCACAGGCATATGGCAGTACTTCATGAGTTCTTCCAAGTCCAATGGTTCATCTTGACTCTGAGACTTGACAAGGAGCAGGAACGCGATGTTTTTTTGCTCCTGGTACTGGATGACCTGGAATGATAAATGGGTAACATGTTGATACAGCGCGTAACATTTAAAAATACAAGTTCACATGAGAAAAAAGTAAAGGTTACCATTTAAAAATACAATAACCCTCGAGTATTGTAAGTCCTGATTACCTTTCCCTGTGAGGATGTGAAGATAACCTTCTTGTTGCAAGCCTCCATGGTCTTGAGTTTCTTCTTCTTGATAGGGTCGAAGAAGCTTCCTGGCTCTCCGCTCTGATGGTGAACGGATTTGTGAAGTTCCTGTCAGCAGTGAGGATGCGCTGAACGGCCTTCTCACCCTTCTTGACCTCAGCCTTCTCCAGATGGCGATGTCTCCCCGCCCTTTAACAAACTGGATCGTCGGTGAGGTCGACCATCTCGAGGGCCTTTTTCATAAAACTGGGCCCGTGTGGAGGTTATGCGACACTATCTCTGGTATGCCTCGAACTGGCTGTACAGTCCAGCGAAGCCACCTGAAAAGCATGAAATTTTTGGTATTATACAGCTTCGTTCTACCTTTTCCGATGCATCAAATGTTATTATTTAAATTCACGATTTACCTGATGATTTGGCGAAGCGCATGAACGTTTTTTCCATTGTCTTATCGACTGCACTGAGCGCCCCCGGTATCATCGAGCGGGCCGCCGCGATTGCGGCCTTGGTGAGCAGATCCTTGGCCCCCGGGTGCATCTTCTCCATGTTCGTCAGGTAGACCTCCAGCCAGACCAGATATCTGCGGATAAGGAGACGCACAGATTACGCATAGAAAGATTGATTGGATGAGCTCGTTTCATGATGCATGAGCATTAACCAGTATATATATATATAATATATATATATGATATATATATATATATTATATATATATATATAATATAAGGTTTATATAATAACAATAATAATAATAATAATAGTATGGGCTTTCAACTCACCTCGCCATTCGATGAGACGAATTGATAGGCTCTCCCCTCTATGATCAGCACTGCCATTTCGGTTCTCTCTAGCCTAGAAGCTGCCTGTTGACCACTCCATACTCGCAGCAGGAGCTGACAGATCATGAAACGAGCTCATCCAATAAACTTTTCTATATATATATATATATATATATATTAAAATTTCCTCCGTACAAGTTATCAATTTGGGCATGTCAACTGCCAAACCTGGAGTAGTTGTGCCCATCGAATGCAAAGACGAGCGCCGCCATCTCTGCATTACATTTGTGGAACAGCTGGATGTTGTTGGTCTTAACGGAGTGGAGGAGCATGAAGACGAGATGACAGTGGAGAGTATCAACGAATGTTCTCAGTCGTCTTCGTTCACGTAATAATTGTTTGTCGAGTCTGTCTAGGCCAATAAAACAGTTGCATAAATAGGCCACGCTAGAGGCGACACACGAACTAGTTATTTTATACTCGCTAGGGGGCGATTACATCGACTGTCTAGGGTATTGTCGTGAACTTGCAGTTCCTTTGATTTCATTCAGGGGTGTAAAACGACCATGATCAAACATGGATAGCACATAAAGGATGCATGTATGCGGAGAGTGTTTGGAGGCTGCAGGATCTACGCTCCGGTAACTTTTTCTTTTGGACATGATGGTTTAATGTCCATTTCTACCACCACTGTTCATCTGGAATGGGAAATAGAAGTCACCATTTATATTAAGACTAATACAAAACATTAAAATAAAACCATTTTTGCTCATTATTACCCTACAAAACCCCTCAGAATCCTCGCTCACCTTATCTGCAATATATGCATTTAAAAATAATCGATTTTTTTCGTTAATGGCGGCACGAATTTGCATACTAGTATGCCACGGACACGTGTGGTCACTTCAAGAATAGTTTTATTATGATCTTTGACACCCAAAACATGTGTCTAGACACCTTATTTGCTCGGTTATCTGCAATATTGGCTGATATATATAGTAAAACATAGATTTTTCGATTTTTTCAGTAATGGCGGCACTGATTTGCATAAAAATGATACGTGGGACATCCGGACGACTTTTTAACATAGCGCATCGTTTTCTACGCATTGTTTTCGATCTAGAGACGCCGATTAGAAGTTCATACCCCCTCTTCCGACTAGAGTGTAATGACTTTTTAGTTTTCATCGAATACTATGGTTTGTCTTTGGCGTTTACATATACTCCAGATACATATACTCCTGATACATATATTCCTGATACATATACTCCTGATACATATACTCCAGATACATATACTCCAGATACATATACTCCTGATACATATACTCCAGGTACATATACTCCTGATACATATACTCCTGATACATATACTCCTGATACATATACTCCAGATACATATACTCCAGATACACATACTCCTGATACATATACTCCAGATACATATACTCCAGATACATATACTCCTGATACATATACTCCTGATACATGTACTCCTGATAATGTTCGCAAAAATGTCAATTAATAAACAATAAGAATTGATCACATTCATATTCGTATTGCCTCTGTGTTAAAGACAACATATAATAATATGCTACGGATATATATTACGACATACTTTCAATATCAACGACATATATAACAACTGTGAAAGTGGTTGAAAATTTGCTATGGTCCAACAGTTACCTTTACTAATCTTGCTAGTATTACATGGAAACGAGACACGTTTCAACAAGATTGCCACCAAATGCCATCGTTTATCTTGCGTGCAGTGGTGGCCATAAACGAATGCTCGACTTCGCTATCACGCTGATCAGCAACCCGTCTCTCCTACTTCTGGACGAGCCGACGAGAACGATGGACCCAATACTACGGCGACAGACGTGGGACGTGATCTCGGCGTGCAAAGAACGTGGCTACACGGTTGTGTTGACGTCTCACAGGTGACCGCGAGTAGCGGGAGGGTTAACGGGGGAAGCACGCGGAGGAGGGGGACAGAGCAGAAAGGGGCTAACCAAGAGGGTGTACTGAGCTATAGGCGGTACTGAGCACGAGGGTATATTGAACAGAGAAGTGTGTCGAGTAGAAGAAGAAGAAGAACTTGTTTTATTTGACCCATCAGACATTTCATATGATACATACAATACGTCCGTGTCTAATTATAATTTTAAAAAGTACACGTGCATAACCTTATGCCAAACATGGTACAATGGCAGGTAAATAACAAAACAAAAAGGTCGGGATAGTCCTCTAAGAGTTTGGTAGGCGTTTTTGTGGTAGAAATTCAGCTGAATCAATAAATCATCCAAATCAAATTATTCCAGATGAAAAAATCAAAGTAATAAAAATCCCTGACTATGTACGTACGTACGTAGAAAAATTACGTGTGTGTGTGTGCGTGTGTGTGCGTGTGTGTACGTGCGTTCGTGTGTGTACATGTGTACGTCCATGTGTGTGTGCATGCGTGCGTGTGTGCGTGCATGCGTGCGTGTGTGCGTGCATGCGTGCTTGTGTGTACACGTGTACGTCCTCACTCGTTGTCTTTACATGTCACGAAAATGTCAGTCTTCTCCCCAAAACTTCAGTTTCTTCAGGCCAATCTCTTCTCACAATTCGCCCGTAGCAAATTAAAATTCACGAGCGTATGGTTGCCTCTACGTTATTTAGGAAAACGTGCGTGCGTGCGTGCGTGCGGCGCGCGCGCGCATGTTTTTTTCAGGGGACATGTTACCCATGGATCTTTATAACTTCATTTGGTAGCAATTATTGGCAATGGCGTATATTTCATATAATCGCCAGAATATTTTGAGCTTTCGTTGTTGACGAAATTCTTCACCGCTATATTAACGTCTGACCTATTGGAAACGAATGTCATGAAAGTTAAAGAAAATAAATATATCACAAATTAGGTGGAATGTTTTAAACATTTAGACGGTCAGCAAAATGAACTAGTTTAAATACTGAACTAACCGAGTTACCCGGCTTTTCAAGAACGACTGCAATTTTCGTTAGTTTTGCCCTTGTTTTCAGCTTGGACGCGTGCGATGTTTGTTAGTTGTTTCGGTGTTTTCAGTTTGAACGAGTGCGATGTTTGTTAGTTGTGTCGTTGTCTTCAGTTTGGACGAGTGCGATGTTTGTTAGTTGTGTCGTTGACTTCAATTTTGACGAGTGCGATGTTTGTTAGTTGTGTCGTTGACTTCAGTTTGGACGAGTGCGATGTTTGTTAGTTGTGTCGTTGTCTTCAGTTTGGACGAGTGCGATGTTTGTTAGTTGTGTAGTTGTCCTCAGTTTGGACGAGTGCGGTGTTTGTTAGATGTGTCGTTGACTTCAACTTTGACGAGTGCGATGTTTGTTAGTTGTGTCGTTGTCTTCAGCTTGGACGAGTGCGACCCGCTGCTCAACCGCCTCGTCATCATGGTCGACGGCCGGATCCGATGTCTCGGCAGCCCTCAGTACTTGAAAAATAAGTTCGCGGATGAACGCACATTCAGGGTCCGTCTGCTCAGCGTTGGCAAGGATTCGAAAGTCCAAAAGTTTAAGGCTTATATGACTGAGACTTTCCCCAAAACAACTCTATGGAAAGAGACTATGGTGGAGCTGACTTACATGTCTGAGAACAGGCCGGAAGTGATGCAAGCGTTGGAGCTTGTGAAGACGGAGTATGACATCGACTATTTCGTCGGTGAGGCGACGCTCGACGAGGTATTCCTCAAGTTCGCGACAAAGACGAGCAGGTGCACCGTATTACAGGCAGCTTTTAAGGTATTCAATTAATATTTTTGTTTTAATGAAAATGACAGGCATGCTCAGCGTATTCGATGACATGATGTGATTTGAATGGCGAAATTGAATATCGGTTGACGTTTGGGGCAATTAGGACGTAGGGTCTGCAGTTACACAGGCGAAGCAAGAACAGCAATTACAATGAATAAAATATGTTAAATCTGATAAGTGTTTGTCGAGAATACACTGAAATTACGTGGCGAGTCGGTCAGGCGTTTATACCAATAGATAAGTTAGAGTGTGTTACCTTTTATCGCAGGAAAGAGTAAAATTCGTGGTGGTGTAGTAGACGTTTCGGTTTTATGGTGTCGCGTAAATAGTCGTTACACACACACACACACACACACACACACACACACACACACACACACACACACACACACACACACACACACACACACACACACACACACACGCACACACCACATTCACCACACACACACACGAACGTACACACGAACACACACGTACACACACCATTCCACACTCACACAACACATGCAAACACACACGCGCGCACATACCACACCCACACCTACACCCACCACTCACACAGACACGCACACACACATACCACACTAAACACACACACGCACACATGCGCGCGCACACACACACACACACACACACACACACACACACACACACATCACACAAACACCACGCACACACACACATACATGCACGCACACACATCCCATACACACCACACCACACACACATACACGCAGGCACGCACGCACACAAGCTCATATGCACAACGCACACGCCCACGTGCTCGCGCACGCTCACACAGGCACACACGTACACACGCACGCACGCACACACGCACACACGCACACACGCACACACGCACACACGCACACACGCACACACGCACACACGCGCACACGCACATACGTACACACTCGGCGCGCTTTTGGTTAATTAAGGCAACCTTGGCGACGCCTCGAGTTGTTACGCTATTGTTGACGTTATTGTCTCGGTCTTCTCATTTTTCCAACATGGCGGTATAAGCGCAATGGTTATGTACACTTTTTTTTTAACTCTTGCTTAGTTCGGTGAGCTGTGCAGTCTCAACTGGGGCTTTGTTGAGTTGCTAAGCGGTAAAACGTTGAAAACTTTCCAATTGTGAACTATCAGGTTGTATCTTTTACCGAAAGCTCAACGCGCAAATCTATCGAAAAAATAAATGGCGATGTTTCTAAACTATAGCCGCCAGGGAGTTTTGGGACTGACAATTAATGTTATATCTTGAGACGTCAATGTAAACCCTTGAATGGACTGATGATTCGGTTTATCGGTTATTATTATTTGGCATACCAATTTACCTCTCAGTAAACTTGCCAAATAAATATATTCTAACCAAAAAGTATCAGTCCTTTCAAGAATCATTCGACAACATGAACGGGAAGTTGTGAAAGCACTACGGGGGCTGGAGAAAGTGAATAGGAAGGTAGTTTACTGGAAGAACCACCAATACGTTTTATCTCCATGACAACGTAATTCCAAAGTGCCTACAACTACGATCAATGGTTATAGGAATAAAACGTCAACAATCCTGTGAAAAGCAAAGAAGTATTGTTAAACATCAGAATATCACAGTGCCATTGCACGGTGAATAAATTACAAGATAAGGAAGAATTGCTAGAAATGAACCTGCGTACGGAACTAGCAGAAACGGAAATGAAGGAAGTAACAGCGTTCATCGAGCATTCGTGGGGTTGCAGTGTAGGTTTACGTTCTATAGTGCTGCGGGAAAGACAACGGAAGTGTTACGCAAACAACATCAACTTGGTCAGCAGTGGGGCGGCATAGTATACCAATTGTGCATTTTGTGATAAAAGCACCAAACTACTATATGGTGGTCATTTAAAGATAGTGTGCCTCTCAAAACTATACCCCTGTGCGCATGCGCGTTCATTTGAATTACAGAGCCTATTTTGTCTTGAAGGTGCAGGTAGAGCCTATCTACGAGATCATGGCATATAGACAGGGCTAATAAATTGCTGTGAATTCTTAACTTCTTTAACATTTTTATGAATTAAAACATGTAGTGCCATTAAATCAACTTTTAGAACATAAAAAACTCAATTATTAGTAACGTTTTCTGTTTTATTTTACTTTCACTTTTGTATGACCCACTGTGATCAACTATACTGAAAATTACCTACTCTGAACACCAAACAAGTATTGTCTGTTAATGGCCACGACACCCGAAGACATATAAAATAAAACGTGTGCTATTTTGTCATTATGTCATTATTAATTATCTTTAATACTAAAAAGCTTAAACAGTAACATTGTATTATACGTTTTAGTTGAATGTATGAACACCAATACTCTTACCGTGTTACTGGCTGGAACATTCTCCTTCGCAAACGCACAGAGCTGTGCATCGAAGATTAGCTTTGTGACACTTGCAGCACTTATGACTCCCTTTCTTGCAGCCGCACGAAACCATTCCTTCATAGCAGATGTGTGACGCTTCGGGCAGGTTTGTCCAGTACGGCTCATATAGACCACTGTCCGTCTTGATCCAGCCCCAACTGGGGGAAGAGAGCACAGGAGTTGGTTGCACTGCCTGTCCCCAAATATGACCACCTTGATAGACAACCCTATTCACGTTGCTCCATTGCAGCTTGCTTTGGTGGAATTCTTTGTACCGGCTGTGTTCACATCAGTGCAAGTGCTTGTTCGGTCATAGAGCAGCATCACAAACCTCTCGATGACACGCATATTTTCCACTGGGAGGTCACTTGGTGCACAGACCCAATTAAGCTGTGCATTGGTATGCTCTGATAGCGAGTTCCACGTTGCCCATGTTGTAATCTTTCCATGTCCAGCAAAGGATGATAGAGGGTCACACCCTGTTAGTGCGTGGAACATTGGAAGAGCGCGCGATTTATTTGGTCCGTGGATGACAGATAACTGATGAGTCGGCAAATAACGGAAATTTCTCCCTGTTCCGAATGACAGCCATAATTCGTTATTAACTACTAGAATCTGCGCAATCATTACGGACAATACCACAACAATGCCCGGCCCGTTTAAGAGAATCCGCAATGTGACTGTTCCACACCAGATCCAAGCGTGATGCATTTCGAAGTTTGGCCGAAACGTATGGGATAAAACCTGCTGGGCATATTCTTCAAACGTTTTGGCTGTGCCTGTCTTCAACATCTGGACGATTGTTGTTCCATCAAGAACAACAACGATAGCATCAGGTGGCTCAGACTGTGGCGCAAACAGTTCTTCTAGGCATGTAAGAAGGCGTAGTCGTTCCGCATCAGACAGAGCAAGAGGATATGTTTGATTCACGTGCCGAAAGAATTCATCTAAATTGCCATCCTTCGTCTCACAACCAATGTACAACCTTGAGAACAGTTCTACATCTCTCTTCGTCGAGGTGGAGATGCTGAACAACGGTAGCCTGTTGCGACGCTTAGCATCCATCATATAGTGACTTGGCTCTGTCGATGAGGCATCCTTTCGTGAAAACATCGAATTGGTCCTTGCCAATCTTCTCCAGATTATAGACCGTCTCAACTACAGCCCGATCTGCGATCTCCTTTGTTTCAAGGACAAGCAAGTCCTTGATTTCCTCAACATCTTCGCAAAAATGCTTTTTGTACACTCGGCGTTTGGTCATGGTGACGTGGATCCACTCGTTTTCCTCAGTGTTGACGGCATTCTTCAAACTCTGCTCTGATTCTTGCGACTTCTGGACCTGCACCCATCCATCCGAAGAGCCCCTGGGTTGTCTGTCAAACCAATTGCTCCGCCATCTCCCTTGATGGACGCATTATTGTGTTCGTGGGCTTGGTCAATCGGAATACTTGAGAACACGCACTTACTCCTCTGCACAGTGAAATGGCCAGCGTTGAATTCTGCGGCAACTTGTGCGTGCTTTATCGGCAGCTCGGCCATATCTCTCAGATGGATTGGGATCCAGCGAGCATTGTTGGTTTTGTCTAAAGCGTCAAACCATAGGACAAATGTTGTCAGAACATCTAGATACATGGAGAAGTTGGCCTCTCGCAGCGCACCCACGTAGACAAGAATTCATAATACCAGATCCATCACTGTTGCCCAGTACCGAAACTGAATATAGTTCTGTCTTTGTTCATCACACCAGTCTTCAAATCGCAACAAAGACATCTCATTGACTCTACTGGTGAGTTTGTAGTCTTGTCCGTGTAACGTGTGGTGCATGCAAGAAGGAATCAACAGTACAGGCTGATGCAATGTCTGCCTGTGCCCATGCTTGGTCCACATACTTCCTCCAAGCACACCACCTACAGTCTTCAGAGCTGCCATCTCTATGTGAAGGCCACCGAACATCACCACGAATTTATCTTCACCATAATTGTCTGGCCACTTTCACTGGATCTGCGATGGCATATAGTGGTTGGTCAAACGTCAGAACAGGTGTTTGGCTCTTGTTGAGATGTTCAACTGCATTCTTAACCACATCCATAGAATATTTAATCATTGCCACTGTGTGGGCACTGTGGAGAAATAGAGGCAGTAGGCGAGATTACACGATCTTCAAATGGTTATCGGCTTGCGTGGAAAGCAGCCCAAGACGTATTCTCGGGGATCTCTTCAGTTGTGATGTCAATATGCCGTCTTGTATTCTCCAGCCAAACGTGTTCTTCTTGCCTGTGTTGAACGAAATTGTCCCTGCTCAAGGATGTCACATTTGAAGCAGAAACTGGTGATTCTTTCATGCTGAATGTAACTGGAGGCACGTCACTGTAGTAGTGAGGTATGCTACGATATACCAATATCGTCTGCTGTGGGGTGATGTTGAAACAAACTGATGCCAGTTCCATGGAGAGAATATTTTGCTGTAGTAGCGCTGGGATTGTGATCAATGTTATTAACAGCCGCTGTGGTGAACACATTGCCTTGCATAGATGATGGACAAACAACCTTTTCCAGATGGTACTGCTGGCACACACTGCGCCAAGATATGTAACATACGGTCATAGGAGATGCTGAGACCAAGATGCGAACGCCTGTCGACGAGTTCCCGCCTGCGCGTTTCTGCATGCAACATCAGCCCAAGGTACATTGGCAATGGCGTCTCTTGTGCTGTGCAATGCCTCACAGACGCAGCCGTTTCCCCATGGGCTCGCTTGTGCTTCACACTGCTGAACTACAGTAGCTGGGCGATGGTAAGTGCGGCAGGTGAGATAGGTGCTGAAGTGTCTTGGCATTGATCCTTAATACTTGGCCCTTCTAGTATCAAGTTTACCAGAGCAAACAACAGGCTGGATGCTGATTGCTTCTGACAGTCTTCTTCGAATGACCCATTGATGGAGATTGGTTCATCGAACATGTGTTTCCTTACAATCTTTGCTGCTTTCGACAGAGTCACAGCCTCGATGACACTATGCTGTTCACAAGATACTCACAAGATATCTCACGTTCCCTGTTGACGGTATATGAACAGCGGTTTAAACGTATTCAAATGTTTTGAAATTTATCTTAGTCGACATTCATAGCCGCCGTTGAAAAAAATGGCGACCGTCAAAACCAATATTTTTCTTTTAAGCACTACAACATATAGAGCTGTTGTTTTTGTGTCAAAATTTAGGTTTTGTTCTGGGTATCGCTTTCAAATATTAATCTCGTCCTGCATTCATGTCAGCCGACATACACATCCGCCATTTTTAAAGATGGCGGCCACTAAAACTAATGTCCCTGTAATCTGTGGAAATATGCCACCTAGAGGGGTAATATTGATGGTCTCGCGGTTCCGCTTGTCGGTTGGGTTCGAGAAAATAACTCGCCACCTGTAAAAAGGTGTAATCAGGCGTTTATTGTCAGAGTCCCTACAGGTACATGTGGCTTTACCAGCCAGTTCATAGACTCTGCCCAGATTGACATATATGTTATAAAATTGATACATGAAACTACCAGTTACAATCTACTGTATATCAATACCTCATACCAAACATATAGAACATGTATGTAAATGCCTTGTATTACAGAAAACCATGACTTAGTGTTCTTGACATGTATAACAGGTAACAGCGCTTTAGGTATTGTCAGTGTAAGACTAATACAAGTAAGAAACAAGTAGACCCAACACTGTTACTTGATTAAAATAACATATAAATAGATTAAGCTCTTTTAGTTGACAACAACTTTAAAAATGTAGAAACTGTACCATACCTGTAAAAGTGTGTAATCAGCGTTTATTGTCTGAGTCCCTACAGGTACATGTGGCTTTACCAGCCAGTGCATAGACTCTGCCCAGATTGACACCTGTGCCATGTGGTACGTAACTAAGGTGCCAAGGATACCTTTTACCATGTATCTATCTCAGTATAGTAGTTAATAATAATAATAATAATAAGATAACTTCTATTGCGCCTAAATCCTTGGAAACCAAGCTCAGAGGCGCATCAAAACAAAAGGATTGGTCAATCTCCAAATCCATAAGTAGTATTCCAGTTGTCAACAGATGGGTCAAGGCGCTAGGGAGCTACGGTGGATAAGCAAGTTGTAAAGATAAGTTTTTAAATGACGACGGAATTTTGTCATATTTTCTACTGATCTAACACTACGAGGGAGCATATTCCAAAATGAGTTGGTGCAGCAACAGAAAAAGATATAGTTCCAATGTTAGTGTTGACTCTAGGAACAAAAAGTAGGTCAGAACTAGATGATCGAAGTTGGATAGGTTTTCTTACAGGAGTAAGCAATGAATGCAAATAAGATGGTTGCTTACTGGATAGTGCCTGGTATGCAATCGTACAGATCTTAAATATTATACGATATCGTACAGGAAGCCAATGCAAAGACTTAAAAAGTGGTACAGAGCGAGAAAAACGGGGAGATCTTGTAACTACTCTTGCTAGACAATTTTGGACACGCTGAAGTTTTGTGATATCCTTGCTAGCGATATTATAAAGGAGGGAATTGCAATAGTCAAGTCTGCTGCTAACAAGCTCTGTTGCAATAGCTTTAGCAACAGAAAATGACATATACCCGCGAATACGACGAAGATCACGAATATGAAAAAACAGCTGCGACATGTTTGAGATATGTGTTGTCGGAAATTGAGGTTACTATCAAAGATCACTCCTAGATTCCCCACCGAGTTTTCTGGCGTGATAGACTGGTTCAAAATACGCGTAGGGAAAAAACTATCCAGTTTACTACGCTGCGTTGGCGTACCAATAATGATCAATTCAGTGTTATTTGCATTTAATTTCAACTTGCTGTCAGTCATCCAGTGGAAGCTATCTTGAAGGTAATCACTAAGTTGGTTAAGGGAGCGATTTGTGTCCGGGGTAGCCAACTAAATGTAGATCTGAGTATCATCAGCATAAAGATGATGATCCAAGTTATGTATTTGTATAACAGAGCTTAGTGGCGTGGTGTAAAGTGTAACAAGCAAAGGCCCAAGAACAGAACCCTGAGAAACACCAAATAAAGCCGGCAGTGCAGCTGAAAAGCACTTACCAATCTTTATAGTTTGGTATATATCAGTTAGATATGAAGAAAACCAGCTTAGAGCTGTGCCAGATGTGACGTACCACTTTAATAAGCGCTCAATGGGAATGTTGTGATCGGTCGTTTCAAAAGCGGCAGAGAGATCTAGTAAGGTAAGTGCAGTCACTTTACCAGTATTAATGTTCAAGTTAATGTCATTATGAACCTTTAAGAGGGCAGTCTCTGTTGAATGAAACTGTCTGTATACCGATTGTGACACAGTATTTAAGACATTTGTGCTAATGTGAGACCTTAGACGACTTTCTACAATCTTTTCTAGTATTTTGGAAATAAAGCTGAGGTTAGAAATATGTATATAACTGTTTAGGTCTTGTTTAGGCAGAGATGACTTCTTAAGAAGTAGTGTGACATGGGCGTATTTGACATCAGCAGGAAAACAGCCAGAGCAAAGTGATGCATTTGTAATATTTGTTATAGGTCCAATTAATGTATCGATACATGCTTTTAGCAGTATATTTGGAAATGGATCAAGTTCACAAGACTTATTTGGGGAGGACATAATTATTTTCCTAACTTCATCAACTGTTGCAGGCCCAAATGACACAAGTAGAGAATGTAGTTGTGGAAAGTCCACACTGACATTACTTAAATTATGACGTGGGAAAGCAGAACGAATAATACTGATTTTATTGTTAAAGACACTAGATAACGAATCACATAGAGATTTAACTGACACACGATCAAAACCAACTATATTGTTCATCTATAGTACCTGTTACATCTACCCCCTCCATCAATGAATGTCGTCCCGACATTCCAATAATAAACAAAATAACCAATGTAACCAATATCAGTAAGGTTTGAACACATCAACGAATGTCATCTCGGCGTCCCTCACTGACAAACCACCAGGTCTCTCTGTCCTTGAACGTGCCGGCCATCCTGGTCGCGTCCCCGCCACAGATTCCTTCTTCTCCACAGGTAGCGAGAGGAAATTGACTGGTAGCCACATGTTCCGATGCAGTGTTCCTTTGCGTCCACGCACTCCTCACCGGCATTGCTCTGGTTGTTCCTTCACAACGTATACATCGTCTTCCCACCACCAGTTTGTTGCGGCCTCGCAGGCCAACAGTTCGTACCAACACGCGATCACCAATTTCAACTTTTCCTCCTGTAACTCGTCTGTCGTAGAGCCCTTTATGACGATTGGCGGATACGTTGCTTTCTACTGTAGCAATCTTGTAAGTGGACTCCAACCGTTCCCGTAGCTGTTTGGTATAATCGCTGTAGTCATCCACTTCTACGTGACGTTCGATTGAGTCTACCCCCATGGCCAGATCATCTGGCAGTCGTGGGTGTCTGCCAAATATCAAGTAGAATGATGAGAAGTCGGTTGCTTCATTTCTGCTGACATTGTAAGCACGCACTAATGTCGGTACATATGCCTTCCAGTTGGCCTTCTTCGTTGCACTTAGTATACCCAACATGTCCATCAGTGTTGAATTGAACTTTTCACACTGCCCATTTCCCATGGGATGATATGGTGTCGTTCGGCTTTTTTCAATCCCTGCAAGTTGACACAGTTCTTTAATGACCCGACTCTCAAATTGTCTACCCTGGTCAGAATCGAGTCTCTGTGGAAAACCATAGTGTATAAATGTGTCATACAAATCTTTCGCTGTGGTCTTAACAGTTTGATTACGTGTGGGAACAGCCTGTGCATAGCGTGTAAAGTGGTCAGTCATGACTAACACATTTTCAATCCCTCCTTTTGATGGTTCCAGGGTTAGATAGTCGATACAGACCATTTCCAATGGCTGGTTATGTGCGGATGTTCACCAGATCTGTGTAGACTTTCCTTCTTATACAAGCTTCACATAAATGTAGTTTCTCCGCACATCTTCTCCCATGTGTGGCCAGAAGAATCGGGCAGGAACCAAGTCTAGGATCCTTATTCTTCCTAAGTGGCCTAACTGATCATGCAGACCCGCCATAGCTTCGTCTCTTTTTGCAGCTGGAAGAACTAACTGGAATGATTCTTTACCATCCTGGTTCACTCTCTTTCTGCGAAGCACGCCATCTCGTACACAGAGCTTGTCCCACTTCTCTTCAGGTATATCTTGAACTCTGGTGATTCCTCCTCTCGTTTGTGCTGTTGATTGGTTTGCTACCTTGTATCAGCAGCATTAACACTTTCTTGATCACCGGATTTTCCCTTTTGATGAGCTCCCACTTAGTGTCTTCAATCTTTGTTCCATCTGCGTCTACCAATTCCTCCTCGTAGGTTATAGCTGCTTGGCTGCTGCACATCGCCTCAATCAGGTCGCTTTGTTGTCTTCTTCCATGGTTGCCGTCTCACACACAACCTGTACTACATGTTCGGGTAAGCGTCCTCCTTCTGCAGGTTTTATGTGAAGTCTGGAGAGTGCATCGGCATCAGTATTATATTTTCCCGCACATGAGCCACCCCATAAATGTAAACAATAACAAAGTTTACATGACACAAATCAGAATGGCATATGACTTGCTTTTATAGTTGATAATTACTCAATGTATCAACATGCATATATAATACAAGGACTGATTATATGTACTCGTGTACACATTGACGTACATATGGATACTTACGTATACATTTCAATGCGTATTACGAATTACAAATAAAGCAATTATGAATACGACAACTGGATTCATAATTTAAAACAAAAAAGTGTGTTGCGTATGTTGAAAAATCATATAGACTGTGGGTGTAAATTTTATTAATGATAATACTTGGTGTATTGTTAATTGTCTCTACTATGTTGTGTCTAATGCATTGTTTGTCAAATTCATGTTTGAAGCTGGATATATACAGATTAATTCTTTCACGTGTGCAGTGCTGATGAATATCATAGATGTGTGTGTTTAAAACAATAATGAAGTAGTAGGGTAAAAGATTATTAATTAATTTATAGTAGTATTTTAATTGCTGGATTTTATAAATATCATCCAACTTTAGCAACGTGAAAGTCTTTAAAAAAGGACTTGCGTGAACATTATATTTACTTAAGGATATTATTTGTATTGCTTTTTTCTGTAATTAGAAAATTCGATGTGCCTGATGATCCCATAAAAGTAAGCCATAATTAATATTATTATGGAGAATAAGAGCATTGTACATAATACAATAAAATACGTATATAATGTATTAAGTGGTAAAAGATGTTTAAGTTAATTTAATATGCCTATTGTTCTAGATATTTTATTTGCTATTTTGTTTGTATGACTCTGCCAGTTTAAATGGTTATTTATTGTGATGCCTAAAAATAGAAATAATTTACACATTCAATGTATGCCCCATATATTTGTAACGTAACAAAGGGTATTCTACTTTCTTTTGAGGCATATGAAAAATCATGAATTTTGTCTTTTTGGTATTTAGTGATAGTTTATTAGCTTTCAATCAATTGCTGATCTTTGTTAGTTCTTTGTTAATATTTTCACTTCGCTTTTGGCCTTCTGAATCGTTATGAATTTGATAAGATCACTAGAAAGTGCTATATCATTTAGGTATATATTAAATAAGAGTGGCCCTAAATTTGAACCTTGAGGAACACCAGTGTTGATGACTATTTCCTTAGACTTAACGGTATCAATTTCTACGTACTGCTTACGATTTTATAAATAACTCTTACAAAGGTCCAGAACCTTGTTGTTTAATTCGTAGTAATTTAACTTCTGTACCAATATAGTGTGATCAATTGTGTCAAATGTTTTTGATAAATCAAGGTATATATTTATTGGAGTAACCGATTTATCAAGTTCTTGTATAATTCTGTTTATAATTTCGAGTTTAGCAAGCTCAGTAGAATGTTTCTTTCGAAACCCATATTGGTTATTGTAGTATAATGCTTATCTGCCATGACAAGAAACTTGTGTCCATATAGATAGTCCTGGAACTTCTCGTGCACTGCCCACTTGAGTGCGTAGAATTCCAGTTTGTGGGCTGGGTAGTTAACCTCGCTTGGTTTGAGCGCACGACATGCGTAGGCTATGACTCGTTGTTGACCTTGCTTTTCCTGATACAGCACTGCTCCAAGGCCATGTATTGCTGCATCCACGTGTAACTCGAATGGTAGTGTGTAGTCGGCATATCCCAGAATGGGAGGGTTTATCAGTTCTTCCTTCAGCGTATTAAAAGCATCAATTGTTTCTGGGGTCATCACAATATTGGTGCATTTGTTCACAGATATATTGTTTTACTGGCCTTTAACATATTGTGTAAAGGCTTGCATATCTGGGCATAACCCTTCACAAAGCGACGGTAGTAACCGAAAACCCAAAGCACTTGGCGAAGCTCATGTACGGTTGTAGGCACAGGCCATGATTTTATTCTCTCTATCTTGTTTGGATCAGCTTAGATCCCTGCCTCTGAGATGATGTGACCTAAATATTTCACACGCTTTTGAGAAAAAAGTGACACTTCGCCGGTTTCAACTTCAGACCGGCTGCTCGTAGGCTAGTGAATACAATCCACAGATGTTCAAGGTGAGTTTCAAATGTCCTTGAATGAATGATGATATCATCTAGATAGACCAACACGTTGATCAAATCAGCCAGAGTATGTTCCATAAGTCTTTGGAACAGAGCAGGAGCGTTCCTGAGACCAAATGGCATTCGATTGCATTGGGAATGCAGTTTTGGCTTTATCGCTTTCCTCGATCTTGACCTGCCAGTAACCACTCTGGAGATCTAACGACGTAAACCAATTTGCGCCAGCTAGCTTGTCAAGCGTCGATTCGAAGAGAGGCAGCAAGTACGCATCTCTGATTGTTCGGTTGTTTAAACGCCTGAAATTCAGACACAGACGCAAACTCACATCCTTCTTCCGTACTAGGACTGGATTCGACGCCCATGGACTGTGTGAATGCCGGATTGTACCACATGCCAACATCTCTTTCAGGTGTTGTCCAACTTCTTCGTACATTGCAGGAGGAATGCGTCTCGTCCTATCCTGGAATGGTGTCTCGTCTGTCAGTCGAATCTTCTGTTTCACTCCTACTGCTTTGCCTAGTTCCATTGTCCGAGAGACAAACATATCACGGAAATCCTGACACAATGCTTACACTTTCTTCTTCTGTTTTCAAGTAAGGACCGTGACATCTAAGTCCACTAGTACTTCACCCTTTGTATATTTGCTGCAATCTCCTTCACTTAACACATCCCTGTATGTTGAGTCTCCAACTGTCTTTTCCGTCTCTACGATGACATTGTTCGTCATAGTGGCTATCCTCTGCCGTTTTGGGATTTCCATTCTCCTGCATGAGACATTCGTTAGAACTATATCGATACTACGGTTGTTGTCAGCTTGCACTACCGATACTGGGATGAGTATTCCCCCTAGGAATGTTTCTGCTGGTTGAAGCATGCCAGTTGAGAAACCTTTCTGGGCTCCCATTCTTCCCTTCACAATGATGGATGTGTGTCCCCCACGTGGCGACACGAGTACACTGCTACTTCCGTTCTCCGCCTTCTGATTGGACAAGATGAGCAAGCCAGCGCTTCCAAGATGGTTGCATCATGGAATGTGGTATTCCGAGCTCCCAATGCTGTCAGAAAATGAGTGCCAATGATGGCAGGCACCATACTGTTCGACCCACTAGGAGGCACAACAAATGCTTGTAAATGATATCCTTTACTTTCTCCCCGAGATGACTGCAATTCACTTCCACTTCGACATAGCGAAGGTAGGGTACCGACTGTCCTCCAATGCCTTCAATGTCCAATAGTCTTGTCAGGGGTTGCAGAGTAAGAAGAGACAGCTCGCGGTCGTAGAATGACTTTCCAATTGTAGTTACCATGGAACCACAATCTAGTAGTGCTTTGCAGGTTTTAACTCCAATAGCAATCCGTATTTGACAAGAGCCCCCACCAAGTCACAAGTAGGGCTGTGGTTACTCGTCTTGTTCCTGACCCCTTTTTGCCCTGTAAAAGAGATCAGTTTGCGTTTAAATGCACTCTGCAACTCTTGTATAGGTGTGTCTTTTGTTTGTATCGGTGCCATTCGAAGTCAGTATATCTGCGACAACCAAAAGAGAGATGTCCAGGTATGCCGCAATCATTGCAGGTAAGTGGCTCCTTTCTCTGTTTCATCTGTATCCTGCTCTGCCTCTTCTTAATCATTCCTTCCAACTCATCCACTTTCCTCACCAGAGCTTGGAATATTGATTCCAGCTGTTATTCTTGCTGTACATGGACTTGCACTTCCTCCATCACCTGCTTTCCGGCAAATTCCTCCTCCATTGTGCAAGCCTCTGCCACCATCTCTTCAAGGTTCAGGGCCGCTTTCCTGTCGTGAAGTGCTTTCTTGATTTGCGAGTCCCTGAGGCCAGCCCAGAATCTATCCCGCAACATAGTTGGCATGGACTTCCGCGACACAACATCAACACAACATATACATTCAACGGACACAATAACAAATGTTCCACTTGACTGCACGCCTCAATGTTCTACTTCACTGCACTCCTCAAGTAGACAACACCTGCAGTGCCACTCCCTGTCTGCCTCTCTGTCAGACAATTGTCCATTGTCACAGTGGCTGATCAGCTAGCTACAGTCAGTGTCTCAGTCTGATATTCTGGCCTCATATGCCCCACATCCGGCGCCACCCTCGCGGTTCCGCTCGTCGGTTGGGTTCGAGAGAATAACTCGCCACCTGTAAAAAAAGGTGTATTCAGCGCTTATTGTCAGAGTCCCTACAGGTACATGTGGCTTTACTCTGCCCAGATTGACATATATGTTATCAAATTGATACATGAAACTACCAGGTATAATCTACTGTATACCAAAGCCTTATACCAAACATTTAGAAAATGTATTTAAATGCCTTGTATTAAAGAAAACCATGACTTAGTGTTCTTGACATGTATGACAGGTAACAGAGCTTTAGGTACTGTCAGTGTAAGACTAATACAAGTAAGAAACGAGTAGACCCAACACTGTTACTTGATTCAAAACCACACATAGATAGGCTATTTTAGTTGACAACAACTTAAATGTAGAAACTGTACCATACCTGTAAAAAGGTGTAATCAGCGTTTATTGTCAGAGTCCCTACAGGTACATGTGGCTTTACCAGCCAGTGCATAGACTCTACCCAAATTGACATACATGCCAAATTGTGGCTAAGGTGCCAATGGTATCTTTTCACCAAGTATCTGTCCCAGTGTAATAGTTCCAACACAATCATAGTAGTCAACTATAGTACCCGTTACATCGGCAAAGCATAGGTATGTGGACAGCGATTTCAATGTTATTGAATATTTTGCATGTGACTTTCGTCCACATTCATATACGCCATTTTTAAAAATGTCGACCGTCAAAAATAATCCTTTCCATATCTTAAGAACTACAACACGTACAGCTGGTATGTTTGTGTCAAAATGTATGTTTTTCGGGGTAATGATTTCAAATGTTTTACTTTTGACCTTGTCCGACATTCACGTCAGCCATTTTTAATAAAGATGTCGGACGTGTAAAAAACTAATGCTCCGTATCGTAAGAATTACGTCACGTAGAGCAGTCAGCTTTGAGCCAAAATAATATTATAGGCAATCGGGTTGCGTTCCCAAAAACGTCAGTTTTACCTTCACTGGCATTAGCGTCTGTCATTATAATTATTACGCACGTCAATATCATGCAGTTTTTACATATCAAGAATACGACATATTGTTGTAAAAGAGCAAGTTTTGGGATTAGTGATTTCAAGTTTCCGATATTCGTCGAAACATAGTCCACTTTGCAGATGTGTTTCGCACGTCGATGCACATACGTCTCCCTTCGTTGCTGTATATGTCCTGTACGTTCTTTGAAATTTCCAGACTTATAGATATCCTAGACAATATCAACACACTGGGTACTGTTGAGCTGGGGCATAACATATGAAGGATATTCCGATATTCGATACTAGCCTAATGGTCCTGAAGGTCGCGGTTTCAACGTGCATGTTGACAGTCCATCCAGTTACCTTCGGGAAAGCATCGATCATGGTTGCAGTCGCCATTGTGGAAATTTGTAAAGCCTACCATCGTGGTTACCTCACACTCCCATTGGATCACCCAGACCACGAATTACCATAATGGACTATGAATACAAGGAGTATAATTACAATAGGTTTTTATAGATCCATGTCTCAAGTGAAAGTCACAGAACCAGTCGTTGGCAATACCAACCAATATGTGGCTACAGCGGTGCTGCCACCTAGCGATTAAGCACTAACATAACATATAGGTCCTTCCAAATCCTTCCCTTCCGTCATACAGTATCTAGAAGTGGTGTCCATGTTCTGTCTGTCCGCCATCACACTGGTTGTAGTATTCGCAGATGTCATACAGTATCTAGGAGTGGTGTCAATGTTCTGTCTGTCCGCCAACATACTGGCTGTAGTATTCACAGATGTCATACAGTATCTAGCAGTGGTGTCAATGTTCTGTCTGTTCGCCAACACACTGGCTGTAGTATTCACAGATGTCATACAGTATCTAGCAGTGGTGTCAATGTTCTGTCTGTCCGCCAACACACTGGCTGTAGTATTCACAGATGTCATACAGTATCTAGCAGTGGTGTCAATGTTCTGTCTGTCCGCCAACATACTGGCTGTAGTATTCACAGATGTCATACAGTATCTAGCAGTGGTGTCAATATTCTGTCTGTCCGCCAACACACTGGCTGTAGTATTAACATATGTCATACAGTATCTAGCAGTGGTGTCAATGTTCTGTCTGTCCGCCAACATACTGGCTGTAGTATTCACAGATGTCATACAGTATCTAGCAGTGGTGTCAATGTTCTGTCTGTCCGCCAACACACTGGCTGTAATATAATATAATATAATAATTGCTTTATTCACAGACTCCATGCAACATACAAGTACATTATCATGATTCTGTAGTATTCGCAGATGTCATAAAGTATCTAGCAGTGGTGTCTTTTTATGTGTGTTCGCTAACACACTGGCTGTAGTATTCACATATGTCATACAATATCTAGCAGTGGTGCCAATGTTCTGTCTGTCCGCCAACATACTGGCTGTAGTATTCACAGATGTCATACAGTATCTAGCAGTGGTGTCAATGTTCTGTCTGTCCGCCAACACACTGGCTGTAGTATTCACAGATGTCATACAGTATCTAGCAGTGGTGTCAATGTTCTGTCTGTCCGCCAACATACTGGCTGTAGTATTCACATATGTCATGCAGTATCTAGCAGTGGTGTCAATGTTCTGTCTGTTCGATAACACACTGGCTGTAGTATTCACAGATGTCATACAGTATCTAGCAGTGGTGTCAATGTTCTGTCTGTCCGCCATCACACTGGCTGTAGTATTCACAGATGTCATACAGTATCTAGCAGTGGTGCCAATGTTCTGTCTGTCCGCCATCACACTGGCTGTAGTATTCACAGATGTCATACAGTACCAAGCAGTGGTGTTCGCCGCCGTACGTACACTTAGCTAATCGCTCATTGCATTGTTCGTTGTCTGCATATCAACATCGGTTGCATGACACGTAAGAAGAATTGTGTTCGGCAGTCCTACAATGATCTGTCTGTTCGCCAACACACTGACAAGAGTAATCGCATACACTTGTTAAATTATCAGACACTCGCTGCTTACTGTTCATCATTCGCTGGTTGTAAGGCAGCTTCAGCTGCATGTTTGACAAGACTTCTGTCTAGCAGTTCTGAAATGCTCCATCTGTTTGCCAACACACTGGCTAGAGTGTTCACAGATGATATACACCGTAACACGTGCTGTCACATGCCTAACACAATGCTGAGCAACAAGTTATTGTCCTGGTTTTTTTCACAGCCAATGCTATGTGTATTTGCGCTTTAAGTTTGCATGCAGCAAATGCATGTTTTTCGTGGAGTCATTCTGTGGCTAGGCTTGGAGTGTACCTGGCATACCTCCTTCACTTTGGGACTTGCACCCAGTGGATGGGTGTTGCCATCTCGTGTGCGTATGCATTGGCAATTAGCACGACTGGCCGAGGGTGAGCGTCTGGCATGCCTGGAAGACATATCCAGGGCTCACCTCTGGCATACCAATGCTTGAACTCGGTGACTAGTTGCTGGCGTCACTGTATGGTTCACATCCACCTTGACATCGTGGATTGTCGCTTTCAACAGCACGGTGCAAGCGATCAGCGGCTCTCGTGTGTTCCTTCACTACAAGCCTGCAATAATAAACGTTGTCATTGTGTATCAGTAATTTCGACTAACTGTACTTTCCCTTCTACATACGATGGTAATTCCAAGTCATTGTTATTTACTCCTTGATTCAGAAGATCTAAGATTAATAACTCCGGTTTAATAAGTCCTATATGGATGTAAAACATGGCAACTAGAAACAAGCCAAGAAAACGAAATTGGTGCATTCGACACTGACTGTCTGTGAAATATCTTGAGTATACACTCAAGATATGACGATTATAGATATCCGGATACGATCAGGACAACCTCTGGCATCATCTACTATCTGCAGAAGACGAATGAGCTGGCTGGGCCATGTCACAAGGCTGCCACCTATTAGACCTGCTCAACAAGTGCTATGGTGGATACCAGCTGGCCAGAGAAAGGGGATGAACTGGCGCCAAACAATCGACCGCGACTACAGTTGGTCAACAAAAGTTAGAGCGCCGTCAGAACACTAGCAAGCGACAGATCTGTATGGCGTGCTTTGACTGCCTCGTACGTCTATAGACGCGGGAACCGCTAACTCTAAGTAAGTCAGAAGCTCTTTGAAGTAGTTTCCCCAGACCTTTAACAACACTGCTTCTTATTATGTCGCAAACTTCCCATTTATATCCTTCATCACCGTCTCTCCCTTCACGTCCTTACTATTCTCATCCCTGTCTCGGGCCATTCTGTATATCATCTCCTTTCCACCATCCTCGTCTAGCTTGCTGTAAACATCTGCTTCCATGTCACTCCTCGCCTTATCAATAACTCTCTTTGCTGTTTTTTTTTCATTCCTTATATGTGTATCAGTCTTGCGTACTAGAGCACCAGAATCTTCACCAACCACTTCAAAGATATTCACAAACAACTGGGTATCCTGGCTGCTACAGCTTCTGGCAAGACCAGCCAAGATGCACACCAGTTGCAATGCCCATCTGAACCGTCGACATTATCTGTATGTCTGTTCATCTTGTCAACATATTCAGGGATGTTGGAGCCAGTGACAGAAGCTTTGCAAGCTGTTCAACTCGATGTTCTCAAAGTTCACGACTACATCCTGCAGCTGTCGCTCATATTGGAAACCCATAGAAGAGAAGCTGAAGAACACTTTAAGGAAGACATAATGGTGCAAACTGAAAAGATAGCAAAGGCACTTGAACTTGAGTTGCGTATGCCTCGTCAATGTGGACGTCCAACTCAACGATCAAACCACCAGAGCAAGACAGTGGAGTAGTAATATCGGGTGGCAATATTAATTCCATACCTGAATTCCATAATCAAGTCATTAGGAAGTCGGTTTGCTCTCGAAAACAAGCATTACTTTGCTCTGTTCTCTCGCCATTCTGCACTGATGCCTCAGATGGACCGCAACAGTTTCCGAGATCTAATGGTCCAGGCAAGTGTTTTGTATACACAACTGTACTACAATATGCTTTGATATACTAATGTTGTAATTTATTGAAATTATATTGACATGAACTGTACATATATAGATCACACCAACTTGAAGGTTCAAAGATATGTAAGTAAGATAGAAGGCAGATGTGAATGTCGGAGGAGTCCAAAAGTAACAAATGTGAATATTTTTCGACCCCTAAAACACATATATAGACACAAACATTATTGCTCTATATAACGCAGTTATAACGATATGGAGAAATTTAATTTGGCGGCCATGAGCAAAGTGTCTTGCTTTTATATGTGCTTTTATGCACAATCTTTTCCCTAACTGCTGGACTATACTTTGTTTGCCGCCATCTTTCAAAATGGCGGATCTATTATAAAGTCAAAAGTAATGTATTTGAAATCATCGCATCTAAAAAACATACATTTTGACATCAACTTTGTGGCTCTATGTTATGTAGTTCTTGTAATATGGGAATAATATGCTTTGAAGGGCATGTTGACGAGGGTAAAACGTATTACTATGTGAAATTGCTATCCTCCAAGCTATTCAAAAACGTAACATATACAGCTCTATTTAACGTAGTTATTAAGATATCGTTACATTTCTATTGACGACCACCATCTTTAAAAATGGATGATTTGAATGCAGGAGAAGCCCAAAAGTAACAAATATGAAATCTGTGACCCACAAAACCTACATCTAGACACAAATATTATTGCTTTATGTTACCCAGTTATTTGGCGGCCATTTTTTTAAATGGCTGCAAAATCTGGAATGCCTCCAATCTTTAAAATGGTTCCCTTGGTGTATAAAACAGATGAGCAAAGTGTGTTGTTTTTGTCAAAAAGTGCACAATCTGTTCACATATCCACTGGACTACAATGCGGAACTAGGGAAACGAACAAACGAAATGGAAAAGGCAACAGGCAAATTTGCCGTAGGAGTGAGAAACGAAACAGGCGACACCTTGGTAGAATGGGCAACATCAAGAAAGTACAAAATCGTGAATACCATGTTTCAGAAGAATGCAGGGAGGAGATGGACGTGGAAATGCCCAAATGGAGAAACGAAGGACGAAATTGGCTACATCCTGACAAACAGGCCAGAGATTGTCACAGACGTAACTGTCATCAACCAAGTCAACGTCGGAAGTGACCACAGAATGGTAATGAGCAACATTAAACTGGACGTCAAGGCTGAAAGGAAGACGTTGACAAACAAGAGACCACAAAATATAGATACCACACAAATAGGAACATAAAAGATCGAATTCCAATTCGAACTGCGAAATCGATTCGAGACACTACAAGAACTAGACGACATCGACACCATGAACAAAAACGTCGCAGAGATGATCCAACTAAGTGCGACAAATGTTGTCAAAGCAATCGACAAGCAAGTACAGACGAGCATATCGTCATCAACACGAGCCCTGATAAAAAAACTTCGAGAAATGGTGGAAAACGGCGACCGTAAAAACAAATAGAGTACGTAGAAACATGCAAGACCATCAAAAAGAAAGCGAAGGAGGATATCAGGAAGTACAAACAAGAGATAATACGAAAAACGATTATGAAATCAAAGAGTCTGAATAAAGCCAGAACACAGGCTCTACGCCGAGACAGACTGATTACACTTCTAGACAAGCAGGATAGAGAAATACAAGACCAAGACATGATTATAAAACCAATAGCGGTATTCAAACCGAGCTATACGACAGTGAACAGAGTACCATAATTTACACTGACCCGAAAGAGGTACCAGAGATAACACCATAGGAGGTGGGAGCAGCGTTAAGAGATATGAAGAATTGGAAGACATCAAGCAACGACCATGTTAACAATGAAACATTAAAAGCAGGAGAAGATACCATCTCGAAGACACTAGCTAAGCTGTGTACTAAAATTGAATGCTTATCAGAATAATGAATCCCCACCGCATGGAAGAACGCTAAGACGGTGATAATCTTCAAGAAGGGAAATAAATCTAACTTAAAGAACTACATACCGATATGTATGTTATCAAACATCTACAGATTACTCACACAAATACTAACGAATGGGCTAGAGAAGACACGCAATGAAAACTAACCACGAGAGCATGCAGGATTCAGAAGCAGGTTGTCAACTACAGACCACATCCACGTCGTAAACCAGCTGTAGGAGAAGTGCCCAGAATATAATAACCCGCTCTGCATCGCGTTAGTCGACTACGAGAAGGCTTTCGAGACGGTGCAAACTCAAACAGTATTGACCTCGCTTCAAGAACAGGGGATAAAAGACGTGTACATCGAACTGGTGAAAGACATGAAAAACAGCGTCTGAAGATTTCGAAGGCAAATGTGATGCTACAAAAATACACCGATATATATATATGTATATATATATATATATATATATATATATATATATCAACACCACGCAGGTAGAGAACCTTGAAAGCTACGTCTACCTGGGAATGCGATGCAGCATCAGAGACAAAAATCAAAACTTGTAAGAAGATTCAAAGAAGAATCACATATGCTTAAACAATTGTATAATTTTCGCGTTCGTATGCACTTCACTGCCAATTTTCATCCCAGCCAATGGTTCTGCTGGCAGTAGACTGTTACACTCAAATTTGAATTTATTGGACACGTCAGATTCATCATCACCACCTGTTTTGTCTCTGGGAATCCTTTCTTGGAAGTATTTGAAAAGTTGTTTCCTAGCATTTATAGTATATCCAGTAGCCATGCAGTACATTCGATTGATCTATTTTGTTTGTTTTTGTATGCGTCAGTATTTTCTGGGAGCTATTCTGCTTCGCCTATTGCAATACTGTATACAGCGGTTGAGGCTGAAGACGCACACTGACCAATACCTGAATTTTGCATCCCACCACCCCAAACATCAGAAGTTGGGAGTTGTCAAAACCCTTATGAACAGGTGTGAGACAATAACTTCGGAGGAGGGGGACAAGAAAGAAGAGGTGGAACACCTGAGAGGAGCTCTAAGAGTATGTGGCTATCCGTCGTGGGCCTTGAAAAAGGCGACAGATAGCAGTAAGAAGAAAAAGACCAACAAAAAGACTAAGGACAAAAACTATCGGAGCCAAGTAGTCATCCCATACATAGAGGGGGTATCGGAGAGAGTACATCGAGTACTGAAAAAATATGGAGTAGCAACGGCCATGCGTCCCCACACCACCCTCAGACACCTGTTGGTACATCCCAAGGACAAAGTACAGCTAGAAGAACAGGGCGAACTGGTGTACCAAATACCGTGCAAGAATTGTGGTGGGGAATACATTGGGGAGACAGGAAGACTACTCAAAACAAGACTGGAGGAACACAGAAAGGACGTAGACAACACGAAAAATGAGAAATACACAAGGAGCGGAAAAAAAAGATTGATGTCTACCATCAATAAATCCGCCCTTACAGACCATGCGACAACTGAAAACCATATCATAGACTGGGAGGGAGTGAACATTGTTGACAAAGAACCCAACAGAAGAATTCGGCAAATCAAGGAAGCCATCTGGATCAGAAAAACCCAAACACCCATCAACAGAGACGAGGGCAATTACGAACTGCCTCACGTGTACGATGACGTCATTCAGCGTCATAGGTACTGATGAAGTCGACGTGACACGTCAACGAAAGCCTCTACCAGGTAATTTAACATGATTCTTGGATATGAAAAATGAAAGTTTCGAATTTGAAAACGAACTATCCTGAAGAATGTTCAGTAATAAATGTATACAGCGGTGTCTGGTATTTCGCGACTCAAATCACTGGCCGCTGGACAGTAATTGGGACCATTATTTGTATGACATTGTCCATATTTGATGTCCGGACGTCAAAATGATCCGCCAACTTGGCTATACACAAACGAACTGCTGTGCATTGTCTACCATGGAACCCAACCGGTGCAGCCGGTATGTTCATGGATAGTGCCACCTTTTAGAGCCTCACAGTAATACACAAGTTCTTCAGATAGCCGGCCAAAGATGCACGGCTGACAA
This sequence comes from Escarpia spicata, assembly GCA_963995525.1. Lineage (NCBI taxonomy): Eukaryota > Metazoa > Annelida > Polychaeta > Sabellida > Siboglinidae > Escarpia > Escarpia spicata. The sequence goes on along the minus strand of OZ023205.1, from coordinate 14,816,187 downwards.
AATAGTGAACTGTTTCCTTTGTTTAATTGCAACAGGCGCTCACGCGTCTTCTTGCAGTTTGTGTGTATAGCGAAGGGCCGTTGATACGATACGAGACCGGATGTCACGTAATCGCTAATCGTTCCAATGGCGCCGCCCAATGCCGATATTGGCCAAGTTTATACCTGCCAACTCTCCCGTGAAATCCGGAAGCCTCCCGAAATCCAGGAAAATCTCCAGGATTTTCTTTGAAAATTGTCAACAACACCCGTCTCCCGTCTCCCGTCTTCGAGACAGCGCGACATCAGCTGATATATCTACGTGCTGCACCGCTGAATTTCCAACAGCACACTCCTCCCATATTCGCGTCTTCTAGACAGCGAACCGGTGAAGTTACGGCGAAAAACTGCAACATCACCCACGTCCCGTCTTCCAGTGTCAAGATCCGAGACAGCGCGACGAGACAGCACGACACCGGAAACGTGCTGAACCGCTGGTGTATCTCCCGGTTTAAACAACAACACAGTCGGCAGGTAAGCTTGCTAAATTATTAAAAATACACCGTGGAGGTGTGCTCATCAAATCACGATGATACCACTGAAATGTACTCGGTCTCCGCGTTTTTGTCACTTACATATTTTTCTTGGCACCGAAGGTGACCACCGCAGGCTCTAGCAGAGCTTGCCGCCGGCGGACACGCCAAATTCATCATAAATAATGTTTTTTTTTCTGGGAATCCTTTAAAAAAAGTTATTTCCTAACATTTATAGTAAGGTAAGTATCTAGTAGTCATGCAGTGCGTTCGATTGGTCTATTTTTATGTTTGTGTATGCGATTCGTCGCTTTTTCTGTGAGCTATTCTGTGTCGCCTTACTCTGTGCAGCGGTGCCTCGCATCCAAGCGCCTGTGGTCGCTGCTGCTGATTACGTCAGTGCCAGCCAGCAGTACCCCTTGGCTGATCGCTTTGCGAAACTCTGAATTTAAGCTCAGCCTATGAAATCGCTCACTAGATCAGTAGATGTAGGCAGGTCAGGTGGTCATAATAAGACTAATTTCAACAAACCGTGGCTCGTGTTACATGCAATGTTTAGAAAGTAGAAGCAATTATTTGCATACACAATACCGCTCAGCTGCTCGTGCTAATGGGCGAACGGCATCCTCGCGCGCCAGGGGGCGCTGCAGATAACATCAATCTCAGTATCCCCTGGAAGAACGCCTTGCCAAAACTCTGAAGATAAGCTCAGCCGATATTAGCTCTTGCCGTACAATTCCAATGGTCTTTTGCGTAGTCTTCGTGGACTGTTTGGGCAGTAGACGTAATTATTTGAATATATTGAATATACAATACCTCTCAGCGGCTCGTGAGATTGGTCGAATGGGTAATTATAGTGCGAATCCTTGAAATAGGGCGCTAGTCGAACGTCTGTCTGCACTGCTCTCATGGGTGGTACGGCGAAGTCAGTTATGAGGTTGATTCAGCTAACTTCCATACAATGCGTAGGATATCTGTCAGGGGTATTATGCCCGTAGCCGGGGGGGTTCACGGGGTTCACGTGAACCCCCTTTCTTCAAAATGTGAACTCCCTTAAATGTCATCTTTAAAATGTGAACTCCTAATTGCATTCCATATTTCTCAAAAGCGTGAACCCCCCACAAAAAGAAGATGCTGGATGTTGTTCAAACATTACTGTGTATGCCAAGGAAGCCGGCCTGATTTGTACAGATATTAAAGGGAATCCTTATCTATTAAGTGATCATTAGTGAATGATTGGGGAAGCCTGGCTGTGGGGTCTGTCCCCAATGCCATGTATGAAAAGGGCAGTCACTGGATGAATATGTCTCAAAGGACCATTGTACCCAATTTGTCAGGCAGCAGGACTTTACACTAGCCCAGTTCTATGCAAACTCAAGGTGTAACAAATACACAAGAAGCCAATTTTACACCAAAGGTACATGACTCTTTATTGTAGTCACTCAGTGGCGACAGATGCAGACAGAGTACTCGTGGATGAAATGGGTGACGATGATTTAAGAATTACGAACACAGAAACAATGAATCTGGTTCCTACCAGAACTCTGTTAAAAAGTAAATGAGGTGTGCGGCTTATTCTTAACAATCAGCAACTTATGATGTGTAGCGAGTGTATTACCCGTAAACAAATTCATCTGGCTTGACGGAAATCGTAGTTTTCAATGATGGCGCTGGAACACGTATTTCGATTAATAATCATTTTTAAACAATAAAAACAATTAAGTTTAACAGCACAGCACCTTTTTTAAAATACGCTTGCTGATGAGAAACCGGTACTTTGGTGGCAGTATGCTTGCCGAAATCCTGTGGTTGCTAGTTGCATGTTTATAGCTATCGGAAAGGAGAGCCTAATCTCGGACTGGGAAGCAAGGATGTGTGAAGGGCCTTTATTCTCAATTATTATGTTCGTTTTGTATTCCGTATAATTGCCAAATACAGTTAGCTTTTCCTACAATCAGTGTGGCGTAGAGGTTACAGTACTTAACTGTTTGACACCTGTAATTAATTATAATTATATTTTTTTCTATTTGCGGGACATGTTTTATAAAGGTTTGTTAAATTACTAACATTATTATATGTTTGATAAATTATGGAACTTTGACTGAAACCCAGATTGTAAATATCACGAAATTATAACACTCTAAGTGTTTATTCTACACAAATAACTTAGACACACCCATACTCGTCGGTGCCTCGTTTATTATATTAATGTGACTATTCAAAACACCTGCACACACTCAGTTATATTAATAATGTACTGTCACTGCGTTTTCGCTTTTATGATTAAAATTGAGTGTAAATTAGGCTTGATCAGCAAAAAAATGAGAAAAATCTCCACGGATCACATGAGTCCCACTTTGTCTGAAAACACCCCCCACCAAAAAAAAACCTCGCTACGGGCCTGCTGGTGATGGTAATGTAGTGTTTGAATATTAGATTAAAGCATATAAGAAGAACCGCACTGCTCACGAAACTCAGCTAAAAACCTAACCTGTATTATGAGCCCCCACGTGAACACGTGGAGCCTTCTGCATTGTGAAAAAATATTACCCCACGTGAACTTGTAGCGCCCCTGCAGTATGTATAGGGAAAATGTGAACCCCCGTTGTGAAAAGCTGGCTACGGGCTTGGGTAGTGTACATAGTCACACCCCTGGTTTGCGAGGAAGTATTATGGCAACGCACTTTGACATTTTCGTTTGCCATTAACCCAGAGAGAGCTCAGCCCCAAGCCCACCCTCCCCCCCGTTTCGACGCCTATGTAATGTAAGAAATAATTAAGGTTGATGGCCTGAATGTTAATTTCTTGGTTAATAATCTTGCTGGTGAATCTAATGTGAATTCGGTTAGCTACAAAACAAATAACCGGTAAGTTTTATGAGCATTAATTCACCGAGAACGCGCATTAACTGTTATCTTTTGGGTTAACCTTTTGGGTTAACCACCTCTTGCGGATTTAATAAAACACTTCCACTTCTACAATGGAGCCTAGGCGCCTAAGTCCTAGGCAGGGTCAGATCCAGAGAGGTCTAGGGGGGGGGGACAAAACCTCCACTAGTGGCCGACGCAAATTCATATTCGGTTGTCTGAGCCGGACCTTCACTCAGCACGAAATGCGCTGTCTCGCTGTCGGATCATGACATCAAAATACGGGGGAGAGGGGGGGGGGGGGGCTGCTGTTGAATTTTTTTCGCTGCTGCATCGCCGTAAATTAAACTTATTGTAACCTAAACGCTAAACGGGGACACACATTCCAACTGGGGCCCATCCCATTCAAAAAGGTCTAGGAAAACGTCTAATTATATAAGGTCCCCCCCCCTAGATCCGCCTATGCACCTAAGTGCCTATTGAAGACGGTTTTATATAGTAATCTAGTTTTTTTGCTTCGTGTAAAAGCACTGGAGAATGTCTGCGAGGATAAACTGCGTCCGAACCAATGCTTACAGCAGGAGGCGAGCGAATCGCGTCTCCGTGGAGTGTGTAGGACCGTACAGCCGCCGGCTGGCCGGGCGTGACGCGCCGTGTCAGCGCTGTGTAAGACTTCGTTCCGCCAAGTGTCAGGCAGGGCTAACAGACGACGGATCAGATGATAGACGACGTCGTTTTGTGAATACAAGCGTCGCTAAAATCTAGCTTTGTGAGTGTCTATGAGACACGGTGCAATCAGACGACGTTTTGACGGTGGAGGGGACGCTGTCCCGCGACGGTTCCAATCGACGGCATCACTATTCTATTGGCATTGCTCGAGCGTCACCACTGGACATGGGCAACGACGAAGATCGGTTTATCGGACTCGTTCATTCAGTCTATAAACGTAGTGCTTGTGATGGTGTTCTCGAGAAATCTACGTCTACCCCGTGCGGGCACGTAATCTGCTCGCAGTGTAAGCTCACGACTGTCGTAGGGCTAGGTAGAAATGCGGTCGTTGGCTGTCAACTCGACGAGCTAGCGCCCGCCAACCTCTCAGACATGAGCGCCCTGTGCGATCTCCGTCGCGGTGGCTGTAGAGACGTGCTCCGGATCGCTGAGCTAGCTCGGCGTGTCGTTGACTGTCATTGTCCTGGAACCCAGTGTTACCTTGGTCGTCCTGCCGTCATCCGCATCCACGGACAGCAACGTGAGCGACTGACGAGTGGACTTCGGCTCGTGTGTCGCCGTGGATGCGGGCTGTCACTCCCGCGCAGCGAGGCGACCGATGCTGCCAGTCACGATTGTGTTGTCGCCCTGCGTCGCCGCGTTACTCGATACGCGACGAGGGTAGCGTACCTCGAGACGAAGTTGCGGTCGCTGGTCGCTGCGTACGGACGCAGTCACAGCATCCTCCTTGCTCGCATCGCAGCCTTCACCGGGCGCTTGTCGACGACCCCACCCCCGGCCGATGAGAACCCACCCACGGGCGATGAGAACTCACTCACGGGTGATGAGAACCAACCCCCGGGCGATGATGGGAGCGGACAGCAGCATGTGGGTGTCTTTATGATTTGTCTTCTCATTCTTGTCTTATAAAATCATCAAGGACTGATTAAAAGATAGTGTAACCACATCCCACTTCGTGCTGCTGATACTATAGGCCCTCAACGCCACTGTTTGGTGCAGTGGGTGGTTGGGGGTTCGGACGGCACATCATATTATTATAGGAATGAAATTAAGAAGGCACATAATATAATCAGGGATAGGAGGTAGGGAGGTTTGCATTGTACAAACAGACGACAGACGCTACGAGGGAAGGGAAATACTGAGGGACAGATGATATGAGGGAAGGGAAATAGGGAGGGTCAGATGACATGATGTTAGGGAAATAGGGAGGGACAGATGATACTAGGGAAGGGAAATAGGGAGGGACAGATGATATGAGGTACGGGAAAAAGGGAGGGACAGATGATAAGATGGAAGGAAAATAGGGAGGGACAGATAATGCGAGGGAAGGGAAATAGGGAGGGACAGATGATACGAGGGAAGGGAAATAGGGAGGGACAGATGATGCGAGGGAAGGGAAATAGGGAGGGATAGATGATATGAGGGAAGGGAAATAGGGAGGGACAGATGATAAGAGGGAAGGAAAATAGGGACAGTCAGGTGATAAGGGATGTGAAATAGGGAGGGACAGATGATAAGATGGAAGGAAATTAGGGAGGGACAGATGATATGAGGGAAAGGAAATGGGCAATTCCGTATTGGAGAGGTCAAATTGCCAAAAAAAATTATCTTGTTGGAACAGCAAAAAAGTTTTATTATTGATGTAAAACATATGTAGAATTTGGGCCCAAGTAAAAAAAGTAGTGCTGTCGGTTCACTTTAAAAAAAAATTGCATAAACTAATGGAGTGCATTTTTAGCAATCGAGATATTGAAAAATAACACACAACAGAAACCCCTCCCATCTAACCATTAACTCACAACTTATTTACTTTTATTTTGCTGATTTTTTAAGTTCATATAATATTTATTCAAAATTCAGAAAGCAATTTGTATGTTTTCAAATGGACAGATACACTGAGGAACAGGATAGATTATACACTTTTAGTGTGTCTTCTCTCAACTTGTGGGAAACATGGTAACGGAACTACAGTAACAGAATTACATGATTTTTCTCTTCCAGATTTGTGAATTAGGTCCAGGCTGTTTTTTTTTCTACAGGACGGACATTGGGCGATAGTGAAAGATGATGCACAGTTGTTAATATAAGTAGACTGCTGAGTCTGGTTTCCCTTTTCACTGTATGTGCTTGGGAGCAGGGAGGAGCACATTCAATGGTGGTTGTTTCAGACCACAACACAACAAATATGCTGTGAATGTGTTCCTCAAGGCCTCACATTAACAATTCGATTCAACTGTCCGCCAGTTAAAGAAGTGTCATCTTTTGTGATGGTCCTTTCAGTCAGTTCAAACAATGTTTCATGCTCTCTGTCATCACACTGCTAGAAAGAAATATAGTGAAGAAGTCTTTGCCAGTCATGGAAAAGGTCCAGTGCTGGTATCTGCCAAAGTGATGTCAGGTAAAGCAGAGGTGATCGCATCCAGTGATTTTGCAGAGGTTGCTGCCAGGAAATGTTGAATATTCTGATTGAATATTTCAGTAAAGCCAAGAAATAACTGGAAATTCCAAAGGTCAAATGATTGGAATGAGATCAATCCAATGTCCAACACAAAGCCGGTGCACAGAATCACAGTGGTTACATCATTTGCGATTGATGTACAGAACCAATATAATAATAATAATAATAAGATAACTTCTGTTGCACCTAAATCCTTGGAAACCAAGCTCAGAGGCGCATCAAAACAAAAGGATTGGTCAATCTCAAAATCCATAAGCAGTATTGTCAACAGATGGGTCAAGGCGCTAGGGAGCTACGGCGGATAAGCAACGTTGTAAAGATAAGTTTTTAAATGACGACAGAATTTTTAAATATTTTCAACTGATCTAACACTAAGAGAACACCTTCCACATTGGACTACTTCAGAGGCTAAGCAATGAAGCAATGAAGCAATGAAGATGATGATGAAGACAACAATGTGGGCGGAGGACATGGCAATCAACACTGAGAATGAAGTAGAGGCCTTGCCTAAGAATCTGGACATGAAGTGGGTGGTTGTGAAGGCCACCAGCCAGAAAAATCCAAAGAAATGTGTTGGTCAGGATTTTGAAATTGAAGATGATAACTTCTTTGAAAAGTGTTGAGCTCTGTAAATTTGTCTGACCTGATATTGATGATATATTGACTGCCTCAACAGATCATGATTGTGTAAATATCAGTCATTTAATTTAATATTTGTCCAGGGCAACAGATGGACAGGCGTTCAATAGCAACCTTCAACTGAACTTTAATTAAACACGAAACACATCATTCTACCATGTTTCTAATTTTTGCCCACATATAATTAGGATATTTTTACATTACAACATGGAGATAAAGTTGTCTGTAAACATGCAGAAAAGTAACAGCAAGTGTCAATTATTATTTGATGTTTTATTCCAAAAAAGATACGTAATTCCATTTCCATGCCATGTAATTCCGTTACCAAAAGAAACCTGTTCAATATAAAAGAACAGTGCAAGTACCATGACTAAACTTCTGTTCAATACAAGGTCATGTGATATGTCTATTTAGTAATGCCAGCTGTCAGACCCAGTAGGTTGCAGATTTCAGACGATTCGTTATTACATTTGTTAGCAATTGATTTTGAAATACTCTGTGTAATTCCATCACCAAAATAGAAACAGTCAAAATGTCATCCTTTTGTTACATTTCTTAATAAGAACCACTGTTTGTTATAGGGAATAGTTTGTACTTCCAAAGCATGTTCAAGTTTCCTTTCTAGGTACATGATGAACTGGAAAATTTTAACATTATATGCAATAAAATACTGTGAATGGTAATTCCGTTACCGTGGAATTGCCCAAGTAGGCAGGGACAGGTGATATGAGGGATGGGAAATAACAAATAGGGAAGGACAGATGATATGAGGGAAGGAAAATTGGGAGGGACAGATGATATTCATGAGGGAAGGAAAAAAGGGACAAACAGACCGTAGGGGGAAAGGGGAATAAGGAGGAACAGAAAGAGAAATAGGGAGGGATAGACCATTTGAGGGAAAGGAAATAGGAAGGACAGACCATATGACGGAAGGGAAATAGGAAGGACAGACGATATGAGGGAAGGGAAATATGAATGGCAGACCATATGATGGAAAGGGAATAGGAAGGACAGATCATATGAGGGAAGGGAAATAGGAAGGACATACCATATGAGGGAAGGGAAATAGGAAGGACATACCATATGAGGGAAGGGAAATAGGAAGGACATACCATATGAGGGAAGGGAAATGAAGGAAAAGAAATAGGAAGGACAGACCATGGGAGGAAAGGGGAATAAGGAGGAACAGAAAGAGAAATAGGGAGGGATAGACCATTAGAGGGAAGGGAAATAGGAAGGACAGACCATATGAAGGAAGAGAAATAGGAAGGAGAGACCATATGATGGAAGGTAAATGAGGCAGACAGACCATATGAGGGAAGGGAAATAGGAAGAACAGATCATATGAGGGAAGGGAAATAGGAAGGAGAGACCATATGAGGGAAGGGAAATAGGAGGGACAGACCATGTGAGGGAAGGGAAATAAGAGGGACAGACCATATGAGGGAAGGGAGGGAGAGTTGGATGGGCGAAGAAGGGATATTTTGTGAAATTGTATAACAATTATTGATTTAATAAACTAATGACTTAGTATGTAATTGAACTGAATTGTTTATTATTACTTGTGGAAAATAAAATACTACAAGCAACGTACAACATTTACACATGGAAATGTGGGAAGACTGAAGTATAGCATTTATTAAGCACTTCAGCCAACACGAGCACAACTTGTACAAGTATATTAAACATTCATATCAACATGGAAATATATCTTTTTAAAAAATCTCATATTTTCAATTACCGGTACATGTGTACATATACAATGCAAATATTCACCATTTCCGTATTACTTGTGTGCTTAAATCTTTTTAGGGTATTTGAAATGTAGCTGAACTGGTTATTTTGTCATTGTTTGAGTTCCACAATTTAACCACATAGAGTTATACTGTCTGTTCCTTCCATTTCCATGTACCACTATATAAATGTGGCAGGCTTGTAAATGTCACATGCATGGCATACTTTAAATGTTGAAAAATACAAGAAATTTGTTATCGAAAAAAGGATTTCAATTAGAAATTTTTTCTGACACATGTAAACTTGTTCAACAAGAATGGTTATTCTGGAACATCGTGGGAACTTGTCGTAGTTAATTGATGCCCTGGAAACATGTCATTCGAGGTCACTAATTGAATTAATTTGTCTGGCTGTCATAACTAATTGCAGCCTGTTTATAAATGCAGCCTTCCTATCAAATTTAATTGCTTCATGAGGGGACATGGGAATTTAGGATGTAGCCCTGATTTAATGGTGAAAGGAACAAGCTTGTGATAGCTTCTCTACGTTCATGTGACACAATAGCCATTGGTATTGGTTTATTCATAATTTAAAAATAAAGCAGAATTTAATGTTTTTTTAATTTATTTATATTGTATGTACTGACTGTGATGCATTTATCACATAATTAGCTGTACTGAATACGAATCTGTATATTATTTATTAATACGCTAACTTTGGCACAGTCTGGCATCATCTCCTTCCAGTTGCCAAGGTACACACACATCTTCATGTTTTCAGTCTCTCCTACGGATGATTGGCCTCTGATTTACCAATTGCAGTGTATTTCAACAGTTATTTACTTACACGTTGTATGGTTTTCTGCATTTGGAGAAACTTGGAAGGAGTGAAAGGTTAGCCACTCTTTAGAAAGTGCCACTTTGGTGTTATCTTCTCTTTAGTGCCACCTTAATTGGTGACAGCAGAAATTAAGCAATAAGTGAGAACGAGTTTAAAATAGAAATATTGTAATGGTGAAAACTGCTGCTGTTCTTACACATTTAGTGGTGTAAACTGTTATTTTATAGCATTGTAATGATTTACATCACAACATTGTAATGATATACATTACAACATCACAAGGACATATATTACAACATTGTAATTATGTTGATTACATCATTGTAGTTAAGTAGATTACAACATTGTAATGGTGTGTATTATACCAGTATAACAGTGTATATTTCTGCATTTCAGTGTTGTATATTACACTGGTCATTGTAATTGTGTACATCAGATCATTCTAATGATGAGTGTTATGCAATTATAACAATTGACAAAAGATTAACCATGGTTATATTTACAGTTGGACGATAACCAAGTTTCTGAGCCAATTGAAGTATCTGCCAAAACCCAAGGGGGTGCAACAGACAGGGGTGAGGTGAAGATGTACGACAAGATATTGAAGGTTGGTAGAACTGTTTCATATGACGACTGATCAGCAGGGTTGACTCTAACCTAGTTAAAACTGGTCAAAACTGGTCAAAGCTTGGTCAAGACTTATTAATACTATTGAAAAGCCTAAAACTAACCCAGCATACACCAAACTTCTCCTAGCTTATATTTAGTTCATATACTAATTTTACCTAGTGATAGAATGTAAATATCTACTTGCTTAAAACAAGCATAGCTGGAGATTATGAAACATCAATGCTAAATTGTCGTGGAATTACTCTGAAGCAGTCCTTGTTCTTGCACAACTGAAACTGAATTGACACACATGCTTAATAAATAAAAGCATGTGTATAACACTTATTCATTATTGTAAAGTATTCACCAGTTACAAAGTTCTTTGTATGCACAAATATTTTAGAAACTATTTTGGCAGAAAAAAGGTGGCCGTGTTCTTGAATAATTCACATAGACAGCAGCCTTGCCTTAAATCTACTCTACGGAAATGGCCTGGCTACGCCGAATTCGAATATGTTGTCTGGTGTCAATTTTTGCAGTGTCATGCTAATGAAATGATTTATGTTTCCTGTGTATTTAAATATATTAATCTGAATATATAAACGTTTTTTGTTGTGCTAATGTAATACACAATTTGGGAATGGATGTAAATGTATGCTTAATGGTGAAAATGACAAACGTAACACATTATGTGCACGCCACCTGGGGATTAGATTGGCATTAGCCTCTTGGTGTGGTGAAAATTTCGATATCGAACATATATTTTGACACTTGCATTGTTTTCATAGTGATTAACAATTAATTACAGAAATATTGCCCACAATTATCATTAAATTAGGTTTTGACTGAGTTTTGATCACTTTTCAGGGAAAATGAGCCCGGTTTTAACCAGGTTAAAAACCGGGCGGTTAAAAACCGTTCAACCCTGCTAATCAGTCTGTGTTGCAGGGAGTAGTGTTGGGTGTTCAGCCAGACAGGTGGCAGGGAATCAACCCTGCAATCCCCCTGGGGGATCTCCCTCCCACAAGTCCTTTGTTTGTGACCAGCCCTGACACTGGTACTCTACTCACTCCACCTAATCACCTATTTAACAATAATGCTGGGCTCAGTATCATCCTCCAGACAGCCTTATTGGCTAAGCTGTACCCTGGGGAGGTGATCTTGACTCTCCAGCTCCCTTCCTGTAATCTACCATCCCCTCTTGCCTGCCCCAACCAACACCAGAGGTGATTACTATTGATTTCTCTCTGGATGCTCACTGGAGTGTGTGTGGCGTTTGATGTGGTTTGACAAATGTTAATGTCTTTGTTGTGGCTTTTGAGATGTCTTACAAGAGATGTGACTACTTGCCTTCAGTAGCGGAACATATTTTTGCCAGACATGTCTGAAGTTAAGCTGTGTGAAATGGTTATGGGCAAAGGTCTGAATAATAAAATTTGTGTTGAAGTCTAATACCGTTTCTGTTTACAGTTGGCTAGTTTAATATAGTACGTAGGGGATACATTTTGTGAACATCTTTTCAGCCATTTTGTGCGGCATGCACCAGAAAATCAGACTTGTTTTAACACTTTCTAGTGATATTTATAATAACACCTGCCACAATTGGTGACAAATTACACTGTTTATGTAAATAAAGTCAATTGTCTATACAACCAAAGCATTTGTGTCAATTTATGCAGGTTTCTAGAAATTAACCTAGATGTAACACTTCTTGCATGTACACAGTGGATAGATAGGCCCATGTGTATTCAGCATACAGTGCCTTTTTTTGGAATCTATTTTCATCTTGTCCAATCCCAGAGTTTTTTACCCTTCCTTTGGCTACCGATGATTATGTAAACTGATATTTGGATGTGTTTGTTATTATTATTATTTAACCTGGGGTGTTAATTATTAGTATTATTAAATGTGATATTGGGTGTGTTAATTATTACTATTATTAACCTGGTATTTCGAGGTGTTAGTTGTTATCAGAAGCCAGCACATCTTCACCATGATATAAGTGCATGTGCCTAATTCAGCACAAAGAATTATATATATGTTATACTTTAATGAGAGCAGGCCAGTCTAAGTTTTGAAAATACCTTAGTAACCAATTTTACTTTATTGCTGAGAAAGGAAAATATTGGTGTTTGAGAAAATGACCCACATTTTGCCCCAGCTGTCAACATTCACATTTCATGTGACACCAAATACCTAAGCCTGAGCAGAATGGCTGCTAGATATGTGAAAGTCATGAAACCAATTAAGTGTTTTGAATCGATGATATCCGAGTGTTGGAATGTAGCAGTTGAAAGTATGACACACGGCTGTTTCAACAGCCGTTACTTATTTCAATTTTCATCGTGCTGAGCCACACTTTTGATGTGTGATCACGAGAGAGAGGTTGAATGTCCGATGGCTGATAAAGGACGTTAAGAATCAACTAAAGAATGCATTCCACCTTTCACCAAATGACTTCAATTATGACCATACGTTTGCAGCTAGATAATTACATGTCGTGAAGTCAATTATGTCTGTCTTTATCATCATTTATGATCACAGCTTGTTATTCTGTACGGTAGAGGTACAGAAATATTTAGCTGTGTGTATGCCTGTTGATTATGACTGGCATCTTGTATGAATAACTTTCTAAACTTTGAGGTGATCTAGGATAACATTAATTTAATTATTACTTTCATCTGATTTGTAGATATTATTCTGGGTATGTGACTATAATAATCTAACCTTCCTGCTTGCAAAGTATGTGTGTCATTTTAACTGTTAGATCTGGGCTACAAGTAAACGTGTTATAATGAGCTGGTCTGGTGTAGTAAAGTGAACTCGAATGTGACGGAGTGGTCTTATTTTGGAAGGAAATGGCAATCTCTGAGAGTAGAATTTAAAACAATTGCAAATATTGATTATTTTACATTGGGGGTTTTCAGTTCGAAACAAATTAAAATTTATATAACAAAGAATTATTTGAATTACAATTATTTATCTTTAAATGCATTTAATGTTAAAATAAAGTAACTTTCCATTCACCGGTGGCCGACCAGCTGTCAGGCATGTGAATAGAGCAACTTTCTCAAAACTTCCCACAATGCACGGCAAGATTTGTTGGTGTTCGACTGCCAAAGAAATCAGTTCCACTTGATCCAGCAATTCAGTGATCCAGTTGTCTATTTGTCTACGACCTGGGGTATTTGTGAAAGCTCCCTCTACCCTTGGGACATTGACGCCCAGTCACAGGCACTGCCCACTGACAATCATGCAATCAGAATAATTAAATTCACTATCACATCATGATCATATAAAAACATAATAATATACACTAGCAGAAATGCCCATCTTGCAGGTGATGCGAGGTATACATGGACATAGAAGACAGTTTCCCAAAGTATTCATCAATCATCTTTGAAAATCATCGAAAATCGAATTAACACAAGTTATGTCAGATGTCCTCAACTGAGCAGCAGTCATCGAAATAATTGCAGAAAATACACATAACATAACAACCATTGGTTAAAGAAATTTTTTATTAAAACATAATAGTACAATAATAGTACAATAATTACCACAATTAATTCTAGCAGGGCCTCATAGCAGGGCCCTCAGTAGAGCCTTATATTAGGGCATCCTTGCACGGCTTCCTAAACAGGGGCCCCAGAAAAGCTTTATAGCAGGACCCCTATTAGGGCCGCATTGAAGGGCCACCTACCTGCTATCCTACTAGCAGGGCCTTCAAGAAGGGCCTTCTATCAGAGCTTCCTAACAGAGTCAGACCCCCCCAAGCAGGACCTCCTACTAGGGCCTGTTACCAAGACCCGAGACTTCATAGCAAATAGGGTCTTACAACCTGTGTCTGCCTGGTCGAACGGGATACAACTTTTAATGAGAAATATGACGTACTTTCTGGTGATGTGAAGTTAACCAGAAAGCAGTACTACAATGAGATTCTCACTGACGGCAGAGACGGGAACAGTGTGTGGATCGATAACTTTTAATAGATTCTGGCTCCTCTTTTATCCGCTCACTGGGTCTACTAAGATGCACTTTGAAGATGCAAATGCTGTGCTATGATTATGTCTAGAACGCCAGTGCGCTGTTACAGCAAACTTAGAAAAGCATTAATTGCTGAAGTTAATTATACAGTTAGTTTTATGGCTGTTCCACGGTAATAAAATTAATTCATAGTTGTCCATAAAAGTGTCAGTGTCAGGCAGCTTGGAATCTTGAGTTAGTGGCTGTGTCTTCTGGCAGGGATCTTTTATGGCATTCATTTTGTATCATTTGTTACTAAGATATTGTGTTCTCACGGTTAAATTAGATATATCATAGTACGCGTACACACACACATAGGTACACATGCATGCACTCATACGCACACACACACACACACACATATGGTTAATTTATCAAATTAAATCTCTAGTGGTTGGCAATTTTTTATGAAAGGTTGGCTGATTGTCTTTATAATTTCTTGATATAATTCATACATGTTGGGGGTACAGATAAAAAATACACAATGCATGTGATGAATATTTTTTTCAAATCCCCCTTGCTTCTCATCAAAAACCTCCATCTTCACCCCCTTGAGGATCACAACAAATAAAACTGCACACAATCTTCCCCTTGTTATTGTCTATTCAAGCAGAACTCTTCTCTCAAGTAGGAGGGATTCACACCCGTCATATCCATCAACCTATGGGCCAGATATATACTTACCGAGATTTAATAACATACTGTACGATTTGACTTTCATCTTAATTGAAATATGCACTGAAAGATTCTATTTGAAGACCACACATTATCTGTAGGCCTTGTGCCACTGTGGAATGACCATTCTACCTGTCCACCTTAAATTATTGATTTATTGGCGGCATGTCTTGACTGGGTACCCCTTGAGGTGTATGGGTGTTCAAGGTGGGTGGGCCCTGTCAGGTGTGTTTGTCTGGGACTGAGGCAGTGATTGGGTGAAGGAGAGACATCATAAACATACAAGTATCAGAACATTTATATTGTTACTTTTTAGACATTATAAACATACTTTTGTGTTAAAGTATTATGTGTTTGAAAGGTACTTATACACTCAGTGTTCCTACAGTTATTGATAACAAAATTCAGATCAATAAATGTCGGTGAACCCTGAATGAAAAGCAGAAAACTGCTGAGAAGTGAAAACTGAGAAAGAATTAACATTTTGAAAGATAAGAACTATGGTGAACAGTAGACGTGAACTCCTGAGAAAAAATTACAATTTTATTATTTTGAAATTCGGTCAACATATAATATAGATATATATAATTAAAAAAATTCCTATTGTTATTTTATACATGTAAATTTATGTCTTGGCAAAACCTTTTCCTATTTTTCCTGTTACTTTTTATCTGGTGAAAATAAAAAAATTTGGTCTGCTCCTTTTTCTTGTTCCTTTATTTCTGATTACCCAATGATAACAGCTGATGAGTTCCAGCAGAATTTTTGGAGAATCTTTCTGTAATGTAAGGGGTCACTTGTATCTGCTGCAGTACACTGTACATGGGTTAGTTCAGAGAGTCGTCTTGCAGGGGTTCGTAGAACTGACTGAGTCATTGATACATCTGCCGGGACGCTTGTAGTTGACAGAAGGAATCGACAACAGTCTTTCTTCCCCTAGCAGAGACACCAGGCAGAAGGGGCCAACCAACTTTAGTATATGCTCCGAAAGACAGAGTTAAGTTAACAAAGTTGCCTTAACTTCAAAATAGCATTTGAAAGAGACAATCTTACCAAAAGGAAAGACATTGTCATTTAAGTTGGGCTTTCTGAGCCTTCACCTTGTTTGATTTGTTATGGTGTCATTTCATTGTCATTTGCTTTCATAGATGGGAGCAGTCAGTAGGATATAGAGTGTTAGTTGCATATTCAAAATGAGATATTTTTGGCTTTGGTCTCTCTTGGGTACATTGTGGGCCTGAGACTTTTGGGTGCTTTGTGGGCCTGAGTCTCTCTTGGGTCCTTTGTAGGTTTGAGTCTCTTTTGGATCCTTTTTAGGCCTAAGTGTCTCTTTGTTCCTTTGTAAGATTGAGTCTGTCTGGGGCCCATCATGAGCCTCTTGAATCCTTTTAGGCCCGAGTCTTGGTTGGGTCCTTCATATGTCTCTTGGGTCATTCGCAGGCAGGCCATTGGGTCCTGCATAAACTTGCAGTTTCTCCCTGTAGTGTAGGCATGAGAGAGGGAGTGAATACCAGAGTTTGTGTGAAGATAACATTGTCGAAGCAGATAGTTCAGACAGTTCAGACAGTGCCAGCAGTGGCATGCAGTGCAGCTGTAGGATTCCTAACCAGACTGTCCACATGTCTTGGAATTGGTCCACTTTTTAATTACGTAGTCATTGCTGTCTGTATCAACATTCTACACAAAACTAATGTCTGCTGTAGCTACGGGTTCAATGGCATGTTATCAGTGCAATTATATGCCAGTGTTGTAGACGCGTGACATTATTGTTAGTATATATGTACAGTCGAACCTCGGTTTACGGTCAGCTCGGTAATTCGGTCACCTCGCCATTAAGGTCACCTTGGGACAGTCCCAAATTATTGACACAGTAAAAGATAGGACATTAGTCCCGCTAATCTGGTCACCTCGCTATTCAGGAATACGGCCAGGAACCCAGTGCAAAAACGATGCAGTTACCCGCAGATTACCCCCGCACTTATGGTCAATACAAGCTGGGAAGCCAAGATTGGCAGTCGGGTAAAAAGGTAAAAGTTACATAGAAAAATGCAATACAATTTATGATAACAACAGACTAATCCATACATTTTAAATTTTTTACTAAATTACTCCAACGAATTGATTTAATATGTGTAAGCAATATCTAAGGGATTTGACAGAATTTGCAGAACATGTTAATGATAATCATGGTCGTGATTTTTGACCCAATAAATTACAGGGTCAAACGTCACGACTGTACACCGTCAATAAAACTGTCGGAAATCCTGCGCATGAAGACATGGTGAAATATCGATAGAAATAACATGCCATGGTTTATATTACACACGCCAAGATTCTATTGATAATGTGCCATCAATTTAGTTACATTTGCTTTTAGTTTGATTTATGAAAAACATTTTGACTGAGTATTTCTTACCTTTAATTTGGCGCCATCTTATCTCCTTCATTAAAAAACGGTGGCAACGTCGAATCAAATGACTATTTGTACGCCGTCACATGATATCCGCTTGGTTTTCCCTCTCACACTTTTGGAAGTAGTCCGGTTTCTTGATGGGATGAACAGTCGTGATTTATTGACAGAAAATAATTTCCTCTTGTTTCGGATGGTATAAAATACGGGAGTATGCCACAAAATAGTTGGAAACATAGTGAATCGTTTTCACACCTATTGGAGAGTATCAGTATTTTACAAGGCAAAACGTTGGTTGTAATAAAAACGATATTTAATTGGTACTAATATTATGCTATGACCGCCATTGACGGAATGCATCATGACCGTGACACACAATTTCTAGACTTTAAAAAATATGTTTTCCTTCATAAAACAAAGAACAAAACACACATACATAAAGAATAATATGTGTGTTATTTATTTACATCACTGCATGCAAAACGAAACACTTTAATGCTTTGACAGAATATTCAAAATTGGCACTTTTTATGTCACCCTTTCAAACGTTCTTAAAGCTGCATTTTCATCAATGTTCAATGGAAAAATACAACTCAGAAGCACACATTCTTGACTTTTTTAATTTGTTTGATATCTTTATGATGGCTATGACTGATGTATCCAAAAAATGGAACATAACTTTGTTTTGCCATCCAAATCAGCATTTCAAAATGTTCCTTATAATGCCCAGTGAGTTGCAGTGCAGTGTGGGTATGCCCATGTATAAATGATAATAACATTAAAATGTAATGTACATGTTTGAAAACGTTTCCAAGAAAATGACACCCAAATTGGGTTTTGACAAGTTTGTGAAGTAAGTCTTTATTGTGCTGTTACACGTTAAATCTTCTTTACGCCTTGTGAGGTAAAGTGTCTTATGTAAGAGATGCTGAACCAGTTCTTACAAGGACATCTATAAGTTCACCAGCCTGTCACCTGGGGGCAGTGTTGGTGGAGCAACTATAATTAAGTGCGGCAATAGCCTGAGGGTGTTGTCAGGAGTTTAACATAGAGCACCGTCAAAGTTGAGTTCATTTTCAATAAACACCGTCAGAGATGGCGTGGACTTGGGCAGAGACTTCCCCTGGATGGTGGTGTCTACAGGTAGATCCACAGGTAGGGGCATTTGATGTCTACAGATAGGGGCATTTGATGTCTACAGGTAGGAGCATTTTATATCTACAGGTAGGGGCATTTGATGTCTACAGGTAGGGGCATTTGATGTCTACAGGTAGGGGCATTTGGTGTCTACAGATAGGGGTATTCGGTGTCTACAGGTAGGGTAGGTAGTGTTTACAAGTAGGCACATCTGTGTGGCAAGTAGACACAGTTGGAGTAGCAAGTAGTTTATTCTGTTTGGTTGTAGAACTTCATGATTTGTTTGTCAGCAACTGTTGTCAAGTAAGAAACTCAAGTGTAAGTTAAGTATGTGTAATATACCTTTTTATATACAATACATTACATAAACTTTGTTGTATATTTTGTATAATATAACATATATAATATAATATTTATAATAATGCATATTATGTCCATGATGGGTTTTATTTGTGAGGGGTGATGTACGTACCTCGTGCGCGTGCGCATGTGTCTGAATTAAGTTATATGCAGTCAGTTTATTAAAAGAAAGTGAAATTTTTGGTTAAATTAGATCAGGTAACGTGCAAACGTGGAAGTAGCCAAGTTTCAACAGGGTCTCGTCAAAACTTTATTCTAGTAGGTTGGCCAATGATTTCATCAAACTAAAGAACACATCAGCACAAATGAGTGAGCTGATGTTCTACAGGGAAAACTCGATAGGTTTTTAAAAAATTATTCTAAAATGAGAGGTACAATTACCTCTGCTTGTGACATTGTGCCCAGTTGTGACATCGAGTTCTGTGACTATGTAACTGTGACATTTTGTATTGGGTTCCATCGCAGCGTCAACTCAATTTATTCCCTTTTCTTGAAACGTCTGTGATACATGAAGATTATGTGGATTTTCTAATGAACATCTAAAACATTTTTGATTAATTGTTGCTTAGCCAATCTTTGAACTGATATGATGGCCATAAAATAGATACCCTAGACAGATTATTAAATATTACATTTAGCTTCTAACATAATGTGCCCCTATGGGACAGATTATATTTCAATTATAAATACATGTAATTATAATCACTGGGATTCTGTCCATACTGCGTGTTAATTTGTTGATCAAGAAATAAATTGTACAGCTAAAGCCAAACAAAGATAAAAATGTACCAATTATATATATCTGGTTGATAACAGATCACCACGGCCTTCACACATTCCATTTAACGTTATCTGAGATAAGATGATCTCTTTGAAAGTAAGAATTATGACCATTCGGTCAGGTGGATACTTAGCACATGGTGGTTGTTGGCCGAGCAGTTTCAGTGCTTCTTCTTAGGAAAGTGTTGTTATGACACAAGTCTCTGTAGGAAAGTGTTGTTATGATGCATAAGTCTCTGTAGGAAAGTGTTGTTATGACACAAGTCTCTGTAGGAAAGTGTTGTTATGATGCATAAGTCTCTGTAGGAAAGTGTTGTTATGACACATAAGTCTCTGTAGGAAAGTGTTGTTATGATGCATAAGTCTCTGTAGGAAAGTGTTATTATGACACATAAGTCTCTGTAGGAAAGTGTTGTTATGACACATAAGTCTCTGTAGGAAAGTGTTGTTATGATGCATAAGTCTCTATAGGAAAGTGTTGTTATGACACATAAGTCTCTGTAGGAAAGTGTTGTTATGACACATAAGTCTCTGTAGGAAAGTGTTGTTATGACACATAAGTCTCTGTAGGAAAGTGTTGTTATGATGCATAAGTCTCTGTAGGAAAGTGTTGTTATGACACAAATATCTGTAGGAAAGTGTTGTTATGACACAAATATCTGTAGGAAAGTGTTGTTATGACACATAAGTTTCTGTAGGAAAGTGTTGTTATGACACATAAGTCTCTGCAGGAAAGTGTTGTTATGATGCATAAGTCTCTATAGGAAAGTGTTGTTATGACACATAAGTCTCTGTAGGAAAGTGTTGTTATGACACATAAGTCTCTGTAGGAAAGTGTTGTTATGACACATAAGTCTCTGTAGGAAAGTGTTGTTATGATGCACAAGTCTCTGTAGGAAAGTGTTGTTATGACACAAATATCTGTAGGAAAGTGTTGTTATGACACATAAGTCTCTGTAGGAAAGTGTTGTTATGATGCATAAGTCTCTGTAGGAAAGTGTTGTTATGACACAAATATCTGTAGGAAAGTGTTGTTATGACACATAAGTCTCTGTAGGAAAGTGTTGTTATGACACATAAGTCTCTGTAGGAAAGTGTTGTTATGACACATAAGTCTCTGTAGGAAAGTGTTGTTATGATGCATAAGTCTCTGTAGGAAAGTGTTGTTATGACACAAATATCTGTAGGAAAGTGTTGTTATGACACAACTATCTGTAGGAAAGTGTTGTTATGACACATAAGTTTCTGTAGGAAAGTGTTGTTATGACACATAAGTCTCTGCAGGAAAGTGTTGTTATGATGCATAAGTCTCTATAGGAAAGTGTTGTTATGACACATAAGTCTCTGTAGGAAAGTGTTGTTATGATGCATAAGTCTCTGTAGGAAAGTGTTGTTATGACACAAATATCTGTAGGAAAGTGTTGTTACGACACATAAGTCTCTGTAGGAAAGTGTTGTTATGACACATAAGTCTCTGCAGGAAAGTGTTGTTATGATGCATAAGTCTCTATAGGAAAGTGTGATTATGACACATAAGTCTCTGTAGGAAAGTGTTGTTATGATGCATAAGTCTCTATAGGAAAGTGTTATTATGACACATAAGTCTCTGTAGGAAAGTGTTGTTATGATGCATAAGTCTCTATAGGAAAGTGTTATTATGACACATAAGTCTCTGTAGGAAAGTGTTGTTATGACACATAAGTCTCTTTAGGAAAGTGTTGTTATGACGCATATGTATATGCATCAAAGTGTTGTTATGATGCATAAGTCTCTGTAGGAAAGTGTTGTTATGACACATAAGTCTCTGTAGGAAAGTGTTGTTATGACACATAAGTCTCTGTAGGAAAGTGTTGTTATGACACAAATATCTGTAGGAAAGTGTTGTTATGACACATAAGTCTCTGTAGGAAAGTGTTGTTATGATGCATAAGTCTCTGTAGGAAAGTGTTGTTATGACACAAATATCTGTAGGAAAGTGTTGTTATGACACATAAGTCTGTGTAGGAAAGTGTTGTTATGACACACTGTAGGAAAGTGTTGTTATGATGCATAAGTCTCTATAGGAAAGTGTTATTATGACACATAAGTCTGTAGGAAAGTGTTGTTATGATGCATAAGTCTCTATAGGAGAGTGTTATTATGACACATAAGTCTCTATAGGAAAGTGTTGTTATGACGCATATGTCTCTGTAGGAAAGTGTTGTTATGACACATAAGTCTGTATAGGAAAGTGTTGTTATGATGCATATGTCTCTGTAGGAAAGTGTTGTTATGACACATAAGTCTCTTTAGGAAAGTGTTGTTATGACACATAAGTCTCTTTAGGAAAGTGTTGTTATGACACATAAGTCTCTTTAGGAAAGTGTTGTTATGATGCATAAGTCTCTGTAGGAAGGTGTTGTTATGATGCATATGTCTCTGTAGGAAAGTGTTGTTATGACACATAAGTCTCTTTAGGAAAGTGTTGTTATGATGCATAAGTCTCTGTAGGAAAGTGTTGTTATGATGCATATGTCTCTGTAGGAAAGTGTTGTTATGACACATAAGTCTCTTTACGAAAGTGTTGTTATGATGCATATGTCTCTATAGGAAAGTGTTGTTATGACGCATATGTCTCTGTAGGAAAGTGTTGTTATGACGCATATGTCTCTGTAGGAAAGTGTTGGGATACAATATATCTATATGTATATACTTGTAAATACATATCTTTACGAAAGGGTTTATTTAAAGAATATTTAAGTTACTGTGATGTGTAGATGTGTAGATGTGACGACCAGTTTACATGGGATGATCATGCTACAATCTAGTCACATGTGACATCATTGTGACATAAACCCAGGTTTACTACATCTGGGGATATTGCTTCATATACGACAATGTTGTCCACTTTTACGTTCAAAACATATGCTTAACGTAGGACCTCAGAACAAGACACAGTTCAACATCTTTCGAGGATTATGCACTATTTCTGGTTGATAATAGATGATCTCTGGAGGATACTGCAACATGCTCAGCAGTAGTACTGTTATGGCAGCAAATCTGTGCGTGGTTTGGCCTGGCTGACATCTGCAACCCCACGAAGCATCTGTAATGTATACAACAGTTTGTCATAGGTCATCCCTTGAGGACAATAGCCACTTCTATGAACAATTAAATTACAGTTTTTGCAAATTATGTAAACTGCCTCAACTGATTGGTGGATGGGTTAAGCAGTGTTGGAACAATCATAGGAATTAGCGATGATGCGAAGAACCATTCAATGCAGTGTAATCACCGTTAAACGTTTAGAGGTTATTGCCTTATAGTGGGTATTTGGGTAGTATTGCCTTTGAATTTCAATGACATTTGTGGTTATTGTCATACAGTGGACATTTTGTGGTTATAGCTTCATAGTGACCATCTGGGAATTTTGCCTTAGAGAGAGTATTGCCGTATCATATTACTCAATATCAACTTTACTCCCTACTCAAATGTTACCAGAATTTAGGGACCTAAGCTATAAAAATCATCTAACAATATTTTGTGTAACCATCTTAGAAACAAGGAAATTAAGAGGAGAACAAATAGTAGATGTTTTTTAGGGTATTTAATGTGTATGAAAATATTGATATACAAGCATTTGTTTTCCACACAACTTCAGAAAGATAGAAAAACTAGAGGACTTGAAGTGACACTCGTGAAGTAACAGTGTAGATGAAATACCACCAGAAAGTAAAGGTAATGGAAAGTTCGAACAGCATCCAAACTTATCTGGGGAGCATTCAGCCAAGCTGCAATTAATGTGCAAAGGCTTCGTACATAAATATCTACCATTATCAACAACCAGGTATTCATTCAACTGAGCAATCTGGAGCAACGTTAAGTGAACCAAATTGCCCGAGGTTTGAAGTGGCAGCAACTAGAATCGAATCGAAGTTCTCAATTGAAAGTCTAATGCTCTGGACACGGTGTCCCTGCACCACTGCGGCTCAGAAAAGTAAGAGAGGTTTACAAATGAATAGAATATGTTATCTGCTGATTATGTAAACGACAGCAGCATGAATAAGTTAAAAACAATACTGGCTAATTTCTCAGTAAGGCAGGTTAAACGTAGAAGTGTTGGACTCTCCATAAAACAGTGGCTTTCTTGTCCACTTTCATCTAGGGTTATTGCTCTGGATGGCAATCACTTAATCACCTTGTTCAATCTGAGTTTTTTTTATGACTGTTTGATATCAGAAGTCTAGCACAGCCAGCACTAGTACATTCACCTTTCAACATCATTTGTGAAAAATATCGTTTATGATAACATCGTTTGTGATAGTGTCAGACCGATCAGTATCATGCCAACGGTTATGTTTCATTCACGTGACATTTACGTCCGTCCAAGCTGGTATGTGTTCCCTCTGAAACAGCACCTTTGATGAAATGTTACTTGCATCACAATACATGGTCAAGAGGGGAAGATTAGAAATTAGTTTTCTTTTTTGTAACTAATTGGCTAAAACGTACTGACTAGCTTAACACACAGAACAAATTGTGTAAATGTATTCATCAGTGAAGTTCAACAACGGTCTGTTTGACCTGGGGTACTTGATAAGGGGGTAAAAAAAGAGGTGTATGTCAGTGAACTGAGGTGGGCCCAATATACCTTGAGTTGGCTCAATTCTAATCTCACATCTACAATAACAAATGACCCAAGATAGATTTGAACCCATGATTTAACCATGGTTCTTCACCACTCTTTGACCAGTTTAAGAGAAGGGCATTTGAATACGTGTTTGGCTACGTGTCTGTCTATCGTCATCAGGTGTACATTATAGTCATTATTCTGAAATGTCTGTTATATTCAGTTGTTAATTATGGACTTGTAAGCACTATGGGGAGGCGTTCATTGCATCGATCAAGGTGGCTGGATCCAAACGTTATCCGTTTCATAGTTGAGTTGATTTCTATGAGTTGCTACCAATCACACATTAATAGTTTAATTACAAGTTGAAACCCTCCTTGAAGTTCTCGTATTTAATTGTTCAGCTGTGATGATGTTTCCATTCACATCTTCATGCAATTTGACAGCTCAGTTCAAACATTTATTTTACACATTTGATCTGCATGTAACATTTGAATTTTGTTTTATCATTGAAACTAATTAAATTACAAAACTGTCATATTGTACATTCGTAGTCAATGTTTGTGTACCATCAAGAAGCTGACATCCTGAACTTGACTCATTCTCATTTGCATATTAAGTCGTCTGCTGATTCATGGCTGATTCATGGCTGCCACCGCTCACTATCATCACTAGAAATGCAATTTGGGAGATGGCCGAGGCGACTGCGATCATAAATGTGATTAATAAGCAGATTTGGATTAAATTAATACACCTGTTTTCTAGGCCTGATTAGCCATACCCTTGTTTGATGGGCTCTCATGGATGAGTTGGTGTCTTTGTCTTGTTTGATGTGCTTTTATGGATGAGTTGGTGTCTTTGTCTTGTTTGATGGGCTCTCATGGATGAGTTGGCGTCTTTGTCTTGTTTGATGGACTCCTAATTGATGAGTTTGTATCTTTGACTTGTTTGATGGACTCCTAATGAATGAGTTTGTATCTTTGTCTTGTTTGATGGACTCCTAATGGATGAGTTTGTATCTTTGTCTTGTTTGATAGACTCTTGTTGTCTTTCACCGTCCTTCTGCCATGCATACCCAGCCTATCAGAGAAGCTGACTTCGATCCAGAGCTACCAAGCCTCACGCACACTTGATGTGAGACTCACGCATTTTGTGTCCATTGCATGCTGTCACACATACACATATACCTCTAAATCTCACGCATATTATTCATTTCCAAATATATTAATACAGACAGGCTTAATTTCATGCACATGTTGATATACCTATTCATACGCATGGGCGGATAGTGCAGACGGTCATTGAATCCGCAAGGTTATCCTTATCACTGTCAGTGACGCTTGTAAACTATTGTCTGCAAGGAAATTTTTATGACAAAGGTGCTGCCACATTGTGTCCTGTGTGGAAACATGGTGATTGATAGTGGTGAATACAGTACTGTAAGGCTCTACACGGCACATTCTACATGGTTTACAGTGTGGTACATAAATGTTTTCACAGTACAGTCGCTACAGTGCAAATACAATATATGCTGTCAGTAGCCTACCTCCTTTGCAGTTCAAACAGGACTTAATGAAAAGGAAGAAATTAAGAGTTTCCAGACAAAACGCAATCAATGCTAGGTCAGGGAAAAGTCTTTACTGGGTGAAATCTAGGACTTTAATGTACAACAAATATTTTGGCCCTTGCTATCTGTCGATATGATTTTCTATTCTTAAGATATTCCTATACCATGTACAAGTTTTTAATTACTCTCTGAGGACAAAGCACAGAAATTAGTTCTTGTCAAAAACAAAAAACGGATGTATCGCGTTTTACCCTGAAGCCCTTCAGATGATAATTGAAGTGCTGGAAATAACCGCCAGGGGGGCATGCTGGGGACAAAGCATATTGAGATGATGCGTCATTTCACGGATGTGCAAGCTACTTTGATTAGAGTTAATTGGATTAAAATTAAGCCAGCTTTAGTCCTTTGCAGCGAAACCTCCTGTCTCGTGGGACAGAAAATCCAACAGTCAACTGTCTTTGTGTGAGAAATCAGTAAACCTCTAGTGTTAGTAAACCCAAGCAGTGACTTCAATGATTGTCTAGGCTTTAATACGTGTGTGCATGCTTGGATCTATTGTCTAAACTGTAATATAAATGATCAAAGTTTGTAATTAAATGTGTCAGTACAGTGTAGCATTGTGTACAAGCATACGTTGTATGCATAGTGTACATATAGCATGCATATACGCAAGCACACACACCACACAAACATAACCACACATATGCACGCATATGTATGCATATGTACATATACACATACACACATGCACGCACGCACACATGCACGCACGCACGCACGCACGCATGCACGCAGACAGTAGAAATGTTGCTTAATAGTCCAGTGACCCTGCAACTGCATCTTGTCCATTGCTCCGTTCAGTCATCCGTGAATACGCACATAAGACTGAGTTTATAACAACTCCCTGTGAGACATTTCAGTCATAACAAGGGAGCTGGCTTTCCCTTAGCAACAAATTCTATCAAATATATCCTATACAATATATTCTATAGAATTTTGTAGAACATCTTCTACATAATACTTTTTGTTATAGAAATCTTTCGAATTTATATAGAATTCTAAAAAAAATGTGTGACCTGACATTTCTGGGGATTTCTATAGAATATCCTCTACAGTCCTATAGAATGTTTAATGCCACATCAGTGTCTTTAGAAATATACAGAAGTGTTATAAAATTCTACAGATTTCTATAGATTTTCTATAAATATCTATATAATTCTATATATATTTTTGCTAAGGGTTGTCTTCCTACCTGAGCAGGTGTACTGGGAGCGGAGGAGAGGGAGAGAGGGAGAGAGGGAGAGTGGGAAAGATAGGGAGGCGGTAAGCTTTGTATTCCCCTGATCAGGTGCCCTTGGAGCGCGGGAGAGGGAGAGAGAGGGAGGGACTTCCCATTGTGGCTGCTAATGCTGCAAGATTTCATCAGTCCGCCTCCCGTGGGAATGAGCCTTGTCATATTAACGATTAATCCACCGTCCGGGAGCCAGATGTCGCAGCAAATGGACCAATCTTGACGTAACCTCGAGTGTTGCCATTGTTCGTGGGGCAGCCATCCCGCGCGCTACATTAATCATTGCATGCTGTCACTAAGAAAATTTACGATGAAAATTTTTACTGTGACGGCGGGGCCTTCTGTGAATGAGACAACACCTTTGTTTTCTACCACCAAGGTATGTGGGAAGGGGGAGGCACGGTCCAATCTGCTCCAATATCGACAACCATCAATTTCATGTCTTTTCACTGTTTTTATCAGCACAACTAATTTATCAGCTCATCTATTGTTGTCACGCTCTGAAATGATTGATAGCTGGACGCGGGTGGTAATTTATTGCGGTCTCAAGCAAAGGACACACTGCTGTAGCTTTCATCAACTTCAGCACTTTGCTCAGAACAAAGGAAAACGTTTCGATTTTGTGCATTAAATGTGTTTGCATGAAGCGTGGTCACAGTTTTTTCTAAATGGGAACATTTTTCAATGCAGCGTTTTCTAGTGGCAGTGGTTTGCAGAATGAGTCAATGTTGTCAGTTCTCATCTGTTTTAGAAATGTTTGACTGTCTAAGAACTTGAGTAGTCATTGATCCTCCCATAATTAATCCCCACAAGTCGTTCAAAAATGGTCTTCACAGAAATATTGAAAGGATATTCTTCTGAGGTATTGTCTTTATGCATAGGATAAACCACTGAAACATTTATCTTTCACAAAAGTAGTTGCAATTGTAGGAACTACAAATGTAAAACGCCTGATATTTTCTGTCAGTTTGTAAGGAGAAACAAAGCTTTGACTACCTATTATTATATTAATTTGCCAACTTTGGGGTAATGGTATCTCCTCCCTGGTGCCAATGTACACTCGCCTCTTTCAGTGACCGTTCGCTCCCTTGGACCATTGGTGTCTGATCTACCAATCGGTGATGCACTAAAACCACAGAGGTAGTTATTTAGAGTTACATCTTTTGCTGCTCACCTGAAATACTTTTTTACATGTCAAAAAAGATGAGAACAGTGTAAGAATTGAGTGGTGACCCACCCTCCAGAGGGTGCCACTGTGGTATGATGTTCGCTTTACCAGTAAACATCAGCTTGGCATGTTACTGGTAACAGCAGAAATGTTTGGGTGCAAACTTGTAAAGTACGTAATTATGTAGACTACAGTACCAGCAGACTAGGCCTGGTAGTTTCCGGAGTACAGCATTCTACTAATAGTACCAAAATAGCAGCATAGTTGGACGCCAGATTTAACAAAGCAAAAAACAAGAGCAGATGGACAAGGAAGCAATTTGTTTATCAAGAATCCAGCAATTCTTCACTAATGCTTGTCTGAGATATTTGTCAATTTGTATTTTGAACATATTCTCGCTGCAAGCATTTGTACAGTCAGTACCATTTGTACAGTCAGTACCATTTGTACAGTCAGTACCATTTGTACAGTCAGTACCATTTGTACAGTCAGTACCATTTGTACAGTCAGTACCATTTGTACAGTCAGTACCATTTGTACAGTCAGTACCATTTGTACAGTCAGTCAGTACCATTTGTACAGTCAGTACCATGTGTACAGTCAGTACCATGTGTACAGTAAGTACCATGTGTACATTCAGTACCATTTGTACAGTCAGTACCATTTGTACAGTCAGTATCATATGTACAGTCAGTACCATTTGTACAGTCAGTACCATTTGTACAGTCAGTATCATTTCTACAGTCAGAATATATTGTACAGTCAGTACATTTGTACAGTCAGTACAATTTGTACAATCAGTACCATTTGTTCCGATGTTTCTTGTTCTTTATAGTAGTTCTTTATTCTCTATTGTTCCATTTCTTTATTAACTTCATGCCTTCCTGTGGCACATAAGACTCGCACAAGAACAGTCGCTGTGCCCCATGTCAACTCTCAGAAGCCTACAGTTCTTCCATGGTTTGCGTCCATGTTGTTTTTGGTCTGCCTCTTTCCGTTCTCCCCACAACATTTAGAATTGGGGGACAAATCTCCGTTTTGGTGGCCAGGTTGGAAATGTCCATTAAAATCCGTCTACAACCATTTCATGAAAATGAAGAATGTTGAGGGAAGAAGAATGTAGAAATATGAAGGCGTGCCCACCCAGCAGTTCATAATCACCCACCATTGTTTGCTGCCAAGTAGGTGTAATCTTATTAGTGGTCAATTGAAAGAAATCACACTGCAGTCACTTGGCTGTTATGTAACCAGCCAATCAGCTTTCAGATGCCACCTGGCTATTGGATGAGTGAGTGTGAAGCACAGCTGGTGTCACACAGTGAAATATTGGCCTCTTGATCAAATGACGCTGATTACACACCTCATCAAGCAAGATGCTGATTTGATGGTTGACTTTATTGAAGCTAAACATGTCTGAGATGTTTTGTGTTTAACTATTGATTTGATATATCTGTACAGTTGAAAATAATTATATGTAAGGGGTCATCCATAAAGTATGCCATGCATAAAGGGGTGGGGGGTCTATGGGCAAGCATGATGAAGTATGGGGGGGTTTCCTGGTAGGTGTTATGTAACGATTTTTGAAATGTTGGCTTCTCGAGATCAATATCAGACAGTTAAAACTTAAATTGTTCAGCCAGTTTTAATGTAGATTCCAGTAGTATACCAACGAAAACTATTGTACTGTCGTACTGTACCAGTGTATTGTACATTGTTGTTACTGTGTGGTAATACTTTTACAGACTTATATTTTACATGTAAACAATGAATCAGTGCACACAAGCAATTAATATAATAATTATTATAGATGACTGTATCACAGGGGTTTCTTTGTAAAAGTGAGTTTTTTAGTTGGGATTGTACATGTCTGTGTAACAAAGCATGGTAGGGGGTGGGGAGTCTAAAATATGTCCACACACTTTGTGGATGGCCCCTAAAGAGAAAATGGTTTTATTGTTTAATGACAATTGGCATGTCAAAGTATGAGTCATTTTAATCTGATTAATTAATTTTTATTGATACTTACATAATTATATAGATAATATTATTGTCTTATCCGTAACTTAAAATTATAATAACTTTGATTATGTAGTTGTTGATAGTGATGGCGTTGTATGGATGGATTCCCCTAAGTTGTTGTTGACAGTGATGATAATGATGACGATTGGTTGGTCATTATCTTCAGGTAACAAAAGAAGATAATAACGACTTCAGCAATCTCGAGCCAGATCTCCCCATTGTTTGAGACATTTTGTCACCCAAACCTGATACCTCACAATTGCAGCCCAGATTTACTGCAGTAGTACATCTAAGAATAATAATTATTGTACAAATTTATTTCATGCAGAAATGCCTAAAAAATTCACACATCTCACCCAATCCACATTTTCCAAAAATTCGATGTGGGTAAAGGCGGTGGTGATGTAATGCGTGCATGTACAGTATACCCTGAATGTACTTGAATGCTAGCGCCACCCAGTGGTAGACAAAAACATGTAGTTCTCAGTCATTCACCAGGTGGCAGCACGTAAAGGATGAACATCCATGGGTATGTTGCAGGGTAAAGTTTATATTGGATTACTTTGTCTTTGACGTTTATTATTTTAGTGTATTAATTATTGTTTCTGCTTTTCCTGTTTAGGTGAGTTGTGCAGTTTTCACTATGCAGATAGATCAGAACCAGCATTCAGTAAGTGTTCTTGTGTTATTTTATTATATAATGGATTAATCAAAATATGTGCCTGCTTCTGCTAATTAAGAGTTAGCTTATTTTCACTAACTTGGTCCACTTGCCATTCAAAATAGATTCTCCCTCTCAATCTTTTCTTCTACTTTTCACCCTCCTTCTATAAATGCAGTCTTCACTTTCTATCACCCCTACTTTGTTCATAGCTGCCTTTGTACAGGTTTTTTTCATAAAGATAACCCTGGTATTATTTATTACTTGTTCATATCATCTAGGAATACCTCAGAGTTAAGACCAGATGTGTTTTGTCTCATAGATGGTCGTACTTGGGAGGTGACACTATAGGGAGTGCCTGTTAGGTGAAGACATAAGTCACATAGCTCATCTAGTGACTTCGTCTGACTAACGTTGTTTAGCTCAAACTGAAAGTTGATCAGCTGTTGATAATCCAGATGCCATAAAACGGGTCTGTTTCTCCAACAAAGTACAAAGTTCACCAAGTGCAGATGATTCTGTTTTATCGAAGTACATTTTCTCCTGACGTTTGCCATGTGCCCAGCAGTATGAGACATTATGTTTTATGCCTATGCATATTGCACGGCAGGCAAATAAAGGTTATACCATATATGTAAGTAAGTAGATAATTAGGCATGGTCGTGGCCCAGGAAAAAAAGGATACATTACAAGTTACATGTATTGTATATCAAGTAAATAAATAGTTACATAAATTGTGGCCAGGTAAACGTATTATACTATAAATATCATAAGCTCCACCTAGAAATAAGTACAGTTAAACCTCGCTTTACGGTCACCTTCCCAAATTAGTTCCTTATACAGTAAAGTATAGGAAATTAGTCCCACTAATCCGGTCACCTTGCTGTTTGGGTCATTTTCGCCTAGTCCCAAGGGTAACCTTAAGATTGAGGTCCCACTGTAAATACACACATGTGCACACACACACACACACACACACACACACACACACACACACACACACACACACACACACACACACACACACACACACACACACACACACACACACAATTATACATGTGTGTGCATGTGTGTGTGTGTGTGCTAGATTATTGTCAAGTGTTTACGTACTGATGACAGAGACAACAGGAAGACACATCCGTGTATATAAGTGTGGTGTACGTGTAGTGTCGCTGTTGTGTAGTTATGACAAACCAGCAGGATTGCCAACATTGACAGAGGACCAGAGGTTATCACACATCCCTCAGAGTGTGACAGTAGAGGAGGTATTGACAAGATCAAAGCAGTGCTTTGCAAGGGGCCTGAGTGTATGTCACATATGACTCCTGTGTCATGAAGTACACAGCGGGGAGTGGCTACTGCCAGTGTCCAGCACAGAGATAACAGGGTGCAGTTAGGGGGTAAATATTGTGGGGTATGTCAGTATAAACATTGGCCAGTGTTGTCCTCCTAAGTATTATGAGCAATGTGTAACGTGTGTGCTCTGATGGTCACACGTGTTACAGCATGCGTGTATGGCAGCATGCATGAGTGGGGAGCATACCTATGTAAGTTCAAAGTGAGGCCGTCTTCATTAATATTTAACATTGGCAGCTAATCAGCCTTCTGACAACTTTCCACCTACTGCCTGCCATGTAGATTAAACTAGTGCCACCATTTATCAAGTACGTGCGTAATCAATAATGTGTACTGTTCATATTGTAGATAGACTGGCCAAACCATTTATCAAAATAGATGTCAGTCCATCTTTCAGTTCATCTTTTTATATGTATGTCTGTATGTCCGTCCGGCTGTCTGTTGGTATGCTTGTCTGTGTGTATGTCTGTATTTCCATCTGTGTGTCTGTATCGTCGTCTGTATGTCTGTCTGTGTTTCTGTCAGTGTGTCTATGTGTCTGTCTGTCTGTCTGTCTGTCTGTCTGTCTGTTCGTCTGTCATTCTGTCATTCTGTCTGTCTGTCCATTCATCATTTTGTCTGTTAGTCCATCAATCTTTCTTTCCCTAAGTCCATCCATCTGTGTGTCAGTCTCTCCACTCCTCTATTATGTGTGGCAAAATGCCTGCTGATTCATCCTCAAATTTACTGAGTTGTCCTAAAGTATTGGCAACATGACTAAATGATTCAGAAACGAAATGGCACAATTCTGTGCTTTGCCACCAGAGTGCAGTTGGTACTTAGTGTGCAGGACACTGCTAGTACAGCCGGGGAAGATCAAAGGAATTGATTGACATGTAGATGGGAATGAACTAGTAAGCTTACCTGTCACATATTTCATGTTTACAAAGTGACAGACACTTTGTAATTGCATGAATCCACACAAAGCATGCACATGTACCCCACCCATGTGTGCATGCATGCGTGGCAGCACTGCAGTGCATATTATGTGCTTGATCATATATTAATGCTGCATCTGGTATGCTAAAAAAATGCTAAAAGAACTATTGGCAGGGTGCTGTGATGCCTGGTAGACCAGCGCTACTTGGTGTGGCAGTTGCACTTTTTTCCATTTCCTGCCTTCTTTGTGGGAGATAGCAAAGAAAAAATCTTAAACAACTGCCCAAAACACCACTTCTTCAGTGTTACAAAAAGGCAAATTAACAATGCTGATGGAGGAAATCTAGTCATATTTGAAAATAATAGTACAATACAAAATGTGTCAATATTGATCAAATTGTTAAATAAATTTTAATTAAATAAAAGGCACAATGGCCAGAGCTGTATGATTCAGAACTCATTGAAAGAATCCAGGGGTTATATTAAAATGTAATTTATTTGCTCCACACTTCTGTGTATATTATGTCCCCCCTTAGTGAATTCCTATTTGATTTATTATATACGTAAGACCTCCTGACTCCCATAGTAATACATATTTGATGGCGAGCCCAGACTGAGGATATAAAGAATGCAATGCGTCCATAAGGTAATCTGCTGCCTTGGGCAGCATGTCTGTCCATTGAGTGCCTCTTCACCTTTGATCTTGTTCCACATGAGTGGCTGCCCTTTGATTTATTGAAGCATCAAAGGCTTCAGACCATGTGAGGGTCACAGTCAGACAGCAGACATATTCATTTTCAGTAATTAAGCTGTGAGTGATGTATGCTTAAATGGATTTAGAATAGTGATGTGTTTCACTAAAAATGATCAGTGTATTAATTTCACAAGGTGATACTGATATACAATTCTTTTATCTAAGTCAGCTATTATTATTTTCAGTGCTTTTTCTTATATCAGATTACAGCTGAGCTAATGTACATATGTATCATGTTTGATAGATTTCATTCAAAGTTAATCTAGTCTTTCAGATTGTATCTTAATTAGGCCATTAAGGTGTTGTCTGATGACAGGTGCCCTGTGCAGGTTAGTTCTTTTTATTGAACCGTTTTTATTGGTCATACAATATTGCACAATAATGTGATAATTGAGACGTCAAAACACCAGTACTAATGATGTCATTACCGTGACATTTCATAACTGTCTTTTCTTCTGATCACTAGCTGAAATATAAAAAATATTGTGACTGTTTATCCCAATCGATCAGAAAACCTGATATTTAATGAGCTCTGTCATCAAGACATCGACAGGTAAACCATCCAATGGTCAAAACAGCCACCACTAAAAATCTAAATCAAAACCTCATTGGTCAAAACCCACTGGTCAAAACCTATTAATTGGTAAAACCCCATTGGTCAAAATGTTCCAACTTTAGGATGGTGATGACCTTGACCCTACTGGCAGGATTACCTGAAATATAAAAAATGTTGACAGTATTTATTCCAATCAAACAAAACCTGTGATATTCGGTAAGCTTTGTCATGAATCGAGACATCGACAAGTAAACCTTCCATTAGTCAAATCCCTGGTAAAAACTACTGGTCAAAACATAATGGTCAAACCCCATTGGTCAAAATGTAGGGGGTGATTTTAATTACCTTGACGCTACTGGAGGGATGGGAGTGGTGACATTGACCCTGCTGATAGTGGTGAGCAAGACTGACAGTTTGTAATGACAGTCCCTTCGTTGCCAGATCTGTTGCCTGTGTGACTTACCAGTGCTGTAGATACACCATTCGTCCCCTTTGTGTGCTTGCCCCTGGGTTAATCTGTCTCGAAGTCTCTTTGAAGTGACACCAATATCAGGCATCAACTACCAACAGTCATAATGGGAGTCAGTTTTTCATTAGGTATTGTCCCAGCACTATGACATATAATTAGGGATATAATTAGACTGGCTGAGATGCTGTGAGTCTATGAGTGGAGTCAATGAAGACAGCTCTGACGTCTTCTCATTCACAACATTGGGGTATTGTACTTTCTCTTGTTTTCTGTCTCTCTCTCACTATCTCTCCATCTACGATACTCACTCATTCCCAGATCCTGTGTGACTTGTCTCCCACTCCCTCCCAATGACATTAGTCCCGTGAACATCTACCCTTTCCCTTAATTTCGCTGTCTTCCCTTTGTCCTTCTCTCATTCAACCCTCTGTCCATCATCCCATTCATCATATCCATTACGTCTGTGATGTGCAAGTGTCTACATTTAGCACTACCCACATTCCACCTGAAACCATGTCGCTCAGACAAAGCTTTGTTTTGTGAGACTAAAATTCAGAATAGCCATAATGAGCACAACGCCATCTGTAGGCTAGTGCGTGAGTTACTAGTGCGGGGAACTACAGTCAGAGTTTATCTGTGCTTTCTTCTTAATTCTGTGGCAGTTGTAGTAAGAAATCAGCGTACAGCCACACGCTTTGCAACCATTCCTTCTTCATCTTTGATCTCCGTGTCATTGTGTTTAACGTGGTACCACTACTCCTCACAAGAAGCATCTGCCAGTTTATTCTTTTTTCAAACTGCGACTTCTTCTTTTTACAACTATCGCACTTTCATTGACATTTCATTTGAAGAAAAAGCCGATGTCACAAAAAAACCGTGGTAACAACTGATACAATAAAATTATTTATTAACGTTTATTTATATTGTTCTTAATTATTATAAGTCAATATTAGAATGTATACATTAACTTCTTGCTAGGTAAGCCGGTAACAGTTTTCACAATTCAAAAGTTGCACCCGCTAAATGTTCAAATTGTAAACAAACCATTCAGAATCTTAACATGCTCTCTTGGCAATGAACACAGGATATTCCCCCTTGATATTCCCCCTTGATACTCCCCCTTGGTATTCCCCCTTGATATTCCCCCTTGATATTCCCCCATGATATTCTCCTTTGATATTCCCCCTTGATATTCTCCCACAAGTCATATCCACTCGGGATTGTTTTCCCGGTGATTAATTTCCCCCAATAAAAAAGGAACACACATGTCTCCCCCTTTTATTGTTGTTGTATATGTAGTAATTAATTAGTTGATCACTTTAAAAAACTGTCATCACAATTCTGTGTAGATGCATCTAGAGCAGTGTTCCACCATAGACACATTAACAAAATGCACATATTAAAATGGCAAAATAAAATTTATAATGAAACTGGCAAAATTTTATTAATTATTAAAATGGTACTTTTTAATGTAACACTTGCCTCGAAAAGAAATAAAATATGATAAAATTGACAATTGAATATCACACACGTAGTTTAATTACATCAAGACATCATAATAAGTTACGATAAGATTTGATGAAATTGACATACAAATTTAATTGAATGAAAACATTCACAATCAAATTTAAAGAGTTTCAACATAGAGCTCTCTAATTTAGCAAGTGGCCACAGCAAATAAGTGATTTTATCAGGTTAATTATCTAGACACTGCATCATATAACCTTAACAACTATTGATGTTTACATTGTAAACAGAACATAAAAGACAAGACACATACGTCACCATCCAGCATTTCAATATGCCTTGGCAAGACAACCAATTATATGTCACACAAATGTCCCACCGTGAATGCATTTCTCAGTTACATTTATAAATAAATGTAATTCTAAATTGTATCTAAATCAGTGTGACTCTCGGTGATGTCTATAATCCAATGCTGTGTTGTACTTACTTGCTATGCATTGTCACAATGTGCTCGTAAATAACTGTTTCTGCAACCGTCCGATAGCAAATGTATTTATCCACAAATGTAAGGATCAGTGATAAATGATAGCTGGTAAATGCTTAGAGAATGCATTTTGATGTAGCCCTGTTGTGATTTCTCGGGAACAACTTGGGTCATAATTCAGTTGTAGACAGATCACCAGCCCACAACCCAGAGGAGATTAATGAAGCTCCCAGAATTCCTTGAGGGATGTAATGTGGCAGGTCTATTTCTCTTCCTTCCCAGAGGAGGCTGCTAAATTATAGATTTAGTGTCTATCAAGTGGCAGCCTTCTGCTGGCGCTGGTTGATAGAGTGGCAACATGCAGTGTCATCACCATGCCCGTGTCATTGCTATGGCTGTGTCATTGCTGTGGTCGTGTCACTGCTGTAGCTGTGTCAATGATGGCACTGTGTCATCATTGTGGCTATGTCATTGCTGTGGCCGTGTCATTGCTGTGGCCATGTCATTGCTGTGGTCTTGTCATTGCTGTGGCTGTGTCATTGCTGTGTCTGTGTCATTGCTGTGGCCATGTCATTGCTGTAGTCTTGTCATTGCTGTGGCTGTGTCATTGCTGTGGTCTTGTCATTGCTGTGGTCTTGTCATTGCTGTGGCTGTGTCATTGCTGTGGCCTTGTCATTGCTGTGGTCTTGTCATTGCTGTGGCTGTGTCATTGCTGTGGCCATGTCATTGCTGTAGCCTTGTCATTGCTGTGGCTGTTTCATTGCTGTGGCCATGTCATTGCTGTGGCTGTGTTATTGCTGTGTCTGTGTCATTGCTGTGGTCGTGTCATTGCTGTGGCCATATCATTACAGTGGTTGCATTCCCACCCTAACCTTTGGTGGTCCCTTGCTCTAATGACGACTCTTGCTTGTGCCTGTTAACGATTTTGCCCAATGATTTTTGTATGTTGCGCGTCTGAGCTCGGATTCCTGGGGATTTAGGCGCTATAGAAGTTTGTCATTATTATTATTATTATTGTGGCTTGCTGTGCTGTCACCTTGTCATCATTATGGCTGTATCATTGTTGTGGTTGTGTCATCATTGTGGCCATGTCATTGCTGTGGCCATGCCATCATTATAGCTGTGGCTGTGTCATCATTGTGGTTGTGTCTTTGCTGTGGCCATGTCACTGATGTGGCCAAGTCATCATTGTGGCCACCCAATGCTGTTGCCATATTATAATCTCTCTACCCATCATTCCATCCAGCCATGTGACAGAGAGGCAGACCAAGTGACAGAGAGATAGACCAAGTGACAGGGAGACAGACCAAGTGACAGAGAGACAGACCAAGTGACAGAGAGACAAACCAAGTGACAGAGAAACAAACCAAATGACAGAGAGATACACCAAGTGACAGAGAGACAGACCAAGTGACAGAGAGATAGACCAAGTGACAGAGGACAGACCAAGTGACAGAGATACACCAAGTGACAGAGAGACAAACCAAATGAAAGAGAGACAGACCAAGTGACAAAGAGATACACCAAGTGACAGAGAGACAGACTAAGTGACAGAGAGACTAACCAAGTGACAGAGAGATACACCAAGTGACAGAGAGACAGACCAAGTGACAGAGAGATAGACCAAGTGACAGAGAGACAGAACAAGTGAAAGAGAGACACACCAAGTGACAGAGAGACAGCCCAAGTGACAGAGAGACGGAACAAGTGACAGAGAGATAGACCAAGTGACAGAGAGACAGACCAAGTGACAGAGAGACATACCAAATGACAGAGAGAGAGACGGAACAACTGACAGAGAAACAGACCAAGTGACAGAGAGACAGAACAAGTGACAGAGAGAAGGAACAAGTGACAAAGAGACAGAACAAGTGACAGAGAGATGGAACAGGTGACACAGAGACAGAACAAGTGACAGAGAGACAGACCAAGTGACAGAGAGACAGACCAAGTGACAGAGAGACAGACCAAGTGACAGAGAGACAGACCAAGTGACAGAGAGAGACGGAACAAGTGACAGAGAGACGGAACAGGTGACAGAGAGACAGACCAAGTGACAGAGAGACAGACCAAGTGACAGAGAGACAGAACAAGTGACAGAGAGAGACAGAATAAGTGACAGAGAGAAGGAACAGGTGACAGAGAGACAGACCAAGTGACAGAGAGACAGACCAAGTGACAGAGAGATAGACCAAGTGACAGAGAGACAGACCAAGTGAAAGAGAGACACACCAAGTGACAGAGATAGACCAAGTGACAGAGAGACAGCCCAAGTGACAGAGAGACGGAACAAGTGACAGAGAGATAGACCAAGCGACAGAGAGACAGACCAAGTGACAGAGAGACATACCAAATGACAGAGAGAGACGGAACAACTGACAGAGAAACAGACCATGTGACAGAGAGACAGACCAAGTGACAGAGAGACAGAACAAGTGACAGAGAGAAGGAACAAGTGACAAAGAGACAGAACAAGTGACAGAGAGATGGAACAGGTGACACAGAGACAGAACAAGTGACATGAGAGACAGAACAAATGACGTAGAGACAATCCATGAGACTAGACAATGAACATTGTTTTACACTTGTCATATACATAATTACATTGTAAAACATAACTGCTTTATTCAGTTTGCTCACATGAGCCTAACTATGTTCTAAAAGGGTATTCTTATCTAAAATAATGTATGTTTTCTATCCTGTAATGGGTGTGCTCAGTGTGTTTAATCATAGGTACGTCACATTAGGGAAGAACTTAGCCACACCTCATTAAGTACACAAGATATTTTAAAGATGTATCTATCGATATCTCTTGTAGATAGTGATAGATACAGCTTAACAAATATCTTGCGTAGCCTACTTAATGAAGTGTCACTAATTTCTTTCCCAACGTGAAGTTGGTATATGTATGATTAAAACACAATATTTTCTAAGATCGTATTTGTTGCTATTTGTTGCCATTAACTCATTTAGGTATTATGTGTCCCTCTGATTGCTATCACTGACACTGTATGTGGGTTGGTCATCTCCTGTCTTATCAGGTCTTATCTGATGCCTGCAGCCCGCAGCTTTTCATGTGTACTTTTTTGAAAAACAAGGTAACTGTAACAGAATAGAAGCAAAAAAACAAACACTGTCTCTCTCTTTTGTCCCCGTTTTCTGACTGCCTCTGGTTGTTGTGGGGGTCCACATAAAGGAGTGGTTGGCACGCAGTGGGGGTGGGGTGGGGTGGGGTGGGGTGGGGTGGGGTGGGGGATAGGGTGAATCAGGCAGAAATTGCTCATGGAAGTTACAGCCTACAGGTGTAGATGACCATAAGAAAGAATCATAGGGAGGATCATAGGGAGAATCATAGGGAGAATCATAGGGAGGATCTTAGGGAGGATCATAGGGAGGATCATAGGGAGAATCATAAGGATAATCATGGAAAAATCGGGGAGATTCACATAGAAGATCAAAACGATACTCACAGGGAGAATTGTAGGGAGAATCATAGAAGAATAATCGAGAGAATCATAGGAAAGGATCAGGGGTATCTTGAAGAAGAATGACATTGAATACCCCCAGTAAGAGTGCACATAGAAGAAAGGGGTGGGGTAATTATTGGTGAGAAGTTGCCTTACAGATTGATAGATTGTGTGTTTTGTTCAGTTCATGTACGTGCATACGGGCATGCATGCACACTTGACACGTACACATCACGCTTACAGACCTCTCCAATCTGTGTCTTGTTACTGTCGTTGCCCTTATATATCATGGAGGTTGAAAGTGAAATTTCTTTTAATAGCTTACCAATTATTTGGCTACTAATTTGCCGCAGGTCGCTGGGAGCAGAACCGGGGTCGAGAGAACGTGGAGAGATGCAACTAACGAGATGGGGAGTTGGGGATGGGGGTCACTGTGGTGTCATTAATGGGGTTGTGGCATGCCATGTTGCGTGACACGCGTTTGGCCTGTGAGGTATTCGCTTTCAGATTCCCGCCGCCATCGGTGCCTGTCTGTCTCAGTGTCTCTCCGCTGCACAAAACAGTATTGACGACATACTAATCAATGTTTCACCTTGCATCCGCAGCTGAAAGGCCCTGTTTGTAACTCTGAATGGAGTCGCTGAGGCGTGACTGTAAATATCACTTGGTCCTGGCAACGCTAATGTAATGTAGACGATGGGATCGCGATGCGTTTGTTGAAGACTTGTAGGACAGTTTGTGGAGACGTGTTTTGTTGCACACTCTCTAGTCATTGTGTACTGTAAAAACAGGATTATCCTGGCCTGTGAAGTCTACTGTCTGATGTAGTGTCTGATGTAGTGTCTGGTCTAGTTCATGTCTGGTTTAGTGTCTGATGCAGTGTCTGGGTTAGTGTCTGATGCACTATCTAGTGTCAGATCAAGTGTCTGATCTAGTGTCATGTTTGGTATCTGGTCTAATGTCAGATTAAGTGTCTAGTCTAGTGTCAGATCAAGTGTCAGATCTAGTGTCATGTTTGGTATCTGGTCTAATGTCAGATTAAGTGTCTAGTCTAGTGTCAGATCAAGTGTCTGATCTAGTGTCATGTTTGGTATCTGGTCTAATGTCAGATTAAGTGTCTAGTCTAGTATCAGATCAAGTGTCTGATCTAGTGTCATGTTTGGTGTCTGGTCTAATGTCAGATTAAGTGTCTAGTCTAGTGTCAGATCAAGTGTCTGATCTAGTGTCATGTTTGGTGTCTGGTCTAATGTCAGATTAAGTGTCTAGTCTAGTGTCAGATCAAGTGTCTGATCTAGTGTCATGTTTGGTATCTGGTCTAATGTCAGATTAAGTGTCTAGTCTAGTATCAGATCAAGTGTCTGATCTAGTGTCATGTTTGGTGTCTGGTCTAATGTCAGATTAAGTGTCTAGTCTAGTGTCAGATCAAGTGTCTGATCTAGTGTCATGTTTGGTATCTGGTCTAATGTCAGATTAAGTATGGTCTACTGGCAGACCAGGTGTCTGATCTGTGTTGGAACAGTGTCATGTTTGGTGTCTGGTCTAGAGTCTGGTCTAGTGTCTAATCTAGTGTCTAAAAAACTAAGGTATTTTAGCACATTGCAAACATATAATGAAAAAGCTTATCTATTTCATCATGAACCTGCGTGATACTGTTTATTTCAGATGCAAGAAAATAGCTGACAGATGTATCTATTTTAGAAACATTATTTCATCCTCGGTGATTTCAATGAATGGTTGTCTTGTTGGAATTGCAAATGTGTACACGCCTGGCTAAGTGCAAACTATGTTTTTTGTGCGGATGAGGGATAAACAGATGGAGATTGTGGGCACTGTTGATTTATAGGAAAGATCAATGCAGTTTTCCATTTTATTTACATTATTTATTCCCGCAGACAGTGTGTGTTTTTTGTCGTGGCTGCCCCTATACTACCTGAAGACAACACTGCCATTGGACTGACAGTTGCCTCATCACTCAGGCTGTAGCACACATATTTTAGATGTCTTGGTGCTATGATTCATGTCTGTGTCAGTGTTTACTCTAGAGTTATGGCATAAGCTCAAGACATGTAGTTGCATTTCTTTAAACCAACTCCCTATATGTAGAACGTGTTATTTTAATATTATATCCATTAATTAGTAAACTTATACCAAAGTTATTTACCTGCAATTTTGTGAGGACACCGATATTTTGTTGTACGAGATGTTTCCACCACTGTGGTGGTTGTAGCAGTAAGTTTGTTAATAAGTTGATGTTCATTTAGCTAATGGGTACTAATGAAAATGTCCTTGTTCTACTTTCAATGAAATGCAAGTACAGCTAGACATGTTGAGGAATTAATATATAATGCTTTCACCATACACACATTCTTCTTTACAGACACACATTCACTTAAGCATATGCGTACATAAGTGCGCCTGCATGCACGCACGCACGCACGCACGCACGCACGCACGCACGCACGCACGCACGCACGCACGCACGCACGCACGCACACACTTGCTTGTTAGTCCCAGCTCACTTCAAAGTGACGAGAGAGAAAGTAATTAAGAGCTTATTATAAAACAACAATAGCACGACATCATAGTGATATTGGGTAGCAGCCACTGGGGAGATAACATGTTTGTGTTAGATTAAATTGTAATTATCAGCTTTTAAAATAATTGCTTAGTGAAGTAATATTGTGTTTAAAAAAAAGTGGACCTGATTGATCAAAATTATAATGTTTGGATTATCTAGCATTAGCGTACCCTGACAATGACAGAAAACTGCTGAGAACAGTTTGGACCGTAAGGTATATTTTTAAAACCTAAGGAAAAGCCAAAATACATGCGGAGGGGTGAAAGTATAAATTTCAATTTTTTGCATTTATTATAAGTATAAATTTCTAATTTTTGCATTTATTAAAAAAGTTATCACCTCTAATAATGCAACATGAATTAATAGTATTTTGGATTAAATTATGTTACTTAATAATAATAATAATAATAAAAAACTTTATTTATACACTAGTCTCCAGAGTACGACTCTGTTCAATAGTGTGTACAGAGTCGCTAAATAAAACAATACATACATAAGACTCAGTGGTGTAAACATAAATTTAGCCTGATACTTTTTAAAAAATAGCGCTGTTAAAATAAACATTATGGCTATAATAGTTGTATATATATATATAAAAAGACGTATTTATTAAAAGTTAGACTAAGATAGTAAAGTTATAAACCAAATTAAAACTCAATTAAAACAGATTGTGCAGTGAATAGATAGATAGATACCCTTAAAACAACTTACTACACATTCAAATTGAGTTTAAAATAGTGCGTTTTGAGGAGTGCTTTGAAAACGTCCATTGATGTGATCAGCCGCAGTTCCTCCAGCAATGCATTCCACAGAAATGGTTCGGCTCGAGAGAAAGATCTCCGGCAATATTGCACCAGATTATATTGTGACACAGTCAAAAAGGTGTGGTCCTCAGATCGAAGTGACTGGCGTGGCACGTAACTAGTAATCAGTGACATAAGATGAACGTGTTTCTGGTTGTGTATGACGTTAAACATCAAGATCAATATCTTGTACTCGATGCGCCATTTCACCAGTAACCAGTGAAGAAATTTAAGAGTCCTCCAGTGACGCTCAGTTACCGGTCGCTCCGCTTTATCTGTAGGACAACTCTGACCGCAGAGTGCTGGACCATCTCTAGGCGATGCATCTGGCGGTCAGTGATGCCATAGAGCACCACATTGCCGTAATCCAGTCGTGTCATCACGAGCGAGTGTACTAGAGTCTTACACGCAGTAGTCATCAAGCTTGCGTGCATTTTGGCGATACACTTTAAAGTTGTCTGTCTCAAAAACTTAATTCTTCGGGTAGATCAATTCAACGACTCATAACTTTGCAGCAGAAAGACTCACAAGGACAATACGGATCATTGTAAAACTTAAATGTTGCCCTTTCACGCAATGCTTATAACCCTAAGTTCTGAAGTCTCTGAACTGTTGTGAACTGTCATATATATAATATAATTATATTAGTTCCTAGTAAGATCTGTTATTTTAGTTCTACTCGTCCTTTGTCTTGCCGACCTGTCTGAGGTGCCCTCTGGAGGCTGTGGGTGACTATATCCTATACCTGAGTCTCCTGTTATTGCCTAGTCTGCACTGACCAAGGATTCACAGACATGAAGATCAAAGCTGACGGC
This sequence comes from Escarpia spicata, assembly GCA_963995525.1. NCBI lineage: Eukaryota > Metazoa > Annelida > Polychaeta > Sabellida > Siboglinidae > Escarpia > Escarpia spicata. The sequence continues at coordinate 14,771,427 of OZ023205.1, read as the reverse complement.
CCATGTGGACATAGGCTGGACATAATGAGGTGATTAGGGCAGGGTTATGGCCCATCTAGGGTTTTATGTTCATCTAAATGCTGTTACTGTCTGTGGCAGTGGGTGTCAGAGGTGAAGCTTTCTGAAGGGGGAGAAGTGTTTATTAAGAGGAACAGGTGCATGGCGATGGATATCCCAGATGTACACACGTCTAATTGGGGCAAGGTTGAGGGAAAGATCTGGGGAAGTATGGGTTCATATGCACCACATTCGATACTCCATCATTGGTCTTGTGACAGGTAGAAATATCAGCCATTATCAGATGTTGCCAAAGAGAAACCAGAGCCAAGATCCAAGGAAGAGATTGATGACAGAATGTTGGCCGGGGAAGAAACCACATCCAGGGAGAGTGATCCCAGGCTTCTCATTCCACAGTCTTCCTTGTCTTCCCACTGAGCTACCACCCAGTCTAACTGGGATCAGGTGAATGCAGGGAAGTGTACATGGGTAGAGAGATCGGAGGTGTCTATCTCTTTCCATACCTCATAGCAATTCTCAGTTGTTTGGCAGAATTCCACCAATAGGGAAATATCAAGTAAGTGGGAGATTGAATTAGGGAGACAATGAACTAGGGAGATATTGAGTTAGGGGGTGATGTACTAGGGAAATGTTGAGTTAGGGGTATGATGTACTAGGGAGATATTGAGTCAGGGGTACAATGTACTAGGGAAATATTGAGTTAGGGGGATGATGTACTAGGGAGATATTGAGTCAGGGGTACAATGTACTAGGGAGATATTGAGTCAGGGGTACAATGTACTACGGAGATATTGAGTTAGGAGGGTGATGTACTAGGGAGATATTTAGTTAGTTGATGAGATATTGAGTTGGAGGGATATTGAGTACATATGGAGATATAAAGGGATATTGAACATTATTGAGAGTGGGGGGGGGGGTGACTTATGATATCTTGTCAACAAGTTATGTTTGTGAAGAGGAGCCTCACTCTATCTGTCAAGGGGTGACAGGGCTAGTGGTGCACCCAGGCTACTATAGCACTGATTGGGGGCGGCCAATGGGGGTAATTAATTGTTATCCTGCCATAAAGCAGCACACAGACAACATCAACACAGGCGCCTCTGTAGTTACTGTTTTCCTATAATATCAGTCATCTCTCGATATAAATACCCGGGGGCAGCGGCGACTGCCAATTCAACCTCGCAATTAAAATAATCACTCGACAATGAAGAGATGCCAACATTCGACTCATCTCTCCTGAGCTTGCCCTGGCGTTGCCGTGGTGATCATCAGCACATCAAAGTCTCATTCACTCCGAATCAGAAGCATGCAAAATCATTGGAGCATGAAGAAACCTGAAAAGGTGGGATAAAAGTAATTAATTATGCATCTGGGCAGACAAAGTATGGCACTGAACAATTAAAAGCTCCACAGAACAGGTGGCAGGACAAGTATAGATTGTCAACATGCTCCAGGGGTGAGTCACTCTAGGCTCTTCAAGTCTCACACAATCACAACTGAAACTCCAAACAGAAGGTTTTGACAGGAATTATACTTCAACCAGAAGGTTGTGGTAGACATGAGACTTTACCCATGAGGTTGTAGCATAAATGGTATACTTCAACCAGAAGGTTGTGGCAGAAATGAGACTTTACCCATGAGGTTGTAGCATAAATGGTATACTTCAACCAGAAGGTTGTGGAATAATTTTAAAATCTTAGTTTCTTAAATGTCATAGAAGATCCAGAATAATGGATATTTAATGTCATTATAAAATTGAAGAAAAAAAACTATATTGTAAGAACCACTGCCCTATGTTGGCAGTGGAAAATAATTGGTACTGTCACCACAATCAGAAAATTGTGAGAACCGCCATCTTTATATTATGCCACCAACTATTGCAGGAGGTTAGAAACAAGTGAAACCAACTCATACCAATGACATCTGCCACAGCAATAGGCAATAAATGTAACACAAAATTTGCTTATCAAGCAGTGCTTTCACTACCACACTGTACTGCTGAGATAACGAATGCAAGGCGTATGAAATAAAAACTCCGGAAGCAATCATTTTACAACCATTGTTGGAACGTCGTACTAAAATAAAAATAAGAGTAAAATGGGGCTAGTTCACTATTATCTCTCTCTCTCTGTCCACATATCTCCCTATTTATCTTCCTCCCTATCCTCAATCACGCTGTACCCCTATCCCCCTGTCCTACTTCATCCATATTCTTCCTCTCTCTTCTTCCCTCCCTCCCTACCTGACGCTACCTCACAGTCTCCCTACTTCACACCCTACTCTCACACCCTCCCTCTCTCCTTCCTTCTCTCTCTCCCTCCTTTCTCGATATAAACCTCCCTCCTACCCTTCTCCCCTCCCTCCTTTCTTCCTTTATTCCCTTCCTCCATCCCTCTCAATCCTTCCATTCTCCCCTCCCTCCTTCAACTTTCCTTTCCCTCCCCCTGCACCTCATCCTTCTCCATTGCTCCCTCCCTCCCTCCCTCCCTCCCTCCGTCTCTCTTTTTCTCCCTCCCTCCCTCCCTCCCTCCCTCCCTCCCTCCCTCCCTCTCTCCCTATCTCCCTCCCTCCTTCTCTCTCTCCCTCCTTTCCCTCTACTCCTGTTTGCTATGACAATAAGACATATGTTGCATAAGGCAAAATGTCTTGACAGTTTCAAAGCTTATAGTAAAATAGACACAGTCAGTGATCTCTCACCCTGATACTTTCCCTGCACACTCAGCCAGCAGATGTTTGAGTCGTTTCTGCAGTCGTAGCTGTCAGTATGTCTTTATTTCATCACATAGTCCCCCATCTGTTTCCATCCAATAAACTCTCCATTAATTACCATAGTTATCTGATCTATTTATCTCTGTAACTTCTACATTTGTGGTGGTGGGGATCATTCATTGTTGTCTGTGGTGCAAGTTATTAATGCCCTGCTCCGGTGACAAACAATTTGTTAGCCTCCTCTGTCAGCACAATCACCAGTCACTGCTGGGGCTATCTCCTCCTCCTCTGGTAGGGCAGTAGTGATTGGATGCTTTTGTCTTAATAGGAGTTACAGACCCCACTTAATTTGAAATTGCACTGCATTTGTATATATGAATATATATATATGCCTATTCATGTTACGTTAATGTGATATTATACATATATTGTAATTGGGGTCTAAATAAAACTTTCTTGTTCTGTTTCATGCAGTTCTACATTTTATGTGTCCTGGAAAGTCGGACAACTTTTTGTTATGTGAGGCTTTCTTCTATGTTCTATATTTCTGTGTGTTTAGTTGTTTTGACATATAATATATTGAGATAGAATAGACCAGTGTCGATGTACAGATGTGGAAAGATCCATCAGAGGGTGATTGAGAGAGGGAGTGAGGGATTGAGGAGGAGAGGAGGAGAGTGGTGACAGAAGGCTAAACGGGGGAGGGCTAGAGATTTTACTTCATAAAATGTGTGCCCCATTGACAGCTACTGTTATAGTTGTAGTTGATGACCCAGGGAGTCTGTGATGGCACATATTGGCCAGCGCCTCTTAGATGGCTCCTGGCAACATGCACCAGCAAGATCTGTCCCGGATTAGCCACTTCAGTGGCTGTTATGAAAGCTATGCACAATGGTGTCTTGGACTCATCTATTGACACTTACGGTGATGGAACTGGGAACATACAGTGCTTTTAAACACCCAGTTACACCCAGTTTAAAGAAAATAATTAACAATTTGTCATCAAAGCTATCAATTACTACAGGTGCACAGTTTTAGGAAGTCGGATTTAGTTTTACAGGAAGACTGTCATGGAAAATCCTGCAGTGCTAACAGTTGTTACACCAAATATAATTATCAGATCCACCATAAAGTCTCTGTTGAACAGGCGTTGTGGTTTTACCAGGAACCAGAATGGCAGTGGCGTCACCCTTCTGAGAATAGCCATCTCTTTGTAGGAGGCATTTCCTATATCACCAGCCATTTTGTAGGATTGCTCAATAAGGAACGGTCGCCAACTGGCCAGTTTGTTGTTTGGTGTTCTGAATGGTAAACAAGAAAATAGCATGTAAACGTCAAAGAGAATGCACTGTGTTGACTTTGAGATGAAAAAGTAAGTAAAAAATATTGCTTTCAGTCAGTACTGTATCCACAGTTTGTGGAAATGTCGTTTAACTCTTATATACTAGCACCTATAGTAATTTGAAATATGTCAACGCATAAAAATAACTGGTAAAAAGTAAGAATATAGAAAGGAAAATGTAAAAAAAGAGTAACTTCTGTAATCTAGCACCAGTGCTGTGGTCACAGCGATTGTTGTCACATTAACTGTCTGAGCATTTCGTCACCAGGGTATTCATGAGTGGCAACACTATATGTTGTTACAAACGTATCAGGTACACAGGGTGATCAGCAGGAAGGGTTGCAGCTTGACACTTGGCAGGGTATGTGCTGTGACAGAGCTAAAGGTGTGTCTTGGTTCAAGATGGTGACGTAACTGTCGCATCCCAAAGTAACCAGATAGCTGGAAGCCTTGATGAATCAGCAGGACTAGACAGTGCCCTGAGTCAGCCCTGGGTCTGGCTCACTGGCTCTGGGACAATGTTATGAAGTGTTGGGTGGTGAGGTTTTATGGACTTGTTGAGTTCTCGAGGGAGGGAGTGTGCTTGAAGGAAGTAGGAGTGAGTTGTGGAGGCAGGTGTCTTGATAGTGGCGAATCCCATGTGGAGTACAGCAACAGCTCAAAGAAGATTGTTTAAAGAAATATAGGGGGCATTAGGTGTCAGAGGCTAGAGAGTGAGCATGGCTTCCAGGAGGTGAAAGTCTGGGTTCAGAGTAGTCCAAGTTGCTTTGTTGTGTGGACAGTTTGGTAATGCATGTAGGGTGGTAGAGAATGTAGTGCACGCACAGTGAGGAGCAAGAGAAAGAAAGAAAGAAGAGGAGAAAGAAAAGAAAATGTCGACGTATCCAAGCCAGCCTCACCCGTGAAGACAGGGAACAATGAAGAGAACAACAATATTTATACATAAAAATATAGATATGTCCACATAGGTATACATGCACACACACAACAGACATCACTTATCATGCACACTCATTTACATGCATGCGCTCATGCACACACCCATGTATGCACACTCATGCACCCAAACAAACATACACTCACACACACACACACACACACACACACACACACACACACACACACACACACACACACACACACACACACACACACACACACACACACATGTATGCACATTTACATGCATGCGTGTATATATCATTACATAATATCCCAAAAGAAAAAAAATGTTGGTATATTCATTAAAAAAATTGTGAAATAAAAAAGAACCAAGGTGCATTCGGTATCTGTGACCATGTTCAATAGCAACCGAAAATAGACACACATTCAGCCTGGCTGCTCTCAACAGCTGCTTGTTCGAAAGCTGTTATTAATTGTTAATCATTGTGTTGCATTAATTTTTCTGAGTCCAATTATCTCTTACATATTGAGGCACCTTTTGCAGACTTGCCCTAGTCGCATAACTAACAATATCACTAGGGATATCAGAATAATTGAAACCATCTAAATCATAAATGTGCAGTGGAAAGCGGTGCGAGTGTGTCAAGTAATATTGTTCCTGCTCATGCTGGCTCATGTGCAGTGTCACAGTGTCATGGGCAAATGGTTGGGGTCATAAATTTATGAGGCTATTATTGCGGCAGTTTTTCTTTAGCTCTTTTGTTTCGTGACAACTGAAATGTGCTTTGGCCACCCAAAATGCCCTTCTGGCAAATTACTCGGAGGAAAACTATTTTGAGTAGTTCCGAGTGGAGTGAAAGGGCAGCATTAGCTTACATCCTCAAAAATGTTTTATTTGAACAGTTATCACATCCATTCAGAAACCAATTTACATGTTGAGAATTTATGCAGCGTCTGCGGAAATAAATAAAAAATGTCAGATGTAAAATGTTGATCATTTATGTGTAAATGTAACAATGTTGATACAAAAACTACAACATTGTGATGTATTTGTCTGAGGCCTGACACATAGTTCAGAACTACACCTTTGTTCTTATGTTATAACTGAGTGCCAGGAGAGTACAATCTTCATAAAAATGCAGACTGCTGTTCCCATTAATGATAATAATAAATTTTGACAGTGGCTGTATTCTCTGAAACATGAGCTTAGAAGTGCAGCAAACAAGAAATGGTAGGCGTTATATTATGAACAGGGATTTGTAAAAGTCCTTATCAAAGTTAGGGATCATTGAGGGTTTACAAAGCAATTTATTTTGAAAAAAATATGTTGAGCATATATCTATAGTTTCAGATGATTTTAAATAAATAAAGGTAAATAAAATAAATAACGGTAAATTCTTACATAGCTGTAGAGCAAGCACACATGCCAAGGTTAAGCTTTGTTCTAGAAACAAAAAGTTGTGAGACAGATGATCAGAACTGCCTGAGGATACTCGACCGAGGCAGGAGACTAGCTAAATAGGGTGGTTCAAGAGATAGAGCAGGCCCATAGGCTGAGGGAGAGCTTATGGGTGCATATATAACCCCCACATCTCGAGACCTCACAGGGGTTTTGTTTGAGGTTTTTTTGGAATCATCAGTTGCTGATCGAAAAACAGACACCCCGGAAAAATCAACCATGCTACAGGCATGATATGAAATAGGTTGTTCAAAGATACAGTGATCATAGTAGTGGAAAATGTAGCACTGTGGTAACAACTCTACATGGCACTTGAACGTGCAGCATGGTGCTCGAGACTACGATATGATGCTTAAAAATGCTGTGTGATGTTAACCAAGCAGTTGCTTCAACTGAGCAGCTTGGAATGAAGTGTCACCTGTCTCTGGCCAAACCTGCTAACTGGACGGTTGTGGGCGGAAGGCTTTCACAAAGTGATTCTATGATGACAGAGATAACTAGAAAGTGAAGTAAGCTGATGGTGATATCTAGATATGGCAATATCAAGACATGGCAATGTCAAGGCATGGCAATGTCAAGGCATGGCAATATCAAGACATCAGTGGGTGAATTACTTGGGTTAACTGCAGGCACCAGTATACGAACAACAAGAATAGTCTTGTGAAATTTCTCCTCTCTGTCTCTCGGGCTGCTCATGTAGACAGATGTATGACGTTTGGTGCCTCTTTGTCTTGGCTTATGGACCAACATCTGATTTGAGGATACACTGATTTATCACTTCCAGATTTCTCAGCTTACAAATCAACACCTTAGAGTGTTACTCGGCTGGTGAACAGAAACGGCAGCTTTGTGCCTTGTGTATAGACACAGCCTGTTTATCTGGCAGTTTGCAGGCTTTATAGACCAATCCTGCGAACACTGCAGTGTTCCGAAAAGAGTCGTTCAATGTTCACTTTTACTTGTGTTTGCTGGGGTCACGCTTGGCCGCACACTAATGGGCGTTGGTTTGTTGCGGTGGTCACGTGCCATAGAGCCAGGTATTGTCACGTTTGGATGCATTCACTGGTAATCATTGTCACACAGGATTGTGTGTAGGACATTACCTTGTGCAGTTGGTGACAACAACGGTTGTGACAATGACCCTAAGTGGTCTCAGTGGTGTTGGTCATCTTCATGCTCCAGTGGTCAATTGTGGACACTGAGTGGTCAGTCGTGGACACTGAGTGGTCAGTTGTGGTCAGTCGTGGAGTGGCAAGGGATGAGAGGGTGAGAGGGAGAGATGGGAGGTCGGGTGAGTTGTACAACAGGACATGAGGAGAGACATCTCCCCACCCCCTCCAGCCCCAGGAAGAACTGCAATGCAAGTATCACCTTGTTTTTCATGATAATAAGTTCACAAAGTCACAAAAATATGTGTTTAGTACTGGTTCAACTGATCACCATTGCATGGTCTTGGACGTAATAGGACTGTGAACCAGGTGGACCATGTTCCAAGTAGGACCATGTTCCAGGTAGGACAATGTTCCAGGTAGGACCATGTACCAGGTAGGATCATGTTTCAACTAGGACCATGTCCCAGCTTGGACCATGTTCCAGGTAGGACTATGTTCCAGGTAGGACAATGTTCCAGGTAGGACCATGTTCCAGGTAGGACCATGTACCAGATAGGATCATGTTCCAACTAGGACCATGTCCCAGCTTAGACCATGTCCCAGCTTGGACCATGTCCCAGCTTGGACCATGTCCCAGCTAGGACCATGTTCCAGGTAGGACCATGTTCCAGATATGAACATGTTCCAGGTAGGACAATGTTCCAGGTAGGACCGTGTTCCAGGCAGGACTGTGTTCCAAGTATGAATGGTTCTAGGGAATGGTTTTATGGAATGGGTCTAGGGAATAGTTCTGAGGAAAAGTTCTAGGGAACAGTTCTGGGGAATGGATCCAGGGAATGGTTCTAGAGAATTGTTCTAAAGAACGGTTCTAGGAAACATGTTTGTTGCCCTTATATATATGGTAATAATCATTACACAAATGACTTTAAAATAAAATGCTGTGTTGATATTATATGTGTGTTCACAATGAATTCTGGGGGACATTGGAACAGTCTGGCAAATACACAAGCTTCAGTGTTAGTTCATACAATTTGTCCAATATTGTGAGATCAATTTGTTTCGCTAAGAATAGTGTATCACTGTGGCAATAAAAACTATGACCTTAAGAAATATGGATGAATCATATCCTCTAATTTTAATGTGTTTTTTAAAAGTGCATCAGAACATTGTAAATGTATGATTAATCTAAAAGAATTACTAATATTGTTTTACATTCTATAACAGTTAATTATTCTGCTTATTAATAGAATGTGGCTGATTATTTATGCAGTGTTAGAAATAATGTCAGATTAAATATTTCATGAAGTAAATTCATGATAACCCCTGATAAACAGGATGCATTTGTTTATTCAATGTGGAATGAGTCTTGCGAACATATGGGAAAATACAGTTTGTATTATTGTGTTTCATATTTATTATTTATGTGAACAGGATTATAATCAGACTTTCTCAGGGTATTGTGTTGCCTCCAGGACTGGATGCCCCAAGACAGATTTTTGTGCACACTGCACAATCCAAACACATGTCTCATTGGGTAATTTATTTGTCTAGCAGCTGCAATGTATAATTAACGACAAATCACAATTTAATGGAATGTCTTCACTAGGTATGTTCGTGTTAGTTGTGAATAAAATGCATTAGAAATAAGTTAAGTTATTATCTTGACAGATGATCTCAGTTCCTGTTTGTATCACAAACTCTGGACCTTTGTTCAGATTTTTAATCAGCTGTGTTTATGGGTTTGATTATTTGATAAACCGCTTCTGGGTCTGAGGCAGTACCCCTTTAGGGCTCTTCTGTATTTAGGGCTCTCCCACATTAGCACTCTGCCAGGCCTCTGTGTGCAAAACAGTTTGTTTATGAATCCTGAGTACCACGGCCAGAAGTTTCAGAAAATTACTGAAATATCAGATGAGGCACCGGGCACTACGCAGGGCTCATATATATCTGCTAGATGTGAGATGTCTGTCAATTGCTTATACAGTTTACAGTTCTATTTCCTCAGATGGGAATCTTTGTAAAACTATTTACTGTATACAAATACAATCTGTCGTGGTAACTAAACACACTAGCAACACAACTTGAAGAGAACTAACAATTGTTATCAGATTACAACTGAAATCTGTTGTTGTTTCTTTTAAGAAGGCCCCATGCTTCTGTTTCTTCAAAGATGTTTGAAAGGCAAAACCCCAGGGCTGAGCTCTCTACAGTGGGAGGGGGTTTGGGTACCAGTCTGATGTGGAGATAAAGAGGAACCATCTGCAGGTGTCGGAATGCAGGCTAAACAAACTACTTCATTAGATATTAGTAACAAGTAACATCATATGGATCGCCTCTCTTAGTGTAGACACTTACAGCAAGTTGCACTTTGGATCATGCAGCAGTGTGGATCATGCAACATTGTGGATCATGTGGAAGTATGGATTCTGTAAGATTGTGGATCTACTGAAATTGTCGATCTTGCGAGAATGAGGATCTTGTGAAATTGTCGATCTAGTGAAAGTGTGTGTATTGTAGGAGAGTGGACCATGTGGGACTTCAGGGGTTTGATAGAGGGAGGGGGAAGCCTTGTTTTATAGCCTATGTTTGCTGGGGGTGTCACTGTCCATGTTGGCTGGGGATGTCACTCTATGATGGCTGGGATTTCTACTCTGTGCTGGCTGGGGGTGTCACTGTTGTGTTGGCTGGGGGTGTCACTGTTGTGTTGGTTGGGGGTGTCATTGTTGTGTTGGCTGGGGATGTCATTCTCCATGATGACTGGGATTTCTACTCTATGTTGGCTGGGGGTGTCACTGTCCATGTTGGCTAGGGTGTCATTGTCCATGTTGGCTGGGATTTCTACTCTCCGCATATGGCTTTTATATCCTTTCTATATTTGTCAGATTAACTTATTACAAAACTCCTACCATACCAATTTAACAAGGTTTGACAGCATTTTCATCAACATGTATGTAAGCATTATCTGCAACAGGCATTATATTATATATATACACCAGATGGCAGCATGTGGTTTATCTTAAAATCAAGAGTTCCATCTGTGTCCACCCTGACCCCCTACCACATTCAAATACTGTACAGGTCAGTTCTGTCCACCAGATCCTTACTGTGTGACATATTGACATCCTCCAGCTATGGGCCTTGTGCCAGGAGATACAGAAATAATCAAACCTGGGGCAAACTGGCACTGAACAAGTTAATTAACCTTCCCTGAAACATGTTGGTACTAAATAAACTTAAAACCAAACTCCTGACACCTTTGATCATAACTGTGGGAGAGTCTGCCATCGATATTTCTCTGTACGGACAATGAGTCGAACACTTCAGAAATAACTAATTTGCATTTAAATTATACTAAAATAACAAGATTGCCTCCCAGAGAATTAACTCTAGATGGCAGGTGGACAAGGAAGCCTTTTGGCTTATCGAGAATCCAACCTTTTTTAGTCCTTTGGGCCGAAGGTCCAACGGACTTATGCCATCACTCCACATCCGCCGTCCGCCATCCGCCATTACCTGCCATATCTCAGAAACCATTCAGCAAGTTTTTCTCTAATTTTGCATAGACGTATCTTAGGATACTGCCATGATGCAATGCAGTAAATTTTCACATTTTGCCTATTTAAAAAAAAACTCTTCAGCAACTTTTTCTCTGATTTTGTAAAGACATTTCATGTGGTAGTGCCACTGTACACGAGAAAGCTGTACACAAGAAATCTGTTATTCTAAGGGCACCAACATGCTAAATTTTCCTACTGTTTCCCTACTGCTGTAAGCCTCCTGCACTGATCTCTATTTATAACCGCCACTGATCTCTATTTATAACAGGATAGTGGACTTTGCCTTATCTCTGATCACTGGGGTGGCTGAGTGGATTGGCCTTGGTGTCAAAGATTAGCTGTAAGCATGTGTATTGGACTAGCCTCGGCTCACTGCCTGCCATTGTCCCAGTGTCAAACAGAATGCCTCCATGTGGGCTGTAACTAATGTGTAATGTGAATCCCTACTGTACTGGCAGAAGCTGAGAAACTTTGAAATAGAAATATACATAATTATCAATGTTGCAGCTATTACTTCACTCCGATTCAATTATTTCATTAATTGCTACTGTTATTAAGTCAAAATGCATGCTATGTATATGTACCTTGTGAACAAATAAAGTTTTGTCATAGTTCATCTCTTTCTTCTTTCCATTCTGAGTGATCAGTCGTCATATGAAACAGTTGTACCAACCTTCAGTATCTTGTTGTACATCTTCACCTCACCCCTGTCTGTCGCACCCCTTTGGGTTATGGCAGACACTTCAATTGGCTCAGAAACTTGGTTATCGTCCAACTGTAAATATAACCATGGTTAATCTTTTGTTAATTGTTATAATTGCACAACATTGTAATCTCCATCATTACAATGATGTAATATACATCATTAAAGTGTTGTAATATATTTCATTACAGTCCTGTAATATACATAACCACAATGTTGTAATATAGTTAACTACAATGATGCGATCAACATAATTACAATTTTCTAATATATTAATGTATATCATGTGCTGAAAGTCATTACAATGCTATAAAATAACAGTCTACACCACTAAATGTGTAGGAACAGCAGCAGTTTTCACCATTACAATATTTCTATTTTAAACTCATTCTCACTTATCATTTAATTTCTGCTGTCACCAATTAAGGTGGCACTAAAGAGAAGATAACACCAAAGTGGCACTTTCTAAAGAGTGGCTAACCTTTCACTCCTTCCAAGTTTCTTCAAACGCAGAAAACCATACAACGCGTAATTTTTTTAAGCTTTATTTTTAAATGATGAATAAACCAATATCAATGGCTATTGTGTCACATGAACTTAGAGAAGCTATCACAAGCTTGTTCCTTTCACCATTAAATCAGGGCTACATCCTAAATTCCCATCTCCCCTCATGGGGCAATTAAATTTGATAAGAAGGCTGCATTTATAAACAGGCTGCAGTTAGTTATGACAGCCAGACAAATTAATTAAATTAGTGACCTCTAATGACATGTTTCCAGGGCATCAATAAACTAAGACAAGTTCCCACGATGTTCCAGAATAACCATTCTTGTTGAGCAAGTTTACATGTGTCGGCAAAATTTCTAACTGAAATGAGTTAAATAATAACATCCTTCTTTCGATAAAAAATGTCTTGTATTTTTCAACATTGAAAGTATGCCATGCATGTGACATTTACAAGCCTGCCACATTTACATAGTGGTACATGGAATTGGAAGGAACAGACAGTATAACTCTGTGTGGTTAAATTGTGGAACTCAAACAATGACAAAATAACCAGTTCAGCTACATTTCAAATACCCTAAAAAGATTAAAGCACTTATTTCTTAATGATTACCATGCACACAAGTAATACAGAAATGGTGAGTATTTGCATTGTATATGTACACATGTACCGGTAATTGAAAATATGAGATTTTTTTAAAAGATATATTTCCTTGTTATGAATGTTTAATATACTTGTACAAGTTGTTCTCGTGTTGGCTGAAGTGCTTAATAAGTACTATACTTCAGTCTTCCCACATTTCCATGTGTAAATGTTGTACGTTGCTTGTAGTATTTTATTTTCCACAAGTAATAATAAACAATTCAGTTCAATTACATACTAAGTAATTAGTTTATTAAATCAATAATTGTTATACAATTTCAAAAAATATCCCTTCTTTGCCCATCCAACTCTCCCTCCCTTCCCTCATATGGTCTGTCCCTCCTATTTCCCTTCCCTCACATGGTCTGTCCCTCCTATTTCCCTTCCCTCATATGATCTGTCCCTCCTATTTCCCTTCCCTTATATGGTCTGTTCTTCCTATTTCTTTTCCAGCATATGATCTGTTCTTCCTATTTCCCTTCCCTCATATGATATATCCCTCCTATTCCCCTTCCCTCAGATGGTCTGTCCTTCCTATCTTGCTTTCCTCAGATGGTATGTCCTTCTTATTTCCCTTCCTTCATGTAATCTCTCCTTCCTATTTCCCTTCCCTCATATGGTAGAAACAAGATATCTCAGTGACATATTAGTGCGATGTAGTTGATATTTTATTGGACGTAACTGTACTCATTATTAAAATCATACAATATTGCATAACAATTTAAAATTTAAATCACGTCGACATTTTCACCACGCCAAGAGGCTAACGCCAATACAATCGCCAGGTGGCGTGAACATAATGTGTTACGTTTGTCGTTTTCACTATTAAGCATACATTTATATCCGTTCCAAAATTGTATATTACATTAGCACAACAAAAACATTTATATTCCAGATTAATATTTTAAAATACACATGACACATAAATTGGCACCAGACAACGTATTCAAATTCGAAGTAGCCAGACCGTTTCCGTAGCATAGATTTAGGGCCAGGCCGCGGTCTATGTGAATTATTCAAGAACACGGCCACCTTCTTTCTGCCAAAATAGTTTCTAGAATATTTGTGCATATAAAGAACTTTGTAACAGGTGAAAACTTTACAATAATTAATAAGTATTATACGCATGCTTTTATTTATTAAGGATGTGCGTCAATTCACTTTCAGACTCGGTGGCATGTACAGAATATTTCATTGGGGGCGGGGCAAAATTGGGTGAGTACTGCCCTGTCCAGCGCACAAGAGCTGACAGCTGCCATGCGACTGTTGGGGGGAGGGCAGTTGCCACCAACTGCCAGTGGTTTCAGTTGTGCAAGAACAAGGACTGCTTCAGAGTAATTGCACGACAATTCAGCATCGATGTTTCATAATTTCCAGCTATGCTTGTTTTAAGCAAGTAGATATTTACATTCTATCACTAGGTAAAATTAGTGAGCTAAATATAAGCTAGGTGAAGTTTGGTGTATGTTAAGATAGTTTTAGGCTTTTCAATAGTAATAATATGTTTTCGTCGGATTTTTGTCAGGTTTTGACCGGTTTTGACCAATTTTAACCTGGTTTTAACCGGCTAGAGTGCAACCCTGCATTCTGGGGGAGGGTGGTAGGGGCAAAATGAGAAGAGAAAATGTGCACATTTTCTTAAACAACCTTTAACTATGCTACATGCGAGATTGCAGCTCGCCAACTCTCCTGCAAGATTTCTACAACCACTGGAAATCAGCCTACCGGTAAATAGTAGAGTATCAGGATAAAATTCAACAGTATTTTTAATAAAACAACTAATACATACAATATTCACGAAATGGCCTACTCGAATATTTTATTTCCAGGTGTATCTTCACTGGGATACATACAGTCTTCACTAAACATGTAAACATTTTACTTCCATCATAACCCTTAATGATCTGTAACAATGATTCACCAAAAAACATTTCATTTATAATTACAAACTCACAATATAGTCCACAAGACTTCAGGGCCTCTTGGCCCATTTTTATCTATATGTATCCCGCCCTTCTGAGGGATGTGTCAATTTAATTTTTAAACATTCACACTACTAGCACCCACACAATCAGCAGTAAATCTGTTCCATTCATTTACAATCCTTAGTGAAAATGTGTATTGATACTACAAGAGTTCTCTTAATTTACATTTAAAGTATTCTACAGTACATGTGTATTAATACTACAAGAGTTCTCTTAATTTACATTTAAAGTACACTATAGTACATGTGTATTGATACTACAAACATTCTCTTAGTTTACATTTAATGTACACTATAACACATTTGTATTGATACTACAAGGATTATTTTAACGTTCTCTTAGTTTACATTTAAAGTACTATAAGCAAGTATTCTCTTAATTTACATTTAAAGTATACTACAGTACATGTGTATTAATACTACAAGTGTACTCTTAGTTTACATTTAAAGTATACTACAGTACACATGTATTGATACTACAAGTGTTCTCTTAGTTTACATTTAAAATATACTACAGTACACATGTATTGATACTACAAGTGTTCTCTTAGTTTACATTTAAAATATACTACAGTACACGTGTATTGATACTACAAGTGTTCTCTTAGTTTACATTTAAAATATACTACAGTACATGTGTATTGATACTACAAGTGTTCTCTTAGTTTATTTTAAAGTATACTACAGTACATGTGTATTGATACTACAAGTGTTCTCTTAGTTTTCATTTAAAGTACACTACAATACATGTGTATTGATACTATAACCAAGCATTATCTTAGTTTACATTTAAAGTATGCTACAGTACATGTGTATTGATACTACAAGTGTTCTCTTAGTTTATATTTAAAGTATTCTACAGTACATGTGTATTGATACTACAAGTGTTCTCTTAGTTTACATTTAAAGTATACTACAGTACACGTGTATTGGTACTACAAGCGTTCTCTTAGTTTATTTTAAAGTATACTACAGTACATGTGTATTCATTTACAATCCTTAGTGAAAATGTGTATTGATACTACAAGAGTTCTCTTAATTTACATTTAAAGTATACTACAGTACATGTGTATTGATACTACAAGTGTTCTCTTAGTTTACATTTAAAGTATTCTACAGTACATGTGTATTGATACTACAAGAGTTCTCTTAATTTACATTTAAAGTACACTATAGTACATGTGTATTGATACTTCAAACATTTTCTTAGTTTACATTTAATGTACACTATAACACATTTGTATTGATACTACAAGGATTATTTTAACGTTCTCTTAGTTTACGTTTAAAGTACTATAAGCAAGTATTCTCTTAGTTTACATTTAAAGTATGCTACAGTACATGTGTATTGATACTACAAGTGTTCTCTTAGTTTACATTTAAAGTATACTACAGTACATGTGTATTAATACTACAAGTGTTCTCTTAGTTTACATTTAAAGTATACTACAGTACACATGTATTGATACTACAAGTGTTCTCTTAGTTTACATTTAAAATATACTACAGTACACATGTATTGATACTACAAGTGTTCTCTTAGTTTACATTTAAAATATACTACAGTACACGTGTATTGATACTACAAGTGTTCTCTTAGTTTACATTTAAAATATACTACAGTACATGTGTATTGATACTACAAGTGTTCTCTTAGTTTATTTTAAAGTATACTACAGTACATGTGTATTGATACTACAAGTGTTCTCTTAGTTTTCATTTAAAGTACACTACAATACATGTGTATTGATACTATAACCAAGCATTATCTTAGTTTACATTTAAAGTATGCTACAGTACATGTGTATTGATACTACAAGTGTTCTCTTAGTTTATATTTAAAGTATTCTACAGTACATGTGTATTGATACTACAAGTGTTCTCTTAGTTTACATTTAAAGTATACCACAGTACACGTGTATTGGTACTACAAGCGTTCTCTTAGTTTATTTTAAAGTATACTACAGTACATGTGTATTGATACTACAAGCGTTCTCTTAGTTTACATTTAAAGTATATTACAACACATGTGTATTGATACTACAAGGCTTATTTTAGCGTTCTCTTAGTTTACATTTAAAGTACACTACAGTACATGTTTATTGATACTATAAGTGTTCTCTTAGTTTATATTTAAAGTATACTACAGTACATGGGTATTGATACTACAAGTGTTCTCTTAGTTTACATTTAAAGTATACTACAGTACATGTGTATTGATACTACAAGTGTTCCTATAGTTTTTTAAAGTATACTACAGTACATGTTTATTGATACTATAAGTGTTCTCTTAGTTTATATTTAAAGTATACTACAACAATCACTGTTAATTACCCTAACAGTCACTGATACTGGCCCTAACAATCACTGATACTGGCCCCAACAGTCACTGATACTGGCCCCTACAGTCACTGATCTGGCCCCAACAGTCACTGATACTGGCCCCAGCAGTGGCTGATACTGGCCCCAGCACTCACTGATGCTGGGCCTAACAGTGGCTAATACTTGCCCTAACAGTGGCTGATACTGGCCCCAGTAGTCACTGATACTGGTCCTAACATTCTCTGATACTGACCCTAACATATCACAAATACTGGCCCCAGCAGTCACTGATACTAGTCCTAACAATCACTGATATTGGCCCCAACACTCACTGATACTGGCCTAAACACTCACTGATACTGCACCCAGCATTGGCTGATACTGGCCCCAGTGTTCACTTCATTGTCTTCCCCATCTTTGACCAGTAAGTTGGTATGTGGCACCTCACACACAAGACCTATGACAGCCAGTTGTTGCACCAAACAAAGGAAAGGTTGTAGCTGCATAGATCACAACGTAAATATATGTTTGGTGCAGTTTGACAGACGACTCTCACCTATAGCACGAAGGGGTTGGAATTCAGGAAAGCTTCAAGTTTGTCTGGAAAGTCTTTGAAGTGTTCCGCTGCCTTTGTGTCCCCGGTGCAAACATTCCTTGTGGCGTCCATTCACCCATCAGTTTATTCCATTTACTCAAGTGGGATTCATGTTTTCTATTTGCCTCCGTTTAATTTGCGTTCTCCATAGGTGGTAGGATTTTGTTAGGATGAATGACCTGTATGTCACGAAGATCACAGGTGTTAAGTGCTTTCAAGGGTGTACTTTGTGAAGATTCACTGTGCCACTGAATATGTGTGTTTGATATATTGATTTGTTATTTGTGTTATTTTTACCTGTTTGTGCAGGTCGTTGACTGGGCTCAGGACACCAAGCCACAGCTATCCTGCAAGTCTAGGGATATCTTTCACATACAAATATAGGCGGCAACCTTCATATATATATATGGTGGTAACCTTCACGTCCAAGTTTAGGGGAGCAACCTTCATATACCAGTCTAAGGGACATCCTTTATGTACAAACCTAGTTTGAACCTTCATTTACAAGTCTGGGGGAAACCTTCATTTACAAAACTAGGGGGAAACCGTTATGTACAAGTCTAGGGGGGAAACCTTTATGTACAAGTCTAGGGGGCAAGCTTCATGTACAAGTCTGGGGGAAACCTTCATGTACAAGTGTAGGGGGAGCAACCTTTATAAACAAGTCTACTGGCAACCTTCATGTACAAGTGTAGGGGGGCAACCTTTATAAACAAGTCTAGGGGGCAACCTTCATGTGCAAGTCTTGGGTGTAGCCTCATGTACAAATATAGGGGGAGCAATCTTCATCTATAAGTCTAGGAGACAACCTTCATGTACAAGTCTAGGGGGGCAGTGTCAGGGTAACCTTCGCACAAGAAAGCTATATATTGGATTGTGCAAAAGTTGTCTGTAGTCCATCGATAGGCAGTCCATAGTCCGTCCATCCGTCTGTCCATCTGTCCATCTGTCTTTCCTTCTGTAGTCCATCCAGTGGATGTCTTTGTAAGCAGTCATCATGGACTTGTCTTTCTTTATCACATTCATGATATCCCTGAACCCTGCTGCAGTTGAAAAGAACCTCAAGTCTTTTCGATCATGTCTTCTACTGTGGTCTAGCCTTTGATTGTGTCTGTTGACCACAACTGACCACAACTGACCACAACTGACCATTTACCTGTAAGTTTACCTGTAAGTTGCTGCACTTAGTTCAGCCACTGTCATCACTCGATGCAAGTGAATGGGGGTGACAGACTCAGGGCAAGGACAAGTAGTTGAGAAAGGGGATATGTCACTGGTAGTGCCTGTTGACAGGACCAACAAATGCACTTATAATTCTCACATGAATTCCTTACAATGACACCTCCCTGTTAATCATAGATAAGTGGACCAGGAGACTAATAGGGTGACTAATAGGGTGATTACCCCAGGGCAGATAAGTGGCATCAGTCAAACTGCAGGCTTTATCAGTGGATGGCTGATGACTAAATATGTCTGATTTAATTATAATGCTTTCTGCACTTAGTTCTGTTCACACTTGTTGGCATACAACAATTGTTAGCATTGGTAGAGATTTTGCTGGATATTTATAAATGACTACTATGCTAGTGATTTTGTTCACCTGACTGTAGTACAATATTTTTTATAATTATCCAGGGCTGTTTCATTGTTTGCAATAAAACCTACTTAAGCCCGCCATACTATACATACTGACTTTTAAAATTTATTTGAAGTACTGACTTTTTTTCGCATACAACTCATCAGCTGACAAATAGTCCACGAGTCAGACACCAGCATTGTGGTCATTGGTACCATCCAGGGAACTAATGCCCCTGACTCCTGGACTATTCATCTGGTGTCGGTGACTAGAAGTTGATATGCGGATGCCAGGTTTTATTTACCATCATTATTGAGTTACTAATTAATCTCCAAAACTACCGTCTGATTTTCAATGTCCGTATATATTTCAGCTTACTTGGAATACTTGACTAATAATTTGTTACATTTTGGAATGTACTTAAATTAGTAATCTTAGTCTTTTGTATATGTAATCAACACAGGATATGGCTTAAGTAGGAACAGGTTTCTTTACAGGGAAATCTAACACTCATTCATAAAACATTAATACTGGTGATGTATTTTTTTGGGTGCATATTTGTTCTCAATATATTTTATTAATCACCACAACAATTTCAGCTATGCCAGCTTCATGCAGTTATAGTTTGTTTCACCACCTAATCTTACCAAATGTAACACAATTCATCATTGAAGTTATGTACAAAGATTTGTGTGATGCATTGCATTAGAAGCAGATCAGCTTACTTGTTAGGCCTATAACACGTTGTTAACACTGGATATCATTGAAAAACCAGCGGTCTTCTTTATAGGGGAAATTTGATGCGGTCACATAATGTGTCAAGACAGGAGATGGATGTGTCCTTTTAGTAAAGTAAATTAAACATGAGATAAGAGTGGACATAAACAACTTCTCAAGTGTAGTTACTAACATTGAAATGACACCTGTGTGCCTGTCACAGTGAGGCTTTGTGTCAACTTTCTGTGTTTCATATGTGTCTTGTTTCTTTCCAGGTAAGTTCTCAAAAACACTCGCAGAAAGAGTCACAAACTGAGTGTCAGCAGCTGACTTCTGAGAATGGGGTAAGTTGGGGGCATCATTAGTGTCAGGTTGTGTCTTCAAGTTGATGTTAACTTCTTGAGATGATGCAGGGCTGTTCAGCAACACCAACCTAACGCTAATTGAGCTTGTGAATACCTCCATGTTTGTGTATGTGGGTGTGGACATGTTTTCTTCCTAGATGTTTTGAAGGTTGTGTACCAAACTTCCAAGGATTAACCTATGACACCACAGAAGAAAAGTAATGCTTTTATTTTTGCCGAAACTCCCTGCAGTCGACCAATCAGTCGGGGACATTTGTTTAGCTATCATAGAAAACACAGAGTTGTGAATACTGCACAGATTTACATCATGTTTGTTAACCGTCAGCTACGAATACTTTAGGAAACCTTCCTCTGCGTCTGTGTGTACCAAGTCATCTGGAGTATGGGCATTTTGCAAGTGTTTCTAGAAGTGACTTGCATTAGCAAGATGTAATATTAGCACAATAAGATGTAGTGTTGTGTTGTGCTAATATAATGAGACATGTTCTGGTGAAGGTTCAGTGCTCCCAGCATCTGGTTTCCTCCTGCCTTCCTGTAGGTTGCAGATAAGACAAAACTCACTCAGTACCATTTTGTCATTTAGTCTTCCTCCATTGGATGGCAGTGGCCTGTCCAACACAGAATTGTTTCTTGTGTTGAAGCCCAATCTGAAATTGCCTAAGGGGTGTTTTCCTCAGCCTTTGTGGGGGATGTGAATAATGTCTTGGAAGGTGCCCATGACCTGGAACAGTCCCTAGGGATATTTGCTTCCTAGGGACACTTGCTCCCTAGGGGAGGTTTGCTTCCTAGGGATGCAGGATTATAGGGATGCTTGCTCCCTGGGGATACTTGCACCCTACAGGCTGGTGTTCATTCTCAGTGGGAAAAGAGACCAAGTGCTTTGCCATAGGTGATGGGAAAAAGATGGCTATATATTTCATGAGATGATATGTGATGTGTTGCATTGAGGCACAGCAGTGCTACAGTGGGTGGATTCTTTAGAGACAAACAGGTAGAAGATGGAGAGAGGGGCAGATGGAATGATTGGAGAGATAAAGACTTATAGTGGTATTTGAGTAGACTGTGTTGTGTGTAGTTAGAGATAGAAATATGATTAAATAGACAGGAAGGGGTAATATTGTATTTGAAGGGAAACAAAGAACATGCTGTGAAGCTGTCAACATGCTGACACAGCACACCAAAGTGGATAGAGTTATGAAGCAGACAGAGACAGTGTGTATAAGATGGTCTGGTGTCCCTGGTAGTTTGCATCACCTACAATGCATCCAGTGCATAAAAATACCCAGTAATTAGTTAATTGTCGCCTTAACACAACTCGTCCATTACTGCACAAGTTGTTCCATGTAACAGAACAATGCTGCAGTTTGATTGGCCGACATTGTATTCACATCACCGCTCCCTGGAACAATGGATACCTCCTAAAGGACACTCAGGAAACAAATGGTTGAGAAACGAGCAAGATGTCTATAGTCTGGGACTAGTAGCTGACAGTTTGTGTAGGCAGAGTGAGGCACTGTCATGTCCAAGTAATAAAATAGTCACTTCATCTCTCCATAGCAACTTACTGATGGATGGAAATTGACAGAATTGAATTGATTTTCCATTCCCTCTGACAGTCAGATAGGAAGAAAGCAGAACAAGTTATAATATCTAGATGGATATGTACGCACATACATGCATGCATACACTAAAGCAAATGCATGCACCCACATGTGCACACACAAATACGCACGCACGCACGCATGCATGCACGCATGCACGCACACATGCACACACATGTACACATGCGTGCATGCTCACACACACACACATACACATGCACGCACACACACACACACACACACACACACACATGCACACACACAGGCATGCACAGTGTTTTTGCACACATGCACACACACACACATGGACACATGCACGCACATTTGCATGCACGCACACACACACAATCAACCCTAAGACACCTTGCATTTAAATTTTCAAATACTAGGCCTTTGTACCTACATGACTGACTTTTGTTACAAGTTACTCAATATGATAATGTTGTGGTCACATTCTGATAAGCAGTTTTATTGTGGTCATGCCTGTGGTCAACCACATCCACTGACCTCCAGTTGGACATGTCCATTTGTAATCTGCTCATTAATCCTTTGCACCAGACACTCTACTCAATGTACAGCTGCTGCTGTCTCTCTGGCAGCTGGTAGTCACGGAAACATTTGGAGTTGTCACCTGATGTCACCCTGTCAGGATGTCACCTTGTGTCACCCTGTCAGGACTCAACTGGTGTCACCTTGTCAGGACATCATCTGGCATCAATTTGTCATGATGTCATCTGGTGTCTCCCTGTCTGGATGTCACCTGGTGTCACCCTATCAGGATGTCATCTGGCGTCACCTTGTCATGATATCACCTGGTGTCACCCTGTCAGGACATCACCTGGTGTCACCCTGTCAGGATGTCATCTGGTGTCACCTAGCCAGGATGTCACCTGGTGTCACCCTGTCAGGATATCACCATGTGTCACTTTGTCAGGATGTCACCATGTCATGATGTCACCTGGTGTCATCCTGTCAGGATGTCATCTGGTGTCACCCTGTCAGGATGTCATCTGGTGTCACCCTGTCAAGATGTCACCTGGTGTCACCCTGTCAGCATGTCACCATGTCAGGACATCACCCTGTCTGGATGTCATCTGGTATCCCTTTCAGCATGTCACTATGTCAGGACATCACCCTGTCAGGATGTCACCTTGTGTCACTCTGTCAGGATATCAGCTTGTGTCACCCTGTCAGGATGTCCGCTTGTGTCATCCTGTCAGGATGTCACCTGCTATCACCATGTTAGGATGTCATGTGTGTCGCCCTGTCAGGGTGTCACCAGGTATCACCTTGTCAGGATGTCACCTGGTATCACCCTGTCAGGATGTCACCTGGTGTTAACCTGTCAGGATGTCAACTTGTGTCACCCTGTCATGTTGTCACCTGGTGTCACACTCTCATGACATCATGACATCCAAGCACTTTGTCAATGCCACACATTGACAGGAATGTCAACTGAGACCAGTTTCAGTTTGCGTTGCCACAGACAGACTGTGTGTGTTTGCCTTGTGTGTAGTCTGTAGGTGTGTAGTCTGTAGGTGTGTTTGGTGTGAGAGTGAGATATGTTCATGGCAGACCCTCACCCAAACTTTCTCATGAAGACAGAGCAGAAGTTATTGTGACAATCCATTATTTTCACACCTTCATGACTGTACATGTACATGATGTGGACATGAATCACTCAATGCATGGATTCATGTTATGAGCACAGCATCGTGACAATTACACATCAACACGCATTCATCCCCCAGATTGGAACCCCTTTTTGGCATCTCATTTCAGCCCCTGGGCTAACCATTGCTCATTCTTTCCCCAGCCCCTCCTCTCCACACCCTGTCTGCAGTGATTATCCTTGAATCCCAGAGGGATTATTCACCTCGGAGGGGGGAAATTTTTCACAGGAACCCAATATTCTCACTCCTGTCTTAGAAGTTTCTGTTGCCTGTTCTGAAACACTGCCAAAAACTACATAATTATTGACTGTGTATTTTAGCTTAGTCTGCCAATATGCATTTATTGAAGATCAAGTTTCAATGCTGGGTGGGTTCTTATCAGTCTGCCCAACAACAGATAACAATAACAATTGGCCTGCAGCCCAACTGCTAGCTCTGGATAAATGGCGGGAATGCACTCGGGGTGAATGATATTTGCACTACGGGCAATGGAAGCAACACACACAAAGATCTGAAATATATACTTGGAACTAAAGATTTTGTATTTAATTTGGCAAGCTCCCTCTACTAACATTGATATATTTTTGTTGGCTATGGACAGAGGAGGCGGTGTGTATATAATGTTATATTGTTCGAGGCTATGGACTACTAGGCCATATCAGGGCTGATTTACGTGTAGACACAGCAGGTTTGTTGGACAACCTGACAAGCCACAGTGCCATTGTGAATATACTGAAAGGGTTGACTTGCACCCCAAACAAGAAATACCGCGCCACGGTGTCCCATCACAACACTGAATATGAGAACACACAGAAACGTCAAATGGGTGGGGTCATTTGAGTGCACTTTAATAATAAACATTGGATGTTTTATGTTTGAAGTGTCTGTGGTGAAACAGATTAGCCCAAACAGGTGGTTACACAAGAAACACTGTTGATGGGTTTGTGCACGTTTGGTCCTATTTTGGGGAGGAGATTAAACTTGAGGTGGTTGACATTGGGGGATAATGTAATACTAAAGAGTGGTTTTATGAGTGGGGTAATGTGTTTGGTGAAGGGACATATTATAAGCAGGTGGCTGGATAAAGCCAGAAAGCCACACTTTTTTATTTTTTTATGTTTTGTTTACTTGTGGGGAAAAATAACTAAAAGTATACATCAATTTTTGTGATGTTTATTTGTGAAAAGGAAACTAACTGAAGTGGTAAAGTCAAGTTGGGGACATAGTGTAACACTTTATTTTTGACATCGTTAAATTCGGGGCTGCCTAGTGAGAAGTATTAAGGGAGTTGGGACCGGTACATTTGGGTGGTAGTTCTGTTTATTCCCTGATTAATATACATTATTAGAAAACGTTGATGTGGTGGATTATGGGTGATAGAAATAGTTAAAAAACAGTGACAGATAACTCTGCTGTGAGACGTGCGTGAAGGCTGAAAGACAAACTGAAGGTGAAACATTATTCATTGTTTGTTTAATTCATTTATCTGGTGGCCAGTGAGGGACATATTTATTTAGTGATCAATGCTGTGATGGGCAGGTCAGTGTGGCTTTGTTGATTGTCACTTTAGGCAATCAATAAATTTATCCAGAGATGATGATGCTGTTGTTGTCGTTGTTGTCGTCGTTATCAACGTTGTCGTCGCCATCGTTGTTTAGTATATGTCAACTATAGACCTAGTGTGTTCACCTCAGACCAGGGTAGGGTCATCATCTTGCATATTTGTACCCATATATGGGTGTTTTACCTTAAATAAAAATTCTTATATTGATGTACAAACAGATTCATGTGCCCCAGAAGCTTTCTGTGTTTTGATTGATTTTATTTTGCAAACTGTTGATGTGTTACGCCCTTCAGCTGTTCATCCTGATACTACGCTTTATTGTACTATCCAGTTACAGAAAAAACATACACATGCTGAAACAACCGCAAAACGCTACCTAACCAAAACAAGTTGCGGGCATCCTATTCATCACTGCGTCTTTCTTTTAACTCGGAAATCAGAAAGATAATGTAGCGATGTGACATAAAATAAATTAACAAAATAATAAATTATACAAGTATAGATTAGTAAATTATGTCATATGAATTTGATTCCAGTCCATGCAAATGCTTAATTTACTAATGCAGCAAGCACAGGCAATTAGTCTGATCTGTGCACAAGCAGGCAGGTGTGAGCAAACAAACACTGCAGCTAATCCCATACATAATGCATGGGTGCATGACAGCAAGCCAACAGAAACATTCTTACAAATGCAACCGGGCCTACATAATAACCCTACTTGCACTCGTGAAAAAACACCACAATTCAGGTTGTATGTTAGGGAGGCTTACTCCCATTTCCGTGAGATTACAAGCCCTCCCCCACTCCCTCTGGTGTCAATGACAACCTTCATGTCTTTGTTCCTCCCTATGACTCATCTCACTCCCTTTGTCACACGCAGCAGTTAAAATGCGACTCTCACGGTTCGAGTCAGATGCATTTTCACATGCGTGGATATATTGCGCTCCCAGCCAAAACTATTTTTACCATTCCGCAAAAGCGGCTCCTATTTCCAGCCAACAAACAGCATGACATGAAATGTGAGACGGGGTGTAGGCAAGGGGTCTTGACAGATCATCAACAAAAGGGTGTAGCTGTGACAGTAGTAGCACCATCAAGGACTGGGCATGCAGTCTGAAACACCAGGGTGCCAGAAAAGGGGCGGGACAGGGAATACTGCCCCACCAGTGATTTGCATAGATTTCCCACAATGCCCAGTGCAGGACAAACGTGCTTGTGATAAGCTTGGTTAAACCCCCATTGAGTCCGTTAGGCCAGTGAGTTGGTGCAGGGGCCGACCAAGGACTGGTGACAATGTTGCAAATGTTTACTGTAGCAAAACTTTCACGGAGTTCTGCCAACGACCATAGGATGCCACCCTGCCGCGCTTTGTGGATTACAGAAACGCTTGGGTAACTTTCTGCACGCGGTGTACATTGACTGAATGCAGAGTTAAAAGTTTGGATATGCGAGTATTTATTGCCTGTTACTGCCAGAGCAATCTTGATAGGTTGTGCAAGTTTTGAGGAGCACACTTTGCAGTAGCTTCACTTGACAGTGGTCGATTAGTGATCAGTTTACGAGTTATTGTACTCAAAGGTTGTCTACAAAGTAACAAATTGTGCATGACTAATGTGCGTGTTTTTGTGACAATTACGGAGTTATCTTGCGACAGGGACAACAAAACAAAACTATAGGCACGAGAGAACTGCACCGGAACGACTCACGCACAACAAACTGGCAGACGACTCATTGATAAAGCACTTCAATTCATCTCTCGTTTGTGCTGCAGTCATTGCATTCATATGCACTTCATTCATGCTTGCCCGCACCATCGATGGTTTATCTTACTGTGAGTTACGCTACTGCACCCAGCACCAGTGTCAGTTGTAAAGCCTTGTTTCAACGTATCTGTGTGTGCGTACCTACGCAGTATCGCAGATCCCGATTAGAACGTTCGGACAAAGTGTCGTCTGTTCGATTGCTCCTATTTGGCAATCACCTGATCTCACACAAGAATGGCACGCATCATATTTCAGCTCCCAACTTTGACTCGAGCCACATGTTAGGGCAAGTGAAAGACATCCAGAAGCACTGTGACTGTTTTTGCAGGATCTTTCATCAGTGAAGCCACTCCAGGTTTAAGTTTCCCAGTGGGCTCTAATCTCCATTGGATCACTTCATCCCAGGCCAATGTGATCTCAGTCCCACCAGCGAATTCACAGTGGTACTTCGTCTGTTTATAGACAAACATAACATTGAGGTTACCCTAAATGTTGGTTTTGATATACTGGTGTAAAAGGTGCAGGAAACAGGAGAAATTGTGTCACACATTTTATCCTATGCAGATGCATTGATACTTCAGGAAGTGCTACACCCACCTTGCCCTAGTTTGGCTTTGTGAAAATACTCTTCCACATGGCTGAGCAAGCGGGGTTTGGCACTGACAGGCTCCAGTCAGCGTAGGAACACCTCCCTTGATTCGGTGAATAATTGTAACAGCTGCACGTTTTAGAAATAGTCTTGCTGTCAAGGTGTACGCATTGCGTCAGGTTGACTTTTTACCAGGGCATCTGCACTTTTTCTGGCATCCTTTGCCGGGGAGAGAGCGCATAAGAGGTAGAGGGACCACTGGAACAGCTGACTATGTACCAATGATAGGGGCTGATCGACTGTCTCCCAACTCCTCAGCCCACCAGATTCCCTCTCCGACATCGACAGAAATGTGGATGAACTAACTGCGGAACGACTGCAGTGGCGTGGTTGTTACCAGTGTCGACGGAGAATAACGCGAACATTTTATGAACGAAAACATCAGCGCTATTGCAGAGAGAATCTCTTCGGTCGGACGCACGTGATCAGTGGAACAAGTCAACACGTATTTAACGCTGCGTGGATATGTGCAACATTTCACACTGCATGTTGCCATGGCAACGTAAAGTGTAAACCACTAGGCACTGAAGGATTCTTCCCTTGGGAAACGAATGCTGTATCTTCAGGAAATTGTGAAGTGAAAGTAACCGCAACAGTGTTTGAAGCCTTTGCGTGTGTGAAGCATCTGGCCAGCTTTGCGGAATTGAATTGAATTCAGCAGTCGGACACTGGAAAGTTTCTCTACCTTCCTTGTGAGATCAGAGAACGTTGTTGTTTTCAAACACTGAAGCCTATACACAGATGTGAGCAAATTGGTGCTGCAAGGTTCAGGGCCTCAGCTAATCATTGGCCTAGGGAAACTTGGGAAGATTAGGGAGAGTCTACTTGTGCATCAGTGCTCATCCCAGGTGGGGACAGAGGAGACTGCTGTGGCAGAGACTTCCACTTCTCAGCCCAGGGAGAAGATAGTGGGCATAAAGCACCCTGCCAGGAAGGCTATTTCTGTCCATCCCAGATGGTCAACAGTTGAACCCAGATCTCAAACTCAACTGCACTAAGGTGTTGGGAGTGAATCTCTTCTGAGAAGTAGGTGTCCAGACGTTGGATAACACAAGGGAAGAGCAAACAGTGAGTGATTCTGATAAGAATCTGTGAACTTTGAGGAATGAACGTGTTGATTGGAAGTCAACAGATGTTTGTGGATTAACTCAGTGGACAAGAGACTGTTCTACCCACAACACACAACGCATCTCTTTTTGTGTTGGTCCCGGTTGGATTAGTGGACAGAGGATTATCACCAGTGGATTAGTGATCTTGCACAGATGAGCCAACACAAAGCCAGATTGGCTAACGATGATGGATTTTGTCATCTTGAAGGTATGTGTCACTGTTCATTTGTCTTCTGCAGAGGTATCTTACTGTGTCATCTGTGTCATCTGTGTCACTGTATGTCATGTGTCAATGATTGTGTCACTCACCTGTATGAATATACATCACAGTGTTGACACATGTCACCATGTTGACATGTCACTGAGTTAACAGGTATCAGTCACTATGTTGATGTGTGTCACATGTCAATTATGTCATGACTTTGTATACCCAGTATTCCGGACATCTAATATATTAGTATAAATTTGTTAGTCTTCTAAGTAAATTGTCTCTAGTATAAGGTAATTGTGTAATATTAATATTATCCACTTGCCTATTTCTGTCTTCATTCACTTGCTTCCACCGGTGCCCTCTCATCTACCAATTGGCACTGTACTTAAAAAACACAGTGATCTTTATTTAGAGTTGTTTACTTACACGTTTTTGTGATATGTTATTCTTTTGTAAAGGACCTTTTTCCTACGTGAGAGAATTGAGTAGTGATCTCCAGATGGTGCCGCCACAATGGAGATGATTGATGCCCTTTGTCACTTGCGCAATGGGTGGGCGTAAGCTAATAATTATTATGTGACAGAGAGAGCTCATTGTTTATACTGCAGAAATGCCCATCCTACATTTTGTTAGGACATACATTTGAGCAGTTGTTAGCCATGCAAGTTACATGAAATATCCATAGCTGATCCTCGGAGCAGTCGCAGGAAATGTGCATAATATTATGAACAATTGATTTACATCTGTCTAACATACAGCGACTAAAACCAGTAAGAACCCTTACCAGTGGTGAATTTGCACAACTGAACACTACTTTTTGTCTGAGCAGTCATAAATGAATCCCTGAAAATCTAGCACCTGATATACAAAGCATCTAGGCGGAAAAACTTTAAATACACACGCATGCACACACGCACACACGCAGTAATACACTAGGTCGATTACAGTTAGATATTGATGTCTTGCAGGTCTACACCATCTAAGTTCCCACCGTGTATTGTAGACAACTCTTGAGTGTGTCTGTTTGACACAGGTCCATTTGCTCCGACTCTCAACTGTTAGCTGTTGTTGCTTGCTCGTTATTTAAATGTAAACGCCCCAGGATGGAACACCTAATTGCCCTGTGTCATCTAACCAACCACCATCAATGAAACACCCTCAAATAAGTACCTGCTTGGTACCAGAAGCTGACACCAGGTGAGGTGCAGCCAGCCGTGGTATTTCATGTTTTTTATTCATTCAACACTTTTAAAGTAAGAGAGTCAAGGATGTGTGACTTCCGCTGTTCAGATAAACAATCACTGATGTGGCTGGGTGATAGCATTGAACAATAGGCTGTGATAGGCATCAACAATAGGGTGTTGAGACAACTGACAGGCCATTGTTTAAGGTTTACCCTCCACACCCCACACCCCATACCCCACACACCATCACTTGGAGTAACTATCATTTGGGGTAACTATCCCCTGGGATAGTGGTTGACATCTTTTTAACTGGAGGGCCAGGTTGCTGATTTGGCTTAGGTCAATGGGCCACACCATTATTTTTGAACATTATGAGATGGTCAGGACAGTCACACGCATGTACACAAACACCAGAAATATTAAACGACCAACTCTTATTCTCCATGAGTGCTCAATATTCCACGTCGGTTGTTGTTTCACTTTTCAGGTTTGCCATTTACCGTATGGTGTACATTATTTAAAAACTTTTTTAATTCAACTTAAAATTTAGGCTGTACGTACTAGTTATGTATTTTATGTAACCATATCATTGATGTTCGAGTGGTTCATGGTCTGTCGCAATCCGCTGTTGCCATATGGTGTGTGCATGGTTAGGGTTAGGGTTAGGGTTAGGGTTCTGTGCTTTTGAGGTTGTTAATGAATGTTAGAAGTTGATGAACCGTCACAATCATTGTTGGCTTCTGAAGTGTGTTCGGTGCACTGTTTTGTTGTTCTGTTGTTATGTCTAGTTTACATAAACTCTTGACTTACTGTAGCAATTCACAAATGTCATACATTGTGTGAAGTGACACCAGTGTACCAAATCTCATGATATAGATCTGTGATAGATTCTGTATGTGATAACAGGAACAAGGAGTTTCTGACTGACTTGTAAGGCAGAATGTTTGTTTGAATCATGCAAGCCAGGTATGCCACTGAATTGTGCTAAACTGAAGCAGCAGTAACTAGCCAGTGTGACTTTGTATTTGCCTGGTATAATACCCTGATTATGGCCCAGATTGTGGCCCTGATTGTGGCCCTGGTTGTGGCCCTAGTTATGGTCCAGAGTTTGCTGCCGATATTGTCCCTCCCTACATGCTGTGGCATTCTGAGATATATTCCCCTTTAATTCACCCCTGCTGCTGCTGTCTTGTCTGGGGCAGCAGCCACTCATTGGACCTTGTTCCTTGTTTCCATTGTTCTTCTGGAGTTGTTTATACATTTAATAGTCTATTTAATTGCCTATTTGTCCTGGTGTCCAGTGGCACCCTGCATTGTTGCATCTATATAAACAACTCTTTCAATCAATGAAACAGAATCCTTCTGTTTGGTGGCCTGGACATTCTGTTTGGTGGCCTGGACATAAGAGACAGGGGGTTGTATAGATGTTGCTGGGGGCACTGGTACCCCAGATAAATGTCTTGAGACAGGGGTGAGGGGAAGTTCAACATTCTGGAGTGTCGAGTAGAATGTTCTGAGAAAACTTGGAAAATTAATATTGCTGTATTTATTTTTAACCACTTTCAACCTTGAAATTATGTCATAGTTGTTTTAATACAAGTCTACAATGTAATTGGTATTAATCAATTTTTTAAGTATATTTTTTACTGATGCAATTTCATAAGAACAGAACATAGGAATGATCAGTTTTCTCAAGTAACTGTAATACAGAGTCTTCTTAAAAAAAGTTAAAGTGTTGCTCATTTGCTCTTTCTTTTGGCACAACTCAATATGGGTGGCTCATTTGCTCTTTTGGCACAACTCTATATGGGTTGCTCATCAGAACAACTTGATAACCTACAGGACATATACCGCAGGGACAACTATTCAGTCTTAACTTGTTTCCTTCTCCATTTTTCTCCTCATTTATTCTACTCTATAAGATGTCATTTAAATAAGTTTCGTTCTAATTCGTTGATCATGAAAAGAGCCTAGAGTAAGGATCAACAGAGACAGTCATAAATACCAGACAGGCAGAATCCCCTTATCCCCTCCAGTACTTGGGAATGATGTACCTTAATTAATCTTCCAGGAGAAGAGATGACTATCAGAAATGTAATTGCCATGTCTATGAGAGACCTGCCCCCTACCCCATGGGGTGGGAGATGCCCCTTATTCCCCATGGGGTATACATTACCATTAGCATTAATTTGCCTGCAGTAGGGTTATGTGACCTAACCCAAGGGGGATATGGTAGCCACACTGGAGCAAGTAATCTTTGCTCCCCTACAAGGCTTCATGATTATCAGTTGGTTCAGTTATTTATCTGTAATTTAGATGTGCCAATGGATGACATCTTACCCAGGGTGAAAGGGCCAAATGTTGAGGATTTGTTCCAACACTTGGCAGAGTAAATACGAAATAATGTTCAGTGTAGGTTGTTTTAATTATTTCTGCTTCATTTATTCCGTGGCCAATTATAGTGGTCCATCTTGGCATAATTAATAATAATAATATACACCCAGCTAATGCTAAATCAAACATGAACAACAGTTTTCACAAGAATTAAATTCACCTTTAACCCTTTAGACGTGGACCCTCAAATCCTCCATGACAACCCACCCCACCGCTGTCTTACCAATATAGTTAGGAAGGTATCTGCTAAATGTTAGGGAATTCATCCCTTATCTGCAGATCCATCAGCCCAGTTGGGGCCTGGATGAAGGTAATCTGCAACCAGTCAGTTTAGTCTGCCCCCTATCTGCTGTAGATTTGTGGATCACGCATCAAGCTGTAGGACACAAACCTATTTACACAGTCAACAAAACAGATTTAGTCTAATTCACAGCAGACCTACCAAAGGGCCCTAATAGATTGTTTACACTGTTATCTCAACATAGAGTGTTTTATAAATGAGGTGTGGTACTGATGGCATGACATGCTGCTTTCTATGAAAACATGCAGAGAAAGACAAACAACCCTTGCAGAGTGACATGCTAGATGAATCAGGGTGGCCTTCCTATGTCTGACTCCTTTCAAGCCTTAATTAAAGGCATCACGATGTACAGGAACACAATTCCAAGACCCATCAGCCCAACTGGAATTATTCACTGTTGCTAACCCATCAGCCCAATTGGAGGTATTCCCTGTAGCTAGCCCATCAGCCCAATTGCAGGTATTCCCTGTAGCTAGCCCATCAACCCAATTGGAGGTGTTCCCTGTACCTAGCCCATCAGCCCAGTTGGAGGTATTGCCTGTAGCTAGCCCATCAGCCCAATTGGAGGTATTCCCTGTAGCTAGCCCATCAGCCCAATTGGAGGTATTCCCTGTAGCTAGCCCATCAGCCCAATTGGAGGTATTCCCTGTAGCTAGCCCATCAGCCCAATTGGAGGTATTCCCTGTAGCTAGCCCATCAACCCAATTGGAGGTATTCTCTGTAGCTAGCCCATCAGCCCAATTGGAGGTATTCCCTGTAGCTAGCCCATCAGCCCAATTGGAGGTATTGCCTGTAGCTAGCCCATCAGCCCAATTGCAGGTATTCCCTGTAGCTAGCCCATCAGCCCAGTTGGAGGTATTCCCTGTAGCTAGCCCATCAGCCCAATTGGAGGTATTCCCTGTAGCTAGCCCATCAGCCCAATTGGAGGTATTGCCTGTAGCTAGCCCATCAGCCCAATTGGAGGTATTCCCTGTAGCTAGCCCATCAGCCCAATTGGAGGTATTCCCTGTAGCTAGCCCATCAGCCCAATTGGAGGTATTCCCTGTAGCTAGCCCATCAGCCCAGTTGGAGATATTCCCTGTAACTAGCCCATCAGCCCAATTGGAGGTATTCCCTGTAGCTAGCCCATCAGCCCAATTGGAGGTATTGCCTGTAGCTAGCCCATCAGCCCAATTGGAGGTATTCCCTGTAGCTAGCCCATCAGCCCAGTTGGAGGTATTCCCTGTAGCTAGCCCATCATACCAATTGGAGGTATTCCCTGTAGCTAGCCCATCAGCCCAGTTGGAGGTATTCCCTGTAGCTAGCCCATCAGCCCAATTGGAGGTATTCCCTGTAGCTAGCCCATCAGCCCAATTGGAGGTATTGCCTGTAGCTAGCCCATCAGCCCAATTGGAGGTATTCCCTGTAGCTAGCCCATCAGCCCAATTGCAGGTATTCCCTGTAGCTAGCCCATCAGCCCAGTTGGAGGTATTCCCTGTAACTAGCCCATCAGCCCAATTGGAGGTATTCCCTGTAGCTAGCCCATCAGCCCAATTGGAGGTATTGCCTGTAGCTAGCCCATCAGCCAATTGGAGGTATTCCCTGTAGCTAGCCCATCAGTCCAGTTGGAGGTATTCCCTGTAGCTAGCCCATCAGCCCAGTTGGAGGTATTCCCTGTAGCTAGCCCATCAGCCCAATTGGAAGTATTCCCTGTAGCAGTGACTGCTTCCTGCTCCTTATCTCCCTTCCATCAGTGCAGGGACTGGGGGAAAGGGAATAATTTATTGTGTAAATCTAGATAAAATGCCCTCTTGTGTCCCCAGATAACCTTCTTTCCACAGACAATGCGTGATTATTATGTTGTAAATAATTTCTTTTGCAAATCTTGATAACAGACTCTGATCCCTTAATGACGCATAACACAGTCTGTGTAATCCAAGAGATAGTTGGGTATTTTTGGAGTCTTGGAACACTAGAAGGTAAACCTATACAGGAGCTTCACGCTTGACTTGGCCCGGCCGTGTCAGATTTCTTTGATGTGTTTCAAGATAGCAGCATCAAGATGGAAAGAAACATGCACCCAGTGCATGGATCTACACTACCCTGGGGTGAATGGATCTACCCTGTGGGGCGAATGCAACTACCCTATGGGGTGGATGGATCTACCCTTTGCAATTGAATGGATTTCCTCTGGGTTAAATTGATCTTCCTTGTATGGTAAATGGATCTACCCTAGAGTGAATGGATCTACCTTGGGATGAAATCTGGCTGGAGTGAATTGATCTACCCTGTGCAGGAAAATGAATCTTCCCTGGGATGATTTTTGTTTATTTTATTATGTACCCTGAAACAGGCTATGGGGTGAATATAATATTATCTACCCAATTGAGTGAATGGATCTACCCTGTGGGACGAATGGTTGTACCCTGCAGGTATGAATGGCCCATGCAGTGACACTTGTAGACCCCACAGATAAGGGATTTTTATGAATGGGCTGACCTGTGGAAAGTGAGCAGCAGAAAACATACGTTGCCTTTGAATGGTCATACAAAGACTGCTTGTTGAAGACAAAGAGCGTGAAACTGATATGGTAGTTCAACCAGAAAGTTCAACCGCAACTAACGGTTTTGTACTTGTTGACTGAGTGATCCAACCCCACTTCATTCAAGCGTCTACAACAAGTTATTTGTTGTGCAAGACAGTTTATTTCAAAACTAGTTTGTGAGCAGGTTTTTTAACGAGTAGCAAACTTTAAATATCTATAATATCACAAACCTCTGATTTTTATAAAAAGGTAATTTGTTGATGTGCACGGATGGCTATGATATTAAACTTAGTAAATTAACTATTTACACAAAAATAAGATGTTTACTTGTGAAACATGACACAACCACTTGTTTGTGTAGTGTGTTTAGCACATATGGTTGATGGATATATACTTTGACAGAACTTCTGTGAAGATCGTAAATATTAGCACAAAGGGTAAACAGTGATAATAGAATCCCAAACAATGGTCATGAAAAAACACACAATGGTAGTGAAATAGGAAGCCGTGGCAGTGGAATGCAAAGAAATTGTAATGAAATGTCAAACACTGGTATTGAAATACCAAACAATGGTAATTGAATACCAAACGATGGTTAATAAATACCAAAAAATATAATTGAATACCCATTTTTTTTATTTAAATACCAAACAGTAGTAATGAAATACCAAACAATCAACATGAAATACTTAACAGTGGTACTGAAATAAAATTTGAACAATGGTAGTAAAATACCAAATGATTGTTGTGAAAATACCAAACAATGGTTAGAAAAAAACAACGACTGCACCAGTGCAAAAAAACTTAGTGGCAGTCGATAATTAAATAAAAGGGTGTTTTTCTTCTCTTTTCAATCATTTGTGTTAAACGAAAAGAGGATTGTAATGGCAGAGAGATATGAGTGTGGTGAATGGCAATGTGGTTAGCCACGAGCTCTCATCAGTTTGCGCCACTTTAAATGCAGGTTTCTGTGTCAAGTGCAATCTCACAGTGTGTTTATTCCAAGCCAGGCTTGTATTATGATTGAGCAATAATGTTTACAAACATGACACTGCTGTATTCATTGGGGTAAACGTGCAGAATTTGCAGCAGTTTTTATTATCGTATCTAGAGTCTCACAACACTTGCATCGTAATGCAGTATTTGCACATTGTCAGTGTCTACAGTGTTCAGTTGGTTTCTTGTATCGACTTTGTTCATTATATCGTCGCTTGTCTTATCGCCGTTTTTTCACAGTCTTCATAGCGCGTTCTTTTTCCGTTTTGCACAAGATGTCCAATGCAATGATTATAACCCACACCAAGTGCACTGACTGATAGATAGTCGCAACAGACAAAGCGAGAAGCTATTAAAATGTAGACACCCTATTGAACGAAACAAAGCTGTGTTTGTTGCTTTGCTCTACGCAAGCGCTGCCGCCACGCCATAGATAATGGAGAGAGATTAATTGATTGCAAACATTGGTAGTGTTTCTATAATGACACATCACCAACTTCTTGTAGAATTGTCTGAAGTCTGAGTCATAACATTCAACTCACGTGATAACATCTTCATGCAAGAGCAACAGGTAAATGAGGCCTCGGCGAGTTATTGATCTAAGAGTATCATAGCATGCCAGCTGCTGACTTCTTATGGATACAGTCAGCTAGTTGAATGTTGGCGTATCACCAAGCGTTGTATGTTCATAGTGTGTGATGTTGAATGTTGGCGTATCACCAAGCGTTGTATGTTCATAGTGTGTGATGTTGAATGTTGGCGTATCACCAAGCGTTGTATGTTCATAGTGTGTGATGTTGACTGTTGGCATATCACCAAGCATTGTACGTTCATAGTGTGTGATGTTGAATGTTGGCATATCACCAAGCGGTGTATGTTCATAGAGTGTGATGTTGAATGTTGGCGTATCACCAAGCGTTGTATGTTCATAGTGTGTGATGTTGAATGTTGGCGTATCACCAAGCGTTGTATGTTCATAGTGTGTGATGTTGACTGTTGGCATATCACCAAGCATTGGACGTTCATAGTGTGTGATGTTGAATGTTGGCATATCACCAAGCGGTGTATGTTCGTAGTGTGTGATGTTGAATGTTGGCGTATCACCAAGCATTGTATGTTCATAGTGTGTGATGTTGAATGTTGGCATATCACCAAGCGGTGTATGTTCATAGTGTGTGATGTTGAATGTTAGCATATCACCAAGCGTTGTATGTTCATAGTGTGTGATGTGAACATCTCTCATAACAATCATTCTTAAATCTGAACAGAGCATTATATTGCCTTCCCATAATAACTGTTAAAGTGGGGCACTTTATAAAGATGTCACTTCCTGATAAAGATATCATTGTTGCAATGTCCCAGTTAGACCTTGTCTTCCTTCATCAGTTGTAGCATTTGTGTACATTAAATGTCTTATGCAGTGTCTAGTTAAGTTAATTTCCATCTGAGAAAACCTCGATATTCTTTGATGAAATGCTGCTATAGCAGGAAGTTGACATCAACAACTAATTGGCTGTATTAGAAGCGGCACCTCTAAGTGCAGTATCTGCTCTCAGATTAAACTACCCTGGAAGAGACACTCTACTCTGCCTAATGTGTACAGTGGATTGGCTTCAAGAAATTGCTGCTGTCAGTGGAACATCAGTGTGCCGTATATCGATATCTTTTCCCCCTAGATATCTTCTCCCACCCCTGGATATCTTTCTTCTCTGCCACCCTGCTGAGCAGTAAGATGATTAGAATGTACTGCGCCTGGTGAATAGAACCGTGTTTTGCTGTTGGTGAGGCTGATCCAACCTGGTTATCTCACAAGGTTTGACATTATTTCAGTGATTTTACTTACAACATAGTTAATCCCATATGCAAATTAAAAATTTGCACTAGGTATGCATTTCTTAATATTTCTGGAACTCAGGCGGGGGAAGATACCCAGGATGCCTTGGTTATCTTCCCCAAGGACACAGGGAGTACACTGGTAGAGACTGCTTTTTCTCTGTCTGTCTGCTCTGCCCTCCCCCCATTGGCTCAGGTAACCCAGACAGACAGTTCCAGACAGGACCTGGCTGACAGAGTCAGTTACATCATGTCTACAGACAGCAAGCAGCTCATGTCCCTGGGTGTCCTTGGACCCTGCACTGCGTCCCTGGGTCCGTGTCCATGGGCCCATGAAATTTGCAAACTAAAGTGTGCAGTACCTTGTCGTTATGTCTTTAGCAATGAAACAAGTCTTGTTACTGTAGTGCTTGTTGCCTGACAGCCACACACCATGCTCTAAATGTTTGTTGGACTTGAAGACTGGAGTTTATTCTGGTAGCAAATGTAGAATGATATGAAATGATGCTCAGCCCAGACAGCGTGGAGACACAGTACCCCAGAGTCAAGGGTTCGTGACAGGTTGTGTCATGAAACACAACACTGCAGCTTGAAGGTCAGCAGCAAGGGGGTAACTAGAAGGGTAAGGGTTCCTAATTGTTCCTGACACTGGTATGTGAGCCAGTCAATGCTATTTGCCTGTGCTGCCTCTTCTAAGGCTTGGACAAGGTGACCATAAGTTTTCGTGTGCTTAATTGCTGCCATTTTCTCACACCTTCAACATTTTTTAGTGATGACAATTATT
This sequence comes from Escarpia spicata, assembly GCA_963995525.1. NCBI lineage: Eukaryota > Metazoa > Annelida > Polychaeta > Sabellida > Siboglinidae > Escarpia > Escarpia spicata. The sequence goes on along the minus strand of OZ023205.1, from coordinate 14,732,332 downwards.
TATGTATTAGTCATAAAGAGGTGATTATTTCTACGATGGTCTCTAGAAAACGTATCACAAATTGTAGCTTTTGGTTTATGGAATAATATGTAAGAAAGGCAAGTATTTGGGGTTAAATATTACCTTACCTTGTACAAGAACACTGACTTGATTTAATTCAACTGACATACCAAGAAATACAGGGTGTATATGCAAGTACTAAACAGTCTTCAAACCTCTCAAATTGGATTTTGCTTTGGCAATGATCAATATTTTTATTTTTTTTATTTGTGGTTTTGTATAATTTAAAAAAAATTCAGTGGGCAAAGAAATGTGAAGACTGTGATTAAGTATATGCTGTTCCAAGAGTTGCTTGCATGTGTCTTTATTGGAGAATGATTTATGGCAGCTAACGAGTGCTGAGATGCCAAGTGGAGTGTCTCTGACATTGTTGTGTTGCACAAAGGATGGGAAACTTGACACCAGGATCAAAATTCAATACATTTTTCCTTCCCCTACTGAAGTCTGTTACTGAAGGCTGCCACAACTCAGTTTTTTTATTAGTGAGTAATGTTTTTTATTTGTCCGTCAGAACATACAACAGTCACTCTGATTGGCTGGTTTGATATTGCAGTTTGTATAACTAATAATAATAAACTTTTTTCATGTAAAATATTTTTAAAATTGTGGTTTCAGTTACGATCCTTCAGTGATTGGAATTACAGTCCTTTGAATGATTAAGCAGTAGAACTAACAGTCCATTGAATGGTCAAGCAATAGAGCCAGCAGTGGAATCTCACTTCTTGACCTAGTCATACAGGGTTATATAAAGAGTGCATCAATTAAAGGTGTTGATTGGAATAACAAATTAACAGAAATATTTGGTAAGATTAGCTTGCTAATTTGACTTCATTAATTTTGTAATAGCGTGTAATTAAGACAATAACAAACTAATGCAATCATAATTTCCTAATTAATCAGTTTATTTGAAGAACAAATTACCCAAGAAACCTGTGACATATTTGTTGTGCTTATTGTCTGCATTCAGTCTGAACAATTTGCCAAAGTTGTATTTGAGGGTCGGTTAATTTTAACTGTGACCCATGTAGATACCAGTATAATGTAATTTGTGCCCGTAGGTGATGCCACATCATTTAAATAATCTCCATCCACTAAATCATTATTGATGATAATATTTGATATTGCATGAAAGGCAGAAATGTAGGGCCTACAGAGACATTTCCATCCACTTCCCCAAGTGTGTACTGGGAAAAAAACAGGAATGTCCCCCTTTGGTCCCCCTTTGCCTTCCAGGGAGGCTGGGTAGTGCTCCCATTACAAGAACAACAAGGGAGAGGAGCAGAAGGGGAGGATGATTACCTGCTAACTGCCAGTGGATATCCCATTTCTCCCTGTTTTTCTGCCTGGTGCTGACTGATTGTTGCTGGCCCGACTGGGGGTGATTCTAGAACTAATGGCACAAGGGAAACATTTCAACAGAAGGATGAGGTTACATGACGAAAACTGCATCATTGAAAGTGATCAGAGGGGGTCATCTCACATCTCAGTCACTAGATGATTTTAATGGGATCATTTTGGATGAGATGATTTTGGAAGGGATAATTTTGGAGGGATCATCTCATCTCCGCTTTGTTAGGGATCATTTCATGTCAGCTGAAATGGTGTGTTTAGCAGGTAATACATAGTAGGAACTACACACAGTCATACTGCAGCTGAAAGGGGTGAGTAACCAATGACAGAATGTTGTTGACAGCATCACTGATGATAATGATGGCAGCTTATCTCCAGTTTGTGGAGCTGCAGATGATTATAATTAACAACTTGACACCTTTGACATCAATAGACTGGCATGATGACACATCATCAGTCACCAGTGACCTTTAGTGGACATTCCAGCCACTGGACACTCTCTTTTGACCAGTGCACACATCTACAGATGAAGCATGTTGGCTTGCTCTGACACCACTGACAAATATGAGGTGTCTGATGCTCATATCTTGTTGACTCCAGCAGCAGCTGCTGGACCATAGGCTGAGGATGACAAATTGGATGCACTTGATAGGATGGGAAGGCCTGACCAAGTTTGTTTTGGCAGAACTCCATCATTGGTCACATCTGGACTGCACAAGTTGGCTGGCCTCACAATGCAACCAAACAAAGGCTGGTGATTGTTCCTTTACACTGGATGAGATGGTAATTGCCCTGACCAGACAGTACCTTCCTTAATCTGTCATCATCATATCAGTTTTATTTGAGATGTTGGGTGTCTGTTGCTCTATGTTCTGTCGTGTCAGTGAGTGCTACTGCGTGGTATGTGGTCCGTGGCGATTATCTCAAGTATTTATTTCATGGTCCACATTTACTCTATGACAGTCCAATCTGCTGATCCACATCACATTTAATGCACTGATTAATAATAATGTCACAATTTAATGTCGCACTTCATTTTAATGGAATGGATGATCTAATCATGTTCTCAGTATCTACCTGAATTTATAACAAAATGTCTGTCCTCTGTCTTTTTGAAAGTGCTGCTCCATTCTCTCATGTTACTGTTGTATGCAATACACAAGTCTGTCAGTAGGTCTGTCAGTATTATCAGTTATACTTTGTTACTTCTGACATATTTTGAGTGTTTTACAACTATCAGGGTATGTATAGTAAAATACAAATGGCATTTTAGACCGTGTGTTTATTCGGCCATGGTGCACTTGTGCGTGGAACTACACAACCATTTTAGGCATCAGTTCTGTTTATATGTTCATTTGCTTGGATGAATATAAAGTTCACAAATCGCCAAGTAGAAAATGTCTTGCATGTCAGTTAGAATGCCATTTCAGAACTGTCCTCATTCTTTGTCAGTTTGGTGCCATTTGGACTTCATATGTGTTTGTAATAGGAGACATAAATCTATATTGAGCTGCATATTTCATTTCTACTCTTGACAGCTGACATTTGCTACATGACATTTAACAGATGCTGATGCCCCTGAGAATGCTGGGAACTTTGAGTTTGCTGCCTTTGTCTATAGACTTATACCCTATTTAATAAGATCATTTGTCTTTCATGACATTGTACTAAATGTTAAATGTGACATGAGAGGCATTGTCGACATTCATTGTTTAATCCAGCAATATTACTATGACTCAGTTTTGAAGAAAAAGAATGTTAGATAGCTGTCCTTAAAATATCTTTTCACAATTCAGTATTCAAGTAAGTAAAAAGTAAGCAAATTTTGGAGACAAATTATAAAACCATTTCTAGTATTTCATTTTTAAAAGGGTGGTTCCTTTTTATAGGGTTAATCTTAAAAGGACATTGTGGCTTAGTAGCTATGTTTGATCACAAAGATACATATTTGAGGTAGTCAAACTTTTGTGTTTTCTTGGATGTGGTTCCATTCAAAATGAAATCCTCATCTCCACGATTACAGCTCCGCTATATTCGTGCCAGTGCCGATGTCATTGTTAGTAGTGACATTTGTGTCGTACCAGTGCCGATGTCAATGTTAGTGACATTTGTGTCGTTGCCAATGTTGGTACTGGTGATGGTGCCGATGTCAGCGCCAGTGCTGTTGTTGGTGCCAGTGCTTGTGTCGGCACTGATTCTGGTGCCGATGTCAGTGCCAGTATTAGTGCCAATGCTTTGTGCACTGTGAAATGTCCCCTTGAGCGGTGGTTGTTGGGGGGGGGGGTGAAAGGGATGTGGGGAGATGTCTTCAGGGATAATGGATGACTTGCCTGTCTCAGTTGCTGGTGACACATGCTGCTAAAAAGGTAATTACTGGCAGGATTAGTGGGTTTAATGGCGGGCAAATCAGAAGAACTCCCACTGGGGATTTCTGCCTGTCAGCAAGGACTCTCATGTGCACAGAATATGAGTTAATAGGATGATGATAGGAGATATGGGTGTTTAGGTAGGGATGAGAAGATTTGTAAGGGGAGTGTTGCATGAAGAGAAAAGGTTATTTAACAGTAAATTGAGCTAAATAAAGGAATCCAATAATGTTTCATTCTATAGTTTCAACACATCAAATTTGGCATCCGAAAATACATCTGCAGTGTAACACTGGCACTGTGGCACCATGGCACCATGGCGCTGTGACAGCATGTCATTGTGGCATCATGACATTGTGACACCATATCACTGTGGCACCATGGCACCATGGCGCTGTGACAGCATGTCATTGTGGCATCATGACATTGTGACACCATATCACTGTGGCACCATGACTCTGTGACACCATGTCATTGTGGCACCATGTCACTGTGGCACCATGGCCCTGTGACACCATGTCATTGTGGCACCATGACATTGTGACACCATGTCACTGTGGCACCATGACTCTATAGAACTGCAAACATAATGATCAGACAGCATCACATTGTCATCACCACATCAACTAAAAAGCACATCTCCCACTCTCCCTCATAATCCCCCAGTGCCCCCCAACTGTGCTCTTCACCCCCCTCATCCTAATTGAAACACACATGACACTGACATACAATGTTGACCAAACCCTTCACTATAATTGCCATATGTTTAAGATGACAGCTGGGGCCTGGTCACACAAATACAGGATTACTGGTGGGATTATATCAAGCTTGTGGACAGCTTGAGGCTGGGGATTATTGTGCAACAGCGGATGTGAGTGTGGGATGTATAAATGAACAACTAAGGAGAGGACAAAGCTTTCTTGGGAAGATGTCTGGGTGATCGGGAAGAGGGCAGTGAAGGAGAGGATTTGGGTGATAGTTTAAATATCATTGGTGATTTGTACTGGATTCATATAAAAAGACAGATTGGAATTCACTTACCAGTGTGTACTACCCTTGCATCTTGACAAACAATGGCTGTATTTTTGCTCACATAAGTATATGACATCCAATGTTTGTTTGCATTTTTCGTCCACATTTTGTGATTTACATCTGATTTTATGATGACCAATGAAAAGTGTTTGCGACATAACTGCGGTGCGTACCACATGTGATGTAGTCCACTCGGGTTATATTCTCATTACAGCACTACTGATTCCAGGAAATTATGAAACATTACGGGTCATATTTCGCACTGCCAGGAACTTGATGGGAAGGCACTGGGGAGAACTCAGCAGGGACCAGAGGCAATGTGTTTCTGCAGATAAGGCCTGTTTTATTGGCTTCCCACGTGAGATTTAGTGGGGAGGAGAGAGACAGGTGCAACTTGTCATTCCTCCCAGTGATTGCTACCTTTATCAGCCCGCTGCACCAGTTTCATAAACCACTGCATGCTACTGAGGGAGACCTCATTATTTCATAAGCACTCAGGGAGACTTCATTAGTTGCTGCATGATGACCCTTAATGAAGTTAACCATCTGCTGTGAGGTTTTTGAAATGTGATAGTTTGTTTTGCTACATTTTATAGATGAAAGTTACGTTTTTATCCTTTTGATATAGTCTCAACACTTTTTCCAAATTAGAAAGACTGTTGGAGCTAATGAATATTCACGTTTATAGTACACTAATGTAACAAACAGGATTATTTCACTAAAAGGTTGTTACAGTCTATATTAAGTCTGTACGCTGTAGTTATGAAATGTGCAGTTAATTAACACATAATTAGGCCCCTATTGTAATCCTTGGAAATATTTGGCTGACGAAAATTTCTATTTTGTCACCCACCCATTGAACCAAACAGTGGGAAACATTTGTGGTTTGGCATCATGATACGCATACATTGTTATAAGCGTGGAAATATTGCCTGTATGTGTGTGCATAATCTAGACTTTAAACGCAATTACCTTTTGATATTACTCCGCATGATATGCATTGGTTATCAGGAAAGGATTACCTGCAGATTATCATTGATGGCTTGCGATTAGGTGCACAGTGAAGCAGCTGTACAGGCCATGCTGATTTATTGGTGTGGAAAACGTTATCAATCATTTAACGGCCATTCAATATTGAGATGAGACATCATTGGGGGGGACAGTTATTTCCACATCGCAAGGCCGAGTCAACAATTCCAGGAGAGATATAGCAAGAATTATATTTTGGTTTTCACAAACATATGACTCTAAAAGATTCTAATTTAGCAAAAAAATTAATATCATCATTGGGGGACAGTTATTTCCACATCGCAAGGCCGAATCAACAATTCCAGGAGAGATATAGCAAGAATTATATTTTGGTTTTCACAAACATATGATTCTAAAAGATTCTAATTTAGCAAAAAATTTAATATGATCGTGTCCTGTTGGGGTGAATAGATCCCATTTAACGGGGTGAATCTTTCCTGTTATGTAATAATACATGTCCTGTCCCATAATACTATATCCTGTAAACCTATCTGTCCTATGATCCTACATTTCCTGTAATCCCACCTGTCATTTCCTGTAATCCTACCTATCCACTAGTGTAACCCTACCTGTCCTGACCTGCTGGTAGATCCGACTGGTGCACCCAATGACCCTGACTTGACTTGCACCCCACCCGGGCCACCCCCTGGATGACTGATAACCCCTTCTGGATGGTAATTAATGGGCAGATTAGGAATTATGGGATCCAACACAGAAGCTAGCTGGCTCCTCATTTCATCCCTTTGGTTCCTTGGGAGACACAGCAGGGCAAACCTTCAGATTCCACACATCCACTATAGTAGGTTCCAAGTATCACCTGAAAGACATTTTCATGAAAATTAATTGAACTGCCCTTACAGACTGCACTTTCAATGGACTGTTTTGCCAGATTTCTGTCCAAAATGTTTGATTTTGTTGTTTTATTGTAGTCTTACTAAAAATGTTTATCTCAAGTTGTAGTTTTGCAACAAAATGCTACTTTACAAAATACACTAATTTGTAATTGGGAGCCTTGTATTTGTTTGCCTGAATGCCCTCCACTAGAATCTAAAACTGTTTTGTTAGTTTTACATTTGAATCCATTATTGTACCTGAACTAAGTCGTTATTTTACAAAAACACAAGCATATAAGCTGTTTAAAAATACAAGTGTGTATGTGAATTTGGTTAAATTTTGTGTTATAAGGGGAGACTTTTGAAATGGCCCCTTGATGTATTGCAAAGGAAGAGAAAGCTGACATTTTAGCTTGGTACCAGCGGAAATGCAATGCATACCTCTAGCATGTTGAAATGTGGTACCTATTTTGCATGCTTCGCTTGGTTTACTGCAAATAATTCCTCTGCATCAGATTTCACTGAATGTTTCAACCAATCCACCATTAGTTGTGTAGACTTGTGTCTAGACAAAATCTCTTGACAAATCCCATATTTCAGCTGACGACTCTCTGACGTTGTTTGAGATAGTCTACAAATAGAACTTCTTATGGACGCATTTTTCACAAAGGTTTTTCCTTGGTTTGCTTATGGACATATTCTCTTGAAACATGATTAAATTTTCCAGTCTGCTGAAGAATTATCTGACATTTTCTAGCATAATTCACAAACGAGATGTCGTACAGACAAATATTTCACCGAATTTTTCGCATGGCTTGTTCCTGGACATATTCTCTTGAAAAATTCCTTCATTTGCCCATCTGCAGAAGAGTGATCTCTATGATTGCACAGCGCCAGTCTCCAGCCGTGCCCAGCAACCCACTGATGTAGCAGTAATCCCGCATGCGACTGTATTGACGAATGAGAACGGCGCTGCAGCAATTAGACACAGCGCTACCTGTGTGTGATCAATACAGTAATGAACGTATAGCAAGCAGACGGTCACAGGAGCTTTGATTAAGCCAGGTGTGCTGTGGGTCTCGGTCACTGATGCGCTGCCAGCATCATCTGCTGCACCGTAGCTCTGCGCCAGTCACTTCATTCCACAACAACAGTCGGCGGCGGCGACTACGTTTTAACGACCACACACTGCTATGGAAATGAAAACATGTGACAAGTTATCAATGCGGCCAAATAGGCTCTCCCTCTGAACTCTCAATTCTTGAGTTCTCTACACGGATTTATCAGCGCAGCATCAAGAGTAATGGTGTTCTTTGAACGGACGATGTCTGCGTGGTTGGAATCTGTCGCGGCATCTTCAATGTTGCAGCTGGTTTCGGCTATGATGTGATCGTGAATGTCATAGGCAATATTAGTTTTAGTTGCGTAACAAATATGTCGGAAGTAACGCTGGATGAAGCTATCTGCACTCCGGATACCCCAGAGGGGAGCGATGACACGATCCAAGGAGAGGTAAGACTCACAGTGACTGAAATGTCAACACTTGTGTTCTTTCTGTGACATGGATAATTAAGAGCTTTGCTAATTGTTTGCTAGGTTTTTGGTTCAGTAGTGAAAAACGTGTTGTAGAATGGCGTCATTAAGTCAGAAGAACATTTAACATAACGTCCGATAAGGTCAACATTTCCTCTGTATTTGATACTGGTATCTTCATGGTGGTTTCTTTCATGGCCGGTTTCCTTTATGGCAGGTGTCCACCATGATCGGTTCTCTTCATGGTAGATTCTCTTGTTGGTGGATTACCTTTTGTGGCATGTTGACACAAGTAAAATGTGTTTGATTTCCTTGCAAGGTTTATCTTGAGAGTGCTTGAAGATTACAGACAACTTTAGTGTTTTGCATTATGTACTACACAGTGGCAGTGAGCTGGCTTTATCTCTGAAATGAGCATAAGACATGACCTCGGTGGATATGAAGCCACAGTATCAGAAACAAGCCATGTTCACTCCTCATACATTCCTCGACTTATCTCTCAGATGTCTGTTGTGTAGAAGGCTAAACATCTGCACCCGACATGATGTTCTTTTGATGTGATCAGAAAAAATCTATTATTCTTTAATATTTACATACACTGAATTTTATTGAAAATAAAGCAGATTTTTGTATACATTAGTATATTTAAATGTGTACATCTTGATTGTATGAGGACAACATCATACAGTGATCATTTAGTTTAATTGAGCACTTACTGTATAAGAAAAGTATTGTTATTTTTAAATGTACCTTAAATGCAGTAGTCAACACACTTTGTCTGAAATTCATATCAGTAGCTGATACCAATACAAACTATGCATATAACTATAAAGGTTCATGTTGATTCCACGCTTATGACAATAGTGTTATTATTTCAGACAATACATGAAAGTAATTTTTTCTGAAATTTCCAGCTGCTTAAAATACAGAAACAAACCCTGGTAGCTGTCCTATCAGTCCGGGATCTGTGACGGCTCCGTTCCATTGTATTCCACTGTTTCCTGTCACGCTATTGCAATTACCCCTGTCTGACGTCTGGGCTTGAAAACAACTGTATTTCGTCCGTGTAATTATCAATTTCACCCTCCTCTCAGTGGATGGCAATGAGTGGCAATGTGTGGCAACGAGTGGCAACGAGTGGCAACGAGTGGCAATGGATGGAAATGGATAGCAATTGGTGGCAAAGGGTGGTAACAGATGGTGGTGGATGACAGTGGATGGCAGTGGATGGCAATGAGTAGCAATGAGTAGCAATGAGTAGCAATGAGTAGCAATGAGTAGCAATGAGTGGCAATAGATGACAGTGGATGGCAATAGATGGTATGTGTCAGCAGCACCTAACTTAACTGACACCTGGTATCTCTGGCATCTGGTATCATCATTACTGTTCTTGTCACCTATCATCATCTTCATCTAGCCAGTTTTGTTTCTCCAGTGTCACATGTCCTTTGTGATTGTGTTCAGGTAGATGAGGGCACAGCCTCCATACCTGGCAGCTGATCTAGTGGTGCAACTGGTGTGCACCCTCCATTTGTGATGTCCCAAGACAATATTTTGGCTGGTATTGTTAGTGTCTTGAGAGACCTGCAACTACCTTTCTCCAGTTGGGCCATAAAGCCCTAGTCATCTTTACCAGGTGTCCAGTTGATCTTATCATCTTGACCCATGTCCAGTTGGTCTGATAGAGTCCCTGTGGTGTTGCCATCTCCAAACTTCCCCTACCTGCTGCTGTGTCAGAGATGTACCAGCTTTCCCTCAATGCAGCCATTAGATTTATTGGGCCACAACCATTATCTAAACAGATCAGCTTCTGGCTCAGTGTGATTCAGTAGAACTCTTGTAGCCCTTGAAGCTACTGGAAACAACTTCTACAGTTTGTTGGTGTGATTCGGGTTCTTTTACTGCCTTCCAACATGCCAAGTCAGGTAGAAGTATATGGTACTTAGGTATGTGTGTTTTGGTATGGATACATGAATCTGTACTGAAGCATTTAAGGTATCGACAAAGATTTACTCTGTCCGGATTGGCTTAATTATGATTAGTGGAGTTATCTAGAAAATCCTGGATAAAATTCACACATAATACATCGGGAAGTATGTTATTGGACGACTTGTTATATTGAGGTAACCTCTCTGTTGCGACCACCTACGGATCTATGGAATTAGACATAGACTGGTACAACTGCAAAAGTTTATTAATGAACCAGGTTGATGCAGGTGGAATCTGCAATTAGCCAGCTCCACTTTGGTCCTGTGTTTATGATGACAGACAGGTGTCACTCTAGTGTCATGTCCAGTTATAGATGTCAACAGCACTCTCATGGGGGTCACATATTCTGCATAATGGAGCAAGCAAAGTAGAAATCCATGACATATGACTACTCAGATATTCGTGTCAACGTGGTGCTGACATCAAGTGCGAGGTGAGAAGTGCTTTTGGCCATTAGAAATGGCATCGCGCCTAGTAATAGACCAGCCAATTATCGAAGGAGTTGTATAAATGAGTCCGTGCCGTCACCTAGTCTACCTGCGACAGCGGCGAGAAATTAGTTTGGGGAACAGTTGGGCTATAAATTTTAGATGCATTACGCTCGACCGATATTGGACATGAGGCTGCCAGGAAATGACTTCTGGGACATGCGCCTGTGACAAAGATAGGATTTTAATTAATTGCTGCGCTGTAAAGGTAGTGACATAATGCAAAATGGCATATGTGACTCCGATGTTACGAAGATCATGTGCACGTAAAGTGATGTTAAACGTACAGTGTTCAGTCCTCATTGATTAACATTCATGTATTCTTTGTACTAAAATAAAAATGTTACAATACAAAACAGTATAACTTGATTCATCCCTGTAAGGGCAATTGCATCGTTTGGATGCACAATGCACACAAATGTTGAAGGTATAGTGCCAAATTGTGACAATGTTGACAATTTAAAAGTTGTGTCCGCAAGATGTTCAAATTTAAACAAAACATTCAAATTGCAAACAGCCATTATTGGCGTTTATTGCGTTGAGGTTGGATATTTTCCATACTCCTGACCAAAGTGGGACTAAATAGAGTTGATCCAGCACACTTCCTGCTAATAATGAGCTAGCGAACAGACAACGTCCAATTAAAATACATGACTTACATGAACAAGCATTGTATATTGGTAGATGAGAATCGTTGTTATTTAGACCTAGCAGGTGGGAGGACAATAGTAAACAAAAATCACACATTTCAAGATTTTTATACATTTAAAAAACGTTACTTTCATATCAGAAATATAGTTGTGTATACATTGCGTTCCATTGTGACTGACTGCAGGTTTTTTAACAAACTTCACAATTGAAACATGGATTTGTGTCAGATTGCTATTACTGGTTCTTTTACGTAGCAAAGAATTTATTGCAGGAACATTCTGTTTTTGTTGTTGCACGAAGAAGATATTGTACATAAGGCACGACTTCTTCAGGGTCCAGCGAAAGTATCGTCTTTCTTAATCACTGCCTCTGAACAAGACATCAGTATCGCCTGCAGCAGTTCCACGAATGAAATCCTAGAATGCTTCCCTGAATGTTTTATGAGTGCTATGGGAGATTATTTGTAGTGACACCTTCTGTAGTTATGTATGCTCCGTCTTGTAACAAAATCTCCTTTCATCTTGCTCTTCTTGTGCTTCTATGTTGGGCACGAAGAAATGGATAGAAATTAGTGTTTTGTATAATGCAGTAAACGCACCCGAGACACTGAGGCCACTTTTACAGGGAGAATAACACATTGATCCATGGGTCTCTGTAGTGGCCCAAGGCCATCCAAGAATGAGTCTTTGTTGTGGCCCAAGGCAATTCAACAATGAGTCTTTGTTGTGGCCCAAGGCAATTCAACAATGAGTCTTTGTTGTGGCCCAAGGCCTTCCAGGAATTAGTCATTGTGGCCTAAGGCCATTCAGGAATGAGTCATTGTTGTGGCTTAAGGCATTCAGGAATGAGTCTTTGTTGTAGCCCAAAGCCATTCAGGAATGAGTCATTGCTGTGGCCCAAGGCCACCCAGGAATGAGTCATTGTTGTGGCCCAATGACTTTCAGGAATAAGTCTTTGTAGTGGCCCAAGGCTATTCAGGAATATTTTTTGTTGTGACCCAAGAATGAGTCTTTGTGACAGCCCAAGGCCTGTCAGGAATAGGTCTCTGTTGTGGCCGCTGCTGTGTTATCCTTTGTTCACTTGATTCAATGGCTACGAAACATTCCCATTATTTAATTAAAATCGTGATAGCTAATTTGCAGGATAAGTCCATTTGACAGATGTCTATAATCTTCAGCTACTTCTATGTTGGTGTTGTTTTGTTGTGATGTGTGATTTGAAAATAATTAGAATTTCATTCAATAAATCTGGAATAATGTAATAATAACAAGAACAACAGCTGTTACAACAACATTTACAACAACAGTTATAACAACATTTACAACAACATTTACAACAACAGTTACAACAACAGTTACAAGTTACCACAACAGTTACAACAACAGTTACAACAACAGTTACCACAACAGTTACCACAACAGTTACCACAACAGTTACAACAAGTTACATCAACATTTACAACAGCAGTTACAACAACCGTTACAACAACATTTACAACAACAGTTACAACAACAAGTTACAACACCATTTACAACAACAGTTACAACAACATGTTACCACAACAATTACAAAAATTATAACAACAGTTACAACAACAGTTACAACAACATTTACAACAACATTTACAATAACATTTACAACAGCAATTACAACAACATTTACAACAACTGTTACAACAACTGTTACAACAACACTGTTACATTTACAACAACAGTTACAACAACAATGTTACATTTACAACAACAGTTACAACAACAAGTTACAACAACACTGTTACATTTACAACAACATTTACAACAATAGTTACAACAACTTTTACAACAACAGTTACAACAACAGTTACAACAACGTGTTACCACAACAATTACAAAAAGTTACAACAACAGTTACAACAACAGTTACCACAACAGTTACAACAAGTTACAACAACAGTTGCAACATCTCATCAGTTTGTCTGTCTAGCGTGTCACCAGTATGTCTGAGTGTCTCTCCAGCATGTCACCAGTATATCTGAGCATGTCACCAGAGTGCCTGTCTAGCGTGTCACCAGTATATCTGAGCATGTCACCAGAGTGCCGTCTCTCTTGTGTGTCACTAGTGTCTGTGTCTGCCTAACGTGTCACCACTGTGTCTGAGCATGTCACAGTGCATCTGTCACCGCGACACAGATCACTACCTGGCCAAGGTAATAATGTTGAACAGTCACTATTGATTCTGTCTCCGGGCAATTTGTTCTACCTGACACGAGACAGGAAATGACTAGACCTGCTATGGAAGGCGAGAGTGCATTCTGGGCCGGGGGCTAAGGTCACCGACTCGGGCAACATTGATTTCAATTCAAATTGTAATTAGAATTCTCTCTCAATATCGCATGTACGTAGGTGCAAACTAAAGAGAAATATGACAGAAATAGGTGTTGTTTTGACACTTGCAATTGTGGTAATGGATATAGATTTTCTACCTATATTTTGTGTGGCTTGAACATAGAAAAACTTTGATTGGCTCAGCAATATTTTTATAAAATCACCAGACTTGTCTATTAATAATCAGGATTACTAAAAAAGTTAGTTCAAATTTATTTCTATCCTAATTCAGATTAGCTCAGTTGTTTTATTGTTCAGTAATGTAATGAAGCAAACATTCAGGGAAAAACAAATTATGTGTCACGTTGATGCACCTAACATATATGTACTAGATAACCCTTTTCCAAATGTACAAGTAGAATAAAATACAGAGTACCCCACGCATACACATGGAACCGTCCATTTTGTGTACATACAGTAGGTCTGTACCATGGAAACTGTATTGACTGCAGACCACACAGTAACAACAATGATTCTACAAACCGCGTTTCCTGTATTCTGTCTCTGGCGTCCATCCATATATCCCCTGTCAGCCCCCACACACTATAAATCCTCCATTTCTTTATTGGCTTTTAAGACGCCTATGATTTTTCTATAGTCGTCTGCTGCTGCCATAAAACTGTGTGCAGGGATGGAGAATGGGTGAATAATGTGAACATAGATGGGGAATGATGGCTGCCCTTTGACACGGGATTGTGTGTCCTGTAGTTGTATGAATTAGACCGAGTCCCAATGCCATGGTTTATTAATTGCTCTAGATCATTGGATGCAAGTCAATGAGGTTCATAATTGGAAGAAAGGAGTCAAAATCATAGCTTTGTTTGCTTGACCTGTAGTTCTAGAATATGGGATGCTGGGATGAGAGTGCGATATTGGGATACTGGGATTACAGTGGGATTCTTGAACCAGACAAGAGATGTTGGATGTTAATGTGGGCTATTTGGTTGTCATTCTGTCAGTTACTGTGGGAATCAGAGACACATTATGAAGCTCCAAGCAATCAGTTAAATTGTAGTGAAAGAGTGAAATGATAATGTTTGTTGTCAGGGAAATTGTGTGTTAGGTGAAGAAGTAAGGAACTGATACATGATGGATTGGCCAATTAGCGTACACACATGGCAGCCAATTTCAAAACGACACAAATAATGTTGCAATTTTGTTTTAAATGTTCATTTTCTGGGCAGTTAATTTACGAGTGATAGGATGTGTTTGGGTATGGATTAGGGTCTAAAGTTTGTGGTCTGCCCATATATAATCACATAATCTATGTGTGCACAAATAAGTGTCATGTATTGTTGCATGTCCCAAGTGCGTGCATTGTGCACTTTCATGGCAATGCAGTATTGTGTCATTTGTCAATGAGCAGAGTAGCAGTTATGACTTAATGACCTAAGCTCAGTCCATACACTAAACTGACAGTGATAATTTCCAGACCATATCATACCAAAATGTTTGAAATTTATTTACTAAAAGAATAGTTCGATAGTTATGTTAACGTTGCATTGCATTCTTCAGACTGTTCTGCCTACGATTGCTAATCAAACGGTGATGTCCTATTCTAAGGCTAAGATTTATCTATAAAATCAGTCTCAATTTGCTGGCAAACTTCTCCTGGCATGTCTGTAACACCCAAACACATTTTATCAACAGAAAAATCAGCAATAACTAGCATAGAATACGCATTGTTTACCCTGCATGTCATTTTTACATAATAAAAAATGATGTGTACTTTTTCAGTGATGGTAAGTAAACATGTTTACAGTGGAAACAATTTAGAATAACATATAATGCGCAGTGTGTTGTAGCAAAACATCTGGAACTCTGGATACACAAACTCTAATATAATTAGAGGTAACAATTTCAGTTTGAAGGACTTTATTATGAAGAAAGTACTTTTAATATAAAGTGATACACTGTTTGCTAATGCGACAATTTCTTTCTGTCCCTGTTATGATGTTAGTCAGTACAGTTGGAGTGTTATACCTGGGATTTCCAGTTAATGTTGCTCTGTCACCCTTGCAAATCTTACACCTGTGATGACGTAATAAGTACTTCCAGGGAGGGGAAATTGGCTTCCAGTCATTTACTTTGTAGACAAATTGTTTTTCTGAAGTAAAGGATTGTTTATCTGTTTATCACCATTGCTAGAATTATAAAGCACCATTTGTTGGCAATGTTTGTCATCATTGCTGGAATTACAAAGCACCATTTGTTGGCAATGTTTGTCATCATTGCTGGAATTATAAAACACCATTTGTTGCCTTTTTTAACACAACTACCCCCCTCCCCATGCATCCAAACACAGCCACTGTAGAAGCTGAGCCCCAGACACAGGTCATCAGGTGGAATGTTCGATCTTCATCATGTTAATTATTCATTAGTCTTTTTGCATCATCAAGTGACAGTCGAATAGTGGTCAATCACAGCGGACATTTTGGGCCTTGGTGTTGTGAAAGGTCAAAATTCAGTGCAGGTTATATTTGGAAGAATGGGACATACGGATAGTTATGATAGAGTTATGAAGGGTTGATTGAGGCATTGCCCTTGTTCTAGACTGTGATACAATGCTTTACTCCAGTGTTGCTACCCTGGCTAGGGCCCTTGGTGCTTGTAAATTGTCTGGGACAGAGTTAATCAAGATTTGGGGTAATTAATCATGATGCTTCTGGCGGTAACCAGATATCAGGAGATAGTGGTGTTGATGTTGTCCTCACTACCAGATGTCTTCTCACTGACTGGATTTCCCTGTGTATTGGCTGATAAACCTTACTTGGTAAGGTTTTATTTATATGAAAGGAGTGTTTAGCCATTCCACACACTAAATGTGACTATTGTTAATTTTGTGTGTGTTTGGGTTATAAATAATGCTGAACATTTTGGTATTATTGTTATGAAAATGTTGTGCATAAACATTGAGTGTGCTAACCTTTAAATAGTTGTTTTTTTAAGACTTTTTTCATATATGTTTGTCATAGTTGTTTGTCTTTTAACATTTTGACCCAAATGTTTCAAGAACTGGTTCCGATATACCAAATAATTTAGTTTTTCACAGCAGTGGAGTTGATGGAGGGGGGTGTTGCATTGGGTGGGGTGGAAAGGGTCCCTTGACCTGGCTGAACTCTGCCTACAAAAAACTGACATGCCCCCAGCACCAAGCCCTGAACATGACTTCAAAGCAAACAGTATCAATAACCCCTTTCCTGTTGAAACACCCCCAGGAGGGTGATAAGGAGGTCACAGGGTCACCTACATTCAGCTTGGGCATCCTCCACCTGCCATGTGTGATGGGTCCCTGGAGAGAAGGTGACATTAATGTCCTCCCCAGATGAGCTGGTGGTGACAGGTCTGATGACATTCCATCTCTCCCCCTGATACCTGTCTACGTATCTCTGACAACCTGTGGCTATTCCTCCCTCTGTTTCGATATCTCTCTCTCTCTCTTCTCCCTATCTCTCTATATCTCACTCCTTCTCCCTCCCTCTCCTTCTCCCTCTCTCACTAGCTCTCTGTCTCTCCATCTCTCTCACTCACTCTGTCTCTCTTTCCATCTCTCTCACTCCTTCCTTCTCTCTCCCTCCCTTTCTCCCTCCCTCCTTCCATATCTACCTCCCTTCCTCTCTCCCAATCCACTCTATCTCTCCCCTCTCTCTCCCTCCCTCACTCTCTCCTCTCTCTGTCCCTCCCCATCCCTCTTTTTCTCATCCCACCTCTCTCTTTCCCTCTGTAATCCTTCCTGTCTGACTTCAGAACATTGTCACAAGTACAGGTAGTTTGTACCATTACAGCATCTTTACAGTGCCAGCCATTACTCCACCAACCGTTGCCATGCCAATGATTACTCCACCAACTGATCCACATAATTACCACCTGGTTCCTAATTAATGTCTGTCTCAAGTCTGACCATAATGTCCAGTGTGTCCAGTCTGTGGTCAGTGGCACTAATGGCATACTCAGTGGCCCTCCCACCACTCAAAAATCAAAACATTAGTGCCTGTCTACTTCAGAACCACTAGGCATTCTTCAGAAGCATTGGTCAACCACTGGACAACTGCTGTGGTCAGTGGAGCCAGAGGTGGAAGACTCGTACATGTGCACACAATTATATAGAATAATTACAAACACACATAAAATTAATACTTGAAATATCTGTTGCCACGGGGACTGCTAATGATGCATTGTGGGTATTGTGATTCAAGCATCTACGTATGAGTATAAAGCACACGTCGACGCAACAAAAGGTGCACTGGTGCAATGTGCATGCATGTTGAAGCATCGGCGTGCGCGAGATAATCGCACGCCAAGTGTGGCTGTGCTGTGTGCATATTGCATGCGTAAACACTCAATAGATGCACTACACCGTTGTGTGTTTGGTATTGAAGAGCAGCACTTATGCGTTAATAATGCGCTGCTGTTGTCTGCTGATACTATATATTGATGAGTTTGTTGATTGTGCACTGGATATGCTGGTGTTGATCCCAGCTCGTCTACAGTCCATTTCAAGCAAACCTTTCCTCTGTAGTTGATGGGTAATGTTCAGTATGTTAGGATTCATATAGATGTAGCTGTACAACCAGAGGGCACAATGCAGCGTTAGTTAACAAAAACACAGTGCAGGTAGGATGTGAGAAAGAACTTGTGCAGAGAACAAATAAATGACTGGAACAAATTATGTGATGATTGCATTAATTCTAGTAGTGTGAATATGTTTAAAAATAGAACTGACAGGTATCTGATAACGGCAGGTTATATGTAGGTGGAACTTATCAGATGTTTGATAAGCCAAAGACTTCGTTAAATCTGCTGATTCAACCCTTTGTAATAATCATCATTCAGAAGTTTACAATAGGTTATTTGTCAGTAGAAAGACTTGTCTAATAGTGCAAGGTATTTATAATTTCATAAATCTGTTTTTAATATTATTAATAATTGAGTAGTGCTATTTACTCTGTATTTCCCTCCGCAGTGCTAGACAACATAAATGCCCTCTAGCCATGCAACTGGGAACTAGCTTCCTAATCACGATTCACAAGTTAATAAGCAGAGTACAAATTGGCAGGAAATTAACTGTTTGGAGATAACTGCAATCCATTTAAGTCGTCCTGTGTCAGCTTCGGTCTTTCTGACGCATCAGTGACTGTCGGGCCACTCACTGTCAGATCGTATCGGATGGTGTCAGTCACTGTTGGTGTGTGTCAGTTGGTGTCGTTATGTCAAATGGAGGCGGAATCGTTGCTCTGGTCAAGAACTGTCATAGCCAGTGACTCGTGAAACCTGTGTACCGAGTGACAGTCGTGACAGTCGTGACAGTCGTGACAGTCATGACAGTCGTGACGCCAAATGTTTAAGTCACATTTTACACGGTGATCAAGTATGGTTTACAGTTAGTATGACGCACTCACAACCTGTGACAGTCTGTAATGCTTTCAATCAAGTGTTTTAGAAAAAAACATATTTTAGTTATGTAATAGAAGTATTGAACACTTGCATCATTGTTTCTGGTCCATATGCTGTCACTGGCAGTGATGTTGGGTCTACAACCCAGGGCCAGGGAGACAAACCAACCTCTACCCTTGGCGCCTGGTTCCCAGGGCCCCAAATGTCCCCTTACAAACTTTGAAACCCTGACTTTGGTCATTGGCGATGACTGCTTGAAGACCTTGTTCCAGTTGTGAACAACTCTCATGGAGGATGGTTGAACAAATATTTAAACCAGGAGATTAAAAGATGACCAAATTGAATTTTGTTTTTATTAATCAGTTTTATAGATAATAATAGACATTGTTTCTTCAGACTTGTGTGAGTACAGCTGAAGAATAGCATAGGTTGTATATGAGACACTACTCAATCTCACAAATGACAATAAATGGCTGGATCACAAAATAATTACTTCATGATTGTGTTACTTTTAGCAGGTTTTAAAAAATATTGAATGGTTACAAAGGTATTTAACAAGATTTAACAAGATTGCCATCCAGAAAATTACTATGGATGGCAGTTGGACAAGGAAGCCTTTTGGCTTATCGAGAGTCCAATACTTTTTATCTACATGTATCCCGCCTTTTTAAGGTGTGTGTCGATTTTATTTTTAAACACATTCACGCTACTAGCACCAACACAATCAGGAGATAATCTGTTCCATTCATTTACAGTCCTTTGTGAGAATGAGAACTTTCTTATATCTAATCTACACTGCTCCTTTACTAATGTAGCTTCATGTCCTCTGGTCCTTCTATCTTTCTTAACTGAGAAAAAAATGTTTCTATCAATATTTTCATAACCATTCAATATTTTAAACACTTCTATGTGATCTCCTCTCAATCTCCTGGTCTCTAGTGTTGTTAAACCACATTCTTTTAGGCGTATTTCGTAACTAAGATCCCTCAGATTTGGTATCATTTTAGTCGCTCTCCTCTGTACTCTTTCTAGCATATCTATGTCCTTCTTGCGATATGGCCTCCATGCTTGTATACAATATTCTAAATGAGGCCTCACTATTGTTTTGTACAGCGGTACTATGAATTCTTTTTTCTTATACGCTATATTTCGCCTAATTAATCCAAGGATTTGATTTCCCTTTGACGCTGCAATTCCGCACTGCTCTGAAACCTTCATATCAGCACTAATGGTTAACCCTAAGTCCTTTTCTTTTACTGTAGTACTTAGAACAGTACCCCCCATTTTATATTTTACCTCTTCATTCCCATGACCTGTGTGGAGGCATTTACATTTCCCAAAATTGAACAGCATTTGCCACTTTTCAGACCATTTGATCAACCTATCAAGAACATCTTGTAAATGCTGTCTGTCTCCATCACTTTTAATCCTTCTAAACACTTTTGTATCATCCGCAAATTTCAACACCTTGCTTGTTATATCATCGTCCAAATCGTTGATATATATTAAGAAATACCGATTTCCAGTTTGAAGCCTCCCCATCAACTACTACAAGTTGTCTTCTGTCATTCAGCCATTTTTCTATCCAGTTTATTATACCATTTCCTATGCCATGGGCCTTTAGCTTAAGGAGTAATCTTTGATGTGGTACTTTGTCGAAAGCTTTTTGAAAATCTAAATAGATGATATCTACTGGTGATCCCTCATCTACCCACCTAGTGATGTCTTCCAAAAAACATAACATATTTGTTAAGCATGACCTCGCTTTTAAAAACCCATGTTGAGATGGGTTTATCAAGTTATGTTTATGTATTGCTGAGATATGTTTTTAATACAGAAGGACATAGAACCAGAAGGCACAATACAGCTGAGTAATTGCAACAAATGATCTACTGATTATGTTAGTGTGGGCTATAATGTGATTATCTTTTAAAATACAGTTGACAGATATCTGATAAGGGCAAGATAGACATAAGTGAAAAAAATTGGCTTTTGATTAGTCAACGGCTCTTGCCATCTGGCGTTTATCACTTGGGTGGCAATCTTGTTAAATCTTGTTAAATCTAGCACCACATATGGCTAATCCATCTGTGTAGACAAAGAACTTGTGTTTCTTATCATCGGAGGGTTTATCTTGAAGCTGGTTATCTCTGATCAACACAGCTCTCTACCAAAAAGTTGTTATCAACCAGTCAGTCCTGCTAAAAAGCTATTTGATAAGAGTGTGGTCCAGAGTAATGAGGCTTCCTTGGACATGACCCCTAATTTCTTTTGTTCTTGCAGTCAGTTTTGAGTGCATCCCTTGATAGAGACTTTCATTTGATAGCAGTTTTATGGATATTATAACGCGTTAGCAACAACGTTAATGGTCATTCCCATTTGCCCCTAATTGATACATCTCCCTCTGAGATGTCCCCCTACTATGCTTACTCATTAACACAAAACATTTTGTTTGAGAAAGTCCCTATGCAGAAAAAAAACTTAAATAATGTATTGATCATCCAGCATCAGTAACTTGAGCAGATGTCGAGTGTGCAGTGGAGATGACCCCTTAGTGAGATGCCCGTTGATATGACCCCCACCTCCCAGTGGAGTACCAAGAGAGATTAGCATCTGCTGTGTGGTGTAGTTTCCCTATAGAGCCCAGGGCAGAGCAGTCTCTCTCAGCTCTCTATTCCCTCCTTCAAGGAGTCTTCCCTGGATCAGGTGTGATGAGTGGACACTGGTCACTACAGACTGGACATTGACTGACTTTCATTGTGGCCGCCCAGGTAGGGGTGTCAGTATTTGGTCACTTGGGTGGTCTTGTGTCACACCCTGGCAGCGCTGGGCAAGGGGCAGAGCATTGTGTTTGCACATGCATGCCTGCCAGTCACATGTGCATGTGGGTGCTACAGTGTTCAAATGGCATTGACATGGTGACATTTACTCTATGACTTTGGGATTTCCACAGCTGACTTCATAGCATTGATGGTGCTGCGTATTGACATTTGCATGTTGACACTGCGTTGTGTTGACGCATTGTAGTGTCACGTCTCACGGAAGGTAAATGTTCTTGTGTATGTGCGTGCGTGCGTGCGTGTGTGTGAGACAACATCGCAGTCACAATGAAATAGCAAAGCAGATGTGATCTCCGTCTGTGTAATCATTGCATGTTGAAAACTGATTTTAAGACCTACGATAACGTAGTTCCGTGTTGTGCCACAGGTGAATGGTCATGACCTCGCATCATCCACTCACGAGGAAGCTGCGGAAGTGTTTCGCGCAGCGAAGGAGCCAATCATTGTCGAGGTATTGCGGCGCGTAGCAACACACAATAACAACATGAAGAGTAAGTCGCCCCCGCCGTCACCCACCATGGTTACCGTGGCAACGCAGACGGAGGAATACACGGACGAACTACTTCTTCCGATCAGTCCGACGTCTTTGTATTACGACACCATCCACAGCCCTTTTGGGTAAGTTGCTCGTAGGAATAACATAGCGCCATCACCTGGAGACTTACTTTTTAATATCATCCACCCCCAGCTACCCTCCTTAACCCCATATCCACCCTCCTGGCCCCCTAATCCCCCTTAACCCCATAGCTAACCTCGGAGACACCCTATTGTATCCATCCATCTGTTGGAACTTCTATATTAATTATTCATTAGACATTGTGTCCCTCTCAAGAAAGATGAATTTCATCTGTGGATACCTGTCTAGTTTCTAGCCTAGGTACCTTACTTACCCTAGCCAGGGTAACAAGAGTAACAGTGAACAGTTTGGCACCACTGTTGTGGAGGAAATCTGAAATGGCATTTTGATTATTATGGATATGGCCCTGTAGCCCAGGGCTGACTGTGATACATTGGACATGCTGACTTTGATGACTCAGAAGGAAAGTTTCCTTCATGTTAGACCTGTCTATACCTGGCAGTCTGTTTAATGTATGTACTGTATCGGTGGTAGTCTGTCTAGTGTAAGCAGTTATATATGGGGGGGGGGGGTGATACATCAAATTATCAATGCATCACTGGCTATTTTTACAACGTCATTTTGTAAATGTGCTTATTTACCAACGTAGCACCAACAGTCTTCACCCATAGCTGCCTCATTGAGAGATTTGCCATTTCTGGCTCTCAGGGCTGCTTTCCCTATGTCCATAATGCTATTGTGATAATGATCACATTAGTTACAACATTAACACAATAGTATTACAATAGTAATACAGCTATCGCAGTAGTATAGCTATTCCTAGTAGTCTCCACTCATTATACACCTACTGACATACACTGACATGCGTGTGTAAAAATGGCTCCTCTCCAGTTACATCAGCCAAGACGGAAGTGCTCATATTTATCTTGCAAGCAACACTTTATTCATTCAGTGTGTTTTCTCTGACAGCTCCACAACTCATCCTTCCAGGCGGATATTCTCATTCTCCTTCCACAGTCCACCCTATGCCCAAGGAAGTAATTACTCCCTCTCAGCCAGGGAAGCAATTGTTCCTCTCCTGCCCAAGGAAGTAATTACTCCCTCTCAGCCAGGGAAGCAATTGTTCCTCTCCCTCTGCATTGGGAAGTCATTGTTCCTCTCTGTGGTCTTCATCCATGTCTGTTTACTGGTCCTTGTTTCCAGTGGCCAGTCTCTCTCTCTCACTCATTGTTTTCCTCCATACCTCCCACTGTGTTTTGACTTCCTTCTTCCTAACCCACCCTCTCACTGAGGTTGTTCACCCTCTCACGGAGGGTGTTCACCCTCTCACTGAGTGTGTTCATCCTCTCACTGAGAGTTCACCATATCAGTGAGGGTTCTCACTGAGGGTGTTCATCTCACTGAGGGTGTTCACCCTCTCACTGAGGGTGTTCGTCATCTTGCTGAGGGTGTTCACCCTCTCTCTGAGGGTGTTCATCATCTTGCTAAGGGTGTTCACCCTCTCTCTGAGAATGTTCGTCATCTTGCTGAGGGTGTTCACCCTCTCACTGAGGGTGTTCATCATCTTGCTAAGGGTGTTCACCCTCTCTCTGAGAGTGTTCGTCATCTTGCTGAGGGTGTTCACCCTCTCACTGAGGGTGTTCATCATCTTGCTAAGGGTGTTCACCCTCTCTCTGAGAGTGTTCGTCATCCTGCTGAGGGTGTTCACCCTCTCTCTGAGGGTGTTCAGACATAAGATCTTCCCCAGCCATGCCTCTACAGTGACATCTCTAATGGAAGCATGATATCCTCTCCAACCATCCCTCACACTTAGTTTAATGGCAGTGAGTTGAGACCGCTTGCATCTTCTTATGTCAGCACACAAGTACGCAGTGGAGTATCAGTGAGCCATGGCTTTTTGTGGCACTTGTAAAAAGTCTTGTGGCACTGACAGCTTCGGTAGATTGATCCATGCCCGATGATCCATGCTTCTGAGTGGAGCCTTTCATGTAGCTGGATCGTTCCCAGTAGGGATTATGGGATGCTGTGGCAGGGATTAAAGGGCATGCTTCCCAGGGAAGATGGGAGACTGGATGTTGTTGGTTACAGTGGGAAGTCAGGAGTTTTTTCTGTTCCCTCTCTTGCCTTACAGCCTTGCCGCAAGTCTGGGTGTACGATCCCTGTTGATGGGAATTAACCTGACACAGACGGAAACAGGCTGTCTTGCCAGGGAATGCAAACCCACATTTCCTTACTGACATAAGTTTGGCAAACTGCAAGCATGCTCTCATACAGTGATTCCTACAGTGAAATGCCACTGTGACAAACATAGGACAGAGAAGATGTGACAGCATGTTATAGGTACAATGTTATGCTGCTCCCTATCACATGGCTCCCTAGTATCAATAGAGATCGAAGGAACACTCAGGTTTGTTCCCACATTCTGAGGCTATTTCTGCCCTGATGAACCAGCCGACCTGCAAGATTGTGCTATGAATAGGCGAGTGGTCAGTAGCCAGTCCAAACACAGGTCAATGCATCAGTGGACATGTAAACAACACTGATGGACAGTGCCAGCAAGGTAGGATAACAACACTTCAGGTACTACCCCAAATAGCCTAAGCCACCCTGGTGTTCAGCCATGAAAAATTTATCACTTACCTGTTAAATATGTCTACCGTGAAATGGCTGAGTTCACGGGTTCTAGGATTTCTAGGTACATCTTACCCTGGGGTTGTTGTTACCACTGAATATAGGGACAGTATCAGAGGGTGTTTGGGGGGCAGAGATAATACCCCAGGGAGAGGCTGAAATAATACCCCAGGAGAATCAACTGGACTAAACCATTGACTAATATTTTTACTAAGTGATACTGTTATTAAAAATGGTAATTACAGTTTCAAACTTGAATAAACTAAATATGCCAGTTGTGTAATGTTCACAACAGCTTATAATTCAGTGTATACAAGAACATAATCAGCAGACGCCCATGGTGAATTGAATGTAAAACAAAGTAATTACCAAAATAATAATGTAATTTGTGTTATATAACTCCATCCTTTGTTGAATTGAATGTAAAACAAAGTAATTACCAAATATAATAATGTAATTTGTATTATATAACTCCATCCTATATTGAATTGAATGTAAAACAAAGTACCAAATATAATAATGCAATTTGCATTATATAACTCCATCCTATGTTGAATTGAATGTAAAACAAAGTAATTACCAAATATAATAATGTAATTTGCATTATTTAACTCCGTCACATGTTGAATTGAATGTAAAAAAAAAGTAATGACCAAATATAATAATGTAATCTGCATTATATAACTCCATCCTATGTTGAACTGAATATAAAACAAAGTGATTACCAAATATAATAATTCAATTTGCATTATATAACTCCATCCTATGTTGAACTGAATATAAAACAAAGTGATTACCAAATATAATAATTCAATTTGCATTATATAACTCCATCGCATGTTGAATTGAATGTATAACAAAGTAATTACCAAATATAATAATGCAATTTGCATTATATAACTCCATCCTATGTTGAATTGAATGTAAAACAAAGTAATTACCAAATATAATAATGCAATTTGCATTATATAACTCCATCCTATGTTTAATTGAATGTAAAACAAAGTAATTACCAAATATAATAATGTAATTTGCATTATATAATTCCATCGCATGTTGAATTGAATGTAAAACAAAGTAATTACCAAATATAATAATGTAATCTGCATTATATAACTCCATCCAATGTTGAATAAATTAAGTTGGCAGATGGATGGAACAAAAGAAGCCACGTGATAGCTTTTTCAAATCAAATCCATTGTTTGTGTATCATGTGGTGTAATTATGAATTTTATGTTTGAGTTAGCACATTGCTCAGCTGTGAAGTTGTTAAGGTCTTGCAAAGTAAAAAGTCCTTTGTTATGTGTACTTTCTGCCATATTCACTTGGTTGATTCTACACGGGTGATTCCACAGTGCATCACCCAAACAATAGAACAACAACCTCACATGTCATTATTTCTGCATTGTCCACTCTTAATTGGCTTACTACAGTGATACAACCCAGTGCAATTATGACTGACATGTTTGAGGTCGAAGGTCATGGCTGAGTCATGTCGTCTTTGTGACTTCTTGCCTGGAAATGCTGCCAGGAAACACTGCCTAGAAATGCTGCCTGGGAGGAGGGGAAAGTAAATGATGGACACACGTGTTAGGTTTCTCCTGTGGGTGAGAGTCAGCAGGGTTTCTCCTGACACTTAACCTTTGTTTGCAGACCTTGTTCTTTGTGACTGGTTACTTCAATTGTTAATTATTCAATAATCATTTATGAAACAGTGTTGAAACTGAACACTAAAAAAAACCAGTCTGTGGAAGAAAATCTTCCACCGACTGTTCAGGGCGAGTAAGTACAAATCTTCTTGCCCTTTTTGACAATTGTAGACATCTATAATTTAATAATTATCTACTTTATTATGTCTGTTGTTGAACTAAAGTTTCATTCATTCATATAAAATGGTTGAAAAGTAGTGTTTATTAGTATACTCCCCTAGACATTATCAATCAGATGGATTAATCATAATATTTATTACATTATTGGAGATACTCAATGAAAAAATGAAAAATGAGCTGTGCGGTTTCAACAATTACGCTATAATGGTCATTACATTTTTATTTCCATGCAACTGATGCTGTTGTTTTTGCCCTATGCTTAAGGTCAGATGCATATTCTGAATATTTACAATGTCGGACATTGATTTGCATTTTATAGCATCGATCAGGCCTCGCATAGTTCAAGCGATGTCCAATTAAACGTGCAAATGAAATAGAAATCGTGTGGAATAGGAAACTGCGCCGTGGGCCGTTGAAAGCTGCATAGAATTGAGTTGAAAAGGGAAAATTGGTTTCTCTTGGAAGTATGGTTAATGACGGCCGTATTATTTATGATACGTACAGAACGGTTGGTTTCTGTGATCGTTCGACCATGAACCGATAAAGAATCTGGTGATTCTAATTATGAGTATTTTCTACATCTTCTTGAAGTGTCAGCCTCTGCTGACAGAATGACTGGTTGTCAAGCGTTGACAGTTGCTTGTAACACTGGAGGCAAAGGTCTGGTGTCAGATGCCAACAAAGAGCCTTTGTTGATCGGCAGTGGATTGAAAGCTTGAAACTGGAAGCTATTGTTGTGAAATCGCTAGGCAAGGCTGTGGCATTGTCTCTGTCAATCACATCAAAGCCGGCCGACTGTTTTGTACAACTTGGCAGTGGCAGTGGAGAACATGGTAAACATGTCGCCGAAAACTGGTTGCCAGGTTTTCATCTGCAGAAGTTGTCTAGTTTTATGTTGATGTTACAGCCAGAATTCTACATTAAAACAAGGCCTGCAGTCATTGACTGGTGTTTATCTGCCTCAGTCTTGTGTACGTCACTCCCCCAAGGGTCTGGCTCTCCTGCCTTGTAATATATATAAAGCCAATATAGGGAAGTGTTCCCTGATCAGAACCAGAGGATGTTGATGCGGGAATAGCCAGCCTCCCTCCCCAGACAGTCGGGCTGGCTCACCGGGAAATCTGATAAATATTTCCGCTTTCTGGATGTGGTTAGATATGCCAGCATCTGGCGTATGATCAGCTGGTCCTGGGCGGGTTGTGGTGGATGGGTGGGCTACCAGGTGGATGGGCTTTCTTTCTTTGCATTAGTAATACTGCAGACATCCTGATAATGAGGAATAAATTGTACCATGTGGAGACTTGTACAGCTGTAGTGTGACCGGAGTGTTGTCTTGCTCAGATGCTTGAATTTATAAGTTCTGATTGAAACGTCAGTTTTAAGAAGCAGGTTGGATGAAACCGATTTGTCCTACAATTCTGGTTCTCGCTTGTTTTCAACCGTTATAATAGACTCAGAGTGTCAGTAATTTCCCCGTAATCTATTTCTCATTGGTAGGTTATTATCGTCATGAATAATATTCTATTAATTATTGTCGCTGACAGGGTAAATGAAATGTTGATACATTCAGTGTCAACTTCCTCTAATCTTTGACCCTGCCCCCATCCCTGACATGTGGCATCGTTTAGAGGTAATGACCTGTTTTCACCCGGGCAGTCCTAACAGGTGAACTGGCAATGGGCAGCTGAAACGACCCTGAGTATGGTTGTGGAAAAGTAAGGCACTGACCGGTACATCTGGAAAGGATGAATCTTGGACGGGCGGTCTTGGTGGGAAGTTATGGGTCCACGGAAGCAATTACATCCTCTCACTTGGAGCTTTTATGGGAGCAACAGCCTCATCCATGAACCCAGAAAGTGGTTTTCTAGGAGGCTGATTGTCAGGTGGGCTGGCGGCATCTTACTGCAGCAGTCAAGTTCCTTCTACCTGCCTCTTCATTCTCTCATAAAATACACACTCCTTCTGACCTACTCCCACACAACTGCTGGGATCCTTCATTATCTAGCTTTCAATCTTTATTATATTCATACACATTCCCATAACATTTTTTTGTAAATAAAAATTTTGCTTAAATACACTTGAGTGTGATAACAAAAGGTAACACAAGTTACACACTTGGTAAAAATCTGTTATACTTTACATTTAAGTAAGATATTATCAAATTCAAATGGAATAATGACATAACTATAATGTAATTAGCATGTGGTAATTATGTAATTATTACTACATTAATAATGTAATACCAGTAATGTGTTGAGATGACTTCTTCAAGTGCTTTGTCAGCCTAATAGTGACCAGTCTAATGCCAATGCACCAAAGGGAGATATCAGTTGGTTTTATTTGCGTCATTAATAAACTGTAACAAACAAAGGAAGATAAATATAGTAGTTGTTAATCATCTTTTTAACAGTTCCCCTTACTTGAATGATTTACATTCAGTTGCTAATTAGCAGTAATGCACAGTCCCTTTGTTAATAATTAACCAATGGTGTCATTACTTTGCTGGCAAGACCATTACTTAATTGTTGTTGAGTTTGCATGGGTGATTGAATTGCATTAGAGTGCAGCATTTAGAGGTGTCAGTGTAACAACATCATGTGATGGAAGAGATGACATCAGCAGGTGTTACAATATCACTTTGTATCAACTCCTCTCTAAAGCTTTGTTCACACTTGCACTTTAAATTGGTTTAGTTAAACCGTTGTAACTAATCCAGTCAGAAAACATACGTGTGAATGTGATTTAGCGCTAAAACGTTTTATTAAAATGGTTTATCTAATCCGCTTCAGAAGGTGGTTTGGTGTGTAAGTGTGAACGCAAGCGTATTAGCTAAACTGTTTTAAGTACGTCACAGTCATGCGCATTCGATCTGGCATCTCGTCGCTTCCTCTTTACAATATCAACAAGATTTTGATGGCATCATGTCTTCTACGGATTAAAGCAACGCAAAAGCTAAAGAAACGTAATTGCACTGCAACAATTGGAATGATGGAGAAGCTAAATTGTTAACTGAGTTGCGTGGGGGCTGCAATGTAGCCATTTTGCTATGCTACCCTGCGCATGTGCACATACCAACTTCCTCCTTAAAACAGTTGAGCTAAATGCGTGTGTGAATGCTCTCAATTTACAAACATAAACCGGTTTAATTAAAACAGTTTAACTAAACCATTTTTATTCTGTAGGTCTGAACGGAGCTTTAGTGACGGAGGACGTTGGTAATGAAACTGATGTTCGTGCTGGCAGTGGCATAAGTGATATTGGTTGCTACTGTTTTTTTAATTGATAAAACACAAAATTTATGCAATATTATGCTTTGACACAGTACATAATATGGTGTTGGTAGACTTTATCGGTATCCTTCGGAAAAGATTCGTAAAGCTGTTGATCCCTTCTCCTTGGTTTGGGATCTACTCCAAGAAAATAACACACCAATTTGGGGGAAGTGGGTGTAAATATGTACCCTGTCTAAAACATGGCTAGCTGCACTTCTGAATAGCCAGTCTTTAGAGGGGATGGCTACTGATCATATAGTTGCATTGATCACTCAGTTACACTGATCACTCACACTAACCACTCTCACTGTCCAGTTGGTGGCCTTAGATAGCTCTGTGTTTGTGCACCACCCAGCCCATTGTTTGACAGAGTGGCCGAGTCTAGTTGATGGCCTGTGCAGCCAGGCAAGAAAGATAAATATTTCATCAGTTTAGCTAATTACAAACTTGTGTGAGGTGACTGTCATGTGATTGTGTGAACAGACCAGTGTATGCTGAGTGCCTCATTCTCGTTCACACCCACCACAAACATCTTCAATACAACTGTCATTGTTGACTGAGGCTGATTGAGGTAATCCAACGAAGCATGAAAACAGATCAATGCAATGACGGCTCCCGAAGAATACATGTAATCACTGATGTTCTTGTATCAAGCAACATCAATGTACTGTATAAACTCGAGTTGAAAAACATGTCCTGATAGGAAAATAGATAGACGTTTCTGCATGAAAAACCGATACATGTTCTATGTATGGTGCAACTCACCAATAGTTATTTTATCGTGCAAGACAGTTACTTTCATTCCAAAATTTGCTGCTTCCTATTATATATATACCCTGTATATATATATGTATATATATATATATATATATATATATACATACATATATAGAAGATTCCTTGTTCTCCTTACACAGAAACTGTATCATTAGAGCTACTCAACTTGAACAGGACAGGTCCAAAAGTCAAAAGCTTTCTACAGATGTTGCGGTAATTCAAAGAATCTGCATGTTTTGATGTGAAGACTATTTAAGTGTAGATAAACATCTCTGTGATAGTCCTTGAGTCATTCGCAAGAAACAAAGCAAACTATAGATGACCTTTCAACAGCCATTTGATCTTCAGCACTGCCCAGAGGAATCACTGCCTAGAGGTGATGTCATGGCTGTGGTCACTTTTGTAGAGAGTCACTCATTTTAAATGTATTGTTAGTCACACATCTAACCTTAACCGCCTCTAAAGGAAGACCGCAGCACGTCCACTGGTGGAAGCTGGGTGTTTTCTTCAAGTCATCCAGAATCTTTTACAGTGGAAAACTTTTGTTTTACATTTGTTGGGAGAAGGCAGGTGGGGAACAGTTTTGTTGTGGGAATGACTGATTATTATTATATTATTTATTATTTTATGATGATTGGCGGAATTAATAAAAAAAGTGTTAAATTTAGTGACAAAGGGTACTTGCTGTGTGTTTACATATATTTTGGTGACAAGAGATTGCCTTTTTCTTTGCAGGAACCTAATCCAGCCGTCCACAAGACGAGGTGTTGCGTTTGCTACAAATGACGAATTCGGCCTCACAGATATTGAGATGGCAAATGACGTTGACTACAGCGAAGGTTTCTATGATGAGAGAAACAACTTTGAGATGGAATATGAGGTGAGAACGTGTAGGATGGTCTTGTGTGTTGTATGTAGATGACTCTTTTGATACATATATGTTACGTAGACACCCAAGTCAGACAAAACTGGCAGGGAATTAATGTATGCTATTATCAGAGAACAGGAAAATGTACAGCTGTGATAGAAATAAGTGAAAAAATGAGGAAATATTGTGACATTTTGTATTATTTAACGTGTTAGCTGTTTCACTTGTGATATTTGTTCATAAATGACAGAAGCCGTGAAGATTGCTTCACTTCTGCATCATTGGATTCAACAGCAAACAGAATAACCATTTGATGAGCCATCAAACGTGAACCGCAGTCACAAACACCGGTCAACTTTATGATTCGCAATAAAATGACACTCGACTAGATGTAAAGAACGTCAGTTTTAGAACATAAATAATGCTCCCCTGTGAATGCCAATTTTGCAGTCAATATTCCATTTTGTTCTGTAATTTGCTTCTAGTAAATGTCTGCATGAAATAACAATAAACTCTCATCAACAGAGATCGTAAAGTGACGGTGAAACGGCGCATTTATTACATCTTCGTTTCGCAACACTGACTCTCTGACTCTTGATCGATACACATGCGATTTATTTTGTTGTTAGATGCCAGTAGTTAAATAGCTCTTTATACAGGGAAAACAGCTGTCCCGAGGTGATTTATCACTGGGCTACTTTAGAACCTTTGTCTGTGTCACCTGAAAGGAAACCTGATTCCCTGAGTCTTGAGGTATTTGATTAGTTCTAGAGCCTATCCAAGGTGCTCTGCATGTGGCTTTTGTTGTTAAATAACTAAACTTTTTAGGCAGGTGAAAAACATTAAACAAATATGTTGTTGTACTAAGTTGGCTAGACACACCTTTTAAACGATTCTTCCTCCATTGTTGTTGGGTTGATTCCAAACATAATATTTATTTGGAAATTCAGATAAATTTGGGTCCAGTCATAATCCCATGTACATCTATGGTGTATTTTCTTGCAGTTTTCAAATATTAAGTTCATTTTTATTTACTGTACAATACTGAGCAGAAAAGTTTCAGACACAGCATAATTGAAAATGCATAAATTTTTGTGCATGAAATAAACATTTAAAAATATTATATTATATTATAAAAAGCATTTATAGAGCATTTACAAATCTGCTCAAAGGCGCAGACAATCGTAGAGTATAAGTAAAATACATTAAATGACCTAAACATATTAAATAGAAAGGTAAATGAAGATTATTTAAAAGTAGCATATAAAAATTACATAAAATGTCAGTTAGATCAATCTGAATAAAAATAAATATATCTATTTACAAGTGTATATATTATACATAAATTAAATGAATTAGCCGTTTAAATACCAAAAATAATGTGCTTAAATAAAATAAAATAAATACATATAATATGCTAATTACAAAAAATAATAAATAAATAACTGCAACCTAAGTACATAACCGAATGTCAACATTGCACAAATGTCACTGATGCGGACTGCAAAGTTCTTTGAAGGCCTGTCGAAATAAGTGTCTTTAAGAATGATTTGTTGCAATGATAATAAAGATATGATGTCTGAAATAAAGAACTTAGTAGGTGTTACTGCAATCCTCCTTTCGCTCAGTAGTTTTCCCATGACCTGGTTGGGGTGACCATCTCTGTTTCATTATATCCCTCTTGCAGAACCACTCATAAATACTGGGACATGTTAATTGTCAAGTTTCATGACAGGCTCAGAAATAAAAACACAATTTATGCAACTGTTTCATTTCAAGATTGGAGATGAAAGAAAGCACAGATGGTAATCTACTCCCCCAGTCTCCAGAGTTATGACCCCCTGGGGAGGGTGATATTGGGCTTGTGTTGTCTGGGGTCATTATGTGGATATGTATGGTCATGTCTTCATAGTAGATGTCTGTGTCAGATGTACTGTGGCTCTATTGCTAGGGAGACTGGGGCATGCATTTCACTGATTCAGGACAGACTGGGGCGTTTCACTGAATCAGGGCAGACTGGGGCATTTCATAGAGTCAGGGCAGACTAGGGCATTTTATTGAGTCATGACAGACTGGGGCATTTTATTGGTTCAGGGCAGACTGGGGCATTTCACTGAGGCAAAAAAAACTGGTCCATTTCACTGAGGCAAGGCAGACTGGGGCATTTCACTAAGTCAGGGCAGACTGGGGCATTTCACTGAGGCAGGAAAGACTGGGGCATTTCACTGAGTCAGGGCAGATTGGAGCATTTCACTGAGTCAGGGCAGACTGGGGCATATCACTGAGGCAGGAAAGACTTTGGCATTTCACTGAGGCAGGGCAGACTGGGGCGTTTCACTGAGTCAGAACAGTCTGTGGCATTTCACTGAGTCAATGAAGATTTAATAATTTCACTGAGTCAAGGCAGAATGGGGCATTTCACCAAGGCAATGCAGATTGGATCATTTCACTGAGTCAAGGCAGAATGGGGCATTTCACTGAGTCTGGGCTGACTGGGGCATTTCACTGAGTCAGGACAGACTGGGGTATTTCATTAAGTCAGAACAGTCTAGGGCATTTCACTGAGTCAGGGCAGATTGGATCATTTCACTGAGTCAAGGCAAATTGGATCATTTCACTGAGTCAAGGCAGAATAGGGCATTTCATTGAGTCTGGGCTGACTGGGGCATTTCATTTAGTCAAGACAAGATTGAGGCATTTCACAGGTTGTTTATCAATATATATATATATATATATACATATATATATATATATACAAGTGCCATCTGGAGAGAGTTTAGTGTTGCCTTCTTCACTTGGCCGGGTTCTTGTTGCAGACTACATTTTTATCTTATCTTGTCGCATAAATCTCTGCACAAGTTGTGTTTGATGGGACATGTCTGACCAGGCTCCTTCATTAGATGACATGTGGCTCGGATACTGGGGCCCACAGACAATAACACACAGTCCGTGCCCAGAAGGGCCGCTGTCTGGCACAGCATTAGATCAAAAAATAAGTTTTATTTATAGAGAAAGTGGATTATTTGACATGAAATGAAGAAATCAGTGGTCTGTGGCTGGGAACAGAGAAAGTTGGATCGTAGGCTCAGGTGACAGGCTGAGGCATGGGCTGGTGTGACAGGCTGAGGCTTTCATTAGAATAAACGACTTCATCCAATGTACCATCCATCCATCCTCCCATAAGTCTGCTTCTGGTCAAGCTTCTGATGCAACGATCAGAAACAAATGTGTTTTATGAAACATGACCAATGAATCACATGGAATAAAAACGTAAATGTTGGAGAATCTGCCTTCCCTTATACTGGGATCTGGGAGTTAGGCCAGAAGAAGGAAGAGGAGGTTAAATCTTGTGTTGAAGACAGCATCAGTCATGACCACTGCGGAGAATGTTTGGAGCCAGATGACATAGAGCAGTGCCTGGCTTTTGTGCGCCATGAGTTTTGACCAACTAGAAGTAGTCCAGAGCAGTCTCTCACATGAAACAAAACGTAGGTCTTAAAACAATGATTTAAGTATATTATTCAGATTGGGAAATTTGTAGGGGCAGTTTTCTTGAGAGAATCAGAAAGTGAGGCAGCTGCACGTGAACTGGGAAAGTTAGTTTTCCCTTGGAGATGGGATCAGTGAACCTAATAAACAAAAACAAGGGTGAAGATGAAAGGGTGATCAGTAAGCAGTACGTCTGCCGTTCCATCTACTTACACTGCATGTCAAAAGGCACATAAAACAGTGAAATTATCAGTGTGCACTGCCAGCATTAGCCAACCAGTTACACCAGACAGCTGATTGAGTGCAGAGAGTGAGCCCAGTTGCATTCATCCAGTGTTAGGTACATCAAAGAGGACTGGGGATCTGTGTCATGTTTGGGCGGATCAGAGGCTGTCAGGTAAAAATAGAGCTCCCTTTTACCCTGGTTGAGAAACCTATTGAATATCTTGCACTGGCTGTCAGACACTGGTGTTGGGTGATCATTTAGAAACACCATTTCAATCCAACTGTACATTCCATTTATCTACACAGAAGAATTAATTATGTTGACATTGTCATGCACAGGAAGTATGTCTTAGTCCTGACTTAGCACGTAAGTAGATCTGACCCAAGTTGTGTGTTTGAATCCAGCTACTAAACTACCAATTTCAACAAAGAATATGTTATTTAATTTACAATAAATATTGTTTATTTACTCATGTAATCTTGTATATTTCACAAGTATACTTGTCTGTTTCACAAATAGTATTTTATATTTTGCTAAATTAATAGTATTTTATATTTCACAATATTAATAGTCTTTCTATTTCACAAGTAGCTATATAGTCTTATATATTTCACAAGCAGTCATATCTATTTCACAAGTAATCTTGTCTATTTCACAAGCAGTCTTACCTATTCACAAGCAGTCTTACCTGTTCACAGGTAATCTTATCTATTTCACAAGTAGACATGTCTATTTCACCCACTGAGTTTCCATTAAGTTGTCGCAGTGTTCGTGCACCTTTGGTGCGCCGGGTTCCTTTCATTTGTGCCGCCCGTTGCCTGTCTCGAGGCCGAGCGCCGTTCTCAGTGCCGCCAGCGAATCAGCAAAATCCAATTTGTGCATTTATTGCATCAGGACGTCATAGTGGAGCCATTATCGGGCGACAAGTGATTTGGAGGGGACGCTAGTTACTCACATAAATACACTATGAGATTTCATTAATATTGCTTTCTCACTTGGATGTGAGATGACAGAATCTATTAGCATGTTTTCTCTGAGCTGTGGGTCATTTGATCAGTGACACAGTGATGTCACAGTGGTCAGTGACACAGTGATGTCACAGTGGTCAGTGATGTCACAGTGGTCAGTGACACAGTTATGTCACAGTGGTCAGTGATGCAGTGATGTCACAGTGATGTCACAGTGGTCAGGGACATAGTGATGTCACAGTGGTCAGTGACACATTGATGTCACAGTGGTCAGTGACACAGTTATGTCACAGTGGTCAGTGACATCACGGTGATGTCACAGTGGTCAGTGACACCACAGTGATGTCACAGTGGTCAGTGACACAGTGATGTCACAGTGGTCAGTGACACAGTAATGTCACAGTGGTCAGTGATACAGTGATGTCACAGTGATCAGTGATGTCACAGTGGTCAGTGACACAGTTATGTCAGAGTGGTCAGTGATGTAGTGATGCCACGGTGATGTCACAGTGGTCAGTGACAGTGATGTCACAATGGTCAGTGACACAGTGATGTCACAGTGGTCAGTGACACAGTGAGTCCACAGTGGTCAATGGCATAGTGATGTCACAGTGGTCAGTGACACAGTTATGTCACAGTGGTCAGTGATGCAATGATGTCACAGTGATGTCACAGTGGTCAGTGACACCACAGTGATGTCACAGTGGTCAGTGACACAGTGATGTCACAGTGGTCAGTGATGTCACAGTGATGTCACAGTGGTCAGTGATGTCACAGTAATGTCACAGTGGTCAGTGACATCACATTGGTCAGTAGATGGTAGTGGATCAACAAGCTATACATTTAAAAAAATTAGGGGGTCAGCAGATGCTAGTGGGTAGTAGTAGTATATATTAAGTTATATGTCCATTCCACATTTTTTTTAAACTCTCATCCACACCTCAATCATATTCTTCCCCCTCCACTGCCCTTCCCCCCCACCCTCACACCATTCATCTGTGTCCCCGATTCCCACTTTACATTTTCTCTGTTCCTTTCATTTCATCCAGCTACAAATCAAACTTGTTGTAATTGTCATAATTTGTTGTTCCCGCTTAATGGGAAACCTGTATTCACTGCATAGCAGTGCACAACTCACATATTCCTCCAAATGTTAATTGGTTTTCCCTTCCCCTTGATTGCTTCCATAAGAATCCCTCCTTGGAATGTTGATGAATTGGGAATTAGCACAATTTATCAAAGCGCTCTCGCTGCGAGAAGTCTGGAAGGAAGCAGACTAAATTGGCCTGCGAAAGACAAGTCAGAAAATGAATGTCCTATGTATGTTTCTCATCACAGCAGTTGGCGGATCACGCTGGAATCTTATGAGTTTTCCTATAAGAAATTAGTGAAATTAATGAGTTAATCTGAAGATGGTTTGTCATTCTGGTTTGCTCCTGTAGATTGCTGTCTAACAGACGTAGACCGTCGCAGTCGGTGATCACAAAGAGTCTTGGTTGGAAATATGAAGTGGCTAACAAGAATAATGTGCATGCGTGCGTGTGTGCGTGCTTGCATGCGTGTGTGTATGTGCATGCTTGACCTTCTGTTTAATTTTGTTGGTCAGTGTGTCTTATGCTCGTGTGTTCCTGTTTTTGTGTAAGATTGTGTGGCATAAGAATGGGAGGTAAGACTGTTAGGGTAAGACCGTGAAGAGTAAGACTGTGTAGCTAAGACTGTTGGGGTAAGCCTCTAGAGAATAAGACTGTGCAGCTAAGACTGTGGAGGTAACACTGATTGTATTGCAGTATGTCTGTTTCATTAGTTCCACTATTTGCCTGTAGGAGGTGACGTTACGCCGCACTACGAGCGATGAGAAGGTCGGCCTGACCTTGTGCTATGGCTCGGCGGATGACGACGTAACAGACATTTTCATCAGTGAGGTGGAGCCCTACAGCGTCGCTGCCAGGGATGGTCGCATCAGAGAGGGTGATCAGATTCTACAAGTAAGTAGTCTCATTACTGTCCAACATGATACATCAACTCGTGTGCGTGTGTGCGTGTGTGCGTGTGTGTGCATGTGTGTCTGTGTGAGACATGTGTGCATGCATGCATGTGTGTGTGCAAACATGTAAACCCTATACTCCCTAACTATGGCCCTATACCCCTTGACTATGACCCCATACACCCTTGGCTGTGACCCCGCACCTCCTGACTGGTCCCCTACCCCCTGATTGGCCCCACAACCCTCCATGGGTAGGTGAGAAAGCCGCAGTGTCACTTTGAAGATGGCCACTACAACCACTAGCATCATGGTGGACACAGCAGAATGTAGTGCAGTCATGGGTAAAGGCATCCCTGTCTACAACCTCGTCTCACTGCCCAAACGAGGCAGGCAGCTTATCGCAACAGAACACTTGTATTGATGCGTTCCCACCAGACCTGAGAGCGTTCTGTCTCAGTCATGTTGTAGTTTGTCATTGTTGTTAAACTGGCATCCAGTGGATCTGATTGCTACTAACACAGCAGAAAGTAGGTCTGTCGCACATTCACTTTGATTTAAATGCTCATATTGCGTACTTCTTTACTTGAAGTGACTGTATAGTATTACTTGATTATCTGCTCAAATATTTATAATTTTTATACTGTATATGATAAAACAACATGTGGCATGATTTTGTTTTAGGCCTCCTTTTTTTGCTGAAAAAATTAAGTGTCTACAACTGTGACCAATATGATAATGCTCTATAATTTTGGAGGCAACGATGTACAAACTTTACATAAAATGACAGTATTATGGGTTCACAGTACTGTGTACTCTGTGAGTCAGCCGCAGGTGTCTTGGTGTGAACATTAATCTCCACAGCTACAGATAAAAAGAGCCACTGTGCTAATGGGTTTGAGAGAAGTAAACATTTCACTGGGTAAAGTATACTTCCAGGCTCAGATAAGTAAAGCATGATCTACCAGCTGTTGCCAAGCTGTTGCTTTATAAGAAGGAGGGATTTCACAGTGGACTGTGATCATTGTGTGTAAAAGCCAATGATGTGCAGAATTGTCTTTCTAGTAATTCTGATTAATTATATATAAAATGATGTTTAGTTAATGTGAATAGGTATGTCCTTGGAAACTAATAAATGTTCTCATACCATATGATTGTAGAAGTATATAAACATGAGTAGTGGCAGGTAGATAGTGGACACTGGTTGAGCTTGAAGGATGGAGTTGACAGTTGGGCTTAACTGTTGGGCTTGATGGTTGGGTTTCGTGGTTGGGCTTATCGATTGGGTTTGGGCTTGATGGTTTTGTATGATGTTTGCTTGATGGTTGGCATAAAGGTTTGGCTTTGATGGTTTAGGTTGATGGTTGAACACGATGTTTGTACTTGACAGTTAGGCTTGGTTGTTGAGCATGTTGGTTGGGCCTGATGAATATTTTGACACGTGCTATAACTGGTGGGCAGATAGCCAGGCACAGAGCAAGGTGTAGGCAGGTGTATAGGCCTTGTGCCTGCACTCTGTAGGCATGACACAGGTATTGGGCAGGTATTAAATGGAGGTGCAATGCCTGCATTGCACCTCCATTTTGCTGCTAGTTATCCACTTTCTGCGCATAGAATCACATCAGTTGATAAGCGTCTAAATGCTCTCCATGTACTCAGTGAAGGTTTCATTGGCTTGGCGCGAATGGGATGATTTAACAAAGGACGTCAACAACAACTGTCTGCAAGGGTTAATGGTGTCCCTTGCATGCTTTGATGTACTTGTAGACATAACTAGCTGGAACCTGCCCATCAATCCATTACTGCTCTCCCCGGAGCCTTGATACACATTTGATTATCGGCCTGAACAACAGCACCGATTTCCCGGCCGATTGTGCATGCATGTGTCGCCATATTGATTTCTGTGTGCGCAGTGCTCCATCAGGCTGTTAGCGATCGTAATGGACTGGCTGATGTCTCAGTGGAGAATACACGGGCTTACTCGGTCTTACAGGAAATGAATTGCTTCTTTCTGTTGGGTGTCCGTCAGGAGATTACTGCTTTCGCTCGTGGTGTTTTGCCATCGAGAGAAGGTGACACGAACATGTGGTCATTGGCTGCAATCAGTAATGTGTCTGTCATTGACACTATATCATGGTGTGTCAGTGACACTATCCATCATAGTGTCTGGTGCTGACACTATCTGTCATGGCAGCTCTAGTGTGATTGTCATATGATCTATATTTCACATGTCCACACCTACCACAGGGAGCTTTGCTCCTGTACAAGTCAACAGTTCTTTTGCACATCTTTTTTCCAAGTCAGTTAGTTACCTTTCTCTGTTTCATCAGTCTCAGAAATCCCACAGGGAGGATTCTCCCACAATGAATGCCTCACACCCTCTTAATAGGCACCTGCACAGTGAGGGTAGTACCCCACCAGGCCCCTTCCACTGTCTCGGTTGGTTTTTCCTACTGGCTACCCCTCCAGTGGGGACAAATGGCTAGTGTGTCTCCACTGTTTGTGTCAATGGATTGACAAAGAATGGAAATGTTCTGTGCAAATGCTGATTTTCTAGTAATATTACATGCAGTCACCTGCCACCTGTACAAAAGCAACATTCCATCACACCTGGATTGACATGTGACTACATGTAATACTAGAGAATCAGCATTCGCACAGGGCATGGCCATCAAGAAACCAGCAGCTCAAATTTGCATATACACAGTGCTGTGAAGTTGAATGTTTTCTGCTGACCTGAGACTATTGATGGTGGCTGTGACAGCAGGGTGCATGTGTTGCCAGCTGCACTATGTGGGACTCGGGCAAACAACCTTCTGTAATATCTTTATTTATGATAATTACATAATTCCTCCTGAGGACTTTTTGCTCCAGTTCAACTCCTTGTGACTTTTTGTTCCAGCGCAACTCATCCTTGTGACTTTTTGCTCCAGCCCAACTCCTTGTCACTTGTTGGCCAGCCCAACAACTCCTTGTCACTTGTTGCTTCAGCTCAACTCCTTGTCACTTGTTGGCCAGCCCAACAACGTCTTGTCACTTGTTGCTTCAGCGCAACTCCTTGTGACTTGTTGGCCAGCCCAACAACTCCTTGTGACTTGTTGCTTCAGCTCAACTCCTTGTCACTTGTTGGCCAGCCCAACAACGTCTTGTGACTTGTTGCTTCAGCTCAACTCTTTGTCACTTGTTGGCCAGCCCAACAACTCCTTGTCACTTGTTGCTTCAGCTCAACTCCTTGTCACTTGTTGGCCAGCCCAACAATTCCTTGTCACTTGTAGCTTCAGCTCAACTCCTTGTCACTTGTTGGCCAGCCCAACAACTCCTTGTCACTTGTTGCTTCAGCTCAACTCCTTGTCACTTGTTGGCCAGCCCAACAACGTCTTATGACTTGTTGCTTCAGCGCAACACCTTGTCACTTGTTGGCCAGTCCAACAACTCCTTGTGACTTATTGCTTCAGCTCAACTCCTCCTCTGGTCAGTGGATCTGGCTGAGGTGGCCATTAATCCCCTCTCAGGACTGTCATTTGTCACTTAGTCTGCATCATCTGTCTTCCTGCTTCACTTTGTTGCTGCTCAATAATTCATGACTAAGAGGGACATTTGACGGTAGATCGCTATGGAGGGATATTTGATGGTAGATCACAATGCATGGACATCTGATGGTAGATCGCTATGGAGAGACATCTGATGGTAGATCGCTACTGAGGGACATCTGATGGTGTATCACTATGGAGGGACATCTGATGGTAGATCGTTATGGAGGGACATCTAATGGTAGATCGCTATGGAGGGACATCTAAGGGTAGATCGCTATCGAGGAACATCTGATGGTAGATCGCTATAGAGGGACATCTGATGGTAGATCGTTATGGAGGGACATCTGATGGTAGATCGTTATGGAGGGACATCTGAGGGTAGATCGTTATGGGACATCTAATGGTAGATCGCTATGGAGGGACATCTAAGGGTAGATCGCTGTAGAGGGACATCTGATGGTAGATCGCTACTGAGGCACATCTGATGATAGATCGCTATGGAGGGTCATCTGATGGTAGATCGCAATGGAGCGACATCTGATGGTAGATCACTATGGAGGGACATCTGAAGGTGTATCGTTATGGAGAGACATCTGATGGTAGATTGCTGTGAAGGGACATCTGATGGTGTATCACTATGGAGGGACATCTGAGGGTAGATCGTTATGGAGGGACATCTGATGGTAGATCACAATGGAGTGACATCTGATGGTAGATCACTATGGAGGGACATCTGAAGGTGTATCGCTATGGAGAGACATCTGATGGTAGATTGCTGTGGAGGGACATCTGATGGTGTATCACTATGGAGGGACATCTGATGGTAGATCGTTATGGAGGGACATTTGATGATAGATCGCTGTGGAGGGACATCTGAAGGTGTATCGCTATGGAGAGACATTTGATGATAGATCGCTATGGATCGTTATCTGATGATAGATCGCTATGGAGGAACATTTGATGGTACACATTGGTTGTATAGGACAAGATGAAATTGCTATACATTCTTCAGGATAGTTAATTTCTATGCAAATTAGTTCTTTTTGACATATTGAATACATGAATGTTTACCTTGTAGATTTGTAGAGGATTTCGTCTGTGTAGCACACAAACTTCTTCAGTACATGTGTGACACCATCGTACGTGTGTGACACCATCGTACGTGTGTGACACCATCGTACGTGTGTGACACCATCGTACGTGTGTGACACCATCGTACGTGTGTGACACCATCGTACGTGTGAGACACCATCGTACGTGTGTGACACCATCGTACGTGTGTGACACCATCGTACGTGTGTGACACCATCGTACGTGTGAGACACCATCGTACGTGTGTGACACCATCGTACGTGTGTGACACCATCGTACGTGTGTGACACCATCGTACGTGTGTGACACCATCGTACGTGTGTGACACCATCGTACGTGTGTGACACCATCGTACGTGTGTGACACCATCGTACATGTGAAGCAAATAAAATAAGCCATATGAATCATATATCAGAACATCAGTCAACCGAGACGAGGGGAATTATGAACTATCTCACATGTATAATGACGTCATATGCCACATGTACTAAAGAAATTGGTGTGCTACATCGACAAAAGCCTCTACAAGTTAAAAATGTACGTATTAGATATGTGTAAAAGAACACATTTGCATAAACAAAATGAAAGTGTGCGTAGTTGACTGTTGTGTGTTCTTTGTTGTAGATCAATGGCGTAGATGTACACTGTCGGGAACAAGCGATCCGCCTGTTTGCCGGGAACCACTCAGACATATCCCTATTCCTCGCTCATCCACAAATCATCCAGGTGAGTCACATGACACCAGTCACATGACACCGTGAAAGGTCATGTGTCACATTCACTCTGACCAGTTAATCTATTTCTTTCGATTCTTCATTGATGGTAAATGTCAGCCTGTATGGAGACATTCTGGGAAAAGCTGCTTTTGTGGACTCACAATAGACCAGGGTGTCCCTGGTGGCTCTGGGAGTCTTCAGTAGTGGTGGTCTTGTAGATGGACTGACCATCTTGTCTTGTAGGTGGTCCATTTTGTAGGTGGACCATCTTGTCTTATAGGTGAACCTACTTGTAGAAACATTATGGGCATATACATGTGATTCTGGAATTCTGTAAAAAAAATAAAACAAGTATGTGTTGACAATTATTTATTTCGCATTTTGTTCTTCTCTTCATATTTGGCTATAGTAAACATTCACAGGGATATCAAAGAATGATCAAAACATTGTCTTTTGGTAACTGTAATCACATAGTTTGCATCATAAGATGGTTTGTTTCCCTTTCCTTCTAGACATAGTTTAAGTTCATCTGAATGTTTGTCATCTGATTGTGTCGTTCTGACAGAATTCAAACATTCCACAAGGCATGGTCCACTTGAAGTTGTCATATCAATGTGATACAGCATCTTGTTATTCAGTTGTAATGTGCAGAATCCAATTTCCAGTGAATACCCCCAGTGAATACCTCCTGGTGAATACCCCCAGTGAATACCCCCAGTGAACACCCCCAATGAACACCCATAGTGAATACCCCCTGTGAATACCCCTTAGTGAATATCCATTCACTGCTTGAACCGCCTTCCATTTGTCTTTTCTACAGTTCGTTCTTTTTTGCAGACCTGTACTTTTCATTTAGCCACTTAACTGGGCCTCCGACAGGTGTTAAATGAATC
This sequence comes from Escarpia spicata, assembly GCA_963995525.1. NCBI lineage: Eukaryota > Metazoa > Annelida > Polychaeta > Sabellida > Siboglinidae > Escarpia > Escarpia spicata. The sequence continues at coordinate 14,687,552 of OZ023205.1, read as the reverse complement.
TGCTAAAGGATCCGACATGTTATATATAGGTCACTTGTCAACTGAACTGACATCTGGCACTGAAATGTTCTTGGTTTTCGTGGTTTTTTTATTCGCAGGTGTTAATATTTGGCATGTCTCCTTCGTCTACTTCACTCTGTGGGACTCTGGCATGGCTACTCTGGCTTTATTCTATGTGCCCAAATGACAGTAACACAAAGATTTGACATAATTGCGGCATGTGGATGTTTTACAGAGCTTGGAATAGTCATAAAAACACATGTGTAGCATTATTGCAAACACATATTCAAACTAAGTTACGTAATCTTCGTCAAAAGTCCATCACTTCCCAGGCACATCCTAGTCACTTCCCCGGCACTTTTTAGTCACTTCCAGATCACTTCCAAGTCACTTCCAATCCCTGCTTTACCACAATTGATCTTACCTTTTGTTAAAAGAAATGAACACATACTGATGTTTGAATGACTGTTGACAAGTCATTCCTTCTGTCATAAGAGTTACAAAACTAGTCCTTCTGAGGATGAGACTACTGGTACAATTTATCACAGTTTTATACAACTTACATGTATTAGGGTTTACTGCAAGAAGTTCTACCAGGTATTTAAAAACATGTGTTTTGGAATCGTTCGATAAAACCCTCGAATTCAAGATCGTTTAAAATCAACCATTGTTCATGAAAGCCAGTTTTTATTTCCATGTTACGAGTGTCACACACACGTGTTGAGAATTCCCCACTGAGAGTGTTTTATCATGCACAAGTGTGCGTGCGACGTATTACTACACAGGCATTCATGTTTTTGTCATCGTAAAAAGTAGCCTCGTTGATTCCCGGCTCGCGTGGAGTCCGTGACATCATAACCCGTGGCACTCTCGACGTGTGCTCAGCCATTCATTGGGTGTGCCTCGTCCTTTTCATCTATCCATTGCTGTAATTGCTTTGCAATTTCCCCACACTGCATTATGTTCCACTGCACGAAGACGTCGTGAGTGAGACTTGCGCGACCTATCTTGGCCTGTAACTCTGTGTTACGCACAATCAGATCGGGTTTTTATTCTCACTTTGTTGAGTTGTTTTGTGATGTGATTACGGCATGGCGTGGACACATGATGGCACACACAACGTGCCATTAGATGGCGCCAGTCGGCGACACGCATCGTATGATATCATTTGATAATAAAAGGCATCCCTGTGCTGCCGGTCGTACGTTAATGATAATGATAATTTGTTCTGTTTTGCTATTATGGGATCTGCTGTTTTGTATTTTACTACTAGTTTCTTGATAGAGCCAGTGTAACATAGATGGTCTTCTTGATAGAGCCAGTGTAACATAGATGGTCTTCTTGATAGAGCCAGTGTAACATAGATGGTCTTCTTGATAGAGCCAGTGTAACATAGATGGTCTTCTTGATAGAGCCAGTGTAACATAGATGGTCTTCTTGATAGAGCCAGTGTAACATAGATGGTCTTCTTGATAGAGCCAGTGTAACATAGATGGTCTTCTTGATAGAGCCAGTGTAACGTAGATGGTCTTCTTGATAGAGCCAGTGTAATGTAGATGTTCTTCCATGTCATAGCAACTTCACCACAGACCACAAATGTATACAGTTTCCATATTCATCTCTCATGTGGAATGAATGTGGAATTATTCATTTATTGAAGTATCAAATCAGATTTACTTAATTAATTACTGTGTACACAGATACAAGTCAAATTAAGACAAATCGTGTATAACAGCATAATAAGAACAACAATGTTAAAATGTTATATAATGTTACAATCCCTATGTTTATTTTGTGGCTAGGTAAATAATTTGTTTACGCATTTCTACATTATTATTATAATAATACACCACTATATATTCAAAAATGACAGTTTTGACCAAACACATTAATGTCAGGAAATCATGTTGAAATTCTTATTTCATCTGATTAAATACACTATAATTAAATTAACTGTAAATTAATTGTTGTCTTTATGAATCTAGATTAAGGTTATGTTTGCAATGATACATCAAACGAGTGAATATAACTGACCTTGACAGTTTGCGTGGCCTACAATCTCCCTCTCCCACATCCTTTCACCCCCCTCCCCCACACCCCCCACCCCGCCTGTCACTCCTTCCAGGTACTTGGTGTCATATCTCACTGTCCATTGTCATGCCATGTCAGGTTGGCGTCACCTGTCAGGTTGATGTCACTTCTGTCAGGGACTGTGTTGTCTGACAGACGACAAGCCTCAGGATCCCTCTCATTACACTGGGCCGCATTCAATTCATGAATAACAGTAGCACAGGATGTGTTGTACTGTAGAGGACACGTGCAGTACTCTAGCAGTACACTAACAATACTGTAACAGTAATTTTTTATAGTACTCTAGCTGTACTATAGCATTACTCTTGCAGTACCCTGCAACACTATGTGGGTCATTAGTACACACTTACAAAATCACACAATCACACGCACACACACACACACACACACACACACACACACACACACACACACACATGCATTCGCGCATGCACACAGATGCACACATGCATACACATACATTCTCATATACGTACATGCACTCACAAATGCACGCATGCACACACAGAGGCACACACTCATGCACACAGACAAAGTAATGTTTCTTTCAGGTCAGACCAGAATGTTGTACAACCAGTTAATTACTAGGAGCATTATCTGCAGTTGTGGATCTCCATCAAGATAGTACAATACTTTCAATACAGTACGCTGATTCCCCATGAAATATATAATTGTTTTGTAAGTTTTTCTTTTGAAACGTGTATGTGTTTTTTATGATAGTGAAAAGTAGAAAACAATGAAAATCAGCTGGAACACTTATAAAAAGACAACAATTCCATGACACGAAGGTGATCAATATCTCCCATTTTAAACATGCATGTGTTGGCTACAAAAGCTTCACTAAAATCAAGCGTGATTGGTGATACAACAGATTGATTTACTATGACTGCAGGTATATACAGGCCAGTAACACACAGGAAGTGACATCATCAGTTGGCTTGTTGCCTCCACCAGATTCTCCTACTCATATTGCCTACTTTGCCAGATGCCATCTATTTTCATTCTGTGGTTCTCAAGTCAGAAGTCATTTGTCAATTAGGTTCTTCCTGTTACAACACTGCTAAATAAATATTGCAAGGTTTGCATCTCAGGGGGGACATTTTTCCTTTCTGCAGGGACATTAGCCCTGTCATAATGGCAGGGCTACCCAGTCCCTCCGGTCGAATCTTCTGCTATTGATGGTATTTTCACTAAATTACTTGCACTGGCTGATTTCACATCAATCTGCAGTGACTGGGAGTTTGATAGGTGTGAATGTTTCTTGAATTAGTCTCCGCATTTCTGTTAGTGAAGCCATTTATCCTGTTTAGGTGCAGACGCTCGATGCAGACGTTCACAGCTTTCATAAAATGGGTAGTCGATGTGTTATGAATATTGCTTATGTTCCAGATGGATGATGGTTTCACGGATGAAGCAATAAATGCTCCTTAAGTTCTAGATGGATGAAGGTTTCATGGATGAAGCAATAAATGTTCCTTATGTTCTAGAATCTATATGGATGAAGGTTTCATGGATGAAGCAATGAATGTTCCTTGTGTTCTAGAATCTATATTGATGAAGCAATGAATGTTCCTTAAGTTCTAGATGGATGAAGGTTTCATGGATGAATACTAAATGTTCCTTAGGTTCTAGAATCTACATGGATGAAGGTTTCATGGATGAAGTACTAAATATTCCCTATGTTCGAGAATCTAGATGGATGAAGGTTTCATGGATGAAGCAATAAATGTTCCTTATGTTCTAGAATCTACATGGATGAAGGTTTCATGGATGAAGTACTAAATATTCCCTATGTTCGAGAATCTAGATGGATGAAGGTTTCATGGATGAAGTACTAAATGTTCCTTATGTTCTAGAATCTAGATGGATGAAGGTTTCATGGATGAAGCAATAAATGTTCCTTATGTTCTAGAATCTAAATGGATGAAGGTTTCATCGATGAAGCAATAAATGTTCCTTAATTTCTAGATGGACGATGGTTTCATGGATGAAGCAATAAATGTTCCTTATGTTCTAGATGGACGATGGTTTCATGGATGAAGCTGCTGCTATGGAGGAACTTCACCTCGATATCCTCGAGCGGAAACATGCCAAGGCCAAGACCATGGCCATGCTTGCACAGGTAGATCTAGCAATCAAGTTAATTTTACTCGTTGAATGCAGATTTCTCGAAAAAAATGAATAAGATTTATTATGTTTTTTATTTTGTTTTTTAAATGTTGTTGGGTCATGGCCATAAACAGATATCCGTCATTTGTTGTGCTTTGGTTGACTCCTGTGTTAGCTCAAACAACTGTTGTTCCTGTCTGATGTTGTATCAGAGTCATGCATTGTCCAACAAGCAGACACTACACTGTTTCTAGACAAAGCCATTTATCACGTTCTTCATTGATTTCTTCTTAAATTAGTTGGCTACAAAACCTGAACAGAGCATTTCCCTCTGATCTGTATTTTGTGGAGATTTTGACTTCTTTCTGCTCATCGTTTCCTGTCGCTGACATGTTGTTGCTCGTTCCTACGCTGGCCTCGTTCTAAGTGCAGGAATGACCTCGAGATCATTCCTAGGCTGTGCTTGAATTCAGTTGAAATCTCATGACACATGCACTCCCTGGGTGTTTTCCTGTCTATGTGTTAGGTGTAGGTTACAAACTACAATCAACTGTATGTACTTTACATGTATTCAGGATATTTAACAAGTTTTGAAGTAATTTAATATCCAACATTGACAGTGTAAGCATTACAGGGGAACATATTTATCATTGATGGCAATATTTGTAACATGTTGCAATCTGTAATTGTTGTTTAAAATATTAAATTAAATAAATTGTATTAATATAATTAACGTAAGTAAACTATGGAGTCGATCAACCAGTCAGTAGATGTTTCTAACACAGAACATAATTAATTTCCGTTAATAAAATACAGCATATTTTGTAAAATGCACAAGGAAGTTGAGGATGTATAAATCAATAAACAGCAGTGTGTTGAAAAGGTTGTAAGCGAATACAGTGTTTAATACTTTTCTATGGTTCCCCCACACACTGGTATTTTTGTTACAAACACATCTAAATTAAAAATCCGTAACTGTTATATACATTTCATACAGCATACAACGTTAGGTTGTCATTTCATACAGCATACACAAGTTAGGTTGTCATTTCATACAGCATACAATGTTAGGTTGTCATTTCATACAGCATACAACGTTAGGTTGTCATTTCATACAGCATACAACATTAGGTTGTCATTTCATACAGCATACAAAGTTAGGTTGTCATTTCATACAGCATACAACGTTATGTTGTCATTTCATACATCATACAATGTTAGGTTGTCATTTCATACAGCATACAACGTTAGGTTGTCATTTCATACAGCATACAATGTTAGATTGTCATTTCATACAGCATACAATGTTAGGTTGTCATTTCATACAGCATACAACGTTAGGTTGTCATTTCATACAGCATACAACGTTAGGTTGTCATTTCATAGATTCTCTCCAGTCTTATGGTATGAACATAAACTGGATTTAAAATAGCAAGGTTGTGCATCATCAGCTCAACTGGCCTTGATGCTGTGACGCATTCTCTCGTTATCCCATAGAATTCCATCTGTGAATGAACAAGTGACCACATCGTGTCAGATTCAGACCAATTGGACATCTAAATATACCACAGAATACCATTTGAATTAGTCGACTGTTGAACTCTCCGCCTCCCGGTGACCTTCAGTGACCTCTCTAGGATGTTGTTTTAAGGTGCATATCCATCCATTGTGAATGTGGTTAAATGCGACAGCCACTGGTGTTGTTCCTCTCCACCAGTGGGCTCTGCCAGTCTTATGTGGTCGCCTTCTCACTCTAATTATAGAATCTTCTGAAAAACCCAAGTACGTGCTCATGGAGGCGTTACCCTCTATGCATGCATTACCCTTGTCAGCACCTACATTTCTAGAAACCCCTTTATTACCCAACAATTGTTGTCAAATACGTGTTGTAATATCACCTTTATATTGACACTTAAGAACACGAGTCAATAACAAGACTAAAGACTAACCGACTGGAATATAGCTGGAGTCAGTTAGTTCTTTTATGGGTCGCAAGATAAATCCAATCCCCAAACCCCTCAGCACACAAAACAAGTGAAATGAGCACCCCGCTATCAGATGCAAGCTGAAGCTATCAGATGCAATGAGATGCCAACACACAGATAGTGACAGTCTTTGTACCACATTCTTGTCAGTCGCACACAACTGACTGCTGCACTTCATTAAAACACTCACACAATAGGCACAATGTTCATATTTTTCTAATAAAAACCATATCAAATAATATAGTTAAGGTGAATTTTGTTATGTTATGGAAATACCATTTAGACCTTTACCATGTTTTTGTGTGGTAAATATTAAACTAGTGTAGATCTGTGTTCAAAGTTAAGTTCCAGCGATATTTTGCCCAAGTACCAACATAGCAATGTCACATATAAAGCCAAGGAGATACTATTTAACACTGACCAAACACCCTGAGCCAAAACAGATGAAGTAAGCAGGATGACAGGAAGCTGATGTGCAGGACATCCTGTGTTTGTTTGAGCAGTAATCGGTGGTCAGCAGTACACATGGAGCAATCTGGATAATGCAGGGTAATTATTGAATAACTTTGCCATTTCTTGTTTGACTTGTGGTATTACATCACACAAAGAGGCTTTGCCCCAGTGTAAACACATATCCCAAAACTGCACCCGAAACTTCCAAACCTCACCCAAAACCCAACACCTCAAATCCGCACCCTAAACATCTATGATAAACTTGCAGCTGAAACCTGCATTCCAAACCCGCACCCCAAAACCATCCCCCAAACCCACACCCCAAACCCCTTTCTCAAGCCCACACCAATTACACTTCCTTCTTCTTCTCCCAATCAGCCTGACTTCATCCCTTGTCTCTGTCCTTTTGGCTTCCCAAGAGTCTCCAAAACCTGAGACACTTCAGATGCAGATTTCCTTTCAGCTGGATGGTGATTTCAGTGAGAAGTGTGACTTCATAAGCCCTGATGGGAACTCAGGGGATTTAAGGCTCAGCCGCTATCACAACATTGATCTAGACCCAAGCTTGTTAATGCAGCCTGTGAACAAACAACAAAGGGTGAATGTGGCATAATGAAGCCTGAAACTACCCGGTCTTGAGTTATTTCACCCTGAGCTTAGCAAGGGACTACTTAGGCAAGTTTCCTGGCCCCTTGTCCACTAAGAAGATGTTGGCTTGAGCTATCAGGAAACCAATGGAACTGATCACTGCTGTCATCAAGTGACCACCACTGTCAGTTTAGCCAGTGTCCAGCTACACTGGGAATGTTATTACTGCCATCTGACCATTGGAACAATTACTGGTATTCTTTGGGAAAGAGTGGTCAACCACTATGGGCAGTGAGTGTTTAGATTGGTAGACAAGCTGTGCCCTGTCAGTGTGAATGGGTGTGAGTAGCTACAAGGGAAGTTACATGCCCAAACTTGGCTCAGTGGATTGACAGCCACACAGGTACTTAGCTGCTTCTGCAAAGATAAGCTCCACAACTGGCTGTCAATGAAGCTTGTGAATGACACTGTGAATGAGGCCTGTCCTTTGCCAGTTGGTGAACCAAGTACCAGTCAAAGTGGTCTTTCACAAGTGAGGGTTCAACTCAATTGTACTTCAAACTCCTTTCATTCTTGTTTTACATTGTGCTGTATTGTTTGTTAAGTGATTACAAAGGCATTGTTTGGCACTGGTGAAGAAGACCATTCATTGGCTTGTGCTCACTCTCAGCACAATAGACTCTCATTGAGTGACTGGCATCACAGAAGGAATATAGGAGTCTGTGGGTCTATCAGACACTTCAGTTTAGTCGGTCACAGTTAAAGCAGCTTCTCTCGCCGTCTCTCCCGACACTTTGTGCTCATTGCAGCCTGTGGCACACAGCAAAATACACGCAGTACAAGATGTGTGCATCAATCGGGGAACTTTGAAGTGAATCTACACATCTGTGCCTGCCGTTCTTAAACAGGAGTGTGATTGTTACATTGGGATATATTAGAGAGGCAGCAAAATGCAAGCGTTTGAGAAGAAAAGGCGGTCTATCTTTCAGCACAGAGCATCAGTCGTGTCAAAGTTGTCACATCTGCTGTGTTGTCAGGTGAATGATGAAGAAGGTGGAACGACTGACACTGCCACCACTGAGAACTCTTCTCACAAGCACGAAAAAGACAGCGGAGTCGGCAAGACAGACGACAGCACCCGCAATGACGAGAGCTCGGAACAGGTAATTATATATGTTATTTACTATAGCGCCAGATTCAATTTTAAATTGTTCGTGGCACTTTGTTGGATGCAAAACACAAGTAAAGTTTGTAAAACTGCTAAGTAAACATGCGTAATCTAGAATACTGTATGCAAGCCATGAGGTAAGACTGATAGAGATGTTGATGGTTGCTGTGGGTTGGTCGACCATGTCCCAGTGTCAACCAAGTCTCTGTGTCAACTTAGGCTCTCTGTCAACCAAGTCCATGCATCTACCAGTCAAGTCATGCATTTAAATATTTCTTAGATGGACAGCAGAATGTTTGTAACTTGTTCTTAGTTGTCCCCTTTAAACATGCATTGGAGGTTTGTATATCTACTAGGCTAGGGTGTGCTTGATCCCAATCACCACGTCTTCCTCTAACTGGTGTAGTCACAACAGAAACGTTGCAAAAAGTGTTTTCCCCATTTGTTACATTTTGTGTTGTGAACATTTTTATTGAACAGTAAATTTGCTGAACTATTTAGTATTTTGGGTTGCAAAACTTTAGCCATTGTAGCATTTGTAATTTAACAGAGCTGTTTAGTCCCTGAAAACAGGTCTTGACATAAACCAGATCAAAAGACAGGTAGAACAAAGTCAACAAATACTGTCTAAGATGCTGCTATTCCAGTTTTTCTCTAAAATCAAACATATAAAACAATAGATTTCAGAGAATCAAATTTTAGTTGCCACTGTAGAGAAACGTATTTGTTCAGATTTGTGTGTAAAGTTTATGATCCAAGCAATAGAACATGTTGTGTTTAAATTAATTATTGACCATGACACCTGCTCTTCTTCATTGCAGGAGCTTCTGGAGAATGATTGCGTGTCGCCCTCTAGTGACACAAAGTTCCACTGCATTCGCCTCGATAACGGCGACCTTCGTTTGAGCAACGACAGTTTCGGATCGAGCGAGACGCCCAACCAGGCTCCCACATCTAGTGACATTTCGGCCGAGCAGTACGAAAAGTTTCGCAAGGTCCTCAAGACCCGCTACCAACCTAATACCAAACAGATTCGCTGCGGCATAGATGTGCTGCCACCTGGTGAGAAAGCGCTGCAACCACACAGGGGGTACATTGTTAGTGGGGAGACACAGGGAGACTCACAGGGGGAGGCCTTGCGTGCAGAACCCTCCTTCCGTAGTCCTCGCATGGTGCCACGCATGGGCACACGTCTCGACTACATCCGCCAGCACTCACTGCAGGAGACACCTAGTGGTGGTCGGTGCAAGCTGTCGGTCCCGCTCTCACAATCAGAGCCCTGCGGTGGGTGTATGTCGACAGTGAGAGACGAAAAGGATACGTCGACAAGTGCTTATAACACGGGTGAGAGTTGTCGCAGCACGCCATTGACGCTCGAACTCCACGATACGACAGACCCTGCTATGAGGAGCCACCACTCCATGTTGATTCTGCCCAATCAGCCGCAGTCGACGAGTGACCCAGAGACAGTTCAGCGGGAACACTGCGGGGTCAGGCTGACGGAGGCAGGAAGCACAAACAGCGTTAGTCGACAGTCGCAAACGGCACAAGACACAAACGACGACGATTCGCTACAAGAACTCTACGCTCAGTACGCAGACGTCATGTACACAAACAAGGCAAACCTCCAACACACCATCATGGTGCAGCAGAAACTGTTCGAGCAGCAGCTCGCGCAACGAGCATCAGTGGTGCCATCTGTGTCCAGCAACGGCAGACTGCCTGATGTTTGCTCATCGATTCCTGCAACGCCAACGTCACCTGTACACATCACAGGACCCGGGAGTCCGCCGGGGATGTCAGCTGATAGTTCGAACGTTAAGATGGAATGGGTGGTGAAGCGGCGTGGTAATGGCTCGCGGTACATCACACGGCGACCCATACGCAAGGAGCTACTGAAGGCTCGTGCTCGTAAGGTGGCGGAAGAGCGATGTGGAGTGACGACAGACGATGACGCTGTCAGCGAGATGAAGGTCGGACGCTACTGGAGCAAGGACGAGCGCAGGCATCACCTGGAGAAGATACGGGAGCACAAACATCGCAAGGAGCAGATACTGAGGCAGAAGATGGACACCTTGAAAGAGGCGGAAGAGATGAAGAAGGAACCAAACATTGTCCAGTTGAGTCATCGTAAGATGATGCGACACAAAGCCAAGAGGACGCTTGACAACTTCGTCACAATACAGGAGATGTTAGCACACGGCAACAGGGACATACAGGGCAAGACGTATAACCCCTTGCTGTCAGTGACAACCGTATAACAGAGGGGTAACACTTAACCCCTTGCTGTTGGTGAATAGTGTGTAACTGCGGCTTGGAGTGTCTGTACAAACGCTGCCTTATTTACACCCTGAACATGTTGCCTCCTCTTGCTCATATTCTCACCCGCACGCCGCAACGTGTCGCCTCTTAGCTGCAATAGGCGGAGCTGTCGGGCTTTGCAAAGTGCAGAAAATCTGTATATAGTTTGTTGTATGTAACTATGTATGTATAAAATAATCTATTATACATAGTGATGTAATTTTGTGTATTCGCGTCTTGCTACTATATATCGTTGATGAATGTGTTACGCATATTAGTAGTGTCTTTATACTGTTGTATGCGTGTCTGTGGTGCGTGGTTATTGCGCTGCCTGCAACGTTCACCCACTGCTGGTGATGACATTCAGTTACAGCGAGATGCCTTTGTTCAAGGTTCACAAAGTTCCTTTCAGATCTACAATGTCATGGGTGGTCTCATTGTAGGCAAACTGATTTAAAAAAACAAGAAGATAGTTTTCGCTGTTAATGAGTGATGGTAAGTGGGTTATGTACTGAGGCAGCGTCTTGCTCTCCAAATGTCCACCAGGTTGAGTGACTGAAGCTACGGTGTGAATACGTCACGGAATCCGTGACTGTGCATTGTCGAATGTGGTCTCAACACTGTGTTACACATTGTTAAATTACAGGGTATTTATTGTATCTGCTTTGAAGAAACGAGTCGGTTGGTTCCATCTCAATGAGCAACTGATATTGTCCAAAAGCGAATGATATTATTTTGTTTTCATGTATTGTGAAGTAGGCATCACGTACATGCACGTTTTCTAGGTCAGTATGTGTCACATACATCAGCACTACCTGGTCCGATTGTGTCATGTACAGGCGCACTATATAGACCTGTGTCACGAACACATGCTCTATCACAAACAAAGCCCAAAGTTGGTGATCTCCAGTTTGTCTACACGTATTGGAATAGATTTATTTGGTGTATGTTGTAATAATAGTGATAAGACATTATCGGATACTTTGCTGACCAGTTAATTTTTAAAACAAGTGAAACCATCAGTTTGATACTTGCCTTCATGCAGTATTGCCTGTGTTATCTTCTACTAATTAGTTCTCAGGTGTCTATAAAATATCTCTAACCACTTAATTAATATCATCTTAATTATGATAACTTCTTATTATGTTAATTATTATACAATAAATGTATTAATTATTTAATATGTTTATTTAGTGAAATAGCAAATTGTAAAAATAACATGGTTTTTCTAAATAAGTTCATCTTCTTTTCATAAGTTTTTTATTTGTGAAAGGACGAAATATGTTTAAAATATTTATAGAATGATTGCAAACTGACAGGCCATTTCAGAAATATAGCCTGGAATGTAGTTAAATTATAATAAATTACCTGATGAAAAAGTAATTATGGTACGAAATGAATTGAATATAATACAGACATCATTACTTTTGTGAAGAGTTCTTGTATCTATACCATCTAATGTATACTCAGTGTAGTTTCAAGATATATATGTTAACATATATTAGCTGCATTGCCTGGTTCTTGGTACTGTCATTTCGTAGGATGCTGTTCGAAATAAATTATTGATTTATATTTATGAAACCTGTCTTATTGTTGTTGAATACTTGCCTTATGGACATGTATAAAAGCCGGCAACTTATATACACGATTATATATCTACAGGCACACTCATGCACACACTTAAAAACTTGGACGGTTTGGTTCACTCCACCTCGCCTATGTCATTTGGTTCAAGACTCAAACAGGCAGTTGTCATTCTTGATGTCTGCCAGGATTGCACTTTCTTGTGTCAACCCTTTAATAGTAACAATACCCTGCCCTGTGCTCATGTTTTATATGTGCTCATGTTTTACATGTTCTCACGTTATAGGTTATTTTGATAAAAAACTTGTTTACTTTAGAGAAGGATCATCATCATCATTGTACAGCCGTAGTATCCCGTGATTGGGCAGAGGCCTCAGCATGTCGTTTCCAAATCTGCCTGTCTTGTGCCATCCTCTGCCAGATGGTGTCCTTTCAGTACTCGTCTAGTTCGTCTCTAGAGAAGGATACTCCAAAATAAATGTTCAGCATACTATTGTAAACCTAGATAGGCTTTGCTGCATAGAATTTGATCCAGATCATCGAGGTTTTCCACTAACATTATTTTAGTAGTGTAAAATAGATATCAAAAAGAAGTCTTGTCTCACAGTCACACAGAGGGATATAAAAGAATGGAACAGATTGTCTGATTGTGTGGGTGTTAGCATGAACATGTTTAAAACAAAATAGACAAATACCTCATAAGGTATACACATGGATACACACATATATACATATACACAAAAAGGCTGGACATTCGATAAGCCAAGCCCAAGGGCATTCTTGTTCAAATGTTTTTGGGTGGCAATCTGTTACTAATGGTGTAGTGTAACGTCAGTGCTGCCACCTGGTGAACAACGTGTCAAACGTTGTGCCACCTGTCGATCACGAGTCATAACGAGGACGTCGTAGCCTGCAACTTTATAACTAAGTAACAGCCAGAATGGCAGCTAGACTATTTGACATAATTACATTATAATATAAATAAAAACTCAAACCAAAAAGTAACATATTACACAGCAACTTATTTATCATACCAGGCATATAATGATAAGTTAATATGAGTACATTTTAAAGGTTTTTAAAAGATGAATAGTTACATGGCCATTACAAATTTACTTAATATTCCAAACAATAACAATTCCAGGATTTGAATTTCAATTCCACAGATTCAAAGTCCAATTACAACGCTACTCAAATTGTGGGCTAACAGTATGTTTATCGCAACAGTGAAAAATACAGTTCTCTCCTAGGCAGGCATCCAGAGACTTGTTACAACAGACATAAGGCAGAACAAGACATAACAGTAGATTATATCCTTTTTATTTCAAAATTAACTGTTACAATAATAAGACTGCACAATTAATGAGCAGGATTTGTATTCCACATTTAACAAACATGTGAAATCCTGCTTACCATTTCACTCTACACGTTTAATATAATAACAGAAGTAGGAATAATTGTTTTGTAAATATTACAATGAGCCTGAATATGTGAAATAATTTCAGAAGTGAATCAACATGAAGCATCCACAATTCCCAGTACATTTATATACAGTATGTTAACACATTCAATATTATAATGTATTAAAAGTTTCTATTTCACAACAATTTCATCATCACTCACCTTTCATCGTTACATCTCACCCTCCATCTTAGCATTTATTACTAGTCATGTGACTCGTATGACAACTTAGCATTTTATTAACACAAACGCAGCCAATCAAAAGAGCAGCTATACATGTATTACAGACAGTAGATAATGACAAACTGTAGGGTAGAGTGGGGTAAGAAACCCTTCATAGGGTTGATTGGGCAAGGAATCCTACATAGGTTAGAGTGGGGCAAGGAACCATACATAGGGTAGAGTGGGGCAAGGAACCATACATAGGATAGAGTGGGGCAAGGAACCATACATAGGGTAGAGTGGGGCAAGGAACCATACATAGGTTAGAGTGGGTCAAGGAACCATACATAGGGTACAGTGGGGCAAGGAACCATACATAGAGTAGAGTGGGGCAAGGGTTACAAAGGCCTGCATTCACAAATATAATCAGAAACATTGCTTAACAGGAACCATGGTACATCATACATTACACGAATAAGTGATTTGTTTACGTGTCAGCACAAGATGATGACAACAGGAGAATATAATCATCATACATTGCATAATCATAGATAGGCCCTGTCAGCATTATCATAAAACACATAATTGCTATGCTAGACAAACTATAAATCAATGCCATCTCCTACTTGTGATGGTTATGCTATTACACTGTAGATACAACCAGTTTAGTTTAAAAGCAGCATACACATCTGATAAGATAAAGTGTCTCCACTGTTATGTAGAGAATCCAAGTGAACAGACTTGTTTGTGGAATGAATTCATGTAAAGTGGTAGCATGATATCAACTTGCTGTGTGTGATGACCGTTTCCTAACGCATACTTTGAAGCACCATTTCATTAAATATTTTGTTGACTGGTTCAATGAAGGACAATTATGTAACATATCCATGATCCTTGGCAAGACCAATACATTTCATGCATTTAATTGTATTAGCAAATTTAGTTTTCAGTTTTATGGAACATTACATGCATGCAATATTTTTGTTGGGAATAGGAATTAATACATTCAATGTACAATAACAAATACACGGAATGGCTATGTCTTAGGTCCACTGCTACCAGATATGTAAATAAGCATTCACAACAACGGTATGTTGGTGTTCAACTGGTAGATAACTTGCAAAAATCATTGATAATTAATAACATTTATCTTACATATATAAAATGAAAAAAGTTGTCGCTCTCGTGGCATAGCAACAACATTCATCTCGGATACATTTCATATAGAATATTTCAAACTTGTCAACAAATGTAAACACATTTTTTTTCTCTTTACAATGTATACATATAACATTATGGAAATGACCTGCTATGTGTCTAGAGATTATTACTACAACACATATACTACTATAAACATGATGTATGCATAGGGTAGAGTGGGGCAGGTCACAATCAAGTAGATTGGAGATCACTAGTACAACACATATACCACTATAAACATGATGTATGCACAGGGTCACAATCAAGTGAACATATACAATGCTTCCTTTTTGCTGTATAAGATCATAAGATAATACAAGGTTTACTAAATACATAAACCTGTATTTCACTGTTAAACAATGTTATAATGAGGCAATGCACATGACACTCATGCATATTACAGCATGTTACAACTTCTTGATTGTTTCAGCACTATCAACATTCTTTTGGGAATTACTCTTCTTTCCCAATGTAAAACGTTCATGTTTTTGCTGTTGTTCTGTAAACAATTCCTATCCCAGCATGCCTTGCACCACTGTATGGACACCCCTCACATTGTTTGTGGGCGGCGCAGACTCGAGTGGCTGCAATGGTATGCTTCATTTTATGTGGATAAGTTTATGAAGTTATCTAAGATGAAAAGTACTGCTTACAGTTTTTAGAAAACATGTGCTTATATACAACTATAATTCCATATTTATACATCCAGCATAAAGACTGCTTTCATTGTTTTCACAGAGGAAACATGCACACTTCTTAAAATTAAACATGAACTAGTTTACAAGATTGTATCACATGGCGTAGACACCAGCACCGCTGATAAACTAACCTGTCTTCTGACTGCCTACGTGAAAATCTGATGCCAAATCCCACTGGCGTGTGAAACATTGCTCTGTTACAAAACACAGGCAAACAATCCTACAAGTGATCACGTTTTACCCACCCCCACCCCCACCCCCACCCCCCATCTCCGTCTCAGTACATGTGCCACTTGCGTAGACTCGCTGGTCCCTCTCGCTGCCACTGGGTGGCGCTGATGCATGACTGTTGGAAGACGTCGAGACTGGCAAGTGTGCAGGCTCCAATGTAGGCGGCGTGATAGCGGTGGGGCGACGCATGCACCTAACACAAGTCACATGATCAACACTCGTACACAACCATGTCACATGATCAGCACCCGTACACAAGACCTGCACTCCTAATACGATTCATAATTTCAACCACTTCTGCAACTTTGCAACAAACATTACTTTTTTAATCATATGTAATGCTAGAATTATAATTTAAAAAAATTTATCTCAATATTATGAAGAAGTTTTTTTCACTCCATATACATAATTATTTTCTGTTACATCATTTTTTATTTAAACATGTGAGTATATATCTATACTCACATATACAATATATGACACATAACACACACATCAAATAAAACCGAAAGCACCGAAATTACATCAAAATGAATAGCGATGGGGTGGGTAACTCATAATAATAATATATTTTATTTGGTATAGCGCTACATCCAGTATTGTTCGTGGCACTGCACAACATATTAAAATGCATAAAAATGGTAGAAATGCAATAAATATGTATATGTATATTAATTTAAAATAACTATTAGTGGTAAAGAATAAAATAAATAAATACATACATATTGAATAATGTAGAATTTCTAAATAAAGAAGTAAATAAATAGCAGTTATTCACCAAAATTTAATAATATTAATAATAATCAATCTAGCATAATAACTATATAAAAATGATACTAATAAATAACTAAATATATATGTATGATTAATTATAAATAATTTAGTAAAACATTTGATATAAAATAGTTTACGTGAGGAACAATGAATACACCTGTAATCCTTATATGAATATGATAACTAATTAAAATTGGTTAGTAGAGGGCAGTGTTCATCTAGAGTGACACTAATATGAAACACAAAAGAAATGTGTCTTCAGATGACATTTGAAGCTGCAGCTATGTCGTAGGAGTCTTGATGCCCGTTTGAATAAATAACCATTGTTCCACTAGTGTCTACCTTACTGATCTCACGAGTTATCTGTGAGCATGTGGTGTGTGTGCGTAGATGTCATTGTTTTCGTATGAATGTCTGTGATTGATCATAATGTGAATAACAGTAGATTACTATGGCGTGCATATTTACCTCTACAACTATTGACGAGGGGACAAACTTGTTGAGTTCGAGCTGTAGTCTGTCGATGAAGCCGGGGACCTGGGTGGCACCGCCACTTAGGTAGACACTCCTACAACAACACACAGAGTGAGAGAGTCAGACCGGCGTCTTCTGTCTGTGTCACACAAGAACCTGTGTCACACATGTTCTCATGTCACATATCTACGTCCACCTGGACTGAGTTCTTCCTGAATCACATTCATCCCAACATGTAACGTCTTTATGTACTGTATTGACTGTATGAATTCGTACACCAAATAGATAAATTCTCAGCTGTCCAAAAACATACAATATAAACAAACAATTTTTGGTGTCCAAAAGCAAAGTCATTAAGCACTGTATGTATTTGGATAATAATAACAAAATATAAAATAATAATTTTTTGTATATGTTTAGGGTTTCCGAAAACATACATTCAATACATATAGTTGTTACAGTAAGTTGGATGCTGTATGCAGTAGTTCCAATCTATGCAGTCTTTGGCCAATGCCTCAAATCTACCAAATTAACAAAAAACAAATTTACTTAATTGCTTTGTAAACATTGGGCACGAACCATATAACCCCCATATCCTTGTCCCCCAAGCCATTACCTCCACATCTCCCTGCGTGTGTCCATGGGACATGCCTGCACAGCCTTCTGCACCAGCTTCTGCACCGAGGCATTGTCCATGCCCCACAGCTCGGGGTCAAACAACCCCTCAGGACACTGGAAGCGTCCTACATCTGTCCTTATATTCCTATAACCACACACAGGACAAGGTCAACCATTCACTCAGAATACGTTTAAACTGCCACCATTATTATGTAAATTATTCAGTTTGCTTAAAGACTAATATGAGGATAAAATTATAATTTTCACAAGGTCAATTTAATTGTAATGCCAGCCATTTTAATATTATAATGGGAATTGCAAAATATATTCTTAACTAACTGAGTTACCCGGCATTGCCCGGGGTAAAAAGGCAGTCAGAGTACCAGACACCTCAAACCCATCCCAAATGTTTCCAGCCTACCCGCATTAATAAATGGTAACTGGTCACTGGCCTATTTGCCAGAAATCTCAATCGCTCACCCGTCTAATTCAGTAATTGATGTAACCAGCAACAGCGGATGCTGGGTTGAAATTTCAGCCCAATACATGCAAAACTAATGGAGAAGTGGGTGCACAAACAAACATAGAACAAACTGTTTTATAATATAGATATGTAATGTTCGTAGTTATCCAATATAATGTTTGACACTCACTTTTTATAATACACTAACTTGACGGGCGATAATTTTATTTTGCAATTTTCAGCCCGATACATGCAAAACTGATGGACGTGTGGGTACACATACAGAGAACAAAATGTTTTATAATGTAAATTCAGCTGAAGATTATAAAACAGTTCCCCAAAAAACTGAAAGACAAAGACAATGTGCAAAGGACTACAGATGTTGAATGAGTTTGATAGAAAGGAGTGCAGTAGTTGCATCAAACAAAGAAACTGAAGGTGTGCTTTCAACTGTCAAGCTGTGTCTATGATATTTTAATGTTCCACTAGTTACTTACGTCCAAGACCCTTCAGGAAGGTCATATTTGGCAAGGTCGACCGAGTCGGAGAAGTGAGCTTCGTTGATGTGGTACTTCCTCATTGTCTCCAGGTAGTCGTTTGTCACAAAGCACAGCTGCAGGAGGAACCGGCATGTGTATTGAACAACACCTATACAATTTCTGTTTACCTCCTCTGTAGAATCAGGGCAATGTTCTCAACAATGTTTATGTAATATTCATATAAAATTTATGAAAAAATTATATCCTTCAAGGAATTCCATTTTGGCTTAATGTTAAATGTATCAGTTTACCACAAGTAATAATTCTTTTTGTGCTGTATGTAAGTGTTCGATGTACACGTTTACCACATGTTAAAACTGATTATTAAGAAAACAAACTATTTATACTGAGTGAAATATATTTCTTGAGTATAAATGACACAAATGACACTTATGACACTTGTACACAAGTACTGCAGGAGGCACTGTATTCATAAGAATAAGTATATCGTCCTGTGGTATATATAAACAAATACCATTTGGAATACTAAGTTCCATTCTATCATCACTTCACTAAGACAATAACCTCATACTAATTAATAATCCGTAATTAAACAGAATCTGTCATTAAATCTAAGTAGCTCTTTCTTTGGCTGATAATATAACACCAAGAACATTATTTTCCTGACACTCGGCAAAGGTGTCCTAGTGGCGCAGTTTAGTAGCGACAGTTTTTAGTATTTTAAATCATGGTCAAGGAGCATCATCTATTTTAAAGAGCAAAATCTGGCTGATGAGGTGATGAGACTGTGAGTGGGCTGGTGAGTGGACAGCACCCTACCTTCTCCATGGCGAGTCTGACAAAGTGATAGGACTGTGAGTTGACTGGGTGATAGGATTGTGAGTGGACAGGGTGATAGGTTTGTGTTGTGAGTGGACTAGTGAGTGGACAGGGTGATAGGATTGTGAGTGGATTGGTGAGTGGACAGGGTGATAGGGCTGTGAGTGGACCGGTGAGTGGACAGCGCCCTACCTTCTCCATGGCGAGTCTGACAAGGTGATAGGGCTGTGAGTGGGCCGGTGAGTGGACAGCGTCCTACCTTCTCCATGGCGAGTCTGACAAGGTGATAGGACTGTGAGTGGGCCGGTGAGTGGACAGCGCCCTACCTTCTCCATGGCGAGTCTGACAAGGTGATAGGACTGTGAGTGGGCCGGTGAGTGGACAGCGCCCTACCTTCTCCATGGCGAGTCTGACAAGGTGATAGGGCTGTGAGTGGACCGATGGGTGGACAGCGCCCTACCTTCTCCATGGCGAGTCTGACAAGGTGATAGGGCTGTGAGTGGGCCGGTGAGTGGACAGCGCCCTACCTTCTCCATGGCGAGTCTGACAAGGTGATAGGACTGTGAGTGGGCCGGTGAGTGGACAGCGCCCTACCTTCTCCATGGCGAGTCTGACAAGGTGATAGGGCTGTGAGTGGGCCGGTGAGTGGACAGCGCCCTACCTTCTCCATGGCGAGTCTGACAAGGTGATAGGGCTGTGAGTGGGCCGGTGAGTGGACAGCGACCTACCTTCTCCATGGCGAGTCTGACAAGGTGATAGGGCTGTGAGTGGACAGCGCCCTACCTTCTCCATGGCGAGACTGACAAGGTGATAGGACTGTGAGTTGACCGGTGAGTGGACAGCGACCTACCTTCTCCATGGCGAGACTGACAAGGTGATAGGACTGTGAGTTGACCGGTGAGTGGACAGCGCCCTACCTTCCCCATGACGAGTCTGACAAGGTGATAGGACTGTGAGTGGACCAGTGAGTGGACAGCGCCCTACCTTCTCCATGGCGAGTCTGACAAGGTGATAGGGCTGTGAGTGGACAGCGACCTACCTTCTCCATGGCGAGACTGACAAGGTGATAGGACTGTGAGTGGACCAGTGAGTGGACAGCGCCCTACCTTCTCCATGGCGAGTCTGACAAGGTGATAGGGCTGTGAGTGGACAGCGACCTACCTTCTCCATGGCGAGTCTGACAAGGAGATAGGGCTGTGAGTGGACCAGTGAGTGGACAGCGCCCTACCTTCTCCATGGCGAGTCTGACAAGGTGATAGGGCTGTGAGTGGACAGCGACCTACCTTCTCCATGGCGAGTCTGACGAGGAAGAACTCAACCTCTGAGAAGAAGGCGTACTTGCACTGAGTGAGACAGGAGTTGAGGGCATCAGACACCCTGTGCCCCCCATAGGGCTGGCGTGTCACCCCACCCTCCACTATGTAACCTGGCAGGCACAAGTTAGCAGTGTTATTCTTAATACTACATCAGCAAGACATAAAGAGAAATAGTTTTCTTAATTAAATATTTCATACTTCCTGTAAAGTTAACGAGCTGTGCAATGTCCCTACAAGAATAATGAGATGATGGTTATATCTGCCAGTAAAAGTAACATACAATTATCAATGACAGTAACTAACCATCAGTGACACAAATTTACTGATAGTGACAGAAACTTATCATCAGTAACAGTAACTTGCCATAAGTGATGTTCACATAATATCATCAATGAGTAACTTACCATCAGTGACAGTAACTTACCATCAGTGACAGTAACTTACCATCGGTGACAGTAACTTAACGTCGGTGACAGTAACTTACCATCGGTGACAGTAACTTACAGTCGATGATAGTAACTTACTGTCAGCGACAGTAACTTACCATCAGTGACAGTAACTTATCGTCGGTAATAGTAACTTACTATCAGTGAGAGTACCTTAATATAACTGACATTAATTTACCATCAGTGACAGTAATGTAATGTCAGTGGCAAGAACTTACCATCAATGAGAGAACATTACCATCAGTGACAGTATCTTACTGCTGGTGACAGTAACTTACCGTCGGTGATAGGAACAATCTCGAGGCGTTCTCCGATGTCGACAATAATGCCAGAGCGAGTGTTGTATGAGTAGAGCGCCAGCACGCTCTGGTTCACCATGTTTACCCCCTTCACTCGGAACTCCTTCACAAAGATGTCCATCAGCTGCTCCTTCATCTTGTCACTCAGGTTGGCCGGCATACTCATCATCACCTGGACACACATGGGCATATCATATAACTCATCATCACCTGGACACACATGGGCATATCATATAACTCATCATCACCTGGGCACACATGGGCACGTCATATAACTCATCATCACCTGGACACACATGGGCATATCATATAACTCATCATCACCTGGGCACACATGGGCACGTCATATAACTCATCATCACCTGGACACACATGGGCATATCATATAACTCATCATCACCTGGGCACACATGGGCACGTCATATAACTCATCATCACCTGGACACACATGGGCATATCATATAACTCATCATCACCTGGGCACACATGGGCACGTCATATAACTCATCATCACCTGGACACACATGGGCATATCATATAACTCATCATCACCTGGGCACACATGGGCACGTCATATAACTCATCATCACCTGGGCACACATGGGCACGTCATATAACTCATCATCACCTGGACACACATGGGCATATCATATAACTCATCATCACCTGGGCACACATGGGCACGTCATATAACTCATCATCACCTGGACACACATGGGCACGTCATATAACTCATCATCACCTGGGCACACATGGGCATATCATATAACTCATCATCACCTGGGCACACATGGGCATATCATATAACTCATCATCACCTGGGCACACATGGGCACGTCATATAACTCATCATCACCTGGACACACATGGGCATGTCATATAACTCATCATCACCTGGGCACACATGGGCACGTCATATAACTCATCATCACCTGGACACTGGACATGTCGTATAACTCATCATCACCTGGACACTGGACATGTCATATAACTCATCATCACCTGGGCACACATGGGCACGTCATATATCTCATCACCACCTGGACACACATGGGCATGTCATATAACTCATCATCACCTGGGCACACATGGGCACGTCATATAACTCATCATCACCTGGACAATGGACATGTCATATAACTCATCATCACCTGGACACTCACGGGCACGTCATATAACTCATCATCACCTGGGCACACATGGGCACACATGGGCATGTCATATAACTCATCATCACCTGGAAACTCACGGGCACGTCATATAACTCATCATCACTTGGGCACACATGGGCACGTCATATAACTCATCATCACTTGGGCACACATGGGCATGTCATATAACTCATCATCACCTGGACACTGGACATGTCATATAACTCATCATCACCTGGACACTGGACATGTCATATAACTCATCATCACCTGGGCACACATGGGCATGTCATATAACTCATCATCACCTGGACACACATGGGCACGTCATATAACTCATCATCACCTGGACACTCATGGGCACGTCATATAACTCATCATCACCTGGACACTGGACATGTCATATAACTCATCATCACCTGGACACTCACGGGCACGTCATATAACTCATCATCACCTGGGCACACATGGGCATGTCATATAACTCATTATCACCTGGACACTGGACATGTCATATAACTCATCATCACCTGGACACTGGACATGTCATATAACTCATCATCACCTGGGCACACATGGGCACGTCATATAACTCATCATCACCTGGGCACACATGGGCACGTCATATAACTCATCATCACCTGGACACTCACGGGCACGTCATATAACTCATCATCACATGGGCACACACAGGCTGGTTATATAACTCACCATCACTTGGGCACACACAGGCAGGTTACATAACTCACCCAGTGTTGTGTGGGGTCAACCTTGAGGTCAGCAAACACCTTCCTGATGAGGCCGGGCATCAGATGGATGGCGATAGATGCCTGGAAACAGACAGCTCAGCCTCAGTAACTCAGCTACACAGGTGATGTTAATGTCAATAACAACTACATTTACAAACTGAAGTCTTTCAATATGTTATCACTAGTAACAACGTAGTAAGTGTGGATGGTGGTAATCCCCCTCATCTCAGCTGACTGCCAAGATGAGGGAATGGAAAAGAAAAACAGGGGCAGCAATGAACTACCAGAAAGTCATTAGTGCTGATGTAGCTGTATCTTGACAACATAGTGAAAGACGCTACAGATACAATTAACATTTGGATGTGATAATAAGAACTGCAGAGAATTTCAAACGAACTATCCTGAAGAATGTTCAGTATCACTGCTACCTGGATGTGGAGCATTGATGAATAGAATCCAACCACAAGCTGTGATTCCATCATCTTAGACACAGTACCAGGGAGCAAGAGTCGGGCAGTTGTCACTGACAGACTTGGCTGACTGAGCCTTCCAGTACCTGGTCAATGCGAACAGATGGTCGCACAGGAAACACCAGATTGCCTTCTGTGCGTGCCTTCGCTGAGAGCGCTTCAATGCCAAATGTCTCCGTGCCAGACTCTTTGTGGACAGCAGCCACAGTGGGGAAGAAGACATCTGGCAGGGAGGCTAAAAGTAAACAAGGCTCTCTTAAACACGGAATACAATGGAAGCCCACTATTGATGTAATAAAATGTAAACAATAAATTATATTAAACAGTTAGTAAGCAAACGCATTCCTTCTGAACGATCAATTGTGAATGCTTTGATTTACAAAGAGTTATTTAAAATTCATTAAACAATGCCAACAACAAACATTAGTATTAACTACTCACACCCAGCCACGGAGCCTAACTAACTCACACCCAGCCACGGAGCCTAACTAACTCACACCCAGCCACGGAGCCTAACTATCTCACACCCAGCCACGGAGCCTAACTAACTCACACCCAGCCACGGAGCCTAACTAACTCACACCCAGCCACGGAGCCTAAAACCATCACAGTCTCTCTCAGGTAGGAGAAAGACACTCTAGAGAAGCATAACATCAGAAATACCCATGTAAGTAACTCTAAACAGGTACCATTGTCTTTTATATACATCACCAATTGGTACATCAGAGACCATTGGTCCATGGAGGCGACTAAATACAGAGGCAAGTGAATCAGGGCGCCTGGGAGGAGATACTTTTATAATATATAGGCAAGTGAACCATGGCGTCAGGGAGGAGATACTTTTATAATATATAGGCAAGTGAACCATGACGCCTGGGAGGAGATACTTTTATGATTAATATAGAGGCAAGTGAACCATGGCGCCTGGGAGGAGATACTTTTATGATTAATATAGAGGCAAGTGAACCATGGCGTCAGGGAGGAGATACTTTTATAATATATAGGCAAGTGAACCATGGCCCATTGGGAGGAGATACTTTTATGATTAATATAGAGGCAAGTGAACCATGGCGTCAGGGAGGAGATACTTTTATAATATATAGGCAAGTGAACCATGGCGCCTGGGAGGAGATACTTTTATAATATATAGGCAAGTGAACCATGGCGTCTGGGAGGAGATACTTTTATAATATATAGGCAAGTGAACCATGGCGTCTGGGAGGAGATACTTTTATAATATATAGGCAAGTGAACCATGGCGTCTGGGAGGAGATACTTTTATAATATATAGGCAAGTGAACCATGGCATCTGGGAGGAGATACTTTTATGATTAATATATAGGCAAGTGAACCATGGCGTCAGGGAGGAGATACTTTTATAATATATAGGCAAGTGAACCATGGCGCCTGGGAGGAGATACTTTTATGATTAATATAGAGGCAAGTGAACCATGGCGTCAGGGAGGAGATACTTTTATAATATATAGGCAAGTGAACCATGGCGCCTGGGAGGAGATACTTTTATAATATACAGGCAAGTGAACCATGGCGTCTGGGAGGAGATACTTTTATAATATACAGGCAAGTGAACCATGGCGTCTGGGAGGAGATACTTTTATAATATATAGGCAAGTGAACCATGGCGTCTGGGAGGAGATACTTTTATAATATATAGGCAAGTGAACCATGGCGTCTGGGAGGAGATACTTTTATAATATATAGGCAAGTGAACCATGGCGTCTGGGAGGAGATACTTTTATAATATATAGGCAAGTGAACCATGGCGCCTGGGAGGAGATACTTTTATGATTAATATAGGCAAGTGAACCATGGCGCCTGGGAGGAGATACTTTTATGATTAATATAGAGGCAAGTGAACAATGGCCCATTGGGAGGAGATACTTTTATGATTAATATAGAGGCAAGTGAACCATGGCGTCAGGGAGGAGATACTTTTATAATATATAGGCAAGTGAACCATGGCGCCTGGGAGGAGATACTTTTATAATATATAGGCAAGTGAACCATGGCGTCTGGGAGGAGATACTTTTATAATATATAGGCAAGTGAACCATGGCGTCTGGGAGGAGATACTTTTATAATATATAGGCAAGTGAACCATGGCGTCTGGGAGGAGATACTTTTATAATATATAGGCAAGTGAACCATGGCATCTGGGAGGAGATACTTTTATGATTAATATATAGGCAAGTGAACCATGGCGTCAGGGAGGAGATACTTTTATAATATATAGGCAAGTGAACCATGGCGCCTGGGAGGAGATACTTTTATGATTAATATAGAGGCAAGTGAACCATGGCGTCAGGGAGGAGATACTTTTATAATATATAGGCAAGTGAACCATGGCGCCTGGGAGGAGATACTTTTATAATATACAGGCAAGTGAACCATGGCGTCTGGGAGGAGATACTTTTATAATATACAGGCAAGTGAACCATGGCGTCTGGGAGGAGATACTTTTATAATATATAGGCAAGTGAACCATGGCGTCTGGGAGGAGATACTTTTATAATATATAGGCAAGTGAACCATGGCGTCTGGGAGGAGATACTTTTATAATATATAGGCAAGTGAACCATGGCGTCTGGGAGGAGATACTTTTATAATATATAGGCAAGTGAACCATGGCGCCTGGGAGGAGATACTTTTATGATTAATATAGGCAAGTGAACCATGGCGCCTGGGAGGAGATACTTTTATGATTAATATAGAGGCAAGTGAACAATGGCACTTGGGAGGATATACTTTTATGATTACTATAGAGGCAAGTGAACAATGGCACCTGGGAGGATATACTTTTATGATTACTATAGAGGCAAGTGAACCACGGCACCAGGGAGAAGATACTTTTACAATGAATATAGAAGCAAGTGAACCATGGCACCAGGGAGATTTTTACAATGCTTCAAAGTGAGCATATTAAAATGTAGTGAGTGAGGATTCGAGAGAAGATGTAATTGTGAGACACGTACGTTGTTGTCTGAGGACTCCAGCCCGCACCGAACAACTGCCAATGTCAATGACAATGACCTGGAAAGAAGAAGAGAACACTGACATGACCATGTATATCTGACTATATTTATTAAAAGACCCTCAAAGGCGACATGCATTGACCTTAACCTGAATCACTGATGAACAATCACCAGAGCTACCATGTCACATGTCACATGCGTATGGCATAAAATCTGTATCTTCCATCTCACATGGCTATCTGTAAATATCACACATATTGGCATTTCAACAAATATTAAGACAAACTGGTTTATTTCCGTGCACGTGTTGATATGAAATGTGCTGCCACCTAGTGACCAATGCAGAAAGCGCTTCCACAATATATTGTGGAAGAGCTTTCTCCATTGGTCACTAGGTGGCAGCACATGGTTGTTTCATCATTTATTTGTCCACAGCAAAACTACATAATTATGACGTTGTCATTCTGGTTCACCTGTTTCTTGTGTGGTGGTGCTGCTAGCACAGGCTTGACGTACAAGATGCTGATGTTTCCACTTGTTTGCGACTCAAGCGACTTCTTCCAGTTTACAAACTCTTTGGCCGTCGGACATCGTACTAACAGGTAGCGCCCTCTCTGGAAAAAACACAAACAGCTTACACGGATCTGCCATTGATCAAGCCAAGGGAGTCATACTAAGGCCGGTGTAGTAGGTCAATACAAGGGAGGGTACTTTAATACTTTGACTTGACACAAGGGAGGGTACATTAATACTTTGACTTGACACAAGGGAGGGTACATTAATACTTTGCCTTGACACAAGGGAGGGTACATTAATACTTTGACTTGACACAAGGGAGGGTACATTAATAATTTGACCTGACACAAGGGTGGATACATTAATACTTTGACCTGACACAAGGGAGAATACATTAAGGGCATGCACAGAAATTGTTTGACCTGACACAAGTGAAACTATAGCAATATGTTGTCATGACACAAGAGGTAGCACAGGGTAGTATGATGACCCATTACAACTGACCTCAGTAGTTTCAAAACAAGTTAACTAAATCTAAATGTGGATGGTGGTAACAACCGATGTTTGGTACTGACAACCCTTGTTCCCTAACCACTAAGTCTACTTACCCCGTCATCCACACCGAGAATCCTGTTTCCCAAGTCTTCCACTTTGCCTCCCATCAACTGGAAGTAGCTGTTCGCTTTCTCTTCCAAAGCATTTGTCTGCAACAACCAACATTTCTATGATGTCATGCAGACTGACTACAATTTACTTTCATAAACAGAAGATAGACTTTAAGACTGTGAGTTATTAAACTAGTTCGTTAGATATCCTTGTGTTTCATCAGTTGACATGACAAATGCCTGGGACCAAATCATTCTATAGAGTCAATGCCCACTGTATTAAATTACATTGCTGAATAAAAGCATGTCCACCATTAACAGAATCCCATAAACCTTGATAAAAAAAACAGTATTCCTGTGCTATGATAAATTATACATTGTGCTGCAAAAAGGTTTGTACAGTGTACTTGTCCAGAGTCGATTGCTTTCCACTTTTAAATTGAGTTGAGCATGCTGAGAATGAGTTAATTCGATTCAGATTCTTAACAGAATCAAATTACTGTGGCCCAAAGGATTTTAATTTTAAGTG
Source organism: Escarpia spicata (assembly GCA_963995525.1). Classification (NCBI taxonomy): domain Eukaryota; kingdom Metazoa; phylum Annelida; class Polychaeta; order Sabellida; family Siboglinidae; genus Escarpia; species Escarpia spicata. Next base: position 14,658,799 of record OZ023205.1, on the reverse strand, counting down.
GTAATTTTGAAATATACTTTACATACACGTATAAATGAAACAAATGAAAGGTTGATCAAATACAGTTTTTGCACATGTAATAAGAAACAGAGTGGGTACCGTCTGAAATAAAGACCAGTGTTAGACGGGGTAAGCAGAACAGTTCAATTAACAGTTAGGTCTCACTTACTACTTCATTAACACGAGTCAATGGTGCAGAACTCCCTGTTACCAGAATAAAGTAGACACCTTAGTGTGTGCCTTAACTAAATACATCCACCACATCATCTGTCAAGACATCAACAGGAAATGTTCCTTCTACAGCCCAGATAGACGGCTAGTAAACCAACCAACCAAGATACAACCCCAGCTTGATGAATGACACATGCAGAAATGGTGAAAGGAACCAGGAAATCATACACAATTAGTGTTATTACACTTGAAATCAAAACCGAAAGCGAAACAGAAATAGAGGCATGACCCAACAAAGAGAACAACTGGACAAGCAAGAAATCATAGACATTGCCAGTGGTAGGAAGGGGGTAAAGCAAGCCCGCCAGGAACCGAAGCCATAGCAACAAGACTTCAATGGTATCCTACTTTGAAGCCGAGAATGTCCTCGTCTGCTGTGAAGTCAGTGTCCTTTGGCTTTGTCTACAAGGAAGTGTGTCAACTGGAGTCATGCAATGCTAGTTCTGTGCACAACAACAACTACTCAATGTTTTCAGTGCAGGCACGCTCTAGAAAACATGATATGTTAGTTATGTCTAATTTATACATTCGCCTCTAGACCAATGCCTGGCATTCTCACCCTCTAAATGTGCTAATGTCCTCATTACTCTAAATGAGCTGGTGTCCTCACTCTCTAAATGAGCTAGTGTCCCAACTACTTTAAATGAGCTAATATACTAACTCTCTAAATGAGCTAGTGTCCTCATTATTTGAATAAGCAAGTGTCCTCATTTTCAAAATGAACTAGTGCCGTCATTCTATAACTGAGATTGTGTTCTCACTACTCTTAATGAGCTAATGTCATTACTACTCTAAATGAGCTAGTATCCTCACTCTCTGAATGAGCTAGTGTCCTCACTACTATAAATGCACTAGTGTCTCCACTAAGAATGTGCTAATGTCCTTAATATCTATGTGCTAGTTTTTTCATTCCCTAAATGTGCAAATGCCCCCGCTCTCTCAGCTAGTGTCCTCACTTTCTAAATGAACTAGTGTCCTCACTTATCTAAATGGGCTAGTGTCCTTGCTCTCTAAAGGCACTAATGTCCTCATTAACATACATGTACTGGTGTCCTCACTACTATAAATGTGCTAGTGTCCTCATTATATATATATATATATATATATTAGTGTCCCCACTCCCTAAATGAGCTAGTGTTCTGAGTGTCCTTACTACTCCGAATGAGCTAGCGTCTTCACTGTACTAGTGTCCTCATTCTCCATGTGCTAACGTCCCCACTCTCTAAATGTGTTAGCATCTTTGTTCTATGCAGTAGTGTGTTGACTCCATAAATGCACTAGTATCCTCGCTCTCAGTATACGCTAGTGTCTTGATTCTATAAATGTGCTAGTGTCCTCACTCTCTATATGCACATCTCGACTTCTCTGGGAAGCATTCAGCCATGCTGCAATTAATGCGCGAAGACTATTCGTACACAAATATCCACCACTGTCTATAGCCAGGTACTCATTCATACAGCTGAGTGAACTGAAGCAAAGTAGAGTAAACAAACTTGCCCAAGGTTCGACACCACCGCACAGGATTCGAACCCGGTTTCTCTCATCCGAGAATCCGAAGCTCTTACCGCTATGCTACTGCGCTCCACTAGTGTCCTCACTCTCTCTCTATGCATGCTAGTGTCCACACTCTCTCAATGAGCTACTGTACTAACTCTCTATATGTGCTAGTGTGCTACCTGCTGTGAGGTAGCATCCTCATCTGCTGTGAGGTAGCATCCTCACCTCAAAGTAGTAGAGCTTTCCGTTGAAGGCCTTGAAGTACCTCCTCTTCCAAGTCTTCAGTAGAGTTGCCTTCTTCTTGTTCAGTGGCAGTTTCTCCAAGTATCCCTCCATGTTGATGAAGCTCGATCCCGGAGTCATCTGATAACGCAAGGTACACAAGCTGTCAATGTCTAGTACTGGTAGGAGGTGTTATTTAGCTATGATGTCTCATCTTGAGACAGTTTGTTACACAAGCTGTCAATGTCTAGTACTGGTAGGTGTTATTTAGCTGTGATGTCTCATCTTGAGACAGTTTGTTACACAAGCTGTCAATGTCTAGTACTGGTAGGAGGTGTTATTTAGCTATGATGTCTCATCTTGAGACAGTTTGTTACACAAGCTGTCAATGTCTAGTACTGGTAGGAGGTGTTATTTAGCTATGATGTCTCATCTTGAGACAGTTTGTTACACAAGCTGCCAATGTCTAGTACTGGTAGGAGGTGTTATTTAGCTATGATGTCTCATCTTGAGACAGTTTGTTACACAAGCTGCCAATGTCTAGTACTGGTAGGAGGTGTTATTTAGCTATGATGTCTCATCTTGAGACAGTTTGTTACACAAGCTGTCAATGTCTAGTACTGGTAGGAGGTGTTATTTAGCTATGATGTCTCATCTTGAGACAGTTTGTTACACAAGCTGTCAATGTCTAGTACTGGTAGGAGGTGTTATTTAGCTATGATGTCTCATCTTGAGACAGTTTGTTACACAAGCTGTCAATGTCTAGTACTGGTAGGAGGTGTTATTTAGCTATGATGTCTCATCTTGAGAAAGTTTGTTACACAAGCTGTCAATGTCTAGTACTGGTAGGAGGTGTTATTTAGCTATGATGTCTCATCTTGAGACAGTTTGTTTCACAAGCTGTCAATGTCTAGTACTGGTAGGAGGTGTTATTTAGCTATGATGTCTCATCTTGAGAAAGTTTGTCTCACAAGCTGTCAATGTCTAGTACTGGTAGGAGGTGTTATTTAGTTATGATGTCTCATCTTGAGACAGTTTGTCTCACAAGCTGTCAATGTCTAGTACTGGTAGGAGGTGTTATTTAGCTATGATGTCTCATCTTGAGACAGTTTGTCTCACAAGCTGTCAATGTCTAGTACTGGTAGGAGGTGTTATTTAGCTATGATGTCTCATCTTGAGACAGTTTGTCTCACAAGCTGCCAATGTCTAGTACTTGTAGGAGGTGTTATTTAGCTATGATGTCTCATCTTGAGACAGTTTGTTTCACAAGCTGCCAATGTCTAGTACTGGTAGGAGGTGTTATTTAGCTATGATGTCTCATCTTGAGACAGTTTGTTTCACAAGCTGCCAATGTCTAGTACTGGTAGGAGGTGTTATTTAGCTATGATGTCTCATCTTGAGACAGTTTGTTTCACAAGCTGCCAATGTCTAGTACTGGTAGGAGGTGTTATTTAGCTATGATGTCTCATATTGAGACAGTTTGTTTCACAAGCTGCCAATGTCTAGTACTGGTAGGAGGTGTTATTTAGCTATGATGTCTCATCTTGAGACAGTTTGTTTCACAAGCTGTCAATGTCTAGTACTGGTAGGAGGTGTTATTTAGCTATGATGTCTCATCTTGAGACAGTTTGTTTCACAAGCTGTCAATGTCTAGTACTGGTAGGAGGTGTTATTTAGCTATGATGTCTCATCTTGAGACAGTTTGTTACACAAGCTGTCAATGTCTAGTACTGGTAGGTGTTATTTAGCTGTGATGTCTCATCTTGAGACAGTTTGTTACACAAGCTGTCAATGTCTAGTACTGGTAGGAGGTGTTATTTAGCTATGATGTCTCATCTTGAGACAGTTTGTTACACAAGCTGTCAATGTCTAGTACTGGTAGGAGGTGTTATTTAGCTATGATGTCTCATCTTGAGACAGTTTGTTACACAAGCTGCCAATGTCTAGTACTGGTAGGAGGTGTTATTTAGCTATGATGTCTCATCTTGAGACAGTTTGTTACACAAGCTGCCAATGTCTAGTACTGGTAGGAGGTGTTATTTAGCTATGATGTCTCATCTTGAGACAGTTTGTTACACAAGCTGTCAATGTCTAGTACTGGTAGGAGGTGTTATTTAGCTATGATGTCTCATCTTGAGACAGTTTGTTACACAAGCTGTCAATGTCTAGTACTGGTAGGAGGTGTTATTTAGCTATGATGTCTCATCTTGAGACAGTTTGTTACACAAGCTGTCAATGTCTAGTACTGGTAGGAGGTGTTATTTAGCTATGATGTCTCATCTTGAGAAAGTTTGTTACACAAGCTGTCAATGTCTAGTACTGGTAGGAGGTGTTATTTAGCTATGATGTCTCATCTTGAGACAGTTTGTTTCACAAGCTGTCAATGTCTAGTACTGGTAGGAGGTGTTATTTAGCTATGATGTCTCATCTTGAGAAAGTTTGTCTCACAAGCTGTCAATGTCTAGTACTGGTAGGAGGTGTTATTTAGTTATGATGTCTCATCTTGAGACAGTTTGTCTCACAAGCTGTCAATGTCTAGTACTGGTAGGAGGTGTTATTTAGCTATGATGTCTCATCTTGAGACAGTTTGTCTCACAAGCTGTCAATGTCTAGTACTGGTAGGAGGTGTTATTTAGCTATGATGTCTCATCTTGAGACAGTTTGTCTCACAAGCTGCCAATGTCTAGTACTTGTAGGAGGTGTTATTTAGCTATGATGTCTCATCTTGAGACAGTTTGTTTCACAAGCTGCCAATGTCTAGTACTGGTAGGAGGTGTTATTTAGCTATGATGTCTCATCTTGAGACAGTTTGTTTCACAAGCTGCCAATGTCTAGTACTGGTAGGAGGTGTTATTTAGCTATGATGTCTCATCTTGAGACAGTTTGTTTCACAAGCTGCCAATGTCTAGTACTGGTAGGAGGTGTTATTTAGCTATGATGTCTCATATTGAGACAGTTTGTTTCACAAGCTGCCAATGTCTAGTACTGGTAGGTGTTATTTAGCTATGATGTCTCATCTTGAGACAGTTTGTTTCACAAGCTGTCAATGTCTAGTACTGGTAGGAGGTGTTATTTAGCTATGATGTCTCATCTTGAGACAGTTTGTTTCACAAGCTGTCAATGTCTAGTACTGGTAGGAGGTGTTATTTAGCTATGATGTCTCATCTTGAGACAGTTTGTTTCACAAGCTGCCAATGTCTAGTACTGGTAGGAGGTGTTATTTAGCTATGATGTCTCATCTTGAGACAGTTTGTTTCACAAGCTGTCAATGTCTAGTACTGGTAGGAGGTGTAATTTAGCTATGATGTCTCATCTTGAGACAGTTTGTCTCACAAGCTGTCAATGTCTAGTACTGGTAGGAGGTGTTGTTTAGCTATGATGTCTCATCTTGAGACAGTTTGTCTCACAAGCTGCCAATGTCTAGTACTGGTAGGAGGTGTTATTTAGTTATGATGTCTCATCTTGAGACAGTTTGTTTCACAAGCTGTCAATGTCTAGTACTTGTAGGAGGTGTTATTTAGCTATGATGTCTCATCTTGAGACAGTTTGTCTCACAAGCTGTCAATGTCTAGTACTTGTAGGAGGTGTTATTTAGCTATGATGTCTCATCTTGAGACAGTTTGTTTCACAAGCTGTCAATGTCTAGTACTGGTAGGAGGTGTTATTTAGCTATGATGTCTCATCTTGAGACAGTTTGTTTCACAAGCTGCCAATGTATAGTACTGGTAGGAGGTGTTATTTAGCTATGATGTCTCATATTGAGACAGTTTGTTTCACAAGCTGCCAATGTCTAGTACTGGTAGGAGGTGTTATTTAGCTATGATGTCTCATCTTGAGACAGTTTGTTTCACAAGCTGCCAATGTCTAGTACTGGTAGGTGTTATTTAGCTATGATGTCTCATCTTGAGACAGTTTGTTTCACAAGCTGTCAATGTCTAGTACTGGTAGGAGGTGTTATTTAGCTATGATGTCTCATATTGAGACAGTTTGTTTCACAAGCTGTCAATGTCTAGTACTTGTAGGAGGTGTTATTTAGCTATGATGTCTCATCTTGAGACAATTTGTTTCATAAGCTGTCAATGTCTAGTACTGGTAGGAGGTTTTGTAATTTAGCTATGATGTCTCATCTTGAGACAGTTAGTTACACAAGCTGTCAATGTCTAGTACTGGTAGGAGGTGTTATTTAGCTATGACGTCTCATCTTGAGACAGTTTGTCTCACAAGCTGTCAATGTCTAGTACTGGTAGGAGGTGTTATTTAGCTACGATGTCTCATCTTGAGAGTTTGTTTCACAAGCTGCCAATGTCTAGTACTGGTAGGAGGTGTTATTTAGCTATGATGTCTCATCTTGAGACAGTTTGTTTCACAAGCTGCCAATGTCTAGTACTGGTAGGAGGTGTAATTTAGCTATGATGTCTCATCTTGAGACAGTTTGTCTCACAAGCTGCCAATGTCTAGTACTGGTAGGAGGTGTTATTTAGCTATGATGTCTCATCTTGAGAAAGTTTGTCTCACAAGCTGTCAATGTCTAGTACTGGTAGGAGGTGTTATTTAGCTATGATGTCTCATCTTGAGACAGTTTGTTTCACAAGCTGTCAATGTCTAGTACTGGTAGGAGGTGTAATTTAGCTATGATGTCTCATCTTGAGACAGTTTGTCTCACAAGCTGTCAATGTCTAGTACTGGTAGGAGGTGTTGTTTAGCTATGATGTCTCATCTTGAGACAGTTTGTCTCACAAGCTGTCAATGTCTAGTACTGGTAGGAGGTGTTATTTAGCTATGATGTCTCATCTTGAGACAGTTTGTCTCACAAGCTGTCAATGTCTAGTACTGGTAGGAGGTGTTATTTAGTTATGATGTCTCATCTTGAGACAGTTTGTCTCACAAGCTGTCAATGTCTAGTACTGGTAGGAGGTGTTATTTAGCTATGATGTCTCATCTTGAGACAGTTTGTCTCACAAGCTGTCAATGTCTAGTACTGGTAGGAGGTGTTATTTAGCTATGATGTCTCATCTTGAGACAGTTTGTCTCACAAGCTGCCAATGTCTAGTACTTGTAGGAGGTGTTATTTAGCTATGATGTCTCATATTGAGACAGTTTGTTTCACAAGCTGCCAATGTCTAGTACTGGTAGGAGGTGTTATTTAGCTATGATGTCTCATCTTGAGACAGTTTGTTTCACAAGCTGCCAATGTCTAGTACTGGTAGGAGGTGTTATTTAGCTATGATGTCTCATCTTGAGACAGTTTGTTTCACAAGCTGCCAATGTCTAGTACTGGTAGGAGGTGTTATTTAGCTATGATGTCTCATATTGAGACAGTTTGTTTCACAAGCTGCCAATGTCTAGTACTGGTAGGAGGTGTTATTTAGCTATGATGTCTCATCTTGAGACAGTTTGTTTCACAAGCTGTCAATGTCTAGTACTGGTAGGAGGTGTTATTTAGCTATGATGTCTCATCTTGAGACAGTTTGTTTCACAAGCTGTCAATGTCTAGTACTGGTAGGAGGTGTTATTTAGCTATGATGTCTCATCTTGAGACAGTTTGTTACACAAGCTGTCAATGTCTAGTACTGGTAGGTGTTATTTAGCTGTGATGTCTCATCTTGAGACAGTTTGTTACACAAGCTGTCAATGTCTAGTACTGGTAGGAGGTGTTATTTAGCTATGATGTCTCATCTTGAGACAGTTTGTTACACAAGCTGTCAATGTCTAGTACTGGTAGGAGGTGTTATTTAGCTATGATGTCTCATCTTGAGACAGTTTGTTACACAAGCTGCCAATGTCTAGTACTGGTAGGAGGTGTTATTTAGCTATGATGTCTCATCTTGAGACAGTTTGTTACACAAGCTGCCAATGTCTAGTACTGGTAGGAGGTGTTATTTAGCTATGATGTCTCATCTTGAGACAGTTTGTTACACAAGCTGTCAATGTCTAGTACTGGTAGGAGGTGTTATTTAGCTATGATGTCTCATCTTGAGACAGTTTGTTACACAAGCTGTCAATGTCTAGTACTGGTAGGAGGTGTTATTTAGCTATGATGTCTCATCTTGAGACAGTTTGTTACACAAGCTGTCAATGTCTAGTACTGGTAGGAGGTGTTATTTAGCTATGATGTCTCATCTTGAGAAAGTTTGTTACACAAGCTGTCAATGTCTAGTACTGGTAGGAGGTGTTATTTAGCTATGATGTCTCATCTTGAGACAGTTTGTTTCACAAGCTGTCAATGTCTAGTACTGGTAGGAGGTGTTATTTAGCTATGATGTCTCATCTTGAGAAAGTTTGTCTCACAAGCTGTCAATGTCTAGTACTGGTAGGAGGTGTTATTTAGTTATGATGTCTCATCTTGAGACAGTTTGTCTCACAAGCTGTCAATGTCTAGTACTGGTAGGAGGTGTTATTTAGCTATGATGTCTCATCTTGAGACAGTTTGTCTCACAAGCTGTCAATGTCTAGTACTGGTAGGAGGTGTTATTTAGCTATGATGTCTCATCTTGAGACAGTTTGTCTCACAAGCTGCCAATGTCTAGTACTTGTAGGAGGTGTTATTTAGCTATGATGTCTCATCTTGAGACAGTTTGTTTCACAAGCTGCCAATGTCTAGTACTGGTAGGAGGTGTTATTTAGCTATGATGTCTCATCTTGAGACAGTTTGTTTCACAAGCTGCCAATGTCTAGTACTGGTAGGAGGTGTTATTTAGCTATGATGTCTCATCTTGAGACAGTTTGTTTCACAAGCTGCCAATGTCTAGTACTGGTAGGAGGTGTTATTTAGCTATGATGTCTCATATTGAGACAGTTTGTTTCACAAGCTGCCAATGTCTAGTACTGGTAGGAGGTGTTATTTAGCTATGATGTCTCATCTTGAGACAGTTTGTTTCACAAGCTGTCAATGTCTAGTACTGGTAGGAGGTGTTATTTAGCTATGATGTCTCATCTTGAGACAGTTTGTTTCACAAGCTGTCAATGTCTAGTACTGGTAGGAGGTGTTATTTAGCTATGATGTCTCATCTTGAGACAGTTTGTTTCACAAGCTGCCAATGTCTAGTACTGGTAGGAGGTGTTATTTAGCTATGATGTCTCATCTTGAGACAGTTTGTTTCACAAGCTGTCAATGTCTAGTACTGGTAGGAGGTGTAATTTAGCTATGATGTCTCATCTTGAGACAGTTTGTCTCACAAGCTGTCAATGTCTAGTACTGGTAGGAGGTGTTGTTTAGCTATGATGTCTCATCTTGAGACAGTTTGTCTCACAAGCTGCCAATGTCTAGTACTGGTAGGAGGTGTTATTTAGTTATGATGTCTCATCTTGAGACAGTTTGTTTCACAAGCTGTCAATGTCTAGTACTTGTAGGAGGTGTTATTTAGCTATGATGTCTCATCTTGAGACAGTTTGTCTCACAAGCTGTCAATGTCTAGTACTTGTAGGAGGTGTTATTTAGCTATGATGTCTCATCTTGAGACAGTTTGTTTCACAAGCTGTCAATGTCTAGTACTGGTAGGAGGTGTTATCTAGCTATGATGTCTCATCTTGAGACAGTTTGTTTCACAAGCTGCCAATGTATAGTACTGGTAGGAGGTGTTATTTAGCTATGATGTCTCATATTGAGACAGTTTGTTTCACAAGCTGCCAATGTCTAGTACTGGTAGGAGGTGTTATTTAGCTATGATGTCTCATCTTGAGACAGTTTGTTTCACAAGCTGCCAATGTCTAGTACTGGTAGGTGTTATTTAGCTATGATGTCTCATCTTGAGACAGTTTGTTTCACAAGCTGTCAATGTCTAGTACTGGTAGGAGGTGTTATTTAGCTATGATGTCTCATATTGAGACAGTTTGTTTCACAAGCTGTCAATGTCTAGTACTTGTAGGAGGTGTTATTTAGCTATGATGTCTCATCTTGAGACAATTTGTTTCATAAGCTGTCAATGTCTAGTACTGGTAGGAGGTTTTGTAATTTAGCTATGATGTCTCATCTTGAGACAGTTAGTTACACAAGCTGTCAATGTCTAGTACTGGTAGGAGGTGTTATTTAGCTATGACGTCTCATCTTGAGACAGTTTGTCTCACAAGCTGTCAATGTCTAGTACTGGTAGGAGGTGTTATTTAGCTACGATGTCTCATCTTGAGAGTTTGTTTCACAAGCTGCCAATGTCTAGTACTGGTAGGAGGTGTTATTTAGCTATGATGTCTCATCTTGAGACAGTTTGTTTCACAAGCTGCCAATGTCTAGTACTGGTAGGAGGTGTTATTTAGCTATGATGTCTCATCTTGAGACAGTTTGTTTCACAAGCTGTCAATGTCTAGTACTGGTAGGAGGTGTTATTTAGCTATGATGTCTCATCTTGAGACAGTTTGTTACACAAGTTGTCAATGTCTAGTGCTGGTAGGAGGTGTTATTTAGCTATGATGTCTCATCTTGAGACAGTTTGTTTCACAAGCTGCCAATGTCTAGTACTGGTAGGAGGTGTTATTTAGCTATGATGTCTCATCTTGAGACAGTTTGTTTCACAAGCTGTCAATGTCTAGTACTGGTAGGAGGTGTTATTTAGCTATGATGTCTCATCTTGAGACAGTTTGTTTCACAAGCTGTCAATGTCTAGTACTTGTAGGAGGTGTTATTTAGCTATGATGTCTCATCTTGAGACAATTTGTTTCATAAGCTGTCAATGTCTAGTACTGGTAGGAGGTTTTGTAATTTAGCTATGATGTCTCATCTTGAGACAGTTAGTTACACAAGCTGTCAATGTCTAGTACTGGTAGGAGGTGTTATTTAGCTATGACGTCTCATCTTGAGACAGTTTGTCTCACAAGCTGTCAATGTCTAGTACTGGTAGGAGGTGTTATTTAGCTATGATGTCTCATCTTGAGACAGTTTGTTTCACAAGCTGCCAATGTCTAGTACTGGTAGGTGTTATTTAGCTATGATGTCTCATCTTGAGACAGTTTGTTTCACAAGCTGCCAATGTCTAGTACTGGTAGGAGGTGTTATTTAGCTATGATGTCTCATCTTGAGACAGTTTGTTTCACAAGCTGCCAATGTCTAGTACTGGTAGGAGGTGTTATTTAGCTATGATGTCTCATCTTGAGACAGTTTGTCTCACAAGCTGTCAATGTCTAGTACTGGTAGGAGGTGTTATTTAGCTATGATGTATCATCTTGAGACAGTTTGTTTCACAAGCTGTCAATGTCTAGTACTGGTAGGTGTTATTTAGCTATGATGTCTCATCTTGAGACAGTTTGTTACACAAGCTGTCAATGTCTAGTACTGGTAGGAGGTGTTATTTAGCTATGATGTCTCATCTTGAGACAGTTTGTTACACAAGCTGTCAATGTCTAGTACTGGTAGGAGGTGTTATTTAGCTATGATGTCTCATCTTGAGACAGTTTGTTTCACAAGCTGTCAATGTCTAGTACTGGTAGGAGGTGTTATTTAGCTATGATGTCTCATCTTGAGAAAGTTTGTTACACAAGCTGTCAATGTCTAGTACTGGTAGGAGGTGTTATTTAGTTATGATGTCTCATCTTGAGACAGTTTGTTACACAAGCTGTCAATGTCTAGTACTGGTAGGAGGTGTTATTTAGCTATGATGAGACAGACATCTTGAGACAGTTTGTTACACAAGCTGGCAATGTCCCCATTTCTCATTCACTCTTTGCTCACACCATCTTAGCACATTCTTTATGTCACAAAGGTGCACGAACAATTTTATTTTTAGGTTATCTCATTTCAATTTCATGCTAGTACATTTCTGCTTAAATTATCAAACAAAATATTAACGTATTTGATGTGACTAAAAATTGGAATCATCACTTGATGCCGTGAAATGATTATACACATGTTTTTACGTTGATGGTATCGACTTTTCTTGCTCACATGAAAAACATGAAACCAACAAGCTTAATGGGTTGAAGACTTATTTGTACATCAAACAACCGGACTGACAGCAAGCTAAACCACCTGAGGGAGCAGCTTTAGAACTTATCATATCCATAAGATGTTGATTCCTCGCTACTCACATCTTCCATCAGGTGAATTCCATACAGGTCTTCCAACAACTTCCTCTGTAACAAAATAGTTACATTTAAATGACACTGTGATAACTGCCGGAATTATCAATATTTTAGTACAATTAATACAACCTGTCCTCAACATAACTATAAAATTTAAGTAATTCTCAAACTCTAGTTAAATATTACATAAATAGTTGTCCTATTTTAATGTGATACCAATCCAATTAATGCATGCCACTAACAGCAGCTACGTGATGAAGCAAGTTACAGCTGGACATAATCATATAGATATATCTCATATTTTACATTGTTGCACTAGTAAATCAAGAACTGGCTCTACTCACCGGCTCCCAGTCCTTCATGGTCACCCTCGCTTTGACCTTGTCATCATCCGTCATGATGTCATCATTCAAGACGTCAGTGGACGGCTCCACAGGTGGTGGCACTTCTTTGTGCTTCTCCGATGCATCTGATACAACCGGTACCACTGGCACAGCTGGCACCAGCGGAACTGGTGTTGCTGCCGGTACCGCCGGGGCATGCCGTTTCACATTGTTGTTGGTGAGGTGGTCTTCACTGGTCGGCGGTGGAGGTGCCTTCTTGGCTGCAACAACACCAACAGCACTGATGAACAACAACCATCTTGTCTATAACAATACCAACAAATGATCTGACAGCTGTTGACAGAAGCTTTGGCAGCTACTTTGACATATTCTTTGACATATATACATATATGTTTTGACCAATACTTTGACTGTTTTGACAGAGACTATGACATTGACAGATACTCTGATGAATAGTTTGACCTATGCTTTCATAGGTGCTTTGACAGTTACTATGACAGACACTATGAAAGTTACTTTGATTCTCTTCACCTGTCATCTCCTTCATCATCCCTGCTTCATCCCAACAATCTGCCTTGACTGTCTCTGTCGTTTTTTCCTCTGGGTGTTCCGTTGTCCTTCCTTCCATCTGATCCAACTGATTGAACTGATCGAGCTGTGGAAGAGGGCAGACCAACTTCTCCATGTTGCCATTCTCGTTGACGTCCCTACCTTCAGTGTCCTCAGTGACAATATATTCCCTGGTCGTTTCCTCTCTCCCCAACTTCCCAGCCTCCAGATGTAGCCAGGGGCTGCTTCCTCCAAACTTCAAATGCTCGACCACATTGTGTTTATCAGCCGAGCAGTGACTTTCCAGTTTCTGTCGAATCAACTGCAGTCTGTGGGAGAATCTAGTTGTCCAATTCTGCTTCTTCAGGGTTGACTTCCCTTTCACCTCAATGTCAAACCTCGTCTCATGATGCCAGGCAGTCTCAAAGTTTGCGTCCGGTCTCTTAACCACTTTGTCAGGTTCCACGAAACTTGGAAGTGATCTCCATTTACTCAAGAAATTCTCATTTTTACAATCACCCTTGTTCGATCCATTCTGTCTAGTTGTTGTTAAATTCTTTTGGAAAATCTTTGTAATCCGGTTCTCTTTTGTTGATTTCTTGCAATATTGCTCAAATGTTTCCAGTTTTTCGTGGAATGTTTTTGACGTCCCGTCGTCGACGTAACTATTAGTAACACTGTTGTCGAAAAGTTTCCATTTTCTCACTCTCTGAAATGTTTTGAAATTACTTGCTTTTCTACTCACAACTTCCTTCGATTTAACTGACACTATATCTGCAGCAGTCATCTTTGAATCCACCAGGTTAGATTCAGTTTCAGTTAAAACTGATTCGGAACTTGCAAGTTGCGGCTGTGACTGGTTCAAACCAGTTCTACATAGTGTTGGCTTGTGATTGTTCTTTGCCAGTCGACAATTCTTTGTAACATCAAACAATTGTTTCTTCTTGTACACAAATCCTGTACTGGTGATATTGACTGCCATATCAGTGTTGTTTGAACTACCGCTGAAATGACACTCGCAATCCTGTAGGTGCCTGTAAAGAATTTGTGTCACGTTGTGATATCACCAGCAATCAAAATGTCTATGTATTTCCAACAAATCGGCCGCAGATGTTTGTTGGCCAACATGTACCGTGTCCTTCCACTAGTTGGCTACGATGAAGCTCGGCCAAAGAGGCGTAGAAACTGACAAATCCTGTTATCTTGAAACTGACTTCCAGAGAGGACTTGCACATGAAGGAAGACACAGACAGTGTCTGTCTTGCAAGCTGACAAGCACATGTGAAGTAATGGTCCAACCTGCTACTCAACTGGGCCAGACCTCAGCTGTGCTCCAGTCTGTGCTCCAGGCTGCTGTCAGTCATCACAAACCATTGCCTCACACATGTTACTATAGCAAATTACTGCAGGGCCACTCATCTTTCAATCTTGCTAATTTTTCTCAACCATAGGTTTCTTACTTTTTATAATGATGCAACCTGCTAAATTGATGCAGCCAACTTAATTCATAGGGCAATCTAATAATATTATTCTCTATACCTGATATTTCTAGATTTTTTTAAATTAAGGAATCTATGAATATCTGTTATTAAGTTTACCCTAAATTACGTAGCAGGGCTTCTATGCAAACCCTGGTAAATATCGGGCTTGTTAAATATACTAATTATAGTCTATTGACAGTGGCCCTTTCTGAACAACCCCTGATGACTACTTGTACACCCTGTCGTGACCAAGACGAAATAGTGGACGGGGCAGAGTGTTTACTTGATTGTTTACTTGATGCAAATGACCCTGTCCTGCTGCCAAATACCATCAGCTTATTGTGGACTTCTCAAGAACAACAATCAGGGCCTCACCCAGGATCACACTTTTGCCAGTCCAAATTTGTTCAGACATGCTACAAAGTGCAGTCGGGCATGCGATTGAACGCGCGATAGGACACGCAACTATGAGTATATGCTGGTGTGTATATATATATATATATATACACCAGCATGGTAAATTTTGGTAATCATACTTAGTGTGTCCAATCATAAAATATAAAAATCAACTAAAAGTACAGTGTACATATTACCATTTATGAAGGTAAGGCAGGGAACATGGCTGAATGCATATCTCACATGTGATCAGAAATGTATAAGTAGCATTTTGTTGTGTCAAATGATGCGTTTTCTGTATAAAAAAGAAGCCCATTTCTGTTCAGAAAATTTATATTTTATTTCAAAGTTAACTTTGAAAAATAATACATTCTGTCAAACATTTAAAATATCATAATGTTTTGATCTCTGCATCTAAATAAAACTGTTTACTGTGTGGTTAACTTTTTTTAATAACATTTATTTGTGAAATATTTGCAACATAATAATTATAGCTAGCGCTATATATGACGTCATTCAATGGAATTTGTTAGAACCACAAAACGCGGGCTATATCACTTTGAGTCAGCGTAACCTAGGCTGTTGTTATTCCTTCGAGTTTTGTGTTCGAAACCAGAATACGTACACTTATGCATGTTATAATGATGTGACAGTTACATTTAATTTGCAACATGACTTCAATGCGCTTAGCGGACAGCCAGGCAACGATCGCAAAATGGTTTATGTCAGGGCCTTTCGCCCGCCTCCCTGCTTATATCAGTTGATACCAAGGTCAAGGAGCCTATATTTAGACAGAAGGCATCACTGAGTGAAATCATACAAGTCTACAATTGGAGTTTTTGCCCGCCATTTGGGAGGCTACCACGTGCGTCAATGCATATATTCTGGCTTGGGGTGCCTCCAGAATGGCGGACTAACCGCTCCACTTACGTACTTTGAACAATGGAAATAGCGCATGCTGCACCATCTTGTATTGATACACGGTCTTTGCCTTTGGTTGACACGACTCACGAGGTAGCACTGACGCCATCACACTTGTAACGATTTGCCTTGCGCGTTTTAAAAATTGTCATAAATTCACCAAAATAAATTAATACCGTTGCATAGTAATCATGTTTGTTTAAAAATATCGCCAATAAAGTCAGTATCATTTACGGTGTTGGTGATTCTACTTTTTTATCGTTTACTGAGTTTCCATTCAAAAACACAAATCCCGTTTCGAAATGTTGATTACGCGGAATTCCATTCATTTTCCAAGAATGCATCGTAATCGGCACGTGCTTATTGTATCTCCCCGCCCTGATGTTGACCTCACACAGGGTTATTTAGTCTACATAGACATAGGCAAGTGTCAGGTGCCTTTCAAGAAGCCACTGCTAGCAGGTAGGTAACAATTACCCTAGCAAGTCCCAGCTAGCTGGTAGGTGACAATTATCCTAGCATGTTGAGGCCTGGTTTAATTGGTTTCTGGAGTGTGTTAGGGAGCTGGCCAGGCGATCCGGGTGGGCGATTTTCAAAAACAGTCTCTGTAGATTTTGTAACTGGCTTCACATCAGTTTCAACGACATCATAAAAATGGCATGGACGGGCTGGCCCGCACACAAAAAACGACATGGACGGACCCGTCCACAATCAATTTGAAACCGTCCAAGAAATGCAATTTTTTAATATACCCGTTAACAGGATGGGTGGACGGGTCTCTGGGTGAGGCCCTGACGACAATCCTTTATAATAACAACAGTCTTGTTTAAATTTAATATCCTGCATTGAATTTGTCCTGCAGTACACATATAATTAATGATGCATAACTGTACCACCAAGTCTAGCTTTCATGTAAAAGCTGTAAAGAAATTATACTGCACAATAAAATGTGGTGTTTGTCATTGTTGCAGTCTTATCGCTTCATTTACAAATTCAAACTTTCCATACAGAAATACTACACTTTTTTACAAAAAAAGTTGACATATTTTCCTTTGAGAATGCCAACTAAAAACCTATGTGGCTGGCATCCAGCTGTCTAACCTAACATTACCTGCTAAATGACCAATTGTACGACAGTATGCAACCTGGTGCAATAATTATACGACATCGTCTGGGTTTGAGGCACATTCCTGACCCCTGGGGCATGCTTTATGGCAGAGAGAGAAACAAACGTAGTTTCAACATCAACTTCATACACTAGCATCCAGTTATGCTTCTACCAATGATGATTAATGATAAAACAACTTACATGGGCTAACTAATAAATGTTTTAAACTACAATACGTTCACTATAATACCTGACCATTGATAGATTGATTGATACACACAAATTGCCTTCCATATAAACTGAAAAAATTACCAGAATCTTCCAAATGACATTAATAATAAATGACTGATCATGCAGATACCTTACACAGAAGTCTGTGAAAGATCTCATACAACTGCTTGTGTTGCTGGGTGTGGTTACATTCACTCCGAGTGCTGATAGAGACAACTAATAGACACACAACTGTATCCTAACAAAGACACTGTGGGACACAGCAGCTACTTTAGCTATTAATAGAAATAATCTTGTTTCATATCCTGTTGATGCCATTTCTAAGCTTGGATAATTTCATAATTTTGTTGACTCCACATTGCGTCAGTTCCCTCATATGTATAAACAAGTAACTGGCTGTAGACAGATGCACATATATGTGAATGAATAATCTTTGTGCCGCAATAATAAGCAGATCTGATTGTTTTTTAAATTAAGTAAAAATGGTGCTCCGAATGAACAGTTTTGCCAGGGTATAAACTCTAAAGTGCTATAACCGGTCCAGAGAACTCAGTACTGTGATACATAAGAAATTACCTTTAACCAAGCCTGGCTGACAACAAAGGCACATTATTGTCGCTACTACAAAATGAAACCATATTCTCGCATGTAATGAAATTTACATTTCCGTCTATACATATCCTAAGAATGTAAGAAACAACTTATAATAATAACACCCACTGCTACTTTGTGACGGGGTAACAAATCAAAGGTCTGTGTGTGTTACATACTGGTGAACACTTGTGCTGTCTGGTGTAAGCAATGCCACCCAGTCCCATGCTGTCTTCAGTACATGTTGTATGCAATGACAGAGCTCACTTGATGCTACCTGGGCCTGTTTCTCTCTCAAGAAACACTCAAAATGTCACAAGAGTTGTATCAACCTTGGAGCTGTATCAACCATGCAGCTGTATCAAAAACAGTGCTGTATGGACCACAGAACCATAGATAGCTCTGTATCAACCATGAAGCAGTATTAAACATGGAGCTGTATCACCCATGGAGCTGTATCACTCATGGAGCTGTATCAACCACGGAGAGCAAACATGGAGCCATATAAACCACGCAACTGTATCAACCACGCAGTTATATAAACACCAGGTATGAAACAATTACCACTACTTGTATGGTTCCTACTTCTTGACCACCTGGTTTACGTAGCACAAATAGACGTCACCTTTCTTGTGTCTTCCCATCGCCGCCTCGAGGATGCCCCAACCCTTCACCCAGCTCTCAACCCTTCACCAGGCTAACGGTCTCTCAGCACACATCCCTCCCTGTCCACTGTGACACGTCCACTCTGGGTCCAGCCCTGGTTGACTACATAACTGGGTCAGAGGAAATATGCTACTGTTCCACTTCTGCAGAGTCAACCATGTGTGACCGTGTCGAGCAGACCGTGGCATGTGCTTTATGTAGCTGCCATTAGTTGCAATAGTCACTGAGGCTTGGCGCCCAGTCATGCAAAACCCACAGACAGGTAAACATAGACAGCATGTGTGAAATTCCATGTTAATATTGCTGCAGTAAATACTAATATTCTGTAATCTAAATATATATATATATTAATATGCTAACTTGGAGGCATTGTATATGCATTTCCTCACAGGAGCCGAGGTCTATTCATCTCTATGTTCATACACATCCTTGGAGTATTGGCTTCTGACCTACCAATTGGTGATGCAAAGGCAGTTATTTAGAAGTATTAATTTTTTAAGTGGACTAAATAAGTGTTCAGTTATTCCCCAGGTGGTCCACAAAAAAAAAATTGGGTGTATATATATATATAAGATGTGGACTATTAAATAGACTAAATTAATGAGTGGCCTCGATCTCTTTTTGGCTTCTTAGCTGCTGGCGATGCCATGACGTCAAAAACGCTGACCAGACGCCACGCTAAAGTCTGTCTACCTGGTTTCTGAATTAGCTGTTAAACGGTCTATTTTCACAGTTTGATCAATAGGTGGCGGCACCATTTTGTTGTGAAACGAAAGTGTGGTTGTCAACACACAATTTGGATATCTGTTGTATTTATTTGTAAGTGACCTGTCTAACGCGGGACTAGAAATAACTTTGAAGAACCATAGAATTGCTTCAAAGGGATGCAGCAAAAGGTGAAAAAATCGCATACCGCTGCAAAAAAACGCATAATATTGCCCTAAAACGTTTAAGTTCAAAATATGTGCCAACTGCTGCTTTTGTTTTGTTGGCCAATGGGTGTGTGTAACTATAAGTATCTGCAAATGTCAAAACATCCTCAAAGAGATTAAGCTACACAAGTTGTTCATGAATTCCAACAGGATGCAACATTTCAGGCAGACAAGATGACATTTGACTTACTTTCTTGTCCCATGAGCAACACATTTCCCTCCTGGAGCCCGTCTCCCTCAATGTCTCCCTCCTCCTCATACACCCCTTCTCCTGCCTCGTTGGGAAGCTCCCTGGCCTCTTCGGTTCCTTGGTCAGACGTGACACCTGATGTTGACTCCACGTGCAGTTTCTGGTCAGTGTCGTCGCCTTCTGATACACTGGACACAGACAACACAACCTTGGCCGTGCTCACTTTTATGTCTTGTTCCAATCTAACATGGTCGTCATCAGTAGGTGTGTCTACACTCACACCTACATCATCTGTACATGAGTCTACACTCACATCAGTTTCATGTGTATATGAGTCTACACTCACACCTGTGTTGTACATATGTGATTCTACACCTCCATTATCTGTATTTGAGTCTAGCCCAATAGACTCACTCATGTGGGGGGAGTCTCCACCCTTTCTCAGTTCAGTGGCACCCCATTCACCCTCGGGTGGCTGAGAGCCATTAGCTGGGACACTACAAAGTGTCACAAGGAGGGTGTTCTCGACTGAACACCGACCAACTACACTCATCCCAGGTTCGTCCTCAATAGTTTCGTTGTCGTCAGCACTATTCTGTATCACGTAACTCGTTTCACTGTCATTCACTGAGTCAGTCACAGGTGGAATGTTTTCACAAGCCGTTTTTTCTGATTCATTCTGATTCTGCAACTTCAAAGACAACGTACTAACCGCGGTGTGTGTGCGGTTCACCTTAGTTGCACTGAAGCTGCGTTTCACCGCCCTGTCACATGACTTCTCTGTTTCAAATCTGCTCCTCAAGTCGGTGAAGCTTACCCTCGTGTCAGTGGAGTCATTGCCCTCGCCGTTATTTTTGTGGTTGCTGTGGTAACCATTCGTAATGGCCACCTGGTGGTTTTCATCAGTCAATGAATCACTTCGCATTTCTGGTCCGAAATGGTTCATAACAACCCTGTTTGTGACATGATTTTGACTGTCGACATTTCGACTGTCGAATACACATGTAGCTGACTGGTTGGTAAGAGCTGACTCAGCATTGTCCCAGTCTGGTGCAGTGTGGGTCAGTTCTCTGTGTGCCACTGAACCACTTCGTGCGACCGACTCATATTCCTCGATGTTTGCATTTAACCGGCCGACGTCATCAACTTCGTGACTCGCCCGGAACACGAACCTCCCAGAATGCAGTTCTTCATCTCGGTGTGTTCGAGTGGAAGTTTGTTTCCATGGAAACAAGACTGCCGATGATGTCTGATAGTTTTCTCTGCTGTGCCTGTCTAGGTGTGAGTGACCCTCCTCTGAGATATCAGCCAGGGCCTCAACACCCTCGCTTTCGGGCCTCCAATTGTGAATGTCGGGCCGACTTTCTACAAACTCTGTTTCATCATCCTGATGTACCGCTCCATTACATTCGTCAACCTCAGCCTCCGGACCAGGTGGCATGTCCTCCACAGCTACCATCATCCCTGCAAAGTCACCTTCACCCTGACTCATTGATTGCTGCAACACAACAAAGTCTACACATTAACCAAACATCTTTAATTTTGTCGTTGTCATAATTTAATTTGTACACAGTCTGGTAATAACAGTACTCATCCTCCAGGTGGAGCTATACTCACACAGACACAGAGAATGGTTTTCTGAAGTTTTCATCAATGATGTTTGCTATGGCATAAACATGAGCTGTTACATTATATAAAACATTCACAGAACAATCTGAGAAAACAGGCATGCACACTGTTGGTTCAAACCCTAAGACCAGTAGTAACCCTTAATCCATGAGGAATTTTGAAAAAGTAAATGCATTACTTTTCTTCTGAGGGATCATAGATGGATATCTGAAAGTTTGATGCCTGAGATGGAAACCATCTAGGAGTAACACGTTAACAGTCACACCCACACAAACCATCTAGGACTAACATGTTAACAGTCACACCCACACAAACCATCTAGGAAGAGCATGTTAACAGTCACACCCACACAAACCATCTAGGAGGAACACGTTAACAGTCACACCCACACAAACCATCTAGGAGGAACACGTTAACAGTCACACCCACACAAACCATCTAGGAGGAACACGTTAACAGTCACACCCACACAAACCATCTAGGAGGAACACATTAACAGTCACACCCGCACAAACCATCTAGGAGGAACACGTTAACAGTCACACCCGCACAAACCATCTAGGAGGAACACGTTAACAGTCACACCCACACAAACCACCTAGGAGGAACATGTTAACAGTCACACCCACACAAACCACCTAGGAGGAACACGTTAACAGTCACACCCACACAAACCACCTAGGAGGAACACGTTAACAGTCACACCCACACAAACCATCTAGGAGGAACACATTAACAGTCACACCCGCACAAACCATCTAGGAGGAACACGTTAACAGTCACACCCACACAAACCATCTAGGAGGAACACGTTAACAGTCACACCCACACAAACCATCTAGGAGGAACATGTTAACAGTCACACCCACACAAACCATCTAGGAGGAACATGTTAACAGTCACACCCACACAAACCATTTAGGAGGAACACGTTAACAGTCACACCCACACAAACCATCTAGGAGGAACATGTTAACAGTCACACCCACACAAACCATCTAGGAGGAACATGTTAACAATCACACCCACACAAACCATCTAGGAAGAACACGTTAACAGTCACACCCACACAAACCATCTAGGAGGAACTCGTTAACAGTCACACCCACACAAACTATCAAGGACTAACAAGTTAACAATCATACCCACACAAACCATTTAGGAGCAACAGCCAGACCCACACAAATGCTACCTCAATTACAGTTAGATTTTTATTAGCGACTAAAATGTATTATCAATAACACGACAACATTTATTTTGTGTTTATTAATTACACTATCATTAACAAAAAGCACAAATAGTTTGTATACATCCAAACAGTAATCAAATGATCCCAGAATGGTTACACCATCCACACAAATAAGAGAGAGACAGAAGAAGAATATGTTTCAACATACGAGCATGAAGCACTTCATGTTTCTGCTGACGAGGTCCGTAAGGCGAGTCTGTGATTCAATCATCCTTGCAGATAATGTCTGACCATCCTCTGAGGCTGGGTCATCAATGGTGGCAAGGTGAGCACTCAGTTCGTTGAAGTTTTCCTGCTCACGTGTCATCTCTGTCTGCAGACACTCGATCATGTGGACGAGATCCTGCAAAGGGACATTTTTTTTATTTTTTTTTTATTTGAGCAGGTCCAAGGTTTACTTCGTAGCATCCTCTTCTAGAGTTCTACCACACATTTGTGCCCATTTCCCTGTGCAAGATTGCTATGCACTCGTAAATGGACGTCAACATAGAGCTGTATATGCCTCCACATTTTGAAACATAAGAGTGGTAAAAAAACCTTGTTCATCTATGTGGACTTATTCAGAAACAAAATATCAGTGGAACAATTAAGTTCTTTTAATTAATTTTTTTATTTTGGGTAGCAAATTGCGATATGAAACTATATATGACTCGATCACTGTCTATATATTACTTATGTTGGCTGCAAAATTGACTCCAAAATCTGAGTCTCCCATAAATTATTATTGTCAGCTATATAAGACTGTATATCACCATTAAAATCGATTGTTTGTAATTTGTTCGCAGTTTTTTTTACTTAATTATTTTTGTAAACATCAACACCATACATGTGTGAGATGTGACAACATTCAACGGAGTTTATGGTGACAAACTTAACCATTCATTGTGGTAAATTAAATGTGAGGCAGAATAACTAATTTTACCTGGCACAACGTATAAGATAAAAACTTAAATGAACTCAAAGAATTCAGAAAAAATCCAGTCTGTACAGAATAAACTGGAAATGGGGAAATATGCACGCCACCTGGTGAATATGATGCAATACAAAAGCAAGTTACAAACTGATTCACCAGATGGCAGCACTGCACAGGCCAGCTAATATCCTCATTAATAATGTAACTAGGAGCTGCGGCTTAACGAGGAAAGTCAATCAAAGTACACTGGCTAGATTATCGAGATAATGAGGCAATTAAATGAGAATGCAACAAATGTACAAACCATCAGTGAGACCATTAATAGTTAGTTAGCAATTATAATAACCACATCAGAGAGGTATAGGAACAAGAACTATCTGCCCTGGCTGGTGGTGTTGCTGGTGACTGTCACTGACTGGCAGAACATAGAAAGTTGTAACAAATAATCCAATTGTATCTGCACTGTCCCATTAATTGTGCGTGATAATGTGTCTTCCATGACTGACTAAGAGTACGCAATCTTTGCCAAGTTTGTTGATCCAACAAATGCAAAACCATATTGAGCTGATCACTGAGTAGATTGCATAACGCAGCATTTTAGGACGCTGGCTATAGCGTTCTTCTAGACAGTAACGCTGATATTAATCTTAGCATCAGAACTGAAACGAAGAAGACAAGCGATGGAGATGAGATGCCACATAACATATCGTGTGAACCTTATCACAAACGAGGAAGTTAACAATAAAATTATAGTTGGCCAATACATCAGGGAACATCTGTCTAGTAGGTAGACGCAAGATGGGATGGTTGTCAAAATGATGACATCCACTGGCCTTGCAGAAACCATCCTCCAAGGCACACTGAGTGGCAAGGGACACCAGGGAGACAGACAGACAGACAGACATACAGACAGACATGAACAGAGAACATCAAAACATGAAGTTCAAAAGTTTAAATTATTTGGAAATGCAGATGGCAAAATGGAACCGTCAATGATGAAGCCAGATTGTGAGTTCACCTCCTATGGCTGTTGGAATAATTGGATAGGTGAGAGTATTTCAATACTGAGACAAGGCTGCAAGGGAGGAGACCAGTGGAGCGGGAGATGAACGCACTCAGTGGTTGGGGCCAAGTGATGAAGCTGGCAACACTAGCATGATTTGGCATCGGCCTTATGTGTGAAGAGGTTTAAGTAAGTAATTCTTATAATTATTATATAATTTTACTCGATTAACATTTTGTTTGCATTATGCTTATATTTATGTTACATTTAATGCTTTACGTTAATACAATTTTGTATAGCACTTTGAGCATTTTATTGGAAATGGTGCATTATGAAAAATAAATAATATATTATTATTAATCAAAGGGCTCACCCCAATCTCCATCTTCTCTATCTCCTTGTTGAACTCCTCCACATCACAGCACAGCAGGAAGTCCACCCGATCCATTGTTCTTATCTCTTCTCACAGGAGAGTCAGTTGGCAGACGTACCTACAAAATAGTTAACAGAACATGAAGAATGTTCAACAAAAACAGGCATAAATTTCATATAATGTTTTAATTGGTCAGAAAAACAAAAGCGTTGTAGGTCTGCTTGAATCAATCTATCTTGAATTGCAATTAAATAATTTGCACGTAATGTGTGACATTAGAAGCAATACATTTCTGATAGCAGCATGTTGCATGGTTTTCTAATAAAAATGTTGAGGTTTGACACAGATGTACATTTTGTTTGTTATCAACAAAGTATGGAGGTATTTTTTCTTACATTAATGGCATATAATAAAGTTATATAAAAATAGTAAAATGCATGTAACCTTCATTTTAAGACATACAAATATGTACATACAAAACCACATTTTGCCAATCTTTAAAACAATGTATAATATTTAGTGACATTCTACACATATTAATATTGACAGATTATCACGCAGTAAGTCAAGTGTGTAGTACAAAATGCTTTAGCTGAGCTTAATCATAAATTAGTATGCAATAACATGTGTGTGCATACACGTCTACAACACTTCCAAGTAAGCTTTACACAAGTAAACAGATCAGAGGTGCCAAATCTACCTCTTAATCCTGTGGTAGAACTCAAAGCTATTTCTTCAATTTTGAATAATCTCAGTCTGTTGCTTTATTGCCGAAATCTACCGCCTGGCTGTTTCATGGTTTAAAAAATAATTAGTAATTTTGAATCAAACCATAGTGCCTTTTTGAACCAACATTTCACATAGAAAATGCAATGGTTTTATTAGCACAATTATACCAAGTGTTGAGTATATATATCCAGAATCTCAACTGTAGACATATATCTGCATAAGTTTGATGTTTATGCTAAGAAAGTATTTCTTTCTATATCCTATCACAGAGCCAGTGTCCAGGGTGTCATGTCCATATAATTATAGGTCACTCTACAAGTAGGCCCATCCACCGATTACCCCCCAGCAGGAGTCACATTCCTGCAGTTGTAAAGTCAGCCGATTCTTAACATAATTATGTGAATGGGAATGGTTTGGCACCATTTATGTCCTCTGACCTTGCCCTACCCGGTAGTAGTGAAGGCAAGATCTGATTGACGGTTGAATGTGCCCTTTAGGGTGTGTGTACTGACCCCTTTACAACCAACTGGCAAGTTCACAGTTCACACTCGTGTACGAGATTAGATTATCCATTTTAACAACAAACAACTTCTATTGCACCAAGTCTTCACAGACCTCAGTTCAGATGCACAAAAACCAAGAATCATTATAGGCATATATCATGAACAGCAACATGCAAAAGTCGTCATTGGAGCAACACATTTTTAAGGGACTGCTAAAGATTTAAGGTTCTAGACTAGAACAATGAACAGTCAACACAGTCACAAGTCTTTCTGTGACAGTCAGTGAAAGACTTGTCGATCTTCAAGAGAGATATTGACATCTCTATAAAAGCCCCAGGCATGATTCGGCATTACCAGATGATTCCATCCTATGCGTGATGTTCAGGGTACATTGTATAGTGAGTATTAGCGACTGTAGACAAGCAAACGTTCGTTCTTACAAAGTGTACATGACATCTAGTTCTTAGGAAGCTTTAAAGTATTTTACATTGTTTTACATGTTTTACTTGAGTGGATCTATTTATTCCAACACAACATTTGAATGGAGCATTCAGCCATACTGCAGAGATTTGCATAGATTGTTTGTTCACATACATCCTCCTCTGTCTGCTGCTTCAAGAAGGCACCGAGAGATGTAGAACCTTCTTTTCTCACTAGTGACTGTAGACAAGTAAAAGTTTGTCCTTACAAAGTGGACATGACATCTAGTTCTTAGGAAGCTTTAAAGTATTTTACATTGGCAATAAAATAAGCTTGCATGTTTTACTTGAGTGGATCTATTTATTCAAACACAACATTTGAATGGAGCATTCAGCTATATACTGCAGAGATTTGCATACATTGTTTGTTCACATACCTCCTCTGTCTGCTGCTTCAAGAGATGTAGAACCTTCTTTTCTCACTACCAACTATTATTACTCTTCATAATAATTGGACATAAAAAGTTGTAAGTTTAAGGAGATCACCTGCTATCACAACTGATTCATGGGACACTGGTCCAGGAGATTAATTAGTGAGAAATATATAGGCCTACCACACTTGTTTTTCTGTGGAACTGTTTGTGTAGTAATTATACGTGAGGGTTCTCAAATACCTGTAGATTTTGATATTTATCTTGTCTTTCAAAGACTATCTGTATTTCCATGGTTCTCAAACTTTCCTGATCATTCCTATGAGACAACGTCACAGTTCCTTCAACCTCATGTCACGTCACGAACCTAAATTCACACAGGATGCTAACATCACTACGCACAGAACAGCTACACCAAAACCAACACAAGAGTCAAACGCCACAAGAAACCTTACATTACAAAGATCCACGTTAACAGAGATGAAAACGTTTCAACCCAAAGAGACACCTACTTAAGCCTCATTGTGACTTTCACAGTCGACGCAATAGAGTGCAACTCAACACAACACAGATTAGACCCACGGATAAAAGAAGGACTTTGTTCCAGTTGAACTGTCGCTTGTATGATCACTGTGAGTTGGGGGCAGCTCAACAAATGTCTACTGTATTGTGTGCTGGCGGCAATAAGTATGCCCTGCCTAAACGGGTCAACTTACAAGAGTGCTCATCGACCCATATATCACTGTGAACTATGGGCCTCGGTTAGAATTGGTGACTACAGGAATGAGACTAATCAATAATGGGGGCAAGCAACTGAAATGGTATTTATAATGATACAGGGAGTTTTTGTTTCTTATGAAGTAAACTACATTTTGTTGATAAATATTATACACAGATACAAGTATGTGTGGCAGAGGTGACTAGACCAGCAATCCAGTTCTAGGCACATGCATGTGGGTTTATGAAAGTGAGTTGTGTTATGTTATGTTATCTAACTATTATGTATTTGATAATTTGTGATTATGGGTAAGTAGAAAATTGTCTGCCCTTTCACAAAATGTATAGTTAACTTGGTAAATTAACATAAAATTATACAATATATAAACTGGGTATGTATAATTAAAGAGTGCAAATGCAACCTGGCCAACAATTATCAACAAAAGACGTTAACTGTGCCAGCTGGGTACCTTCAAGCATACAGTATTGACACAGTAACCAATACTTTGTCACCCGAGGTGTACTATTTCACTGAGCTAACAACCACCAACTGTCATAGACCACATTCTTTGCAATATGCAACAGTTAAACACTGTTTTCTGCCAAAGATTTTCTCCCTGAGCAGTAGTGTTTTGGAAGTATACCAAGAGAAAACACACCTCAATTCACCTCAACTTAATTCACATGCTCACTCACACCTGGTGTACACACCTCAATTACACATGCTCACTCATGCTTGGTGTACACACCTCAGTTACACATGCTCACTCACACTTGGTGTACACACCTCAATTACACACACATGCTAACTCATACTTGGTGTACACACCTCAATTACACATGCTCACTCATGCTTGGTGTACACACCTCAGTTACACATGCTCACTCACACTTGGTGTACACACCTCAATTACACACACATGCTAACTCATACTTGGTGTACACACCTCAATTACACATGCTCACTCATGCTTGGTGTACACACCTCAGTTACACATGCTCACTCACACTTGGTGTACACACCTCAATTACACACACATGCTAACTCATACTTGGTGTACACACCTCAATTACACATGCTCACTCATGCTTGGTGTACACACCTCAATTACACATGCTCACTCACACTTGGTGTACACACCTCAATTACACATGCTCACTCATGCTTGGTGTACACACCTCAATTCCACATGCTCACTCATGCTTGGAGTACACTCCTCAATTCCACATGCTCACTCATGCTTGGTGTACACACCTCAGTTACACATGCTCACTCACACTTGGTGTACACACCTCAATTACACATGCTCACTCACACTTGGCGTACACACCTCAATTCCACATGCTCACTCATGCTTGGTGTACACACCTCAATTACACATGCTCACTCACACTTGGTGTACACACCTCAATTACACATGCTCACACATGCTTGGTGTACACACCTCAATTACACATGCTCACTCACACTTGGTGTACACACCTCAATTACACATGCTCACTCATGCTTGGTGTACACACCTCAATTCCACATGCTCACTCACACTTGGTGTACACACCTCAATTACACACACATGCTAACTCATACTTGGTGTACACACCTCAATTACACATGCTCACTCATGCTTGGTGTACACACCTCAATTACACACGCTCACTCACACTTGGTGTACACACCTCAATTACACATGCTCACTCATGCTTGGTGTACACACCTCAATTCCACATGCTCACTCACACTTGGTGTACACACCTCAATTACACACACATGCTAACTCATACTTGGTGTACACACATCAATTACACATGCTCACTCATGCTTGGTGTACACACCTCAATTACACATGCTCACTCACACTTGGTGTACACACCTCAATTCCACATGCTCACTCATGCTTGGTGTACACACCTCAATTCCACATGCTCACTCATGCTTGGTGTACACTCCTCAATTCCACATGCTCACTCATGCTTGGTGTACACACCTCAGTTACACATGCTCACTCACACTTGGTGTACACACCTCAATTACACATGCTCACTCACACTTGACGTACACACCTCAATTACACATGCTCACTCATGCTTGGTGTACACACCTCAATTACACATGCTCACTCACACTTGGTGTACACACCTCAATTACACATGCTCACTCATGCTTGGTCTACACTCATGCTCACTCACCAGACCTTGGGTGGAAGTACTCTGTACTTGTGTATTCAAGTACATTTTTTAAGTACTCGTACTAATAAAACTTATGGGTCATGGACTCGTACTTGTACTCATAGTAGTTTAAAATGAAACTTTCCTGAGATATTTAAATGTTCAACTATTATAAAAAATACTTTGTTATTTCTGATGGAATATCACCTTACCACCCCGACGCAGATTACATCCTCATTCGCCGATAAACATGATTATGATACCCAAACATGGCAACAGGCATCTTTTCCCAGTCAGAAACATCCTGTTAAGCAAACAATAATTGTAGGCTATCAGTTCAGGCCATAAATCTGTTTGTTTAATTAAGCCACTAGGATGTCCATAATGAGCAATTAACCCACCAGTTAGACAGGAAATGTGGAAACATTATGGGATCACAGCTAGTGTAGTGGTAGCACATTCACCTGGCATGCCAGCGCTCTGAGTTCGAAACCCGGACCAGGCAGGCATGATATTTGGTGTAAGAACCTGGCTCTCAACATTGGGGACTGTGTATCCCTCGTGACTCAGAGATCACGTTAATGTCGGTCCCGTCTCAATTTGGGACGTAAAAGAACCGCTGAGGACGACAAGCACCCCGGCAGTAACCACCCTCAGTGCCAAGCATATAAAGGTTGGTCTGCCGTTAATGTTCTGAGAAAAGGCTGACTAGTTAAATGAGACCTCATAAGACCATTACATTGTAACCACAATAATACAGACTAGTCAGTTAATAGAACGTTGCAGAGTGCTGGAAACTAGTAGAACTAGAATGTCTTTGATGTTGTCTGGAGACCATGCCACTTGGCACTGGCTGACAGTGCTGACTGCTAAGGACAAGAACTGCCAGTCTTCCTCTGTAGAAGTATAAGGTGGCTCAAGTCAGACTGCCTCCTACACTAGTATAATCCGGTGCCAGCAGCCTCGCTAAAAAGTCCAAAGGGAATTTTGAGCCTGTTATATGGACATGTGCTAACCCTCTCAACAACCAGTAGTCTAAGATCAGAAAATATAAATTGCAAACTTCTAATATCAGCAGATTGCTGATTATAGAGGTGAACGAATACCTCAGTCAGCCATGTACAGATCGTCACAGTGACCCACTGCAGTTCTGGAAGGTTCATCGCAACAATTTTCCAACTCTGGCTCAGTTGGTTCCAGAATCCTTACCATCTCAGCATTAGTGCCTCATCAGCCCCAATTGAAATGGTATTTAGCATAGTCTGAACGTATTCCGCCATGAATGGTGCAGTCTGAAAGACTCGACCTTTGAACAACTCATGTTCATTCGGTGCAGTGGCAAATAGATGATAAGATCATAGGATGCCACTGAAATGAATGCCAACGGAGTGAATTTCATTGTTTTTTAGTTTTCCTCATAACAAATTAATCAACTTCCATTGCATATTCATTTGTGCCGAGTTATATAAATTAGATTAATTAATCATTTTAAAATACATTATTTTATATATATATTTTTTTAATGTACTTGTACTTGCACTTGTACTCAGCTCGTGGGAATGTATTCGTACTTGTACTCAGCTTGTGGGAATGTACTCGTACTTGTACTCAGCTCTTGGGAATGTACTCGCACTTGTACTCAGCTCGTGGGAATGTACTCGCACTTGTACTCAGTTCGTGGGAATGTACTCGCACTTGTACTCAGCTCGTGGGAATGTACTCGCAATTGTACTCAGTTCGTGGGAATGTACTCGCACTTGTACTCAGTTCATGGGAATGTACTCGCACTTGTACTCAGCTCGTGGGAATGTATTCGTACTTGTACTCAGCTCGTGGGAATGTACTCGCACTTGTACTCAGTTCGTGGGAATGTACTCGCACTTGTACTCAGCTCGTGGGAATGTATTCGTACTTGTACTCAGCTTGTGGGAATGTACTCGCACTTGTACTCAGTTCATGGGAATGTACTCGCACTTGTACTCAGCTCGTGGGAATGTATTCGTACTTGTACTCAGCTCGTGGGAATGTACTCGCACTTGTACTCAGTTCGTGGGAATGTACTCGCACTTGTAATCAGCTCGTGGGA
Source organism: Escarpia spicata (assembly GCA_963995525.1). NCBI lineage: Eukaryota > Metazoa > Annelida > Polychaeta > Sabellida > Siboglinidae > Escarpia > Escarpia spicata. Next base: position 14,627,214 of record OZ023205.1, on the reverse strand, counting down.
ATGTATTCGTACTTGTACTCAGCTTGTGGGAATGTACTCGCACTTGTACTCAGCTCTTGGGAATGTACTCGCACTTGTACTCAGCTCGTGGGAATGTACTCGCACTTGTACTCAGTTCGTGGGAATATACTCACACTTGTACTCAGCTCGTGGGAATGTACTCGCACTTGTACTCAGTTCGTGGGAATGTACTCGCACTTGTACTCAGCTCGTTGGAATGTACTCGCACTTGTACTCAGCTCGTGGGAATGTACTCGTACTCATCCATCATCAATATACTCGTACTAACGAAAATGTACCTGGCCCCAGGTCTGTCACTCACACTTGGTCTACTCACCTCAAATTCTCTTTCTCAAGCTTTAAATTGCTCTCTCACGTTCTACGATAGAGCGCCATCTTGTGGCTGCGACCAAGTGTCCACTTTGTTAATGTCAATGACATTTTCTCACACATCCCGTCACCTGCAAGAAACAACACAATAACTGGCTCAGTGGAACATGACAGTCACAAAGGACAGACAACAACCACAGAGAACAACCATGGATATTAACCACAGGTCACTAATCACAGTTTAGACATCTTTCAAGGTTATTACGGCAACCCGTGTATCATCAACTGGCTGGCTGTCATGTCCATCTATCTGTCCATCTGCCTGCCCATCTGTCTTGCCATTTGTCTTCTCGTCTTTCACAACCCACATTTCAGCAGAACTTTCTAAGATGTTACATAAAAAATGAAAGATTTATTTATTTGTATTGTTTATTATATATATTATTATTTATATTTATTCATAGTATTTAGTTTTAAGAAAAAATAACCTCTCAGCAATGTTTCAACTGTCACAGTGGCATGCAAACCCTAGTTGCAAAATATAAACTACCATCTTCACATTTCATACACTTAAAATATTTCACATTTAACCATTTCTAAAATATTCCTAGTTTGCTTCTGTATTTACCTAACATGCACTGCCTAGTACGATTTTTTTCACAAACAAATCCCTACAGTAATCAATCTCATGAAAATTAATCAAGATTGTCTTGTTCTGCAAAAGTCATATTGCACTGTAACAACCTGAAGTCATCATCAATCATTTACTCAGCATATCACATTGCCTGCTGTAACAAAATTGGTTGTCATTACACATATATCTGGCTTTATATGCACACCTCATGTCAATACTGGTGAACATGCTGGGCAGGACACGTGGGGCGAATGGGAGAAGAAGGGATGGCAAAGAAAGCACACGCCCGGAGAGTGGAAGGAAAAGGAAGACGAGGGCGACCGAGACTGAGGTGGGAGGATTGAGTGAAGAGAAACCTGGAGGGATGGAAAGGGGAATGGAGGAAAAGAGCAAAAGACCGAGGAGAATGGAGAAGGGTGGTAGAAAAAGTAGTGCAAGCGCAATGAGGAGGAAGAGAGAGAAAAGAAAATGTTGACGTATCCAAGCCAGCCTCACCCCTGAAGACAGAGAACGAGGAGAACAACAACATGCATTGGCTGCCTGTCAGGCAACACATCGTGCTTAAACTACATGCATGATTTGACACTCGACTAGCTCTACCTCACTGACCCATCCATGTACTATACTGTTTTTGCCAGGTTCATGCACACACGCATACACACCACACACACATTATAATATATAATAACATATATTTTAATAAGATTTAAAGATGGTTATCCTAACTGAAACTAACAAAACTTGTACACTTATCTCACAAGATTCATTACGTTAAATAAAACTGCACCATTTCAATTTACATATTTTATATACAATATAATTCTGTATTAAACACTTTCATGTTATGTTAAATTCAGTAACGTACACACATGGTAAATAGCTCAAATATCCCCATGTTCTACACGTACACAAAATCTCAGTAGTGGGCTACCCCAAATAACTACACAGGTAATCAAGCCACTGTGAAAAAATGCACAATTACCCCATCATTGTAATGTAAACACTTTGAAAGTTGAAGAAAACACAATCTGACACCAACATAACCCACAGTGCAGTCTTGCCAGAGTTTCAAATCATACTTCAATAATGATCTGTAGAATGGCCAATTACAGCAGCAGCAATCAGTGAGATTGGCTGTAGAGCACCCATACATACACCTCATTCATTATTTACCTCTAGATGCAAACATTGCACGTTGATACTGCCCAAACATCATTATCACTGTTATATTGCACCGTACCAACCTTTCTCATGGCTCAGACACACCTGGACAAACTATCACCTGAGATTTACTCTCGTCCTGACTCAAATAAACACACCTGGACATTCTACCATCTGAGATTTACTCATGTCATGACTCAAATAGACACACCTGGACATTCTACCATCTGAGATTTACTCATGTCATGACTCAAATAGACACACCTGGACATTCTATCATCTGAGATTTACTCATGTCATGACTCAAATAGAAACACCTGGACATTCTATCATCTGAGATTTACTCTTGTCATGACTCAAATAGACACACCTGGACATTATATCATCTGAGATTTACTCATGTCAGGATTCAAACAGAAACACCTGGACATTCTATCATCTGAGATTTACTTTTTTCCCGAATCAAATAGACACACCTGGACATTCTACCACCTGAGATTAACTCTTGTCATGACTCAAATAGACACACCTGGACGTTCTATCGTTTGATATTTACTATTGTCCTGACTCAAATAGACACACCTGGACATTTTATCATCTGAGATTTACTCATGTCAGGACTCAAATAGACACACCTAGACATTATATCATCTGAGATTTACTCTTGTCATGACTTAAACAGAAACACCTGGACATTCTATCTTCTGAGATTTATTTTTGTCATGACTCAGACAGACACACCTGAACATTCTACCGCCTGAGATTTACTCTTTGTCCTGAATCAAATAGACAAACCTAAACATTCTACCACCTGAGATTTACTCTTGTCCTGACTCAAACAGACACACCTGGACATTCTATCACTTGAAAAATGTTCTCTTGTCACAACTCAGACACACCTGGACATTCTATTACCTGAGATTTACCCTTGTCATGACTCAAATAGACACACCTGGACATTCTAAACATGATATTTACTCTTGTCACGACTCAAACAGACACACCTGGACATTCTATCACCTGAGATTTACTCTTGTCCTGACTCAAACAGACACACCTGGACATTCTATCACCTGAGATTTACTCTTGTCCTGACTCAAACAGACACACCTGGACATTCTATCACCTGAGATTTACTCTTGTCCTGACTCAAACAGACACACCTGAACATTCTACCACCTGAGATTTACTCTTGTAATGGCATTTTTCTTCAAATTTGTGTTCCACAATTATACAACCAGAGGACGTTGATTAGCATGATTAATAAAACCAGCAAAAATGCCCATCACTTGACGGGATGCCTTGGCAGAAGACAATCGTGAAATATTGACAAATTGTTAGAAAATACAGAACATCGTTACACTATAACACGTTTGCAGATACTCGTTGTTTGTTCAAAATGACGAAGGTCGGAGAGAATGTGAAGCTCATATCCATCGATAGGCCCTAGTCGTGATTGTGTACAGAATTGTCAAATAATATCCGTATTGCTATGCTATTGGCATGAGGGTAGACATAAGCATTATTGTGTATGCATCTACTCCATGATGCTAAGTCTGAGGCAGGAGCCACTTTCCCAAAGTTTTGGCAGCGCATGTAGGTAATGCAATTGTTGTTACATTTTACGTATTACGTGCACATTACGTTTTACATATGAAGGAATGAACTGATTTACTCCATAAAGACCTGTGTCTTAACATATATATATCGTGTATTCTTAAAAGATATAGGTTTTACGTCCTACTCTAGGGGTTGTTCATGGATGCCTGGAAGTTTGGCGCTCGAGGTTCAAGCCATCTAAGAGGGAAATGTTAAGATACATAGGCTGGGTCGATTGTAGTTAGATAACAGTGTAGACTGCATATATCAGGAACTACTAATTGAAGCAACTCTCTGAAATTATGATAAATTAATGGAACAAATGATCCATGCATTGATAGTATTAATGCTAGCTGGGGGAATGTTTAAAAACAATAACAGAATGATAAGGGCACCAGTGAAACAACTTTCGACTCTCGATAAGTGAATGGCCTGCATGGTCACTTGCCTTCTAGGTATTATAGTCTTGGATGGCAATCTTGCTAGATCATGTTACGTAAAACAGGTATACAGCCAAAAGCAGAAAGGGACACTGTCTACACAGGGTTACGTCGGGGTAATCCCATAAACAAATTGGCTAAATCCCAAAAGGAGTAGTGTTTTAGTATTATTTCAAATCACCACACACCCCCTTGATGTGTGTGGGAAATTACATAATGCGCATACCGCCAACCAAATCACCATCGATCACCATTTAATCATGATACAGCTTACTCAAAATGTAAGCACCAGTGAACTGAACACATTGAATGGATGCAGACCTCACTGCCAACTGATCTTAGCGGCAATGAATTCTCAAGATGTGCAAAACTGCCACACAGCTTCATCCGTAACAATGTAAGTATTTAATCTGTGACTTAAGAAAATGGGAAACTTAATATGATTTAACTGATGTGTCACAGCTCCCAAGGTATTATTTACACACCATGCATCTCCAGAACAGCAGTATTGCTCAAACTACCACTAGTCAAAATGTACAACAGTATAATGTTGCATTTTTGTTTATTACTGAACCTGTGCAACAACCTCTAAGTTACTAACATGCTCTAAGTTACTAACATGCTCTAAGTTACTAACAGGCTCTAAGTTACTAACAGGCTCTAAGTTACTAACAGGCTCTAAGCCCTCACAATGTTTGGTCCTGTTTACTGTTAGCATTTAGAATGTACACTGAAAAGGGCAATGGTAATGACACTATAAAAAGATATATATAGATTAACAACACCAGCCACATTAAGGCAGACTTCATGCATACGAGTACCTACTGCGAACTTTGTATGAGCAATGATCATATCAACAAATTCATTATTCCAACATTGTGTAATGTTAATAATGCATGTATTGACAACAGCTTACTGTTCTCATTTGTTTGTTAAATCCATTCATGATACTGCCAGTCTAGATATGGGTTCTATGCCAGACTTCTGATCAGTCTTGGCATGTTCTTGCAGCTTGGTGATACACATTTTACTGTGGTAAAACATCCAGTATATTCTGTATCTTCTATATCTAGAGACTCATCCACCCATTATTTAGAAGTACTCAATTAATTTCAGATGGGTGGAAATTTGAGGAGCAAAAAACTAAGTTATAATTTCTCCATTATGCGTTAAATGTTTTAAAAATGGTTGTCATACTTGTGTATGCACATGTATTATTGTGTATAAATGGTTGTCACACTTGTGTATGCACATGTATTATTGTGTATAAATGGTTGTCACACTTGTGTATGCACATGCATAATTGTGTATAAATGGTTGTCACACTTGTGTGTGCACATGTATTATTGTGTATAAATGGTTGTCACACTTGTGTATGCACATGTATTATTGTGTATAAATGGCTGTCACACTTGTGTGTGCACATGTATTATTGTGTATAAATGGTTGTCACACTTGTGTATGCACATGTATTATTGTGTATAAATGGTTGTCCCACTTGTGTATGCACATATATTATTGTGTATAAATGGTTGTCACACTTGTGTATGCACATGTATTATTGTGTATAAATGGTTGTCACACTTGTGTATGCACATGTATTATTGTGTATAAATGGTTGCCCACTTGTGTATGCACATGTATTATTGTGTATAAATGGTTGTCACACTTGTGTATGCACATGTATTATTGTGTATAAATGGTTGTCACACTTGTGTATGCACATGTATTATTGTGTATAAATGGTTGTCACACTTGTGTATGCACATGTATTATTGTGTATAAATGGTTGTCACACTTGTGTATGCACATGTATTATTGTGTATAAATGGTTGTCACACTTGTGTATGCACATGTATTATTGTGTATAAATGGTTGTCACACTTGTGTCTGCACATGTATTATTGTGTATAAATGGTTGTCACACTTGTGTATGCACATGTATTATTGTGTATAAATGGTTGTCACACTTGTGTATGCACATGTATTATTGTGTATAAATGGTTGTCACACTTATGTATGCACATGTATTATTGTGTATAAATGGTTGTCACACTTGTGTATGCACATGTATTATTGTGTATAAATGGTTGTCCCACTTGTGTATGCACATATATTATTGTGTGTAAATGGTTGTCACACTTGTGTATGCACATGTATTATTGTGTATAAATGGTTGTCACACTTGTGTATGCACATGTATTATTGTGTATAAATGGTTGTCCCACTTGTGTATGCACATATATTATTGTGTATAAATGGTTGTCACACTTGTGTATGCACATGTATTATTGTGTATAAATGGTTGTCCCATTTGTGTATGCACATGTATTATTGTGTATAAATGGTTGTCACGCTTGTGTATGCACATGTATTATTGTGTATAAATGGTTGTCACGCTTGTGTATGCACATGTATTATTGTGTATAAATGGTTGTCACACTTGTGTATGCACATGTATTATTGTGTATAAATGGTTGTCACACTTGTGTATGCACATGTATTATTGTGTATAAATGGTTGTCACACTTGTGTATGCACAGGTATTATTGTGTATAAATGGTTATCACACTTGTGTATGCACATGTATTATTGTGTATAAATGGTTGTCACACTTGTGTATGCACATGTATTATTGTGTATAAATGGTTGTCACACTTGTGTATGCACATGTAATATTGTGTATAAGTGCACATTTGGATTGGACTTTATGTGCGCAACATTTTTGGACTAGTAAAAATTTGAGTTCTAAACGGGTAGAGACGATGATTGGCTTTCAGACCAACTATGAAATAACAAACTCAATAAGGATACACTTTTATCAGATAATACTATACTATAACAACTATTCAACATTAAACTTACACTGAAACACGTCACACACAAAATAAACTGACATTAAACTTTTTTCGTAGTTTTGACTTTTAATTATACGGATATTCACTAGGTGGCAGCTCTCATGGCATAACATTCAAAAGAGCCATTCAGAGCCAGACTACCATTCTAGTGAAGTCACGCAGCCAGACGAGAGTCGGTTAAACGAGACTATCCACAAAGGCTCTTTCTGTAATTCTAGTCAAGCGAATGAACTAATGGAAATAATAATGATTAATTTAATTGACATTGTGAGGCCTTTGGTAATCTTGCTAATTGAAACTGTATTAAAATTGTATTACTGTGAGTTTAACTGAGGCTGAAGTAGTGGACATGATTGGCCATATGCAAATAGAAGGACAGTAATTTCAATGAGAAAACAAAGTATTGCAACTTAATAATAATGTTTAAATGTTCTAACTATGTAAACATTAATTTTTTACTAATAAAACATCACTGGAATCATTTCAATCTGTCTTGAATACTCACCTGTTCATAGCAGCGCATATGTAACTTGGACGATTACCAACACTGTTTTACCATAGCTGATTGATGTTTAACGTTTATTTATTATTTACTTATTTTTTATATACATTTTAGCCTAATTTATTGATGTTTACATTAATTTTAGTTTATTTATTAAAATAATAATATGATCTTAACTATTTTATTTTATGATATTTTATACCACATTCCTTTTCTACTTCTCCTATATTTATTGTCTTAATTACTATTATCATTAGTTCATTTTATTTATGATATAACTATTGTTTTTATTTAAAATCAATGCATTATTTTTAACATACATTATATATTGTTGTAAAGTGCTGTGAACAACATTGGATGTAGCGCTTAATAAAATATTATTATTCTGTGCTGCTTTAAACTAATATCTTCTTTAGTTGGTGATTTATGTTTATATTTATATTAATTGTTGCAAGTATGGAGATTGTCCATTACACATTCAGCTAAATTTAATTATTATTTCTAGAATTTTTTTTTACCCTAATGACTACTACACACACGTACACAACTTAACACTTTGTTCATCCCAATTCGTAAATGGCCGCCATATACTCACAACTTACAGTTAACATTGTATTCATCCTACTTGAAGTTGTATTCTGAGAACTGAACTCTTTTAAATTTATCAATTTGTGCTCTTAATTTGCAAAAATTTCAACTTAATTGACATGCCACAAACAAAAATGTCTTCAACTCCATATAAACTTTGTTTCACATAATATGCAATTTTAAGATAAAACAGCACAAAAGACGAAATATTATATCTGTGTGCCATACGTTTATTATTTTGCTGGCTGTATACTGGCCCCGACAGGTAATTAATTTAACAAAAGCATAATTTTTTTGGTTAAACAGATAAAATGCCAAAGACAAAGTGACACATAATATACGGTACCAAGTACGATAAAATAAGTAAATATTGTCATGCTGTACTTTCTTAAAAACGGTAAACAAAACTCATAATCATCATGATATAAATAATGATAATCATAATCGCATTAATGCAACTTGAATTTGAAACACATGTAAATGTAATCATTTTAAATTCCCGCCACACACAAATCTTTGGGTTTGTTTACCCCAATGCCGGCCACACACTCGCAACTTGATAGCTTATTCATGTTCATCCTTCGTTTTTTGGCGTTTCTGCCCCTGTCTACCTGTCTACGCTCGTCCGGCGCCGCTACTACCGGGCGCGACAAGTTCAAAGTCAAGGAACCGTGTCCGCGAACACTGAACAGGTGGCTGTCAGGTATTCACGGCGGCGGAGCTGGGAGGCGGCAGGACACTTGCGATTCCCTGTTAACAGACATCTGAATCACCCGCCATCGCAAAAATAATGTTTTTAATACTCACGTGCATGCAAAGTAACTTCAGAAAGAGCGTCTTGGTGGTAAAAATTAACTCGCCTCCATGGGAATCTGACGCCTACATGTAAATAAACGAAGTCACGCAGAGGAGAAAGAGAATCGCGCGAGATAATTACTTGAAGAGTCAACCGAATGTGAAGGGAAGCATGGCGATCTTCTACATTCTTTGTTCGAAGGAATTTTAAAAACTCATTTTTGGCAATGTTGTGGATCGAATTAAAATTGTTGTTATTCATTATCAACTACAACTTAAAAGCATATAGTTCAGGAAAGTAGTTACTAGATAATCTTAAGAGCCACCACCCCTCCTAAGATATTGCATTCGTCCACGATTGACGTCACGTTCAGTCGCCATCTTCGGAAATTTAGTACGAAGAGGTGTTTTGTTCGAAAGCTTTTAAAAATGGACAACAAAGAAGACCTTTTAGACGCATTAGAAGGTAACTCAGATATATCTAGCCAATACCCTAGCAATGTACACCTCTCTGTGATTGTGTAATTTATTTTAATGTCTTATTTTCCAGAATTTGGACGTAAATCGTCAAATGACAACGTGCCGCCAATTCTTGAAGACTATTTACTCAGTGTTGCCCGAACCGGTGAAACGCTGTAAGTACACAGGACTCATAATATCAATCAGTCATATGTTAGCATAAAAGGGATATCCCGTAAATGTTTATTAAATTTACCGACAATTTATTTATGTTACTAACTGGCATGCATATATATTTTTCGGTATCAATCAATGTGTTCCTAGCATTTGACAAAGTCTAAGAGCATTTTGGTAGGGTCTATACATGAATTTTTTTTTTAGTCATGGCTTATTCAACTTTAATGTTCTGAATGTTTAAAAAACCAAGTGTAACTCATTAATTAAGTATCTATTATAACAAACTGACCACCCTAATGTGTTATACAGTATAAACTGTATATATTTTAACATACTGACCACCCAAATGTGTTATAGTATAAACTCTACCTATTATAACATACTGACCATCCAAATGTGTTATACAGCATAAACTCTACCTATTATAACATACTGACAACCCAAATGTGGTATACAGCATAAACTGTGCCTATTATAACATACTGACCACCCAAATGTGTTATAGTATAAACTGTACCCATTATAACATATTGACCACCCAAATGTGTTATACAGCGTAAACTGTACCTATTATAACATACTGACCACCCAAATGTGTTATACAGTATAAACTGTACCTTTATAACATACTGACCACCCAAATGTGTTATACAGTATAAACTGTATTTGAAATAAGCCACATGCCAGTAAAAAAGTCACATTTCTAAGCAAAAAACAAGCATCTGGTGAGACGTATTATTAGTATTATTGGTAACAACCAGGAACTATTACTTAATGTAACTTTTTATAAAAACTACAATACTTATAAAGCCATAACTTGGCATATGAACTCGACTTGTGTTTACCCAAAATTGCACGGGATGGTTTTATGTTTGGTGAAGGGATCATGCCAAAAATGCAGTACAGATTTTTGCTGTCTTTCAACATTGTAGCAAAATGTTTATGAAGCTGTATCAAACTTATGCAAAATGAAATAAATTGCCATTTTAAGGTGATTTTTGACATATTTTTTAATTATCTTTAAATATCTCTAAACAACATGAAAAATCAATTCTTTTTAATTTGCAGTATTGTTTAGTATCTGAGGCAAACTCTGAGAAAAAAATTGTTAACTTATCTTCAAAACTTATATTACAAATGATTAATTGAAAAGTAGCATATAATAGCCGATGCAGCCACCTTAAGGTAACTTTATGTAATGTTTAACATGTTTATTTAATTAGTTAATTATCATTTTATAACTTACTAACTTTTTTACTTATTACCTTATTTTCATTGTGTCTTTATATTTCTAACTTGTTTATTTTTAAAAGCTGTGTGTTTGCTACCTATTTACCTTATTTTCATTGTGACTTTATATTTCTAACTTGTTTATTTTTAAAAGCTGTGTGTTTGCTACCTATTTATATGTACCAATTGTTTATGGATTTTACCTGAAATAAATGTATTTGTTAAAACATATTTGGGCAATCAGAGTTGAATGAATATGACTTTACAGTGTAAATGAATGGAAAAACCTCCCTTTGAGATTAAAATTTCTATAATAAAAATGTTCACATTGTAATCGTATTTTTACTGTGATTCAGTATTCCACTACCATGCACAGAAGTTTGCCCAACAGCACTTAACAGTTTCACGGGTTTTTGTTTAAGTAAACAAATGAGCTAGATCTAACAAGCCACAATTTAGTAATACAAATTTAAATACAGAATCTACGTATCAACTCTATCGAGTACACTTAGTGTTCCACTCATGATTTCAGTCCAAGTTCAGTCTAAATTTGTCTTCAAGATACCAAATGTAAACATCGCCACAAATTTGGTGAGCATATATTTTTCCATTTGTATTGATGTATCAAGATCACTGATGCTGATAAAAAGATGATTGTATGTACACAAACTGGTTTCATTGTTGTCCTGCAGGTTTCCCTGGTGCAAGATGAAGTATCTGTTTGTGAGGAAGCTGGAGGCAGTGGTGGCTGACTTCGAGCAGAAGGCACCAATGGATGCTTCGAAGACGCTGCCAAATGTTGAGAATGTCTGCTTCAGCGAGATGACAGAACGTCTCAGGAATGCTATTTCTAAATTTAACGGGTAATTCTATTTTCTTATAACAATCTCTACACCAATTTAGTGTGAATGCCATTATTAACAGCACTTGCTGTCAGAAGAGTAAATGAGCCAGTCTCTGGTAATGAGGTAATATTGGTTAACAACACCACTCAAAATTAAAAGTACAAATTGGTGAATAAATTGCTGTCAAATTATAAACATCTTAATTAACATTAATATTGTGAAATTTTGGGATAACTTTCCTAGTATAGATAGCCGTGTGCATGGATCGCCAAAGACGGGTAAATTACCCGGGTCCCGGCTCTTAACAAAAACCCTGTTTAGTTTGTTCCACTAATGGTACATGCTTCCAAACTATATAGAAGCTCGAACAGGATATTTGAAGATAAATACGAACTGTCGTCCTTACATGAAATATCAATATAAACTTTTTTAAATGTTGTAAATAATTTTCAAATATGTTATTTTAGGATCCCATTCACCATCCAGCGATTGTGTGAGCTGGTGACTAACCCCCATAAACACTACAAGAAGACTGACAAGTTTCTACGAGGCATTGAGAAGGTGAGCCAATAAGTCAAGATGCACTAACAGATTGAGTGTCATCCCATGTTTTTGGGTGCCCCTGGTCCACCATACAAGAGTGCTGTAGGATGGTTTCTGATAGTGATAGCTTGCTGTACATGCTTCCTTTTATCTGCAGAAAGTCTAGTTTTCAATACTTTTAGCTGTTAAATCAGAGTATTGATCGGTACCTGTAGGGTTCAAGTTAAGCAAGAAGATTTATGAAACGTGTTCGACCTCTTATTGTAGCTGTCCTTCATTTTGCATATTGAAATTAAAAATGTGATGGTCGGTGAAGAAATAATGAACAGGCTCACAGTTAGAACAAATATTTAGACACACGAGTAAGCCATGGCCTGCTGTTTAACTCGGCTCTCTCTGGTTTCGAACACTGTGTTTGAGAGGTTCAAACAGGGGTTATTATTGTGTATGTAACCTTGTGGCTGTCATGTCTTGGTTGTGATTCTGTAGTAAACGGTCTGTGTTTGTATGTTTTCAGAATGTCATGGTGGTAAGCACAGTGGACCCCCACGGCAAGTAAGTCATCACAACAGCTACTCTAATTGGCTGCTATAAATACCCAACTGGCAATCATCTCGATAAGAAACGGGTCAATCTGAATAAATATATTATGATCAATGTGGTTTAGAGTCACTTACACATCAATAAATTACTTCATTTTCCCCCAAAACAGTCAAATTATACAAGTGTGCCGAGTGCACCAGTGACACTTGAGTTACATGGGTGCACTGAGTGTGTCAGTAACAGTGTGTCAGTATTTCCACGTTCAAGTTAGACAAGTGCACTGAGTTTGTTAGTTACAACACACTTGACTTACACATGTGCACTGAGTGCACCAATAACTCAATAATAGATGGGTTGGTACTGCATTTAGGTATGGCAGTTTAATTTGCAGATTGACTAACCAAGTTGTGTTTGAAGGAATATACGTTGACGTACATGCTGTTGATGTTTGCAGTAAGATCATCAGTGACCAGAAGCCGTTAATGAATGGCACGGACGGAGCAAACGGGTTCGCCGGCGACATGAAGACACCGGAGAAGCTTGGCATGTCCCTCATTAGTCCAACCCCGATGAACTCCCCCGTGATCTCCAGCCCTCACTGGTACGCCTCTCGGTCGGGGGCGGGGGACTCCATGGCGAGTCACAATACATGGCAGCAGCAGCAGCTCCCCCTGGTGGAGAGCGTGTCTCAGACGGCCGAAATGTGTGTGTCGGAGGAGAATGGAACTGTGCAGGAGAATGTGGCAGCGAGAGTGGAGAACAGGAGGGACGTTAATGACGCGTCACCTAATGACGACCACTCCAGCGAGGCACCTACAGCAACAGGGACAACTACGGAGACAGAGGCACCAGCGGAATCAGGGACTCATTTTATGGAGACACCAACGGAGAGCAGGACACCATGTCGTGTCCTGGAGGTGTCAGAGGGTGACGTTAAGGCAGCTGCCCTCGGCCCGGGGGAAGGTGATGGCTCAATCGTCCCCTCCAAGGACCTTGTCTCACAGAGCACTGAAGACGTGCCAGAGGCCACATGGACAGAGACACATGACAACAGTAGTGCTGACCAGTCTCTGGCCAGTGCTGGTGAGGACGTGATGGAAAGTGCGACAACACTAGACACCCCAGTAACCAAGTGTACAAGTCCAGACAGCTCTGATGCAGCAACAGCGCCCCCTAGTGACAGTGTGACAAGCCACATAGACGTGGAGGCCAGCGAGTGTACAAGCGGTATGATATACATTACTGTGCAGTTTCACCTTTTTATCATGTGTACAATCTAGTGAAATTAAAACAAATTAGTGGTGATGTAAAATAACTATCAAACCTCAACTCATTGACATCACTTACGAATCTCCACGGTAACATCTAAGTAAGGAGACAAATGTATGACGATTGTTGAAGATTGTTCAAGCCTGATAGAAATTGTAGCTGGTTCTTATTTGTGACTGACAAAAACTGTCTTTGATATCCTCTTGGAGACAGTTGGCGGCTTACTCTGTCAACCTGTGCTCATCTTTGTGTCTGCATGTCAGTCTACGTAATTGTCAGTTTTTAGACATCTCAAGGTGTCCCTGCTGGTGTTTGTGTCATTGCTAGACAGTGCTAGTGTCGCTAAGTGTCCCTGTTTGTGTCTCTAAGTGTCAGTCTGTAGACGTGTCAAGGTATCCCTGCCAGTGTCTTTACATGTGCCTATTTATATTTGTAAGCATCAGTCTGTAGATGTCTCGGTGTCCCTGTTTGTCTCTGTCTGTCTAGCCATTTCAAAGTATCCCTGTTTATGCCTCTGTTTCCAGGCTGCTTTTGTCTTTGTGTCTCCAAGTATCCCTGTTTGTGTGTCTACATGTCCCTGCTTCTTGTTGCAGCCAAGCGTCAGAGAAGGGATTCCGGGGGCTTTGATACACCCGTCATAGAAGGACGGGTTGACAGTGAGATTAACGCAGACACTGACGCAACAAGAGACGAGAGTAGTCGGCCTACTCAAGATGCCACTGACACAGTGGTGCCCCCTGACAGTAGTAATGTGTCTGACAGTGAGAGCGATGTATCGCCCGTGCCGGTCAGTGACAGCGAAGTGGCTGTGCAGGAGAAAACGACAGAGAATGTCGTCAGTGACTCGGTGACATGTAGCAACTTAAAGGAAGCAGACTGCGGCGAATCGTCAGCATCCAGCCAATCATCGGAAGGGTCGGAGGTTGTCGATGCGTCACCAAGCCAGTCGTCGGACGGGTCGGAAGTCGTAGATGCATCACCAACACAATCAGACAGTAACAATGTTGCAGACAGTGGCTGCACACAGACCGAGAACTCTGTGCCTGTCAGTGACGCTGATGACGTGTCATCTGTAGCTGTTAGTGATGCCGGTGACGTGTCATCGTCCCATCATGAACCCATGGATACCAACTAAATGAATGCTGTTAGTCGAATTTAATTATGATCAAAGTGACAAACACTGTGACGAGTTCAGTGGTGCCAGGCGACAGGTCTAAATGACATGTCAATTGTTTGTCAAACAGCAAACAGTGGATGGACCTTCCAAACAAGTAAATGGTTCAACTAGGCAAAAACTCAAATTTTTTGACCAGACCACAGCATGTGCACAGTTCCATGGCATTTTAATGCTTTACTACGCCTATAAACTTGTTCGCAGCAAGAAGTTATTTGCTGGCGACAGGGCATAAACTACCTGCTTATATCTTGCGTGTTCTGCACATGAAAGCCGTTCCCGCCTGCCCAAAGTTTTATGAGACTACTCTCAAATTGTATTTCAGGAGCAACAAAATAAGTGTCATTCAAAGAAGGGTAAATTTATTGTCTTGTGGTTTTATCTGGGTTGCATGTACTTCAGTCTCAGACTAGTGGTGTCATTTCATGTGTAAATAATGTTTTGGTTTGTGCAACTAATTTGTACAAGAAATATTTAGTGGCAGTCACCTGCATGGTTCAGTTTGTGACAGTGTATACTTAGGCACAATGAATGATAAAAATGTTCACGTTTTATTTTTTGAATTGGTACTTTTGTATGATGCCAGAATTTGCATTTTGAAACATGTCCACGGGACACCTACACCGGCAGGATTCTGTTGGCGAGTAGCAAAAAATGACAGTCAGTTGCATGTTCCGATCGGGTAAGGTGATGTATTCTGGGTAGTTATGTCAATGCAGTGGGCAGGTCATATCAAAAACTGCTAAAGGTAACACATTGGTTAATTTTGGATTACAAATGGCGTCTTCTGTTACCCCGAATCTCTCCCTCTCACGCTAGAGATGGGCATAGTATTAGCAGAAAGTTCACTGGATCAGTTGTGCTTTTGTTCTTCTTGCTCTCTTTATTGTGGGACCAGCATGTTGTGTCTACTGCCCATCATTAAAACACCGTTTTAGGGAATTGTGCTTAGACCTACCTGCCTCTACTCTAGCTGGTGTTTGCTATTTTAATGTTTTGTTTATTTAAATAGCAAACAGTGCTTTGGGCTTATTAATGGCCATTTGCCTGGCAGTATACCATCTCAATAGTTCTAGTTCTATGAACTAGAACTATGTATTATAGTGTATAAAATATTAATTAATAAATGAGGAACAAACAAGGTCAGTTTAAACACCTTTACACAAAAGTGATAACATGCCATGTGACTTTTTAATTAGGTCATCTTGCTATAATTAGGTCATTGTCTATAGTGGGATGGACCTGGTTGCCATGGCAATGTCCATTTTTATCTGTGAACCTTTACCACATTTATGTATTACTTTTTGAGAATAAAACTAAGAATATTGTTTGTAAATGTGCAAGAATCAATGTGACGATACAATCGCACTAGCTAAAAAAAACTTCATTTCACAGCATGTTGATATTTTATTACATACAAAAATATCTTTATATCAGTCAGTACATTTTCCATGTATATGTTGTATAATATTCGGGTGAATTATGCATACGCACACAATACCCATAATTATACAGTGAATACTAATCATTGGCTCCATACAATTTGACACAAATCGATTTCACTACCTGCTCATGTACATGATTCAGAAATGATTCTACTCTACTTTCTGTCTAAGAATGCATGTTTCAGATAGAACTGGCTTAACAGTATATGCTGTGATTGCCGACTGAATATGTGGCAAGGGGGGTTGATTTGTTATTTTTCACAAAACTGGAATATTGTCTGTAAGCCCAAACCCACGTTTTGTGTTTCTTGACTAGGAACAAGGCAGAAATTGCATAGCAGAACACGGAAATATACATCCCAAAGTACTTGTGGTAGATGTACATCTAATGGGTTTAAAAACATAATTGTTCTGTTCAAACATAATTGTAGCACATTCTCCATTGTTCACACATCAACGTAAAACACTTTTCAGAAATGTTTTGGCAGCTGCATATTTTCCCATTCAAAACTAAGTCATAATTGGAAGACTAACAAATTTAACCATTGGATGAAGTAAAACAAATGATTAATGTAAAAGTGTCTGTTTGGTGAATAAACCTATGTTGTAGTTGTATCCTGTGGATGCGGCAATGTGGAGCCTTGCTTGGGCAAACACAGCAGCACACAAGTGTCGTTTGTAAGGGTCGGGGACCGTCTCACTAAGATATGAGCTCAACAAAAATGAATCATTAAATAGAATCCGTTGTTAAATTTAACACGCTTTCAAAATGCATAAAACAGGTGCCGTTTCACTGAGGACACTTCTTGACACACGCCAACGCAAGTCCAGTTGGCGTGTCCTGGTGTTTTCAGTATACGGAATCACAGTTAAGGAGCGGAATCAATTTAAAGAGCAAAATTGAGCTGATAAGAATGAGTGAACAGGTGCCCTAACAACCTCCCGTAGGTGATTCTACGGCTGCATTCTGGCAGCTCCATCAAGGCGGATCACTTCGCCATTGAGGTAGGGGTTCTCCACAATGCTCTGTACGAGATGGGCGTACTCGTCGGGCTGCCCAATGCGGGAGGGGAAGGGCACCGTGCTCGAGACGTAGTCAATCACCTTACTGGGCAGGCCCGACAGCAGAGGGGTCGCAAACGGACCTGCAAAAAAAAAGTTGCCATAAGAATCGGCACCAAATATTTACAAATACATTGTATGGTGCAGTAGCACATTGGGAGAACACCAGTCTCCCAATCGAGGGTCCACACCAGGGCCTCATTGTCATTGCTCCTTAGTCATTAGACAGGTTCAGTCCATGAATGACACCATCATTTCAGAAAACTTGTGCTGCGTTTGACATTTATAATAATAATTCCGTTTTATTTATTTAGCGCTTTTTAAGTAAGTAAATAGTAATCAAAGCGCTTCACATATTAAAATGACGTGTTGACCAAATGCTAAAATATAAATTAAATAAATAAGCTAAGATAAAAAATACATCAATAAAAATAAATAAATAAGGGTGTAAAAATACAATTTCAAACAATGAAATTAAAAACCAATCAATACTATAAAATAGAAACCAGTGTCATTTAGATGTAGCAGCCAGTGCTTGCATCAAGGCATGTAGTGCAGGCGAAATAGATGGGTTTTAAGTTGTTTCTGGAAAGCCGCCAATGTTCCAACCGATCGCACACACTTTGGCAAGCTATTCCACATATGTGGGCCTGTCACTGCAAAGCTGCCCCGTCTGATAGTTCTCTTAGACTCCCATAATTGGCTGGATAACTTGATTTTATACATTTGCTACAAGTTTGTTCGTGATGATTCTACACCTGTATTATATACACCTAAATTGAAATACAACTGATGTATCCAGTATGTCGCAGTTTACGTATGTAACAATCAAAATGTTGCACATGACCTGTATCAAGCTTTACCTTTGCCACTACTGTTGATAACGGTTATATACGTGAATTACACTACCATTGCTGCGTGACATCTCATAAATCAAACATTCCCACATCTAGTTGTCACTATAAAAACTTATGCTTTTGTGGCCAGAGTTTCAACAAAATATACAACGGAATACACGAATGCATCATGTGTTTGGCTTCCATTTTGGATGGCTTGACAGAGCTTTTGCTAGGCCACAGGTCATGTGATGGATAAGTCAATTCGACTGTAGACAGAGGCAACAGAAACGATGTACCAGGAGCCACTGTGTTCACTCGGATACCAATCCCTGCAAGGTCGCGGGCGATGGGCAGGGTCATGCCAACAATGGCTCCTTTGCTGGCGGAGTAGGCCGCCTGGCCCCGCTGACCATCAAAGGCTGCTATACTGGCCGTGTTCACAATGACCCCTCGTTGACCGTCCGCATTTGGTTCATTTTGGTACATCATCTGGGCCGCGAGACGAATCACGTTGAAGGTACCACCTGTGTTCACCTGAGGGAACAGAATATAAGGTTCACATTCTGGGGTCTGAAAAACCCTGACTCCATAAGACAGGACAATGTCAGAGTTGAAACACTGACTGCATGTGACAGGACGATGCCATAGGGTCCACATTCTGGGGCCTGAAACACTGCACATTATCATAGGGTCCACATTCTGGGGCCTGAAACACTGACTGCACAATATCATAGGGTTCACATTCTGGGGCCTGAAACACTGACTGCATGAGACAGGACAATATCATAAGGTTCACATTCTGGGTTGTAAAACACTGACTGCATGAGACAGGACAATATCATAGGGTTCACATTCTGGGTTGTAAAACACTGACTGCATGAGAGAGGGCAGTGTCATAACGTTAACATTCTGGGTCTGAAACACTGACTGCATGAGAGAGGGCAGTGTCATAGGGTTAACATTCTGGGGCCTGAAACTACTGAATGAGAGAGGGCAGTGTCATAACGTTAACATTCTGGGTCTGACACTGACTGCATGAGAGAGGGCAGTGTCATAGGGTTAACATTCTGGGGCCTGAAACTACTGAATGAGAGGGTAGTGTCATAACGTTAACATTCTGGGTCTGAAAAACTGACTGCATGAGAGAGGGCAGTGTCATAGGGTTAACATTCTGGGGCCTGAAACTACTGAATGAGAGAGGGCAGTGTCATAACGTTAACATTCTGGGTCTGAAACACTGACTGCATGAGAGAGGGCAGTGTCATAGGGTTCACATTCTGGGACCTGAAACTACTGAATGAGAGAGGGCAGTGTCATAACATTAACATTCTGGGTCTGAAACACTGACTGCATGAGAGAGGGCAGTGTCATAGGGTTCACATTCTGGGGCCTGAAACACTGACTGCATGAGAGAGGGCAGTGTCATAGGGTTCACATTTTGGGGTCTGAAACACTGACTGTATCAGATGGTACAGTGTCATAGGGTTCACATTCTGGGGCCTGAAACACTGAATGCATGAGACAGGACAGTGTCATAGGGTTCATATTTTGGGGCCTGAAATGACTGCATAAGAGAGGGCAGTGTCATAGCATTCACATTCTGGGTTTGAAACACTGACTGCATGAAACAGGACTGTGTTATAGGGTTAACATTCTGGGGTCTGAAACACTGCCTGTATGAGACAGGACAGTATCATAGGGTTAACATTATAGGTCTGAAATACAGGTGTACTGCCTATATGAGACAGGACAGTGTCATAGGGTTAACACTCTGGGGTCTCAAACACTGACTTCGTGAGAGAGGGCAGTGTCATAGGGTTCACATTCTGGGGTCTGAAACACAACCTGCATGAGACAGGACAGTGTCATAAGGTTAACACTCCGGGGTCTGAAATACTGGATGTATCAGACAGGACAGTGGCATAGAGTTCACATTCTGGGGTCTGAAACACTGACTTAAATGAGACTCAATGCAGTATCCACGTATAAGCATTTAAATGGAACAAAGTGTTTTTAGCTGAAATCGACTGAGTACTTACATTGACAACTCGCATAAACTCATCAAAGGAATGCACGCGATCTTTCTTAGCATTCAGTGTCACCACAGCAATGCCGATGCCAGCGCAGTTGATCGCAACATCCAGCCGTCCGAATTTGTCCTTGGCCACAGCTAATGCTGCCCTCACATCAGCCTCACTTGTCACCTACAACATCTAGATTTGTAAACTATATATCTAGTGTCTAATTAAAACAGTAAATTATTGTTCAGGGCCAGGATCAGATATAAAGGTGATTGTCTAGTTGTATAACTATTATTTCGTTTTCTGAAAAATTACCATAATTGCACAAGAATAACATAATTATCAATTGTTGTGTTTCAATATTACCAGTAATACTATCCAATTTATTAGTTTTGTTCAATATAAAAATTTGAGACAATTTTAACATTTAAAGCTGAAAACATGACAATATAACATCATGCCACATGTACAACATTTCTTACAACATTTATAACCCACTCTAACATCTCTGGATCTTTATGTTAAGCCAAATTTAAGATCAAATGAATGACTGTTGCAAACTTTCACTCACTAGACATGTTGCTTGCGGGTCACACTTACATCTGTGGGTGAGAATGCGGCGTTCTCTCCGAGCTGACCCGCCAGCTCCTCACCAGCTGAACTAGGCAGGTCACATATCACAACCTTCGCTCCTTCACGCAAAAACCTCTCGACGGTACCACGACCCAGACCGGAGGCACCCCCTGTCACCAGTGTCACTAATCCCTGATGAACAGACAGAGATATGTCGCTGCAAGCTGTCACCAATGGCACTAGGTCCTACATATATATATATATATACATATATATATATATATGTATATATATATATAGATATACATATATATGTATATATATATAGATATACATATATATATATATATATATGCACTCACATAACGGTTTAATAATAGAAAATTTGTGTACATAGTCAGCACTTTTTATTCAAGCTTCAAACTCATAAAGTCGAGTTTCTTTCATTAATTACTCACTCTTTTATTTACGATTTGTAGATGTAGGTCGCAGCGTCGTTGCTTATTTTAATTAAGTATGTGCATCATCCAATTCAGTGCCCCTTTGGTATTGAGTCATTTATTATCTTTGGTTGTATTGCATTGTTTAAAGTGTACGTTGAACAGGCTGCTACAATTGTTAATAAACCTGGTTAGCATGTTATCATTCAGTGGAAACGTTTTAGGTTTGAGAAAAACGCATGATACCGCATTACAACGGAATTGCGCGTCGCACGAACTTGGGACATTTCATTTTTCAATGTACTAATTGTAGTACGCAGTCAGAGTACAAACACAGTGATTAAAATTATCTAACTCTAGCGAAGGAAACCTCTGAAAATACGCCAAGACAAGCATTGCTCGTCACATTTGGCAAGCAGTCTTCGAACCTTCAGAATATATGTTGACTCGAGTCACGGTCACGGTGTCAATGTCTATTTGACATTTGTGATTTGACTGACGACAGGCGTGGGACTTACAAAAGTTGTCAACATTTTATGTTTCACGACGATTTCTAATATTAGCAATCATGTGGTTTGGGTAGGCTTTATACGACTATCTGTGTCAAGAAAAGTACATAACATAACTGTACAAATTGTTAAAAGGAAAGCATACTCGCAGCTTTGCAATCGAAGCCATCTTCGCTCAGAGCACGTTGTAATTACCGGATGGATGTTTATAGGATAATTCATTGCCCAATCCCGTGCACCGTTTGATTTTGTGCGGCTCATATTTAAACATGGCGGCTTCCATGGATGAAACCGTGGACGTCGTCGAGCTCTCTCTTGCAACCGATTTTCATTTTATTGTGACATCAGATTTAAGAGCAGCATGTTATTACGAAAATGTGTTAGATTGTGCAAAGAAGTTGACAGCCTGGCTAAAAAATGAAGACAACAGGTTTGAATGCAATCTCTAAAAACTAAACAGTGTACTGTAATAGTCTGTATTGTTCAGACACACAGAGTCAGAGTCACACTGACAGTGACGGAGCCTGCAGTGCAGACATACTGACTGTCACTCACTCACTCACTCACTCACTGAATGAGACAGTGCAGTGAAGCTTGGAACAAGGCAAGGGTGGGGTGGGCAGGACTGCCATGGCATGGGGTGATCAGGTCTGCCATGTCATGACATGGACCGCATCATGCCGCCGGGGTGATCAGGTCTGGCGTGGCCATGGGCCTCGGGTTTTTAACAAGATTGTCCCCCAGAGCATTAAGTGATTAACTCTAGATCATAGATGGCAGGTGGACAAGGAAGCCTTTTGGCTTATCAAGAGTCCAACCCTTTAAGCTTTTTATCTATGAGTAACATTACATGGTCACATGATGGTGATTAGGTCTGCCAGGCACGGCCACAGGAGGTGATCAGGTCTGCCATGAGGGGTGATTACCTGACTTTCTGGAACCTTTCTCTAGTATGCAACGAGTAAGGCAGGCCACCTATCAGCTTTTTCCACCAGATTCAATCCAGGCCTCAAAGTTAACATTTTGAGCTAGGAGCACACATGCTTTGAGTAATTAAAATGCAAAACTAAGCATGTTGTGGCATTTTATGGAACACAATTTTATAACAACAATATACCTGCAGCGTTCTAAATTATCATGTCTGCTACTAATACAACATTTTGTTTGTAATAAATTCCAGACATTTGTTATGTTTTTGGACCTAGTTGTGCATACTACCTGGTAATTTTGTTGATATTTTCAACCATAAAAATTATTTAAATGATTGAATGCTTTATGAAAGTATACACATTTATTTGGACTCTACATTCTCCACTGTATATACTAATAGGCACTAGGCTGAATTTGGTGCACTGTGACACATTATTTCACTATTTAAACTTGAAACAAACAAAAAACTGTTAGCTAGTTAGTTGTCCCTTTCTGTAACTGATTGCTCAAGTTACTAGGTGATATCAGGTTGGCTAGTACACTGAGTACATGGATGCCTGCATGGATTTCCTGCCTATAGCCTTACTTGCTACAATTTGTCAATATTTTGCTGCCAGTATGGGGGTAAGCAGGGTCAGAGAAAGGGGTTAAAATGTCATCATACACAATTTGCTTGATTGCCCAAATGGTCAGTTGCCTGGCAGGAGAGTAATTAATGAACAAAGTTCCAAGTCACACACTGCGACTAAAGCAATTTATGTAGTCACAGATGTAAGATTATACTTGCAAATGCGACTAGGTAGTCGCAACTTCGAGCCCTGCAATGTTTGCTGTATTTAGTGTACTCCCTTCTGGTTTTAGGGAGGTGTTACCTTCATACATCATCAACGATCTTGGCCAAGTGCTCGACAGGATAGCAACAGAAATGGCATCAGTAGGATCATCACCAGCAAAACTAGGAAGAGAAGTTGATCTGGCAACTGAAGGTCTGCGATGTTTACGCAATGCATGTGCATCTTGTGTGAGAAACCAGGCCATGGTTAACAGGTGAGTAGTCGAAATGAGGCACCAGTGAACAGGTACATAAATTCATTCGTTAATTACAATTAGTTTAATTAATCAAACCATTTTATTGTTTAATCCAGGTAATTTATTATATACAATGTTCTTAAATGCCTTAATTTATTTATATGCACCTCTGTTTTTTCTTGCAGCTGTGAATGTTTGTTGAATTTGAGTGCTCATACGACAGCACTTTATTCAATAAATTATATAATATAAACTTTCCCTATTGTATATAATGCCCAATCCAAATAATGTTTCAGCAAATCTAAACAATTGTTTTTATTATTTAAAATAATTGTTTAATTGTATCTATTTAAAATTGCAAAAAAATGAATACTAATTAACTGTGTTCACATAAATAGACAGATTACAAATTAATGTGTATTAACAACAATAATTTAATATGTGTGTTTTTCCTGGCAGTACCAATGTATTGACAACCAACTGATGCTGTGAAACAACTTGTTGCACTCTGTAGGTGGCCGGCAGTATTTGATGCAACCAAGTCCCTGTTTGTGTGGAGCCTGCAGCATCTCGCCACCTCGGACACAACGCAGGCTGCTACAGAGACAGGAGACCGGGACAATCAACACAGCACAGCCACAACTGCAGGTAAGGTATCTGTCAGTACATGGCATGGGTGTATAAGACACACGTAAGAGCCACTGACAGAGTATGGCGAAATCATAAGGTATATTATATGTATATATAAGCTAAACTTTGAATGTTGTAAGTGTGTGTCCTCAGAAGCCATGGTCCACTCACCTATGCCTGTGGTCGTTCACTTCCTTGTACTGTTGGCTTCTCATCTGCTAACTGCCATGGCTCTGCTCTGCCACGCAACGCAAAATCGTAGGTTGCATTTGATGATTTGACCAAGGAACCCTATTGCAAGTCCTCAACATTTCCTCTTTAAATCATGTAACCTGCCTATATTATATGTCTGAAAATATCTTACTTTAATTATTAATATGAATTGTGGGCTTAATCTTGTGTGCAGTCCATCGGCAGATAGACTAATGCTAAGATTCTTGGCTCATGTCCAGTTGACTATGTTAAATGGAAGTATGATTTCCTGTCTTGTGCACCTAGAAACAGGTCATTCAGATGACTAACCTTAGTCCACCATTTCTAAAATGTCATTCACTGGGGATCATGTGCCCATGTGTTTCAATGGTAACATAACAGATTGGATGTAAAACCTTCCTTTTCGTTGCAAGTATTTTAAACATTTGGTTCAGATTACTAACACAGTAAACACCTATGAGAAATAAGCATGCTTATATGTACAAAAGTGTTTCACTCCTACACCTGGCCAATGAGTGACGGGTTCACATCCAGCACAACACAGTGAAAGATGGCCAATGAGTGACGGGTTCACATCCAGCACAACACAGTGAAAGATGGCCAATGAGTGACGGGTTCACATCCAGCACAACACAGTGAAAGATGGCCAATGAGTGACGGGTTCACATCCAGCACAACACAGTGAAAGATGGCCAGTGAGTGACGGGTTCACATCCAGCACAACACAGTGAAAGATGTCTGGCAAAACATCCAGTATTAATGCCCAGTTAGCCAATGTTGTGTCTGTGTGTTTGTCCCCAGCAGTGATCGGTCTACTGCGGAGTGGACTCCAGTTTTTGGGAAACGCTGTCGTAGGTCAAGAGGTCAACTCACAGTTCATCTGGGAGAAGTTCTCTGCCGACTTCAGGTTAGACATGTCTCCTGTTTTTGGTAGGGGTGATTATTGGCAATAGTTTTACTATACAGTATTGTGATAGCTTTATTTCTGTTGCAATACTATTGCGATAGTATCACTGTAGTATCATAAAAGAGTGAATACCTAGGAGAGGCCAGACTTGTCCGCAAGTCGTAAGCTCTCGAATCAAGCCTCCAGTCATTTCACTATGGAGTCTGGGTTGAGTCTCGAGTCATCTCTGAGAATTTTGAGTCGAGTCTCAAGTCACCTCTGTAAATTTCGAGTGGCAACTAAAGTCACCTCTCAGAATGTCAAATCTCATCATCCCTTGATTGTCTATTTTGCAATAAATTTTTTACTCGAATCGAGTCCTTGCGACTTGAGTCAACAAGACTGGGAAACGCAGCTCCAAACCATAATTTATGAGTGACATGTGCAGTTCCCAGGCTAAGAAATTATATATGACTTTTCTGAAAACTACCTTTTAAAACACATTTTACATAGGATTTGCCTGTGTAAAGTTGTTCTTGTTTTTTATTTCCAGTGACATACTCCACTGTCCTGACATTCTTGTCTGCGACTATGTCGCCATGGTGATCTACAACATAATCATGATGCACAAACGACATATCCACTGCCTGGCTTCTGACCAGGAAGGTCATGCTATAGTGGTAGCAGTCTTTGACCACCTGTCTCAACACAACTCACACTGGTGGTAAGTACAAGGCTGTTGTGGTGGCAGTCCTTGACCACTGACACAACTTACACTGGTGGTAAATACAAGGCTGTTGTGGTGGCAGTCCTTGACCACTGACACAACTCACACTGGTGGTAAGTACAAGGCTGTTGTGGTGGCAGTCCTAGACCACTGACACAACTCACACTGGTGGTAAGTACAAGGCTGTTGTGGTGGCAGTCCTTGACCACTAACACAACTCACACTGGTGGTAAGTACAAGGCTGTTGTGGTGGTAGTCTTTGACCACTGACACAACTCACACTGGTGGTAAATACAAGGCTGTTGTGGTGGTAGTCTTTGACCACTGACACAACTCAGACTGCTGGTAAGTACAAGGCTATTGTGGTGGCAGTCTTTGACCACTGACACAACTTACACTGGTGGTAAGTACAAGGCTACTGTTGTGACAGTCTTTGACCACTGACACAACTCAGACTGCTGGTAAGTACAAGGCTGTTGTGGTGGCAGTCTTTGACCACTGACACAACTTACACTGGTGGTAAGTACAAGGCTACTGTGGTGACAGTCTTTGACCACTGACACAACTCAGACTGCTGGTAAGTACAAGGCTGTTGTGGTAACAGTCTTTGACCACTGACTCAACTCACACTGGTGGTAAGTACAAGGCTACTGTGGTGGCAGTCTTTGACCACTGACACAACTTACACTGGTGGTAAGTACAAGGCTACTGTTGTGACAGTCTTTGACCACTGACACAACTCAGACTGCTGGTAAGTACAAGGCTGTTGTGGTGGCAGTCTTTGACCACTGACACAACTCAGACTGCTGGTAAGTACAAGGCTGTTGTGGTGGCAGTCTTTGGCCACTGACACAACTCAGACTGCTGGTAAGTACAAGGCTGTTGTGGTGGCAGTCTTTGACCACTGACACAACTTACACTGGTGGTAAGTACAAGGCTACTGTGGTGACAGTCTTTGACCACTGACACAACTCAGACTGCTGGTAAGTACAAGGCTGTTGTGGTAACAGTCTTTGACCACTGACTCAACTCACACTGGTGGTAAGTACAAGGCTACTGTGGTGGTAGTCTTTGACCACTGACACAACTCAGACTGCTGGTAAGTACAAGGCTGTTGTGGTAACAGTCTTTGACCACTGACTCAACTCACACTGGTGGTAAGTACAAGGCTACTGTGGTGGTAGTCTTTGACCACTGACACAACTCAGACTGCTGGTAAGTACAAGGCTGTTGTGGTGGCAGTCCTTGACCACTAACACAACTCACACTGGTGGTAAGTACAAGACTACTGTGGTGGTAGTCTTTGACCACTGACACAACTCAGACTGCTGATAAGTACAAGGCTGTTGTGGTGGCAGTCCTTGACCACTGACACAACTCACACTGGTGGTAAGTACAAGGCTGTTGTGGTGGTAGTCTTTGACCACTGACACAACTCGGACGATGATAACAGCTGTCCATGGTTTGTTACCCTGCTGGACATATTGGTCTATGCGAGGGTGTATCAGTGCTGTTGTTTTGGTTTGTCTTGGACGTATTGGTCTATGCCATGGTGTATCAGTGCTGTTGTTTTGGTTTGTCTTCAGCCTGTACATACTTCAGACTCTGCTGACTGAACCACACTTCGTGCACAGTTTCTTTCCTTTGCTGCAAGTCAAGCAGAGGTAAGAATGTCTTGTGAGAATCTGCCCGGTGTGTTCTTACCTTGTTGGTAGATTGTCTTGTGAGATTGCCTGGTGTGTTCTTACCTTGTTGGTAGATTGTATTGTCTTGTGAGAGTGTGCCTGGTGTGTTCTTACCTTGTTGGTAAGATTGTCTTGTGAGAGTGTGCCCGGTGTGTTCTTACCTTGTTGGTAGATTGTCTTGTAAGAGTGTGCCTGGTGTGTTCTTACCTTGTTGGTAGATTGTCTTGTGAGAGTGTGCCCGGTGTGTTCTTACCTTGTTGGTAGATTGTCTTTTGAGAGTGTGCCTGGTGTGTTCTTACCTTGTTGGTAGATTGTCTTGTGAGAGTGTGACCGGTGTGTTCTTACCTTGTTGGTAGATTGTCTTGTGAGAGTGTGCCCGGTGTGTTCTTACCTTGTTGGTAGATTGTCTTGTGAGAGTGTGCCCGGTGTGTTCTTACCTTGTTGGTAGATTGTCTTGTAAGAGTGTGCCTGGTGTGTTCTTACCTTGTTGGTAGATTGTCTTGTAAGAGTGTGCCTGGTGTGTTCTTACCTTGTTGGTAGATTGTCTTGTGAGAGTGTGCCCGGTGTGTTCTTACCTTGTTGGTAGATTGTCTTTTGAGAGTGTGCCTGGTGTGTTCTTACCTTGTTGGTAGATTGTCTTGTGAGAGTGTGACCGGTGTGTTCTTACCTTGTTGGTAGATTGTCTTGTGAGAGTGTGCCCGGTGTGTTCTTACCTTGTTGGTAGATTGTCTTGTGAGAGTGTGCCCGGTGTGTTCTTACCTTGTTGGTAGATTGTCTTGTGAGAGTGTGCCTGGTGTGTTCTTACCTTGTTGGTAGATTGTCTTGTGAGAGTGTGCCTGGTGTGTTCTTAACTTGTTGGTAAGATTGTTTTATGAGAGTGTGCCTGGTGTGTTCTTACCTTGTTGGTAGATTGTTTTGTGAGAGTGTGCCTGGTGTGTTCTTACCTTGTTGGTAGATTGTTTTGTGAGAGTGTGCCTGGTGTGTTCTTACCTTGTTGGTAGATTGTCTTGTGAGAGTGTGACCGGTGTGTTCTTACCTTGTTGGTAGATTGTCTTGTGAGAGTGTGACCGGTGTGTTCTTACCTTGTTGGTAGATTGTCTTGTGAGAGTGTGCCCGGTGTGTTCTTACCTTGTTGGTAGATTGTCTTGTGAGAGTGTGCCCGGTGTGTTCTTACCTTGTTGGTAGATTGTCTTGTGAGAGTGTGCCTGGTGTGTTCTTAACTTGTTGGTAAGATTGTTTTATGAGAGTGTGCCTGGTGTGTTCTTACCTTGTTGGTAGATTGTCTTGTGAGAGTGTGCCTGGTGTGTTCTTACCTTGTTGGTAGATTGTTTTATGAGAGTGTGCCTGGTGTGTTCTTACCTTGTTGGTAGATTGTTTTGTGAGAGTGTGCCTGGTGTGTTCTGAACTTGTTGGTAGATTGTTTTGTGAGTGTGCCTGGTGTGTTCTTACCTTGTTGGTAAGATTGTTTTGTGAGAGTGTGCCTGGTGTGTTCTTACCTTGTTGGTAAGATTGTCTTGTGAGTGTGCCACCTTGTTGGTAAGATTGTTTTGTGAGAGTGTGCCCGGTGTGTTCTTACCTTGTTGGTAAGATTGTCTTGTGAGAGTGTGCCCGGTGTGTTCTTACCTTGTTGGTAGATTGTCTTGTGAGAGTCTACCCGGAGTATTCTTACCTTGTTAGCAAGATTGTCTTGTGAAAGCGTGCCTGGTGTCGTGTGTCATTGGTAAGTTTGTCTTGTGAGAGTACCTGGTAGTGCATTTTGTATCATTATTGTATTGTTTACTGTCGTCAGTGTACTTTGTATCATATTATATATATAGTAGACAATATATATATATCTATATTGTCTAGTAGTGTCAGTGTCAGTGCATCTGATATCTGTTGGTTTGAAGGCAACTGTTGCTGGAAGTTACACTACAGCTGCTCGAGCTCAGCACCAAGGAAGAACCGTCAAAACATCCAGTAGATGACACCACTAGTCACACAGATGTGGCTGCAGAGAACATTGAGTTTATCTGTGCGGAGTTCAAGACAAATGCATATAGAATCCTTGGCCTGCATCGCCAGGAAGGAAGCATCGATGACGAAAACGTATGGCTAATTAATCTAACTCTGTAGTCATTTAACAAGGAACATATCTCAAATAACTATTACATGAAAGTCACTGCCAAAAATGGCACTAACATTTTTCAGTGACGCACTAGACTAGGTATGGAGGAAAGATCAAACAAAATAGTTATTATAGTTTTAGGTGTTAATTAAAATTCTTCATTGTGTTCATTTTTACATAACAGTGGACCCTCAGGCAGTACCCATATGTAATTAGAATCCGATCAAGCACGTCATTTATTAAAAATACAGAGCTGTATATGCTCAGCTCAGCAAGGTCAGTATGGCAATAATGTTCTGAAAAAGGCTGACTAGTTGAATGAGACCTCACAAGACCATAACATTGGAACCACAATATATATAGTTAATACAATGTTGCCAAGCGCTGGAAACAACTAGAAATGCACATATTTTCCTTGTGAAAAAAACTTCTCTGTGAACAGTTGTGAAACCATAATGTCGTATTTTCTTAGTTATTGCAAGTATGTAGTTTGTTGTGCTCCTCTGTTCCCCCCAGGTTGCCATGCTGACCGTCACGTACCTCGATGTTCTGTGTTCCGCTACAGCTAATCACCATGGTTACCACGCATTACGCAGTGACGTTGATTTACTGAAATGTTCCATCAGTAAGGTTTTAGCAAATCCATTTATTTCTTTTAAGTACAGTGACCACACCTACATCATGTTAAGTACAGTGACCACACCTACATCATGTTAAGTACAGTGACCACACCTACATCATGTTAAGTACAGTGACATCACGTACATCATGTTAAGTACAGTGACCACACCTACATCATGTTAAGTACAGTGACCACACCTACATCATGTTAAGTACAGTGACCACACCTACATCATGTTAAGTACAGTGACCACACCTACATCATGTTAAGTACAGTGACCACACCTACATCATTTTAAGTACAGTGACCACACGTACATCATGTTAAGTACAGTGACCACACCTACATCATGTTAAGTACAGTGACCACACCTACATCATGTTAAGTACAGTGACCACACCTACATCATGTTAAGTACAGTGACCACACCTACATCATGTTAAGTACAGTGACCACACCTACATCATGTTAAGTACAGTGACCACACCTACATAATGTTAAGTACAGTGACCACACCTACATCATGTTAAGTACAGTGACCACACCTACATCATGTTAAGTACAGTGACCACACCTACATCATGTTAAGTACAGTGACCACACCTACATCATGTTAAGTAAACGGTGGCAGGAAACAACAGAGAAAGTGTAAAAATACATGCATGTGTACAATATATGTGCACACTGATTACACGTATGTGCACATTTTGTGTATATGTATGTGCACAACGAGTGTACATGTACGTGTACACACCTATCTGGCAGCCACACATCACAAAGTGCAGAAAAAAGTAAGAAAGACACTTGGCTTAGTAAAAAAAACACTGCATGTGGTGCCACCTCAAGTGAGGAAAACAGCATATGAGGTACTCGCGCGACCAAGGCTTGAGTATGCTACTTGTGCCTGGGCACCCCACCCCACCCCACCCCACCCCACGACTGGTATTCAGACAATAGAGCAAGTCCATCATTCCACAGCTTGCTTTTTCACGGGGGATTACCGCAACACCTCAGACGTAACGACTATATGCACTAACCTGAAGTGGAACACTATACACAAGACATTGGTTAAGAGATGCCACTATGTTCTTTAAAATTCATCACGCACTAGTGCGCATCAGCTTCCCTACCATCATTACCTCAGCAGATGACTGCACCAGACAAAAACACAAGCACAAACTATGAACACTGCCAGTCTCCTGCACGACCTACCAGCACTCGTTCTATGTATGCTCTATCCCACTGGAACTCACTCACACAGGAAGCAGTTGCAGCGTCTACTGTAGAAATATTCCAAAGAGCCGCTCTCCCAGTCATCCAGTCACTGACATTATAGATGCCCGTTTTTGTTTTAATCATGGACTGCCTGTTTTTATCCACAATAACATTACAAACTGCAGAATAGTGAAATATCACTTTTTAGCAGGATACTCTTGAAGACCTGTACTTACACTACTAGTACACAATTTGAAGCTCTATATATATATTTCTATATATATATTTGTTATTTATATTTCAAACAAGGTGACCAACAGCGGTCTATCAGTCTTAATAGTGACCTACCATAGCCGTAGCGGCTACCGGGTGATAGTTAATTTTTTAATCCTAATTGACACAACTGTGTGAATATTGTCTTATTCCAGTATCTCATGTATCTGCAATTACCATTAGATTGTTAATGTTATAATGTTCAGCATGGTGTGTAGTTTGCTGTGTGTTGAGTCGGTGAATGTATTTGGATGATGAGAAGCCAGTGTGGTGTTTCAGATCTTTTGCATTGTACCCGAATGATTGGTCTGGAGGGAAACAACATCTTCAGCAACGTGTCGAAGCTGGCCGACTCGCACTCGGTGGACACTGACGAGGTTGGACATCCCATCCTCGGTCTCAAGAAGAACCTCATCCGTCTTGTGGGAAACATGAGCTACGGCAACAGGGACATCCAGGATGAGGTTTGGACAACTTCTCTCTTACGTAGCAGTCAATCAGGTCTTAGACTTAAAGGGAGGCAGTCTGTTCCTCTACCCGGATTAGCCAGCATTGTTATTTGTAAAAGGATGTCTGCCGTGTTGAACGTGGGAAATTGTTGAACATCAAAGGATATTGGGGTTAACTCGGCCCACCTCGGCATTATTGCCAATGAAGCTTGTTTTGAAACTGGATGTTTTGGTTACCATTTGAACATGTTCCTTGATGAACTTTCAAATTGTAAACATTGTTATGTTCTTACTAAACATAATTTGGTGGGCAGTATACCTTCAACATAGTTATTAGTCTTAAGAACGTTATATTAATTAATTTAAAAAAGTAGGAACAGACTCTGCGTCCTGTTAACACTGACCTTCATTAGAGCCACAGCAACTATCGAACAATAGTTCAATTTTATTATCTCTCCCAGCTTTGTTAGATTATCTTATTTCATGTTTCTTAAATAACTATTAGATACCGTTCTAGTATGCTTAGTTTTGTGTTGTACAGCTGTATACATGTATGGTTTGCTGTGTATCTGAATGACTGTATCTGGATGATGAGGGGTATGCACACTGCTTGTTTCAGGTACGGAGGCTGGGTGGGATACCACTGATTATGGACCACATGAAAATTGACGCAAGAAACAAATGTATCCTTTTAGCTTATTTGAGTCATCCTCATCAAATTTATTAACTGGAAAGGAACGTATATCTTATGTAATAAATACTGAACTGAAGTATTCATTCAGGACCTCTGCCTTTGGAAACCTAGCTGATATCATGTTTCCAATGTTGTTTTTGAGTGACAGCATCATTGTCATTAGGATTGTGACAGCTGCCAGTACAATGATATGACAACACAGTTAACACTCGGATTACGACTGTATTTTTGCATGTGGCTTGATGAGGGTCTTTGTTGTACTGTTGTACATGGTGGTAAGTAATGCATGATCACTTCGGCCAATGTTTATTGAAATGGCATTACTCTTTGCGAGTCCAATTTGGAATTTCATAACGTTACCATGCCCTTAGTAGGGGTGCTTTCAGGATCATCCACACTATCAATATATCTTTTTTCATGTAACGTTTCGATCGTACACTTCTCCAGGTTACCAGTAGATGGCGATGTGGTAGTCATTCCACAAAATGCTGTTACTGGTTCCCCCCGTGGCTGCTCTTTAGAGTGTCAGTTGAAGAGTCATCCAGACAAAGGTCATTCTAGCAGTAGCTGTCTGAGGACGTTTGCTGATAACAATCAAAATATTAGAAAGAAAAAGATAAATGGACTGCAAAATAAGTAAAAGAACACAAGAAACGTCTACTGTTCTACATGTCCTTGACCCGCCAGTCATCACCCAGTGGGCTGTCGTGGCCGTGCGAAACCTGTGTGAGAACAATGCTGCCAACCAGGCTGTCATTGCCGACACAAAGCTACATGACATTGCCAACCACACACAACTCCTGCAGCAGTTCGGTGTCGACGCTCAAATATGCAACGACAAGATCATCATAAAGAAGGCAGAAACAAACAATCTACCTCCTACATCGGAGAGGTAACGAATACAAAGGTTTGCGTGGTGCGGACTGCCTGCTGAAGGGCGACCTCAGGAAACAGGTTCACAGAATGAACTGCACAATTGCCTGTGTAATGTTGTAAACTGAACTATTTTGTCTGTATAAAGTTCTAAAACTGAATTATTGAGTCTGTATAAAATTGTAAAACTTAACTAATTTGCCTGTAAGAAGTTGCAAAGCTGAATTATTTTGTATACCTCTCAAGAAACTTGGCATGCAATCTGGATATTTTGACTGCACTCCAGTCTTCTTCCGCAGACTGAAGTTACAATTGTGTGCCACATGACCAATGTCATGTGATACAAGCTGGAGAACTGGTGAAGTCTGATTCAAAGTTTGATAGACAACATATGACTCCAGGATTGATAGATGACGTCCGACTCAATGTCATACAGGGTCAAATTAATCTACAAAAATCGATGTAATTTTGATGCGGCAGCCTGACGATGAATGTGTAGTATCCAATATTGATCTTCAACTAAGGATCAGCTCAGAAAGTTGATGTCCGATACAAGACAAAATTACTTTCGTTTGAGTGACGGGGGATCAGAGGCAGTTTCGTCTCACATCGGATATTGATATTTTATGCTTTGGACCATTGCTGTTAATATATTGATATCATCAAATCAGTGTTTACAATAACAAACTTTCATCTGAGGGAAGGGGGTGGTGGTTGAAGCCAGAGGAAAGTAATTTTGTGTGATACTGGACATCAACGTTCTGAGATGATCCCTAATGATCCAACGCAACTAAGGAAATCAAAAAAATACAAGTTACGATAGTAATTTTATTACATTAATAATTATGCAAACTGTCACACAAAAGGGCACTCGCACAACACGTGTCTACGAAGCACTAGTAATAAAAAAATTGCTGACTGAAGACATAAGATCTGAATATGCCAAGCTTGCTTTCATGCTGACTACAACTGTTGATTACTGGGATAATGAATAAATTACACAAACACAATTTGTTTAGAATCCAGGCTCACCTCATTTTCACCACTATAATGACACAATATGCATAGCAATGAGGAATAATGGTCACTGCAAAGTAATTAATAAATTATTAGACAGTGAATATAAAACAAATTTCATAACATTTTGCAGACCCTCAAATGTATAAATTTCATGTTGTCAATGAAATAACACTTCACTTACAAAAATGGCTAACACTCACTTAAAAGTAATTTGTGTAAATTTCCTGAAAATATATATTGATTCATTATAATGGCGAAATTAACATGTGTCCACAGCGCAGACAAATGCCTTACATCCTCTTTTACTTTTTGGCAACTGGTGCTGGCTTCTTGAGATATGCAGCTGTCACCTGATTGGCCATGATGAGGGCCAACAATGCCACGCACCCGACGCACGCATACCACGACGTTCCCGTCACCAGCCGATTGAAATAATTAGAATACATTCCAAGCACGAGACTGCAGCAGCCGAGAGCGAAGAGCGTCAGACCGGACGTGGCGTGGTACATTTTCAGGTCTGCAAACCGCACCATGTTCTTTACAACACTTGGATACTTGACAAGGGCACCCGCACAACACTGCACCGCCAGGTAGGCAACAGTGGCGTATCCCACAATGCCATGCCACGTGGTGGCGTGCGACTTGTTCCGCAGTTCTTTGTTCCACCAGACGGCTCCAAGGCCAATGATGGCACAGATGAGAGCGACCACTGCACCAGCCCAGTGGGCAAACACCCTCGTCTTACGCGTAGAAGATAAGAGGAAGGAACTCTGTGGAGAGAAGACGAGAATCGCCTCCGACAGCATGAAGCCAAACTGGAACAAAACAACACCATGAAATAATACTTGGAACAAAATGATAAACAAAACGACAGCAGGAAGTAAAATTTGAACAAAACAACACCATGAAGTAACATCAAGCTAAACTGGAACAAAACGACATCACAAAGCTAACTGGAACACAAGGAAACCATGAAGCCAAACTAGAATAAAACAACAGCTTAGATGAACCAATTCTAAATTACATAACGTTTTTTGCACCTGCAAATTGATGAGCCCATTCCTAAGTATATTTTGAACGGGGAGAAAAAACTACGACATCAAGCCATATAATTATGTCGGCAGAGCAGTAATATTGGGAGGCATGGGATTTGGGTCATTGAAAGGAAACGTTCAAGGGATTATGAAGGTCAATAGCTTGAAATAGGCATCCTACAGTCTTGTAAGACTATGGATCTGTGCCCTGGAGTCAAAGATCAGTTGTTGGCTGGGCAGCGTCTGTTGTGGCTGTAGAGGCCGAATCTTGAGCAGCAGTCTTTACTGCATTTGCTGCACTTGAAGGTGCTCTCGGCTGTGTTCTCAGCCTGGGTGTAGGCTGCGATTTTCGATGCAACAACATGCTGCGTTTACATGTGCACATCCAACTGTATAATTGTGCCACTTAAGGTGGGTTGAGTCTTTTGTGCATGTTGTATTTATACTTACGCCTAGTGCCATTAGTGCCGGATGCCAGGAAAACAGACCTGGAAAGACAAAGGAACAGTCTATTAATCACTGTTGTCTTACCACAAAAAATTATGAAAAATAATTATCGGTTAGCTCACCCCCCCCCCCCATTACACCCCCGTGAAGCAACAAACCAAGCGCATCAATTATCACCATTACACCCCATGGAGCACCAAACCAAGGGCATCAATTATCACCATATGTATGTATGTATGTATATATATACATGTATCCACTGTATAATTATGTTTTGTTCAATATTTGTTATTAATAGTTTTTAAAAAATATATCCAATATGTTTTCTTAGTTTACAAACATTAGGTCTACATATAAGTCACATACCAATATAGCATGATTCCTTAGGGTAAAGTTGCCCACATATGGACATGTAGATGCACAATCAATAATAATAGTAAAGTTTTATCATTATGACATTGGGCTTTATACTTCCGACAAAGTTGACAAGTTAACAGTTTAGCATATTTTAAAGACTGTTCTATTTAATACAATTATACTATGCAGCTGTGTTATCTTCCCTGCCAGAACTTCCAAAGGATGTAGTCCAAATTAGAAGTAGTCAATGAAAATTAAAAGTAGGAACCTCCCAGATCTTATATAGTAGCTAGCCGTCCCTTGTGGCTGCTTACAGTCAGAATCTTAGAAACCACCCAAGCCAGCCCTTATCAGTTAATTCTCATTTACTGTCTGGTAGACAGTCTCCTTTGGCCAGAGAATATACAGTAGCCCAGTGCAACCCATGTGTCTAGCAAGCCTGCTGTGCATTGTCACCCAGGGCAGTGCTGGTGACAGGTTGACTTTGCAGTGCTCTGGTAAATTCTAATGCACAGCTTATATACTGGTACTATCTAAATCAGCTGTACATGTCAGGGTATGATCATTGGGTTTATTAATGTGGACATGGACACGAATGTAGCCCTATCGATCGAACGTGTTGCAAAATGTGCCCGTGGATTGAAAACAAGCAAATTTAATTTAATAATAGTGAAATGTTATTAAGTGTTGTAAATTTGATTACTTCTTGATCATGTTAAGTTAAATTGACATTTTAAAAATACCTAATTTGAATTCATGAATTCATGTAGTAATTTTATTATACTTAAATGATGCTGTAAGGCAAACTTATCAACTGATTGATGCAAGTATAGGCCTACATATAACATGCAATTTTGGTGCTATGTTTAACAGTATAAGTTAAGGTTAACTTTGTAGAGTAATAGTTAACAATGTCCTACAATGAAGCACCATAGATGCACAGAGATCTGTGTTATCTTCCTTCTCATGACTTTCTTACTTCCAAGGATGCAGTAGGCAACTGTACTATCTCAATTGGTGGTCCTCTCTTAGGGCTGCTTAATTAGGGGATATCAGTAATTAGGTGATTCCCTTAATTACTGCCACTGGATAAGTATGGTTACTCATGTATGCAGGCAAGCCCTGATATGCAGACTGTCATTTTCAGACATAAATATGTTTGTTTTTATTATTTTTGTTTTTATTACACAGGTGCAACATGACACAAATTCCAGGAGTGAGATCTTTGCCACTTCATGGACACAATACGGCAATACCAGTACCATTGCAAAGAAGCAGACAATATTGCTGCCAATTGATTCATGAAGTGTAAACATGTAAATATATATAGTTAATAAAGTATTTCATTATACTAAATGCATTATTTACATTGGTTCTTTTAGTTTTACAACATACATAGACCCGTGTGTGTAGTATATATATTCACTATGATAAACCATAGTATAATGTTATATTCACCATAGTAAACTGTACTAAAATGTTAATATTCACTGTAGTTAACCATAGTAATATGTTATATTCACAATAGTATATTGTGGTAAAATCTCCAAAAAATAGTCCAGGTTTGGGTTGTTGACATGATAGATAATGCAGTGGGGGGGGGGGGGGGGGACTAGGCGAGTAGACCTATGGCTCGGCGCCTCAGAGGAGATGCGAAAACGGATGGTTCCGACCAGGGGCCGAACCAGTCGTGGGCCGACACCGAGGCGATCGCCACATCATTCACATGTGATGTGTTTGATACTCCGCCGCCGGTCCTGGCCCGATTATCGCCTAGCCTACGCTTTGTATTATCTTATAAAATTCGTTACTCACTTGATCCCGGCTTGGCAACGTATATCATATAACCAACAAAGAGAACGCAGACAAAGTGCGACACCATGTCGACAGCCCGTGCTAAAGTCGTTTGAAATTGTAAAGCCCCTTTCTCAGCGCTTTCCCTTGGAGTCTGCATCGAGTGCCAAACCAGTCACGTTACTCACGTATGAGGTTGCCGGTCGCGCCACCTATCGGATTAAGACTCAACATTGCGATCCATTCAAATAAAGCTCTACACCTAATACGAAAGAGAGGGAGATATGTATGGAAGGCTCCCATACATCTACGGTTGCCACCTTCAACACGGAATAATAAAGGACGGACCTCGATCTCCATTATTTTTTTTAGTTTGGGTCTAGAAATGTTTGATGTTTCTTAGCAGTTTTCCTGCACTTCTACGGATTTTAGCATGACCTTTTTGGGAAGGCTATACAGTATAGCTATCGTTAATCCGAAATGTTTCAGGCCTATTGACTTGGTAACTGGCCAGAATAAGCGGTGAGACAAATAGTAGTAGTTCTATTCTAGTTCCAGTATGGGAGTATAGTCTAATGCACTCCAATCATAGTTTAATATGTGATACATTGTCTGAAGTTTTAAGTGCGTTTATTATCGATCGTCAAACAGTCTTCCAATTAACCCTCTGTCCTATCTATCTCGGTCACTCTCTCGTTAGAGTAGTTCGCCGGTGGCCTACTTTCTCTTCCATGTATACTTCTGGTCACTTCTTGCAGCTCTCATCAGTCGTTTGTTCTTCAAAGTGCTATGGTACAAGTCAGCACAGGTCTGGTTAATGTTCATAGTGTGTTGCTCATGAGCTCCACGCAACACCGGTTTCTGCTGTCGCTCCATTTGTTCATCATTCTAGAAAAGATCCTCTCCACATATCATGTGTATGCAGGGATTCTGAGGATGTAGGAGATCACCGGCAGCATATTGGGCAGATCAGCTGCCTGGAATACAACCATCCACTTGGCAGCTGTGTCCTTGTCCTTCCACTGGCCATCTCCTCTGAGCCTCTCCAGAGTGTTGTTTGCTGTGGTGCATTCATGTAGATGTTCAATTTATGGAGTAGGCTGAGCGTCTCAGTTACCTTCTGAAAGTCACTGAATGTGAGCTGGCCAGGGTGGAGAGGGGGGGTGCGGGGAAGTTGAACCGCTTCTCTACATATCTGATGGCAGTGTTGAGGAAGTCGCTGAACTCTAACGTCGCAGTGTTTTGTTGAACTGCAGAGAGGCGCTAGGGTTTAACTTTGGTGAGATAACCGTAGAACCCATCTCCCCTCCTCTGGGTCATCTTGTCTTTTTTTAAATATATCATGATGGGGAAATGTCAACGCAGATGGTGTCGTTTCTCTCTAGCGTCTTAATAACCTCTTCAAAAAGGGAGATGATGATGTGGTTGCAGAAGAGGAGGTACACTTCAACCTCATCTGCATCTTCCTCCTGCACCTCTGCTGAATCCATGTTTAGCTTTAACAGAATTTGGATTTGCCTTAGGCACTCATCCCCCAGGCAGAAAAAGTAGGATTTCAGAGTAGACCAGCACTGCAGGAGTCGGGAGATTGCAGGGTTGAGTGACAGCCATCTGGTTGTGACATGGCGTAGGATTTCACGGAATTCAACATCACAAAACTCACATAATTATTTCAGGAAGTCCCTTCTTTTGGCCGAGCCACTGTACACCTGAGAAGACACTGTACACCTCCCATACAACATTCTTCACATCTACTGAAAGCCTACCCAGAGCATACGTCACAGTGTAATGCACACTATATTATGACCATGGCCGTTTCCTCGCAGAAGATCTTTCTGAGTTTTCTACAGGTTTGTGTACACAGAGCTGTGGATCCCATAATTTACGTTGGTGTTATCTGTATGATTGCTGCTTTTAAATGAAACACCATTTATCAGACTGAATGAAACGTGGCCGTCGTTTATTATCTGATCCGACCAGCACCGGAGAAATCCGAAGTCAACGGGATCCGTCCGTAATACATAGGCTACGCATGTATATAACATGCATGGAGCGGCTATATTACATCCCTCTCTACCTTGATTACTTAGTCACATTTGTTAATTAAAGGAACATTGAACTGCAATAAAGTTTGTGACACGGATTCCTAATAAGTGTTCGTTGTGAAAACAGATGAATGCACAAACATGCCATGTTATTTAACTGAACACTTAACTAGATAACGGATATGAAGGGCAGCGATATCGTATAACTAATTATATCTAGAACGGGCAGCGATCCGCCTACACCAAATTTCTAGATTTGCTCGATTAAGCGCTGTCGCTTTTTTCGAGCTCGTTGTGGACGGACAGCTTGCAGAGCAGGTGGCTTAAGCACCTCTTCGTCATCGTGACGGGTCTCAGACGACTCATCATCTGTTGGCGGGTCGTCGTCCGCAGCTGTATCCTCGCCATGATATCGTGCGATTTCATCGGGCGACAAGCCTCGCACGCGACGGAACTTAGACACATTTCGCGTCACCATGGACCCATCACCACGCACGGCGGTGACCATTGGTCCTTTCATTGCACTGACGATGAGCGGCGTCGGTGCGAACGGAGTAGAGAGTTTGTTCACTCTAGGCTGCTGTACAAGCACAACCTCTCCCATTTGTAGGTTCAAATGTGAAGCGTGTGCACGCTCGTCTGAGTACTCTTTCATTCTCGCTTTTGCAAGAGCGTCTTGTCTGCGAACGACTTCATCTTCTGGGTGCACGCTCTGAAGCGTTGGCTGCTCAGGTAGCTTAGTTCTCGGTTCTCGACCAAACAGTAGTCGGTGAGGTGTGAACAGCGTAGAACTATGCGGAGTAGATCTATAGTTTCGAAGAAACTGCTGCAGTTCGCGACGCCAGTTGCGATGTTGAATGATGGCTGAACGTACTGCCTTCATCATCGGCTTGTTGAAGTTCTCCACTTGTGCATTCGCCATCGGCCATAGCGGTGTGATTTTGCGGTGACGGACGCCACACGACTGCAAAAACTGTGACCACGCATTACTCTGGAATGGTGGGCCATTGTCCGACTTTATCGTTTCTGGATATCCGAACATGGCAAACATGGACTCCATGATCGGCATAACTGTCTCTGCACTGGTGCTTCTGGTCACGTGAACGACTGTATATCTTGAATATTCATCTGTGACGCAGGGTAAATGTTCGCCTGTCGGTATTGGGCCGCAGAAATCAATGCTCAGATTGATCCACGGGCCTCGCGGTAGAGTAGTCATGTTTAGTGGCTCCATCTGGCGGCGGTTGGAGTTTGCCACACACGGAATGCAACCCATGACGACTGCTTCCGTTTCTTTGTCTATGCCTGGAAACCATACTTTGCTTCTGATCAGAGCTTTAGTCTTGCAGATGCCCTGATGACCCCCATGTGCCAACTGTATGACACGACTGCGAAGTGCTGTCGGGATGACAATGCGAGAATCTCGTAGCAGAAAGTCTCCATTTTCTCCCACTGTCAGTTCATCCCTCACTTTCCGGAATGCAGCAATGTCAGCTGACTCGTTGTTAGCTGTGTCATGCCAACGACTTGTGCAGATGACCTCGATGACCTTGTTTAAGGTCGCGTCTTGTCTTGTGTGCACCTTAATTTCGTCAAGGGTAATGGCATTTGGCGTAGAGCTGTCAGCAATGTGATTGATGAAGTCCTCAGCCATACGCTGCGCTTGGCTGACTTTTGTTGCTGGATGTCTAGACAGGTAGTCTGCTGGGTTGTCACGACCACATCTGTATTCTAGACGAATGTTGTAATGTTGTAAGCGCAGTGCCCACCTCGCAACTCGTAGCGGCGGGTTTGGCTTCTGCCACATGCCCAGCAGGGGCCTATGGTCCGTGATTATCGTGCATGCAGCGCCATCCGTGTACATGTTGAAGTGTTCGCAACCCCACACAACGGCTAATGCCTCACGCTCTGTTTGTGAGTAGCGTCTCTCCACGTCCGAGAGCGCACGGCTTGCGTATGCGACTGGTTTGCATTCTTGTGTAAGTATCGCTGCAACGCCAACTGGGCTGGCATCTACGAGTATCTCAGTTGGTTTGTGAGAATCGTAGTAGGCATTTGTTGCCGTCTCGGACAATGCGTTTTTTATTGCGTTAAACGCGTCCGACTGTGACTTCTCCCAAACCCATGGCTGGTCCTGCCGTGTGACGACTCGAAGAGGCTCCGAGATTGTTGCAAATCTTGCAGTGAATCTCGCGCTGTACTGTGCCATGCCGAGAAATGAGCGTACTTCTGACTGGTTCAGCGGTTGTGCAGCTTCTTGTAGATCTTTCACCTTTTGCTGGTCAGGTGAAATTCCTTCCTTCGAGAATACATGTCCAAAGAAGCCGATCTTCGCTTTGTTAAACTCACACTTTGGCAAGTTAACTGTTAACCCGGACTTGTGCAGTCTGTTGAGACACTCTGACAGTGCCCTGTCGTGATCTTCTTGGCTTGCACCGAACACAATGATGTCATCACTTATGTTAATGGCGCCATTCATGCCGTTCAATACCGTTTGAATTGTGTGCTGAAATACTTCGGCCGCCGAGTTTATGCCAAAACTCAGTCGTTTGTACCGATACAACCCCATATGTGTTGAAAAGGTTGTTATATAACAGCATGCAAGATCTATTTTGCTGAATAAGGTAGGGTGGGGTAAGGCGCCTATACGAGGCGAGACGCCCACCCGTCCTATCTACGTAACAACGGTTCAGATTGGCACTATGGTTTGTGTAAATCCGTGCTGCCACACAGCAGATGAACAGAAACATAAAAAGAAACAAGACTTTCACAATTGTTAGTACAAAATGTGACTTTGTTGATTTGTAGGTTTAACATAATAAAAAAGGTGATTTCCTGTTTCGTTGTAAAACTCAGTAGTTATCATAAATAACCATAAAAAATATGATTCTCTTACAATAAATATATAGACTAACATTTGGTAACAGTTAAATGAGCGATAATTAAGCAGCAGACTACATACAGATATTTTATTATCGCGCGTACCTGGGGGCAAGACGCTCTTTTTGAATGGGATAAGACGCCCACCATGGGCGTCTTACCCCTCCATATAATAACCATATATGATATCGCATTTATATGTTAATTGTGTGTGTGCGTGTGCGTGT
The DNA here is from genome assembly GCA_963995525.1 of Escarpia spicata. Taxonomy (NCBI): domain Eukaryota; kingdom Metazoa; phylum Annelida; class Polychaeta; order Sabellida; family Siboglinidae; genus Escarpia; species Escarpia spicata. The sequence continues at coordinate 14,583,041 of OZ023205.1, read as the reverse complement.
GCGTGTGCGTATGTGTGTGTTTCTTACATTATATAATAGTCTAGCAATATTCCTCTCTACTTCGTTTTGCAGGGCAATGGTTCTATCATACAAACAAATACGGAGAGGGGAAAGTATCAACGGCACGCAGCAAGTCGAGAAAACAGGAATCAGCAGCCTGGATATCGTCGTCGCCGTACAAAAACGCACTTACCAAGAAGGGTGAAATATCTAAGCGGCAGGGTAAAGGAGGCGGGAAACCGAAGGGGAAACGACCGATGCCTAAGAAGAAACATATGACAATAACTATACCTGCAAAGAGATTCCGGAGCGACCTAAGCAGTGACGAAGATGATGAATGGTATTGCCTGATTTGTGGAGAGCCATTCAGTAACAGCAGAAGTCGCGAGGTCTGGGTTCAGTGTGTGCTCTGTATGGGGTGGGCACATAGTTGACTCTGCTTCAGCTGCTGGGAACAATAGACCCTACTGAAATATCGAAAGCCAGATTGGCTGTTACTTAAGATTGTTCGTTCGTTCTTCTTATTGCATGCCTGTTAAAATGCATTTCACAATATTGTTGGTATTTATTCAATCGCCTTACATGTCTACTACATAGTTAAATAAGCAGATACATACACACGCAGCATACACACCCACCCACCCAAACACATTCCACCCATCCCCATACCACCCACCCATCCACACTAACTCGCATACTTGTGATTATTCCACGGGTTGGGAAAGGCGTCTTGCCCCATCCAGATGGGCGTCTTGCCCCACCTATGGGGCAAGACGCCATTTTCGTAACTATTTTATAACGTAGAATTTTAAATTATTATTTTATGTCTATGTGTAAAATACTTACACACAAAGTAGAATATACATTTTAGATTAATGACAACATAAAATATATTCGATTGGGTTATTATTAAAACAAATGCAGCGTTTCCTGCTTATGGTGGGCGCCTTGCCCCACCCTACCTTACTGTGGCCCCTTGCAGGCCTGTAATCAGTTCATCGATTGTAGGCGTCACATGACGCGTGCGTAAGATGGCTTTGTTGGCCTCTCTCATATCGACGCAGATACGTATTTCGTCTGGACTTTTTTGCTTTGGTGGCGTGACGATTCGCGACACCCACTCAGTAGGTCCCGTGACCTTCTCAATGACGTCTGCACATTCAAGCTCTTTGGTGACCTTGTCTCGCAGATGAAATGGCACTCGGCTATGTTTGTGAGCTACCCGTGTGACAGACGTGTCAATGTGCAGCTTCACAGTGACATTTATTTTTCAGACTGCCTATACCCGTGGCAATGCCCGGATATTTTGCAATGACTTTGTCTGCTGTTTGTCGGTCGGACACAAAGTTTACTCCAACTCTCAGGGCCCCAAGCTGCTCAGCAGTAGCCCTGCCCAGAAGTGAAGGCGAAGAAAGCGAGAAACAATTCTGCAATTGTCGACTTGTCACCAATTTGCACGTCACACGTGACGAGCTTACGCGCCACGATTGGCGGCGATCCATACGGATGTATGGTCCGTTTGCATGCTTCAAACTGCTCGCCTCGCTCTCGCAGCTGCGCGGCTACAGTAGTTGATTATGTTGCATGATGCACCCGAGTCAATGATCATGTCAACCGGTCCATCTGCAATGATTGCTGTGATCATGCCAGAATGAGGCGTCAAAGTAAATGCGTACTCATTTTCGCTGTTGTCGCTATGGGCAGCTGATTCTGCCATGTATCGTATTGGATTGACTGGCTGTGCACGTTTCTTTTGCCACGTCTGTGAGCTGCACTGTGACTGCTGCTTGGTTTGCTTCGGCACATGACAGCGAAATGTCCACGCACTCCACATTTGTGACACTCTTTATCACGTGTGCACTTGCATTCGTCACTTGTGCGGCCCTGTAAGCCACAGCGAGTACACCGATCGTGACGTTGCTGAGTGTTAGAATGTCTGTTGACCGGTTTACGAGTGTGCGTTTCGAATGGTATGCGTGCTGACCTGTTGAATGCAGCATACACTGTGTTGTTTGCTTTGCCACGAGCCATGTCTTTAGCCTGGCGTTCTGACGATTATCTCGTTTGCGCTATCTCGATCGCCCTGTTTAGCGTGATATCTTTTCCTGCGGCCAGGAGTTTGGTACGCAACGAATCAGAGCGACACCGATCGATTACTTGATCTCTGATGTACTCATCGACATTGTTCCCGTAATCGCATGACGATGCCAGCTGTCGTAACCGTGTTACGAACTGCCCGACGGTTTCGCCTTCATGCTGTTCAGCGCGATGAAACATGTGCCTATTGTACGGAACGTTTGATTTAGGCGTGAAATAGTCCGTCAGTAGTTCTTTTGTCTTTTGAAACGACGACGACGTACCTGTTTCTGTTTCGAGGAATGTATCATAAATGTCCTGTACGCCTTCGCCCGCGGTGTGTAACAGCAAATCACGTTTTTGCTTGTCATCGGTGATGTAATAACACAAAGTCGTTAGGCCTAGTTGTAGGCTTTAATCAACATAAAAGTTCAACGCTTTCTCAAATTGCAACTGCACTGAGCTGTTACAATAATATCATGGTAGAGCAGCTAAACTAAACAAATTCACTAATACATCTGCAGAACTGCCAAACGCATAAACAAATTAAATTGCATTACTATGTCATTCTCCCCTTGCTAGAAAAACAGTCATTATTACTCCACTCAAAGGTCCAGGCGTACAGGGGTTCGACGAACACGTTCAGAGCATCGAAGCTGATGGTCGCCTTCTCCCCCAGGGTGTTCAACAGGAATTTCAATGGACACGGGTCGTCGTGGACTGTCGACAGAAGCGGGAACTCCTTCGGGTTGACGTAGCCGTTCATCTGCTGACGACTCGCCTGTCGGGGCCAAATGTCGGAAAGACACAGTCGTTTCCCGGCCATCGGGGTAGGGGACATGAGCGTACTGAGGATTCGCTTGAAGAAGTTCTACTTGGTCCACGGGTGGTTCGACTTTGCTGTGACGTACATGCCTTTTGAGTAAGATGGGTCCCGGCGTACATAGCCAAGTCGGTACGGACCCTCCGGTTGCAGAGCGTCTAGCAAAATTTAACAGCCTCTCATGAGGAGTCACGTTGGTTGCTGTTGACAATAGCGAGCGAATAAAGTGCAACGCATCAGGCAGTACAATTTGCCAGCATTTGGGAGGCAAATTACGCGACTTCAGTGCCATGGTGATCGCCTTCCAGACTATTCCATTGTATCTCTCCGTCTGGCCATTTCCTTGAGGATTATAGCTTGTAGTTCTGCTGCTAGCGACGCCTTTACTCATTAGGAACTCCAGAAGCTCTCTGCTCACGAAGGAGGACCCACGATCAGAATGAATGTAGGCGGGCGTTCCAAATAGTGCGAACAATTGACACAGACAGCTGATGGCAGTAGGCGTAGTCATGTCTGCACACGGAAACACAAAGGGAAACCTAGAGTACTCATCTACAACAGTCAGAAAGTATAGATTTTTGTCAGTACTTGGCAGAGGTCCTTTAAAGTCCACATTTAGTCGTTCGAATGGCTGTGTGGCTTTAATGAGATGCGTGTTTTCTGGCTGATAGAATCTAGGTTTACTCTCTGCACAGACTTTGCATGAGCTGGTCAACCGTCGCACGTCTTCAACCGAATAAGGTAAGTTCTTTGATTTCACAAAGTGGAGCATACGTGTCACTCCAGGGTGACATAGTGACTCACGGAGTTCGATTAGTTGACGAAGGTCCGTGCCTATAGATGAACAAAATGACCTAGAGAAAGTGTCAGAAGGTATGTTTTCCTTTCCTGGACGATACATAATATCGAAGTCGAAGCAAGATAGCTCCATGCGCCAACGCATCATTTTGTCGTTCTTTATCTTACTTTTCTGACGTTTGTCGAACATGTAGCTGACAGATTTTTGATCAGTTTTCAGAGTGAAATGTTTTCCAGTTAAATAATGTCTCCAATGACGAACTGATTCAATGATTGCCTGTGCCTCTTTTTCAACTGATGCGTGACGCGTCTCGGGCCCCTGAAGCGTGCGAGAAAAGAAGGCTACAGGACGTCCAGCCTGATTTAGTGTAGCAGCTATAGCCGATTCAGATGCGTCAGTCTCAACCTCGAACGGTAGGGCCTCATCAATTGCAGTCACCACAGATCCTTCAATATCACGTTTGAGTTGTTGAAATGCCATTTCAGCTTCCTTCGATGCCGGAAACGTCGTGATACTAAGAGTGCGAATCTTGTTCGAGTATTCGCGAATCCACTGTGAGTAATAGGCGAAGAACCCAAGGAGCCTGCGGAGAGACTTCATGTCGTGAGGCATAGCGAGCTGACGTAGAGGTCGAAGACGCTCAGGATCGGGCCGCATGTTACCATCCTCTACAACATAGCCAAGTATGCTCAGTTTTGTTGTGGAGAGCACACATTTGTCCTCGTTGTAAACGATGTTCTTCATTTCAGCTGCCTTCAGGAACCGTTCCAAGTTTGCATCGTGTTCGGCTTGCGTCATACCGCAAACAGTGATGTCATCTAAGTATGCGAATGTTCCATCAAGTTCTGCCCCCTTAATGAACGAGTCCATAATACGCTGGAAGCAAGCCACGCCGTTTGTGACGCCGAATGGAATGCGGGTGAACTGATAGAGGCTTCCACCAGATTCGAATGCCGTATATGGTGTGTCTTCATTTCTTATGGGCAACTGGTGATAAGCGCTGCGCAGATCTATGGTGCTGAACACACGGTACTGAGCTATTTTGTTGACCGTCTCATCGATGCGAGGGAGAGGGTACCCATCGAGTAGCGTGAACCTGTTGACCGTCTGAGAGTAATCAATCGCGAGACGCTTCTTATGATTTTCCTCCTTTGTGACAACAATTTGCGCACGCCAGGGGGAATTACTGGGTTCTATAATCCCTTCACGTAATAGTCGCTGAGTTTCTTTTTCAATGAACTTACGATCGTCAAAGCTGTAGCGACGCGATTTTTAAGCAATGGGATGACAATCAGCTGTCAGATTAGCGAAAAGTTCTGGAGGATCAACGCACAAAGTGGTTAGTCCGCAAAGCGTCAGGGGTGGCTGATCTCCCCCGTATTTCAATGTGACACTCTCATGCTGCTGCTGAAAGTCTGACCCGAGGATAACGTCTACGCATAGCTCGGGAAGTATGTACAATCGAACGTTTTTGTAGTCACGTCCCTTTAATGTTAGGTCAACTTCACAAAACCCAAGCGCTTTAGCTGAAAGAGACGCCGAAGCCATGGAAACAACATTGTCCAAAGGGTAAGTCGTTATATACTTTTGTCTGATAAGCTTTGGATGAATGAAGCTCTCAGTACTACCACTGTCAATCAGGCCTTCAACTTCTAAGCCAATCTTACACATTGCTTTAGATAGCGCTGATGGGCCAGTTACATACGTCACAGAAGCAATAGTTGGACGATTCAGCGGATTCATCCCAGTTGATGCAACCTTGGAAACAGGTTCCGAGCGACACACTTTCGCGAAATGTCCCTTCTTTTGACATTTATTGCATATGGCTTCACGTGCAGGACATTTTGCGCGTGGATGTCTAGCATTACCACAGAAGAAACATTTATTGTTAGCAGCGGCAGACGCAAAAGAACGATCAGTTGAATCCTCCTCAACAGCAGATTTTTTTTCACCGGCAGCGGCACTGAATGAGGGTACAGGTGGAGCACAGTACAGCTCCGAATTCTTCTGCGCCAAGTCTAATGACCTAGCCTGATCAAACATGGCCGCTAAGTCTAACGTCTTATTTTCCAAGAGGCGTTGACGGATCAATGATGATTGTAGACCGCTGATAAATGCGTCTCTGATGGATTCCTCTCGGTGTAGAGCAGCAGTAACACTTTTGAAGTTACAGTCTTTGCTTAACGTTTTTAGAGCCTGTAGATATTCGTCTAAAGTTTCACCGGCTTGTTGGCGACGTGCAGCCAGGCGGTGGCGAGCAAAAATCTCATTCGAAGGTTTTATGTACAAAGCTTCCAAAGTATCAATAGAGTTTTCGTAGGTGGCGCGTCTGCGCTCACTACTGTCGGCTTCGTTACGTCGTAATAGGCGAGCACTGGCGTTGACGACACCAGCTGCTTCAGCTTATTGAACGCATTCTCCTGGTCGGGACCCCATACCCAGACCGCATCTCCTTTGAGCAGATCATTCAACGGACGAGTGGCGACATGCAAGTCCGTAAGTACGCACCCAAGTAATGGACCATACCGAGAATCTGCCTCAGAAGTGGCACAGACGTCGGACGAGGCAATTTCGTTATGGCCTCGACCTTTTCGTGGTCTGCTACAACGCCGTCTGGCGTAAACTTATGACCAAGGAATGTAATTTCCTTTTGACCATAGTGACACTTATCCTCGTTTAGCTTTAGGCCTGCTGCCCGAAGCACTTTAAGGACTTCCGCGAGGCGCGTCTCGTGCTCGGCCTCGTCTTTCCCATACACTAGAATGTCGTCCATGTATGCTATTGTGCCCTCGAGCTACACGAGGATTTCGACCATCTTCCTCGTGAAGATCTCCGGGGCAGAGGTAATCCCGAAGGGCCGTCGCTTGTAGCAGTAACGACCGAAGGGCGTTATGAACGTCGTCAGCTCTTGGCATGACGACTCAAGAGGGATTTGGTAGAAACCGCTCTCGGCGTCCAATGACGAGAACACCGTAGCGCCCGACAAACGCGACATCACGTCCCCCAGGGTGGGTAGGATGTACCTCTCCCTACGCACATGCTGGTTGAGCTTTTTCAAATCGACGCACAGTCGGACCTTCCCCGACTTTTTTACGACAGGCACCATGGGAGCACACCACGGCGTTGGCTTTGTGATAGCCTCAATAACCCCTGCAGATACCAGACGGTCCAATTCCTCCTTGACCTTGGGGAGAATTGGGATAGGCACTCTGCGGGCGACTGTGAGGGCTGATGGCTGCGCGTCTTCCTTCAGGATGATCTCCACCGGCTCTGTTTTCAGATAACCGACGCCGTCTGTAATAGCGTCTAGTTTTCTGACGAGACTCATTCGCGAAGCAACCCCACGACTCAGCAGGTTCTCCACGTCATTTGCGACAACGATGGCACGAAAGTGATAGGTGGTGCATTTGACCTCTGTGCTGGCGACGAACTGCCCGCGACAGTCCAATGGACCACCTGGACTGGACTGGAGGTTTGCACTGATCGCCTTGAGAGGCGGTCGCGGCCTCAGCATGACGTAGCTCGCGTGCGACATCACCGTAACGTCGGCACCCGTGTCGATTTTAAAGGTCACAGGACGACCTTTGAGGTCGAAGTCAACCTTCCACGCTGGACTGTTGTCATCGCAACTGACCGACCCGCAGAAGTACTCCTCGTCCGGCTGCACTTTCACCTCGCGAATGAATGACGACTTGGCGCGACACATCTTCTCGAAGTGACCTGTCTTGCGACACCGATTGCACGTCTCCCCCTTAGCAGGACATGCATCGGGGCCCGGCGAGCGATGCACATAGCCACATTGGCCACATGGCGTTTTCGCGACGACTTCCTCTTTCACGCCTCTCTGACTGTGGCGCTGATGACAATTAGCTTGCTGTTTACGCTCTTTTTTTTATTACAAAGTTCACGTTTGACATCGGCACAGTGTTCTGACTTTTGACTAACTCACTGTGTCTCGCGCTGTCGACTGCTTTCTCCAACGTCAGATCGTCTTGCTCCAACTGAAGTTTCTGCGACATTTCTTTGTCGAGCATGCCGCTTATGAGTCGATCGCGCACGTTCTCTTCTTCTTTTTGATCGAACCGACAGTGAGCCGCGAGGTCATGCAAACAACGCACAAACGCTTCAATTGACTCACCCTGTTGCTGAGAACGTTGGTAGAAAATTGCACGCTCATGTATTGTGTTTCTCTTTGGCACGAAATATTCGTCGAACTTTTGCATCACTGTGACAAAGTCATTTCGAGGGTTTGTGGCGCCCTCTGACAGCTCCGCAAACTTGAACGATTTGAAAATGTTCTCGGCTTGTTCCATTCCGGCCATTTGGACGGGGCGTCGAATGACATCGACTCTGGCGGGTTAAATTTCGGCATTTTATTTTCCGTTCAAATTTACTGACTGACCGTACACATTCGCTGATCGTTCGAATTCACTGACTGGCCTTTGACGACGGACTGTCGATTGACTGTCGACTGGCAAGGTTTACTAACCCGCTGCCCCCATGTAGTGATTCTGACATATAAAGACGACAAGACAACTTAGTAGAACCACAATCTCATGTATTCAATTCGAGCCCATCTGACAGACAAGATGGAGTCATTCACATGTCCTGTTTTTCTGTTCATATCGTATGTGCGAGTTACTCGCTAGATGGCGTACTGTCTTAGGTAGCGCTCATTACATTTCCCTTCTTGTGACAGTAGTTGCATTTACTATCTATTGAGGGACATTCGTGCTTTCGGTTGTACTCGCATTTTTGACTTCTTTTCCGTTCTGTGTACTTTGTTGTCTCTTTCGCATCGTCTTTTTTAAATCTGGACTCTGACCAGTTCCTCGAACGTCCGCGTAATCTCGGTTTTGTCCAACCTCCAATGTTCATGGCATGAACTGTGGGGTCTTCATCGATACTGATCGCGCGCATACTTTCCTAGGACGTCTCATAGTTCTAACAAATAATTATAGCCATACTTAGAGTCAGTTGGTGTCCTTTCTCGAAGCATTTCTCGCGGACTGCGGACTGCGATGATCATAGGACGATTGCGTCTCTAAGCATGCGGTCTTCCTCCGCGTCACCAGTTTTTCACTAGAATGCGGAGATCGGTGACAAAATTATCGAACTTTTCTTCTGGATCCTGTTTTCGTCGGTTGAAAGTGACTGTTGCGCGGATGTGATTCTTCATCGGTGCGACACAATATACGTACTTGTTGTACACTCCTTCCCGAGTGGCGTTCACTGCCGGATCATCGCCCGTCGTTCGCGTCCACGTGAAGGTCTCGTATATTTCGCATCCTTTATCGCCGATATACGTCATGAGGTTGTTTACCTTCTGACCTTCAGGTTTCGCCGCCAGAGGACCCTTGAACGTAAGCTCACAGTGCTGTTTGAAGCGTCGCCATTCCTTGTCTAGATTGGCCGCTTGCCAATTCATGCAGAGTTTTTCGCCGGCGTTCGTCATGTTGACAGCCCGTTCTAACAGTTCATCGTTCTCCGGTAACCAAACACTCACTGCGTATCGGGTCCGTGTATATGCCGTCTTTTCCTTTTTGAAATTTGCGAACGATAAAGGAAAAAAACAAACAATGTTCGTTTTCATATTTGAAGTACGAAAAACGAATACAATCTACTATTCGGGTCCGTGTATATGGAAATTCGTGTGTATTTCTAATACACGTTAGACAAATAAAATGACGATAAAACAAGTGCTGTAGTCGTATTTCATTTCCAGTTCTGATGCAGTGAAAACGGAAAACGGTTTATTTTATCGTTATTTTGTTTTTTTAACATGTATTAGAAATACTGCGAATAGTAGACTGTATTCGTTTTTCGTACTTCAAATACGAAAACAAACATTGTTTGCTTTTTTGTTCACAAATTTCAAAACGAAAAAGGAAAATACGGTATCGCTGTGGTGTCGCTGTCACTATGGACGTGGTAATGCTAGTCGTCCCGGTCATCCTCCCGGTCAACTGCAGTCATGGATGTTGGAGACGCGCGACGTAGAATTGGTCGATCACCGAGTAATGCCTTGTTGCAAACATCCAAAGTCATATCTTTCCGCAAACGGTCCGCTCGTTTCTGTGGTATTTCACATCAGACAGTGCTCGGAGTTATCTTGCACACTATAGTCCATAATTTCCGTCTCTAAAACAACTTTTACATTATTTTAGAGTTATTTCTAGACACCATGTGACATATCGTGACTCAACTACGGAATGGCAGTGTGGTGACTCCATACGTTTATTAATTGACATGTATATAGTGTCTCGGGGATACAACAGGATTGCAACCAATGCACCCAAGTAATAGTCATTACCAACAGCGAATGCTTTCAAACACACGATACGGTAACACAAGCAATCCATACAAAGTGCATGAATGTGTACAGACTTTAAGAACACACTAGTAGGCTAGGTAATACATTTTACTTAATATTAAATAACATACAAATTGATACACTATATGTAATGCCATTATGTATTAGTATAATTAGACTACCACACAATAACACTGCAATCTGCACAAAGCTTGCTACATTTCAGGGCCTACTACATAATAAGGTTTGCTATGTGTCAGGGCCTCACATATGGCCTGCGATACACCAGGACCTGCTAAGTTTGAGGGCCTACAAAACATCAGGGCCTGCTACAGGTCAGGGCCTGGGACGCCGATCTCGTCATCAGAAATCAGCCGCCGTTCCTCCTGGCTGACTTTGTAGCGGAAGACGACGTAGCCAAACGGAACAGCAAGTGCGCTCGCACCGATGATGGTGAAGAAGAGGATAATTCCAAAGTGTATTTCCTCACCAGCTTCAAAACAAAACAAATGTGCATTATTGAAGACGAAAGCAGGAATGTCAAGAGCCCGTAGATAATACAAACTTTGAAGACTACATGCTGATGTCATTGCTGGGTATGAGTTAGCTACACATTTAGTTCTCTCATAAAAACGAGAGAGCATTGATGATAATCATCGTGAATTAAAGCATAAACAGAAAGAGTGATTAATTAAGTTTCAAGAAGCAGTACCTGAATACATTTAAAGACTAACTTTGTCTGATTTTAATTAATAAATAACAAAACAGTGTTATTTAACCTATAAGCATGGTTGTGTGGACACTTTTACTTACGGGGAATGTATAGCATGTACAATTATTCCATCTCCCCCACACCCCGTAGTTCACCCCTCCTTGATTTATCCTGGCACTTACCTGGATAGGGACTTGGGAACCTAATGCGTCCATGATAACACTTGTCATACTCCCCACAGAAGGGGCGACTTAATTCCACCCCATTGGTATTCTGTTCACACCACCGGCACCCGACCACCATGTGACATTCTCTGGAACAGTGACACATTCACCCACGTCACCACCAGCCACTTTGTGACATTCGCTAAAACAGTGTCATATTTACCTACGTCACCACCAACCACATTGTGACATTCTCTAGAACAGTGACTCATTCACATACGTCACCACCAACCACATTGTGACATTCTCTAGAACAGTGACTCGTTCACCTACATCACCACCAACCACATTGTGACATTCTATAGAACAGTGACTCATTCACCAATGTCACCACCAACCACTTTGTAACAGTCTCTAGAACATTGAAACATACAGATATTTTATTGCCATAAAATATATATCAATTAGGAATGTGACTTGGTGTTAAAACATACAGTAATATCAAACATACCAAGAACATATAAATATAATACAAATAATTAAGTGTAAAAATGTTCTTAACATAGCCATTAAAATTGGTAGGTTAAGCTAAAACTAACACATAAAAGAAGTGTAAAACACATCTGGCAAAATTAACATTCCATTGTCTCGATCTATCACTAAAGTCTACATTTAATCCCCGATAAGGTAGCCACGGCATGGGGAAAGAAACCGTCTCGGAAGTGATCTGTCTATGTACGGATATTTGTGAATTGCCTGTTTTGACGGAGCCTTTCGAATAGATGGTGCGCGGGATGTGTTCGATGATTTGTCAGATCTCTTCCTGGTTCTTTCACTGTATGTAGCTGATAGAGGGGTATGTTTACTGCCGACAACCGTCAATGCTGTTTTTACCACTCTGTCTAGCCTGATCTTTTGACGCTGGTTGATATTTCCTAACCACAAACATATGGCAAATGTAAATAAACTCTCAATAACCGAGCGATAGAATCGAAGAAGAATTTCTCTCCTCAACCTGAACTTCTTCAGCTGGCACAGGAAGTAGTCTTTGCTGGGCCTTCTTCACGACTGCTTCTGTGTTTTACTCCCATCCTAGGTCACAAGAGGTGATGGTGCCCAGAAATTTGAAGCAGTGCACTCTTTCGATGGCTTCGTCATTGTCAGCCGAATTTGTTCAATGTTGTGAATCTGGTGGTAGCCCATATACGCTTACACATGTGTTCACCGAGTTATCTCGCGGAGTTACTAGCTGAACCACCATTGAGGGCAAACCGTTTCGTTGTTTAGAGGTGAGGAAGATGACTGAATCTGACTTCTCGTACGACCACGTCCCTCCAGTGCTGCAGCACCTGGACTGGTTACCTCTCTGTGTGCGCCCGACATATAGTGCTTGTGTTTGTGCGTGTTGTAGTGTATTCAACTGTATCGTATCTAAACATTGATTAATACAGAGACTCACACAAACAAGTGCTTTCCAATTTTAATTCTGTATTTCAACTCCTCCCTTCCGCCCAGGGATCATGCCTTAATTACATGAGGAGGGGAGCGGTCTTTAACAGTAGACACCACATCCCTCCCTTATTCAAACTGGAAACATGTTTTCTCAACGTTCATATCTAACGTCCATTTGGTCGACAGTTCTTCTTTTGTAATTATTAAGCTTACGTGATCTGGATAATGTTTACCAAATAAAGAGATACTTGTTATCATCATCATTGTCCATAATTTCGTTACGATCAATCTGTAAACACAATCAATCTAAGAATTTCCACTTTCCACTCATTACTTTAAAATAAAGTAATTCAGGTACTGAGGCGGTCTTCTTTGACGGGGTTGTCTACGATCACCGATGTTCGGGTTGTCATGATCTGCAACCTCGGGTTCTCTTCTTTCACGGGGTTGTCTACGATCACCAATGTTCAGTTTGGCATGATCGGCAGCATCGGGTTGACCATCTTATCTCACCAATGACTCAATACTTGAAACATAAATAGAGCCTGGAATATACTCAGTGTCATTGTCTGTTTCATCATCTCGTGGAGTTATGTCTGGGGGAACATACTTCTTGTACTGCACACCATCACGTGATTCAATCACTACCTGGTTACCGTGTTTACGCGTAACTGTGTACGGCACATGTTCGTATGCCGGGGTCAGTTTGTTCTGTTTCTTCTGTTGTAGTAGAACTTTGTCATCCGGTTTAATGGTACTTTCCCGTGCACCTCTTCGGTCATCCGAATACTCTTTCCCTTTCATCTTCAATTTAGTGTCACGATCGCGTACACCCTCATCTGTCGTGTTGCTGTTGGATTCGAAGGAAGGTAGTTTCGTGCGAATTTTTCGCCGGAACAACAATTCAGCCGGACTCACACCTGTAGTTGTGTGATTCGTGCTTCTGTAAGCGAGAAGATGTGTGTTGAGTTCTCTTCTCCAATCACGTGCTTCGACTTGTGCTGCTCTAATGGCCTTCAGTAGAGTTCTGTTGGCACGCTATACTTCTCCATTAGCATGTGGCCATAGCGGAATCACGGAACGATGCTTGATTCCATTGGTATGAAGAAATTCTTCAAACTCTGCTGACACTAGGTTTGGCCCATTGTCAGTCGTCACGGACATAGGTAATCCGTGCATCGCGAACATCGTTTCAAGACTCCCGATAAGCTTGTCTGTCGTAGTAGACTTCAGTATCGCGACTTCCGGGTATCTGCTGTAGTAATCAGTCACAACAAATATGTGTTCTCCATTTGGGAACGGTCCCATCAGAACAAGCGCCAAGTCTTGCCATGGACCATCTGGTAGTCTTGTACGGTGCATAGGTTCTAGTTTTGACTGTGGTGTCACAACTTGACACGCATGACATGATCTTATGGCTCGTTCCACGGCCACATCAATTCCTGGCCACCATACTTTTTCGCATAGCCGACTCTTGGTTTTTACTACTCCCTGATGTCCCTCATGCGCCAACTCTATGACGTTTCCTCAATGATTTGGGTATCACTATTCGTGTTTGACGCAGGACCATTTTTCTTACGACAGAAAGTTCATTTTTCACCCACTTGTAATCCTGGGGGCACGTTCGTGGGTCACCACTTTTCAGGAATTGTCTCACTGCTGCTGATTCCCGTTCAATTTCTCGCGCTGTCAAAGCTTGAGGTACCGCGTTAGTTGCAACGAAGTAGATGTACTCATCTGCAACCTTTGACACTTTGCATGGTTCATGTTTCACTTCGGTAGGTAATTTGTTCACTTGTGTCAGTCTAGACAAAGCATCCGCGATGTTCATGGGTCCGGGTACGTATTTCACCGTGAAATTATACGGTTGCAAACGCAGAACCCATCGTTCAATTCGCGCTGACGGACGCGATCTCGCAGAATAAATTGTCTCCAACGGCTTATGGTCTGTGATCAGTTCAAAATGAATACCGTAAAGGTACATGTGGAATCGTTCGCACGCCCACACCAAGGAGTGCTTCTTTCTCCGTTTGAGAATATCGACGTTCGACGTCTGTGAATGTTCTGCTTGCATAATACACAGGACGAAATTCGCCATTTTGTTCCTGTATCAACACAGCGCCGAGTCCTACCGGTAATGCATCTGCAATGACTTGAGTATTTGCATCCTTGCTCCTGTCAAAGTACGCAAGAGTCGCTGCATTCGCCATGCTCCTTTTCACACTTTCAAACGCTTCATGTTGTTCGCGTTTCCATTGGAATGACACATTGTGTTTAGTTAACCGTCGTAATGGTTCAGCCACTGTTGCCAAGTCTGGAATGAACTTCGAACAGTATGTGACCAGTCCCATGAAGCTACGGACTTCTGATGCATTTTCCGGTCGCTTTGCCTTCGTGATTGCTTCCACTTTGGAATCGTCTGGTGCAATTCCATGTCTCGACAGCACATGTCCCATGAACGTTAACTTGGACATGTAGAACTTTGATTTGTCTTTGTTCAGTGTGAGACCTCTCTCGCTTAGACGTTTGAGCACCGCTTCGAGTCTTCGTCGGTGTTCGGCTTCGTCCCTCCCATGGATGATCAGATCATCAGAGATATTGTTGACTCCTTCACATCCTTGCAACACATCCTGTATGATATGTTGGTACATCTCTGGTGCTGACGATATCCCAAACATTAATCGTTTGTATCGCCATATTCCCACGTGACTTGTGAACGTCGTGATCTCAAGGGATTTCTCGTTTAGCTCTATCTGGTGGTATCCCATTTTCAAGTCGATCTTGCTGAATACCGTGCTATTGTTCATGTCCTCGATGATTTAATCCACTGTTGGAATTGGATGTCGCTCTCGTTCTACTGCCGAATTTGCTTGTCTCATATCGACACATAGGCTGATCTCTCCCGATGGTTTTTGAACAACTATGGGAGATACCCAACGGGTTGGTCCAGTCGTTCGTTCGATTATGTCCATTTCCTCCAGCTCTCGGAGTTTGCTTTCCACTTTCTTCTTAAACGCAAACGGGATTCTACGCGTTGGCTGTACAATCGGTTGTACATTCTCGTTTATGTGCAGATTCAACTGAGTCTTTCAGTTTCCCGACTTCATCAAACAGCTTTGGATAATTACGGAATATTTCCTCGGAACTTGTTTTGGTGTGACCATCTACTTGATTCACTGTCTGGATCTTCACTAGGTCTAGTTCTGTTGCTGTCTGGTAGCTCAGAATGTTACCTGAATCGCCACGCACAACTAACACTGATGCAGCTGTGTATTTGTGTCCCACTTCAATTTCGGCGATAAACTTCCCTTACATCTAATGCTTGCTTGCTTCCATATGCAAACACATTTATATTCTTTCTGGATAGCTTTGGACAACCAAGTTCTTGGTACATGTTTTCGTCTATGATATTTATCGATCATGCAATGAACTGCTCTCTCATTCATCTTTACAACAGTTTCCGGTTGTTTTATATACTTCTTCTTCTGTCTATTCACGCTGAATATGTACTCGTCATCACTGTCGGTGTTTTGTGCAACTTTGTTTACCGCTTTATTCTTGTCCCCGTGTCTTCCACACTTTTGTTTGCCGGGCAGTGAGGATCTCTGGCAAAATGATAAGGCTTCCCACATCTGTAGCATGACGTAGAATGTTAATATCCACATTTTGACCTGCTTTGATATTTTGATGTGGTCCCTTTCTTCGAAGCGTTGCCGTTGCTGCTGCTGCCATGGCAACCACCACTGCATGACACTTTGTTTACTTCTTGCGGCATCAGCACATTTCCCTTACATTTTTCTGGCATGCATAGCTGCTGCTTCCTATTCTCTAGCAATATCTTGAGCCTTTTGAAATGTCAGGTCTCTCTCTCGCAATAGTTTGTGACGCAAACGATGCGATTTGCACGATTCGACAAGTTGATCTCGTATCATGTTGTCTCCCTCGGATCTGAATTCACAGGTTTCCATCAGTTGTTTTAGCCTTGTTACGAACTGGTCTGTTGTTTCATTGTCTAACTGTCTGGCTTGACGGAACACGTGTCTTTCGAAAGGAATGTTGACTTTTGGCGTGAAATACGTTGTCAATGTTATTACGTGTTCGTAGTCATCGTCACCACCAACCTCTTCCATCGTGAAGAAAATTCTGGTCCTGCATGATGTAACAGCATCGCCCCCTTTTGTTTCACATCTGTTTCCCCTTTCGTTGTCACGTACAGTTCAAAACTGCGATGCCACTGCGTCCATTTTATCCCGAGTTGGGTCGGATCGCTTTTTGTATCAAACATCGGAATACTTGCGATTTTCAGCACTACTGCCATTCTCGTTTCGTTTTATCGTTCAACCGAGTGTTCATTTGTAGTTTTACTCGTCGCCAATGTAGTGTATTCAATTGTATCGTATCTAAACATTGATTAATACAGAGACAGAACGAGTGCTTTCCAATTTTAACTCTGTATTTCAACTCCTCCCTTCCGCCCAGGGATCAGGCCTTAATTACATGAGGGGAGCAGTCTTTAACAGTAGACACCACACATATAATCTGTGATGCACGTCCTGGCACCGAGTTATCTCGCGGAGTTGCTAAACCGACGTCAACCGAAATCTGCGTCTTTGCCGCTATTGTCAGTACCGGCTTCGCAGACGGTCACTCACGATGATCGCCGTTTTGCTGTAGCTGCAGCCAGTCTATGGAACAGACTGCTGGACTGTATCAGGATGGCAAAGACACAGCCACAGTTCAAAACACTTCTTAAAACACACGTTTTTAGAGTAGCGTTTCTGTAACATGATCACGTAGATTTTATCAAAAGCACTTACCCATTTTAAAATCATTTATTACATTTCAATTCACTTATTTATTTTCTATTGTTTAATACTTATCATATATTTTAATTGTTTACATGGCTGTCTAATAATAATGTAGTGAACGTTTTACGGTGTACATTTTAGAATGATGTTCGGTTCTATCTATAATACAATTCTAAATAGTTACGTGTACATGCATGCAATGCGCCTGAGAGCAATCTAATTGATTCGGGCGCTATACAAATAAATTGTATTATTATAATGTGGGCAACTGGGGCTTTCGTATTTCTAAAATCAACGATCATCTCCCATGTTTTGGACGCGTTCTGTTGAAGATTATTTTCATCACACCACCACACCAGCCTGTCCAGTTCATGGCGGCACTCAGACTCATCTGAGTTCCTCTCCAACGCTTCCAAGGTGGTATCATCTGCAAACTTCAAACATTCACCTACGTCACCACCAACCACTTTGTGACATTCTCTAGAACATTGACACATTCATTTACGTCACCACCAACCACTTTGTGACATTCTCTAGAACATTGACACATTCATCTACGTCACCACCAACCACTTTGTGACATTCTCTAGAACATTGACACATTCACCTACGTCATCACCAACCACTTTGTGACATTCTCTAGAACATTGACACATTCATCTACGTCACCACCAACCACTTTGTGACATTCTCTAGAACATTGACACATTCATCTACGTCACCACCAACCACTTTGTGACATTCTCTAGAACATTGACACATTCACCTACGTCAACACCAACCACTCTGTGACATTCTCTAGAACATTGACACATTCATCTACGTCACCACCAACCACTTTGTGACATTATCTAGAACCCATATATACGATTTGCTCGGGGTTAGAAGGAGAAGACAGCTGTATTGGTGCGGCACGTAGGGGCCACGTAGTGGCCACAGTTCCTTGATTGTTTTAGAATGTCTGACGTGGGCTGGTGTTGTTATTTAATTTAAAAAAAAATGTCATGGCTAGTTTGATAATGCGCCATCGTTCAAGAGTTGGTTACTAGGTCTGCTGAGTTGGTTTGGTGTCTATGATCATTTTAAACAAATTGTTGTATTCTTTCAAGGTGCTAAATTTGGGTGGTAGTGTGTGGGTTCCATATGAGTATATCAAGTTTTGGTCGGATTAGCATGTTATATGCTATTTCTTTGATTTCAGGTTTGCATGGACCAAGCGTTCTTTTAAACATGCCTAGGAGTTTTGAGGATATGGAAACTATGTCGGTGACGTGATTTGTCCATGTTAGTTTAGAATCTAATTTACTCTGAGATACGGATTGCTGGATTCTGTAGAGTGGTGTGTCGAAGAGTGAATACATGAGTGAGGGTTTAGTTTTGTTTGTTATTGGGAGGTGGACATATTTCGAAATGTTAAATTCCATTTGTCAGACTATGTTTGAAGTTGGATCAGGTCAGTTTGAAGAATTGTATGGTCTGTTTCGGAGATAATTCTGCGATATATAATGCTGTCGTCTGCAAAGAGGCGTATGGGAGATTGGGTGTTTTAATTTATGTCATTTATGTAGAGTAGGAAGATGACTGGTCCTATGACCGAGCCGTGTGGAACACGAGATGTAACATATGTTGTGTACAACAGAACTCCATTTACCGAGACTCTCTGTTTACGGTTTGAGAGAAATGATTTGATCCTGCTTTGTGTGTTTCCAGTTATTCCGTAGGAGGCTAATTTGGATAGAAGGCGTTTGTGAGGGACTTTATCAAAGCCTTTGGCAAAATCAAGCAGGACTGCATCTATTTGTGTCTTGCTGTTCATAGCAGTCATCCATTCATGGACCGTCTCGATGAGTTGAAATTCATGAAACAGTTCTGACTGGAACACGTGTTGAAAGTGGAGGATGGTGTGGTGTTTGTGCAAGTGTTTTTACATATTGCTTAGAATGATATGTTCCATGACTATACAGAGGGTGCATGATAGTGATATTGGTAATTTGTGGGGTCAAATGTGTGTTTTGTTGTGTATTGGTGTTACTAGTGCTTGGAGCCAGTCATCTGCAGTTTTCAAGTGTTGTACGACTGTTGGAAGCTGTGTGTGATGACTGGGGCTATTTCCTCTGCAGTTTCTTTGAGAACTCTAGCTGGCAGTTCGTCTGGGCGAGTAGCTTTGTTCTCGTTTAATTTTTTCAGGTGCTTAATTACTCCAACTATCCCGATTTCAAGAGTGGGCATAAAGGGTAAGAGGAAGGTGCTTGTTGGCATAGGGTAGACTTCTTCGGTGAACGCAACATTAAACTGGTTATTGAGTGTGTTTGCTTTGTTATGATAGTTGATAATTGGCTGTTCGTTTACTTATAGTGTGGGAATGCTAATGTTTTCTCGCTCGTACGTTTGCTTTGGTGAATGACCAGAATTGTTTGGGGTTTGTTTTTAGAGTGTCTCCAATTTGGTTGTTTATATAGTCTGTTAGATTTGGCTGCAGCCTTAGTGGATTGCCTTCCGAGATCTTAAAATGTTTCCCAGTCGCTATTAAGTCCACTTTGTTTTGCTTTTTTGTAGCTTTTGTTGCGTTTTCGTTGCATTCTTATTATGTTCCGTGTTATCCGGGGGAGGTGGGTATTTGGTTTGGTGTTGCGACTATAGGGATGGTATTGTTGATCAGTGTAGCAAGTTGCGCCCGAAAAAAGATCCTGTTTGTGTCGATGTCTTGTGATCTGGGTCCATGTCGAAGTATTCTGTTATTAATTGAGTTATGCCATGTCCCAGTCTGCTGATTTGTATTGGAAGACTTTCTGATGGATTTTAGGTGATTAGATCATTGGACAGTGCCAGAAACGACTGGTGTGGGGTCATTCACCATGTTTTAAAGTCAAAATTCAGTGATTGTATTATATAGTGGATTTTCTCCATACTGTTCACAATTTGAGTTAAGGTTTGGAAGTGGTTCTGCAACAATGTCATTGTGAAAGGCTATAAGTACTCCACTGTCATGGGCATTTATGTACTTTCTGATGGTATCTTAGGTTGGTGGTAGAAATTAGTATGTCGGATAGTTTTCATCTATTTTGATTTCGACTAGGAATACGATGTCAGGATTATTTGACTGGATTGTTGCTTTTAATTTGGTTGTCTTTTCGATGTTCTTGGTGTTAATGGTGTCTATCAAAATACTACTGAATGTGTTGCGTTTGGTTTTCTTGGGACGTTCAGGGGTTGATGCAATTTTAGGGTTTGGTCCGAAGACTAGCGTTTCGGCTGTGTAGGGATGTATTGCTTCATTATGATTATTGATGTCACTATATAGCGCATAGGCGTCGTAAATTAATCGGACAACTCTTCAGTCACCCGGCATCCAACCCACATCGGGCCGCTGGTCCTGTCCGGGCCGCTGTTTGTTTCGAAAAACAGGAACAAATTTTAGGGTTGTATAGGTTCAGTGGATATTTAAGCGTACGTCACCACCGATACACAACAATCATGCGCTCACCATCAAACGATGGATGACTACTGGCCCATAACATAGCAAATAACAAAAAAACACTACAATATATGTGTTTTACTATTCATTAGTCGACACTTATGTGTACAGCAAGCATGTGTGCAAGGTGGTGAGTACATCGTGCAAGTGTGATACGCACGCAGATGTGCTTTTGAAAATTACGAAGGTCAAACATTCGTCCGCCACAATTTCCATATCAATGGAATCGATGGCCTTCTTGTTAAGATTGCATAATTGTTCACGTTGAGCTGACCGACCATGGCACGTCATTCTGAATTTTGACTTGATGCGAGTAAGCCCTAAACACTGTGCTTCTGTGGAATAGGCCGTGGTTGGCAGACACATTAAGGGTTCCATCACTCTTGTGTAGAACGACAGGTACTTTGCAAAGTTATTTCTTTTCAGCAACTCTGTTACGACGAGGAAAGTGTGCACAACGCTAGAACAAGTATCGCCTCGCGCTGTTGAAGATGTTGTAGTCGATATCTGGGTGGAGTTCTCGTAACGCCAGATCTATGGCGATCTTAAGCAGAGCAAACTCGACATGGCCCACCATCGTTACGTCATCTATGTCATAGTTCCAGTCGATGCAAAAAAACACTTCTTTGAGCAGCTCCTTGAGGATACGTGAAACATACTGCTCATGAAACAGCTCAGCTTGACCAGTGACCGAGTTTATGTTCATTTATCTTTTGACAGCACGCTCGAGCTAAGAACAATCTCATGGGATTAAGGGGACCAATCCGTACCAGTTATTACACCGCTCCTCCAGTCGGGGGCGGAGAACTCTGGTCGTGTTACGTGGGATCGTGACCGGCAGAACTGGTGCTTGTGAAACCCGGATAGCAGTGAGGGCGCAGTATAGGTCTTCCAAATATCGAAAGGAGTAGTAAATGTAAAGGTCGTTGAGCACGCTGAAGTGCTCTGTACCACGTCCCGCTCTCCTGCTCCGTTTTTTATCTTGTTCATAAAATAGCCTACCAGTTATCTTCAAGTGTAACTGTCACAGCCATTGAGTTTCCGACAGAATTTTCACCGTGTTCGGGAATCAGTGGGTCGGATTATTGTGTTTTGTTTTCTTCCCTGCAGGATGCAATAGTTCATCGATGAATTCCTTTCTTGCAGTCTTTGAGAACCCTGTTATTGCTGTTCATAATCTCCACCATCAGGGCTTGCCCGTTCCAGCTCCTGGCTCAAAAAAATCCCCTTCGCCGTTTTATGGTAGCTTCTTTGCCTATCCCGCATATATGATCAAACTTACAGTTGGAATGGCATCCGCACAGCCTTTGCCACCAGAATACAAACACAATGATGTCAACACGAATACGTGGCATTAACCTAAGGGGGCATACGTAGAATTTATATATTTGTGAGTTTCCAAAAGGGTATCACCCTGTGTATTGCAGGCCCGTAGGAAGGATGCTTTTGATGGTGCGTTTTGTCGGAAAGCATTTCGGTGAATTTGTATCAAGTGTAAACGTTTCAGGTGAATCCTCAGTTCCTGTCTTTCGGACTGGCATCGAAGACGAGATAACGTGTGAAGACGATGGGTGGGGGGAGGAGGGATGCTATTAGATGTTTTGTCGTGGTGACGTTCCGCCCATAGTACCCCATCATATGGGCCTGTATTTTCATATGGATCATACAGCAATGCGTGCTTTGGTTACGCCCATGGCTTACATATTGTTCCGAACACACACTCTTGGTTCACTTTAAATAAAGCGCAGTGCCTGAATGAGTTTTTGAAACAGAAAAATCTGGGAAGGAAATAGAGCTATAGGATCTAAAGCCGATCAATATTAAACTAAGTCAGGGAAATGGTCTTTGCAGTTGCACACGGGTTGAATAATGTCCAATGTCCTGAAGACAGCTACACGACGTCTGCTTTCGACGACTACGCTCTATCGGTCTTAACCGTACGTGGGCCCTTTCCCTTGGGGCCGCGGATGCCGGGGAGGCCGCCATTAATGCCGAGTCCGGGTGGATATGACGCCTATGAGCTAGAGGATCAAAAAGATTAGCTGTAGAAATGTCTGTGTCTCCGAAGAAGGAATTTGAGAACTTGACGTTACTGCATTTGGGGCAAGCCCATGAATATGATGAATTAATTAATCTTTTATACTCGTTGTCATTTATTTTACAGCAGTGTGTGTGTATCTAGTTTTGCCAGTCGTCGCATTGTATTGCATGGTAGTCATTTAGGACTTCCCTATGACAGATACCACAGGGTGCTGAGCAATTGGAACGATGCCATGGTGTGTTCAAGTTTATGTAGGTGTTATTGTGAGATCACAGGCCGAACACCTTCCACGCAAGAGCAGTAACCATCATCTGATGAAACATGTTACAAAATACATGGCACTGCTGTCTTACTAACGTGTCAGGTTGTTCTATATGTGGGTTGTCTGCCATAAAGTGTGCAGTGTATGCGACTGAGACTCATACAATGAGTACGCTTACACCTACTGGCGATGACGTTTCTCTCGACACCGGTAGTTGAAGCACTTGTCGATGACGTTGATCCGCATCCTCTCTTCAGTTAGGTAGTCTAGCGGGACCTTCTTTTTAGGTGGCTTCGGGGTGCATGGCAGCCACGGGTCCGAGCTAATAATAATAAGAAGATGAACACTTATATAGGGCCATAAATCTAAATCAATCCATTCGGAGGCTTAGAATACATAATACTATATATACCTGTATATATATGCAGAATATTAATGAGTTATGTAAAATTAATGATATTAAACTTATTAATAAGTTACATACACATGATTATTGAAGTTAAAGATATAACGATAATAAATAAGTAAATACATTGTGTAAAATTAGTACAAAAACATGTACAAGATAATAATAATTAAAAAAATAAACTGACTGATGGTGCCTATGAGTAAGCAACCTGGAAAAGATGCGTTTTCAAGTCTTTCGAAAGTTACAAGGCAAGAGGTTGTCTTCATCTCGGTTGGAAATGAATTCCACAGTTGTGGAACAGATACCAAGAAAGTTCTGTCGCCGTATTGACTGCGAGATGGTGGCACGTACAAGTCATTGTTTGTAATTGAACGCAACACTCGAGTAGCTCTTTGTTCATGGAGTAGGTTAGTGATGTAAGCTGGTGCCAGTCCGCCTTGAGCACGAAACGTCAGTAGCAGGATTGCGTAATGAATGCGTTGCTTCACGGGAAGGCAGTGCAGTTTCCTGAGTACCGGTGTGATATGGCCGCGGACCACCAGCTGAGCAGCAGCATTTTGCACTCTTTGCAGCTTGTTGATTAGGCAGTCGGGGATGCCATATAGCAGACAGTTCGCATAGTCAATTCTATATACAACAAGAGAGTACATAAGACGGACTGCAGCTTTCTGTATTAGCCACGATCGGATGGACGCAATGTTCCTCAGATAGTAGGCTATGCAGCAGATGTGCTTTACATTGACATTTCTGAGTCGAATTAATACATGCAACGCCGATGTTTCTGCAATAGGACTTGGCGTTGCGTCGCAGTCGCCAATTTTCATCACAGTGATGTTGTGTTTCCTTTTATTGTTTCGTGATAAGTGCGACCGTTTTTATCATCGTTCACCTTCAGTTGATTATCGACCATCCACACGCGGACGTTGTTGATGCAGTGCTCAATTCGGCGTAGAGACAACATCCTGTTGGTTTCGGTCATCTAAAATTTGACGTATAGCTGGGTATCATCAGCATAGAGATGGAAGCCCAGGTTATATCGTTTGATGATATCACCGATATGTGCTGTGTACGCAGAGTACAACAGAGGCCCCAGTACCGATCCTTGAGGGATGCCACAAGCAATGCTGGTATTGCTGGAAGGGCCATCTGGTATATTTACTGACAACGACCAGTCGGTTAGATATGATCGCATCCACACCAGCACGGAACCAGCCATCCCGAAGCGATATTCTAATCGCATGAGCATAATTTCATGGTCAACTGTGTCAAAGGCGGCCGACATGTCAAGTAGAACCAGGATGACTTCATACCACCGGTTTAGCGCCTCGCGAGGATGTCATTCTGTACCAAGAGTAGCGCAGTTTCCGTGGAGTGATGCGATTTGTAGGCTGATTGGTATCGTTCAAGAAGATTGTTATCAGTCATGTGGTCGATCAAACAACGTGCAACGTACCTTTCGAATAGCTTTGACACAAAGGGCAGGTTTGATATTGGTCTATAACTGTTCATATTGTCGTGATCGAAATTGTCCTTCTTAAGGACAGGAGTGACGTTGGCATGTTTCGGACATCATGGGACAATACCAAATGCTATTGATGAGTTGACGAGTTGCATCAGGAACAGTATTAAATTGTCACTGACTTCTTTCAGCAGCCATGTTGGTAAGGGATCGAGTGGGCATGATGTTGTTGATAACTTGTTGAGCAGATTGCGGATGTCTGATGTTGTCGCAGTTGGAAGTGAGTGAAGTTGTGACACGCAGGGTGCTGGATGGCGGTCTGTGGTCGTGGTGGACGTGAGTGTAGACTGGGTATGTAGCGACACACGAATCGTCTCGATTTTTGTAGAGAAGAAGTTTGAGAAACGTGTTGCGAGATCTTGCATGTTGTTGTCAGCTGGTAGACATTGGGGCTTTCTTTGCTGCGGCGGGCAGGTCGCTACGCAGCATGGTTGAGACGAAAGTGTCTTCTTGGCCGTGACCAATGCAGGTCATGCTTGGCGAGTTGATAATGTTCTCTTTGTCCGGGTGACATATGACTTGACCAGCTTGTCAATATCACACAAATGCAATCACAAAAGTAAAATGAAAGTCTGTCAAATACTAAAAAGTAATGAACACTTGCTAAAACCACGTAGTCTAATATCATCCTGGTGCATTCATAAAACATGTATACCAATTTGAGTCTTGTGAATTGGCAGAAACTTATATAATCCACAATATATACACAGCATACACAACTACAACATACATCAATCACGGCGAGGAACATGTACAGCACACACTTTTAACATTTACGCACATCTTACTATAAGCCTGTTAGCATTTGTATGTTACGTTACTCCTAGAAGCTTTGCATCTTGAGAGCCAAACTTTCAAGGGTTCAACTACGAACTCAGGAAATATCCATAAAACGCTTTCAATCAAGTGGGTTCGCGGTTTAGGGTTAGCAAACATTTAGCAATTACTCACAATGCATCGATTGGTCCAAGTTATGTCAACTGTTCCAAACTGATCACTGGAATGTCTACATAGTAGAAAACGTGATACTGCCCCATGTATTTGTGTGTAATGTGTATGTAGCGTCATCTGGCACATAATATCTAACTAGACTGCATAGCATGTTTCTAACATGACCTAACATTATCTCATCTCAGCTTGTATTTTTGGTAGTGTATTAAACAATATTTAATGACATGGTTGTCATCCAGAGCAACAAGCTCTACATATTTGCCTCTCAAGAAGCTTGGTGTTTTTTTATCTGGATATTTCAACTGCATCCCGCGGTTTTCTTCAGCAGACTGAAATTACGGGTGTCACATGACCAATATCATGTGACATCAACAGGAGAAGAAACGGTGGAAGCTCCTAGCTGACATTGCAGTTCAATGAGGGGTGTCTGTGGACAGATGTGTTGGTGCCTACCTGAGGGATGTCTGATGACAGAATGAGCTGGTGCCTACATGAGGGGTGTATAACGACTGAATGAGCTGGTGCCTACCTGAGGCGTGTCTGACGACAGAATGAGCTTGTGCCTATCTGAGGGGTGTCTGAGGACAGTGTAATGAGTTGGTGACTACCTGAGGACAGAATGAGTTGGTGCCTATCTGAGAGGTGTCTGGGGACAAAATGAGTTGGTGCCTACCTGAGGGGTGTCTCGGGACAGATGTGGATGTTGTTCTCTACGTAGCAGGGGCCATCTTTGGAGAAGTCCGTCAAGTTGTGGCAATGTTCGTATTCAGTCTAAAACAAAAGCACACACAACGGCATGGTGTATAATTAAACAATATAATAGTTAATATGTGACCTATTTAGTAGGTAACTTTCACATGAGGTGCTTCTTATGCCCGGTGTATACTGACGACTAGTCTATCACGCAACAGTCGAGTCTTATTTTCCTTATGGGTAATAAAAATGGCCGCGTACACTTACAACAACTGCTGCATACACTTGTGATAATGGCATCTTAGTAGGCGCGTACACTCATGATGTAACAGTTGGCCAACTACTTACGTTACCAAAACCCTGAACTGTATGCACGCGCACCCTCTGGTGATTACTTACATCGTTAATTTACACGTGCGATTATAAAATGGGTCGCTTATCGAAAAAACAAATCGTTGCTTTGCAACTATCTGCGGAAGCACTAGAGCTAGTAAGACACCGTCGCGTATGCAGACAACTGGTGCGTCAAGGCAGGGTGGGGGTCGTGCCAGACGTAGCAGAAAGGGCAGAACAAGGCGCCTTCCACACTCTTGTTCAAGGACTGCGTGATCGAGAAGGAAACGTGTGCAGGGAATTTCTCCGAATGCTACCAGACGTATTTGACTGGTTGCTACAGCTAATAACACCACTAATCATGAAAGAAACACGATTGCGGTCAGCAATTTCACTGACAGAAAAATTGATGATCACCGTTGATCACTTCAAGACGTGTTGTTATTGGTCAATGCAATCGCAGAATCTAGCTGCGCCTTAAGTGCGTACACTTGCGACTGCCAGCTGAGTTGCTTTACTGGGGCGCCTACACTGACGACACATTCTACTCCCGATTCATTTTTCGAATCGGATACGACGCCCTTTAATTTCATTCCACCGTGAAACGTCTGACATATGTGTTTGATATAATGTTATTCTACTTAGGTGTTATACCATTGCTGAAGCTTGGCATAACCACATGTTTTTTTTGCAAGACTACTTATGTGAACATTTATCATCTAATATTAATGTTATTAAATTTACATATATGTTCTATTGATTATAGCAACGTAACCAACACACTACACGTGAAATAATTGTTAATAATAGTTATTTTGGGGATGACGGCGACTAGTTTACATAATCGTTATCATCTTATATTGGAATAATTAAAACAAACTGGTTACCGTCTTAATTGGCTCCGCTGTCACCCTGGAATTGTATATCATTTTGTCAACTGTTTTACGGATTGTTTATATTTGTATGTATGATTTATACAATTCCAAATAAAACCTACTACCGGGTACTACTACTACTAGCCTTAATTTGCGTCTTAATGAGATGCCCAACTAGGAATTGTAGCTGCATTACGTGTACACTGACGAAAAAATTCCAACAATTGAGTTACCCAAAAATGGTAAACTAGTCATCAGTTTATGCTGGGAAGTACTGAACTGTTTCTCAACATTTCTACACGACTGTTATAACATTCCAGTTTTCTGTTGCACTGTTTAACATATTAGACACTATGACGTCTCAATGAAATGTAATTGAGATCCGATTCCCATATCAGTCTTACAGATTCGCTAACTCAAAACCTTCCTCTATTACAGAAGGCACTAAAGTTGGGATCCAGCGGATTACTGTTAATGTTATAATACAGTTTCCTATAATTTCTACACCATATTATTTCTGCAGTATCACCTGCCTACAATCAGGCTAGCATGTGTGTTTATTATTGTTTTCCGCCTACATGGACTGCATGCCAAATGTTAAGCGACTAATCTACAACCCTTTAGAAGAAAAGTAACACCTTTGTGTTTACAAAATTCGTCTTTGTTTAAGGGTTTTGTAATGGACATTAGAAGGATATCAGCTGATTGTCAAAGGCATTATGTATGGTTTCTGTAACTGTTTTGAGCCATCATTTATGAATACTCCAGGAAACGGCGTTTGTGTGTTCGTATTCTATACACGTAATGGTAATTTGACTAGTGTTCCTATGACCTGCGTATTGACTAGAATGTGTGCTCAAACTCCTTCCATATCTACTTTAGCTCATCACAATTCAGGCTTGTTGATGTTCAAATGTACATGTGCCTACTTCTGTTAAACTCATCAAACTGTAAATAACTGCTATCACCAGATTGGGTAACTTGCATAACTATGAATAGCTTTACTCTGCAGTTCATAGATGCAAATTACTCAGTGCTTCGTTTGATGACTTTCTGTTTGGCTAAAACTGATCGCAGAGAAAATAGGATGCTGCTGAGCAGAAAGTGAAGAGAGAATGATTGAATTCTTGCCTTGATTGGTTTCTTATTGTCCTTGTCCTTATCCTTGATTAAGATAAACGCGTTTGTTTTGGGGACATGCCAGAGTTTGTAGCGGGGACTTTCGTTCATGTGCTCCACCTGCAGGTCCTGGAACACCTACAACACAAACACACGTGTCACAGAGGGGGCATGTCACAAAGGGGGCGTGTCATGGAGGGGGTATGTCAGAGGGGTGTGTCACAGAGGGGGCATGTCATAGAGGGGACATGTCACAGAGGGGTGTGTCACAGACGGGAGGTGTCACAGAGGGGGTGTATTACAGACTGGGCATGTCACAGAGGGGGTGTATTACAGATGGGGCATGTTACAGAGAGGGCATGTCACAGAGGAGGAATTTCGCAGGGGCTGTATCACAAACGGGGTGTGTCACAGAGGTTCATATCGCAGAGGGGTCTGTGTCACAGAGGGGATGTGTCACAGAGAAATAAGACATTATGCACCAGCTAGAGTGAGAACTTGAAGGAAGAAGACAAATGAAGGCTGCTCACCTTGAAGGTGTATAATCTCCTCAGACTGCTGAACTCAAAACAACTCTGCTTCTCCATGTAGCCATGCTCCAGCAAGTGTTTTGATATAACTGGCTCCTGCAGTTCAGGCAAACAATCAATTCCAAGAATTACATGCATGCACACATACATGTATACACACACTTGCATGCAAGCATATGCATGCACGTGTGCAAATGCAAGCATGCACACATGCACATACACACACACAGCACTCATCTCATCAATATGCTAACCTGATGTGGAATTCGTCATAAACTAGATGTGGCAAGTTCCAACAGAGATGCCACTATGTTTATCAACTTGCACCG
Source organism: Escarpia spicata (assembly GCA_963995525.1). Classification (NCBI taxonomy): domain Eukaryota; kingdom Metazoa; phylum Annelida; class Polychaeta; order Sabellida; family Siboglinidae; genus Escarpia; species Escarpia spicata. The sequence continues at coordinate 14,553,358 of OZ023205.1, read as the reverse complement.
TGTGCATCAGTTTGCATACTGTCATAGCCATAGATGTTCACACTAACCACTGTTACAAGTATAAACTGTGACCACTACCTGTCCCCTCTAGACACCAGCTCTCATATGTCTGCTCCATCCCAATCTGGAACAAATCATATTGTAGAAGCTTCTTTCTAATCCTCATTCGCAACTTTGCATTGTATGCCCTAATCAGAAATGTTTCAGCTCACCGCACCAAGGTAAATGTAAAGCACCTTGACTGGACTGGATACTGCACTACAGTGTATATGAGAACTTACCTTTACTGGATTCCTGTGCTTTCATTTCAACTCTTCAAGTTTATATATACTGATAAATCGTAATATTTTACTGTCCTGCAATTTGTACTGTCATCATAAACTTACCTTTACTTTTTTATGATGATAGTACAGACTGCAGGACAGTAAAGTATTACGATTTAGCAGTATATATACATTTGAAGACTTGAAAATGCAAGAATCCAGCCAGATGTAACTAATGCAATTTACATAAGCTTACTGTAGCAGGTTAAGTTGAATGTGATCTGTTTAATGTTGGGACAACCCCCTGTACTGCTGTGTTCTTTTACCCCCCCTTCCACTGAGCTGCCTTCTAACTTATATTCTACAGTTGTTGTCAAGTGACTTTGTTGTCACATGCACAAAACGAGATGACTTGAGCCAACTTGCTTCCAGAAATAGGAATACAACATCAACGAGGACTAAAAACCAGCAATGTACTACTGTTTCTATTAGTTCTGCAGATTTACATTTCACAAGTAAACAATTCATCAATACAAACCAACAATGAACGTTATTATTGTAGATATATGCATCAGGAGAGACTTTTTTTAAACGAACATAATTTTAGTGTGTGTACATGCCAGTGTTATAAAGGGTATGAGCAGGTCTCAACAATTTTCACAAATAGCGTGATGTACCTAATGGCCCCTTAGATTAAAAATTTTAAGAGGCATATGAATGAAGTTTACAATAAGACATTGTCAGTTGTACATGTGATGGGTTGAGAGGTGTATGTGCTCACCGCTTCTGTAATGTGAATATCCTGTATCTTGCGAGCCTTATTTCTCAACGGGGGTTGTAACATGCTCTCACGTACAATCACGTATCCATACAGGTCAATGGCAAAGCAGCTGTAACAGGCAGATTGGACTAACAGTATCACGTTGGAAGTCAGCATCGACAGTGTCAGCATTCAACAAGACATTTTCATTTGGCACCCCATCACATAAAGTAAGATAAATACCCCGGTCAGTTGTTATATATTGCAGTGTACAGTCGGTAGGACTGCCCACATCGTTTTACACTTTACTCCCTGGCAGTCCCGTTGAAATGAACACCATCTCGACGTCTATTGAAAGCATCCGGTCATGCTGCAATTACTGCACAGTCTATTTGTACACCAATAAATCACCACTATCAATAGCCAGGTAGTCATTCATAGAGTGAACTTGAGCAATGTGTAGAATGAACTTAGTCAAGGTTTGAAACTGCAGATTCGAACCCAGCATTTCTCGAATGAGATTCTGATGCTCTAACCTCTGCACTGAGCTACCATCAATTAAATTTGTTGTTTGTCTTATTTTAGATTCTGATGCTCTAACCTCTACACTGAGCTACCATCCATTACATTTGTTGTTTGTCTTATTTTAGATTCTGATGCTCTAACCTCTACACTGAGCTGCCATCAATTACATTTGTTGTTTGTCTTATTTTAGATTCTGATGCTCTAACCTCTACACCGAGCTACCATCAATTACATTTGTTGTTTGTCTTATTTTAGATTCTGATGTTCTAACCTCTGCACTGAGCTACCATCAATTACATTTGTTGTTTGTCTTATTTTAGATTCTGATGCGCTAACCTCTACACTGAGCTACCATCCATTACATTTGTTGTTTGTCTTACTTTCGATTCTGATGCTCTAACCTCTACACTGAGCTGCCATCAATTACATTTGTTATTTGTCTTATTTTAGATTCTGATGCTCTAACCTCTGCACTGAGCTACCATCAATTACATTTGTTGTTTGTCTTATTTTAGATTCTGATGCTCTAACCTCTACACTGAGCTGCCATCAATTACATTTGTTGTTTGTCTTATTTTAGATTCTGATGCTCTAACCTCTACACTGAGCTGCCATCAATTACATTTGTTGTTTGTCTTATTTTAGATTCTGATGCGCTAACCTCTACACTGAGCTACCATCCATTACATTTGTTGTTTGTCTTATTTTCGATTCTGATGCTCTAACCTCTACACTGAGCTGCCATTAATTACATTTGTTATTTGTCTTATTTTAGATTCTGATGCTCTAACCTCTGCACTGAGCTACCATCAATTACATTTGTTATTTGTCTTATTTTAGATTCTGATGCTCTAACCTCTGCACTGAGCTACCACCAATTGCATGTGTTGTTTGTCTTATTTTAGATTCTGATGTTCTAACCTCTGCACTGAGCTATCATCAACTACATTTGTTATTTGTCTTATTTTAGATTCTGATGCTCTAACCTCTACATTGAGCTACCACCAATTGCATGTGTTGTTTGTCTTATTTTAGATTATGATGCTCTAACCTCTACACTGAGCTACCACCAATTGCATGTGTTGTTTGTCTTATTTTAGATTATGATGCTCTAACCTCTGCACTGAGCTATCATCAATTACATTTGTTATTTGTCTTATTTTAGATTCTGATGCTCTAACCTCTGCACTGAGCTACCACCAATTGCATGTGTTGTTTGTCTTATTTTAGATTCTGATGTTCTAACCTCTGCACTGAGCTATCATCAACTACATTTGTTATTTGTCTTATTTTAGATTCTGATGCTCTAACCTCTACATTGAGCTACCACCAATTGCATGTGTTGTTTGTCTTATTTTAGATTCTGATGCTCTAACCTCTACACTGAGCTACCATCAATTACATTTGTTATTTGTCTTATTTTAGATTCTGATGCTCTAACCTCTGCACTGAGCTACCACCAATTGCATGTGTTGTTTGTCTCATTTTAGATTCTGATGCTCTAACCTCTACACTGAGCTACCACCAATTGCATGTGTTGTTTGTCTTATTTTAGATTCTGATGCTCTAACCTCTACACTGAGCTACCACCAATTGCATGTGTTGTTTGTCTTATTTTAGATTCTGATGCTCTAACCTCTACACTGAGCTACCACCAATTGCATGTGTTGTTTGTCTTATTTTAGATTCTGATGCTCTAACCTCTACACTGAGCTACCACCAATTGCATGTGTTGTTTGTCTTATTTTAGATTCTGATGCTCTAACCTCTACACTGAGCTACCACCAATTGCATGTGTTGTTTGTCTTATTTTAGATTCTGATGCTCTAACCTCTACACTGAGCTACCACCAATTGCATGTGTTGTTTGTCTTATTTTAGATTCTGATGCTCTAACCTCTACACTGAGCTACCACCAATTGCATGTGTTGTTTGTCTTATTTTAGATTCTGATGCTCTAACCTCTACACTGAGCTACCACCAATTGCATGTGTTGTTTGTCTTATTTTAGATTCTGATGCTCTAACTTCTACATCGAGCTACCACCAATTGCATGTGTTGTTTGTCTTATTTTAGATTCTGATGCTCTAACTTCTACACTGAGCTACCACCAATTGCATGTGTTGTTTGTCTTATTTTAGATTCTGATGCTCTAACTTCTACACTGAGCTACCACCAATTACATTTGTTGTTTGTCTTATTTTATATTTATTTATGGCAGCTAGTAGTGATGTAGTTAATAGCCATAATTCTTGTTACCAATATTTGTTTCTTTCAATAGTACATTTGTTAATTATACCTATTGTGTGAAATTAGCAGCCAGGGTCCGACGTGCTTGTTATATGAGGTCAACTTGATTGTGGGTGCTTGTACAATTATTAACTTGCTGATTAAACAAATTACATGTCATTACATTTATCGATATTTAACCAGACTGCCACCCACGCAGAGATGGCAAGTGGACAAGGAAGCCTTTGGCATATCGAGTGTCCAATGTTTTATCTATCCCGCCCTTCTGTTGGCCTACCTCAAATTTACCTTGGACTTGTGTTGTTGTTCTGCATGGAGTATTTTAAGCTAACTTTGTAAACATATTGAGTAATGTGTGTATAAAGTGACCCGATTTTCATCAAAATCAATGCAGATGTCTCTGGTTACCTAACACAAGCATTGACCATGTGATATCATTGGTAAGCAAGTAAGATATCCACGTTTGAATTTGTTGTCTGTCAAATAGGACATGAGCAATTGTGCAATAGGGAATACCTTTAGTTTGCAGACAACACATTTGAAACACGGCATACCCATAGTTTGTAGACAACACATGACATACCTGTAGTTTGTAAACAACACATGACATACCTGTAGTTTGTAGATAACAGAGGAGGCAAGGAAGACCTAGATTGCAATGGGAGGATTGTGTAATGAGAGAACTGGAAGGATTTGGAGAGGAGTGGAGAATGAGAATGGAAGATAGAAGGGAATGGAGACAGTTGGACGAGACAGCAGTGCAAGAACAGTGAGGGAAAGAAAGAAGAAAAAAAGATAACTGAAATCGAGGAACGGAATTGAGGCCAGCCTCACCCTTGATAACAGGGAAACAAGAGAAGAACATCATGGCTATGTTACGTACCTGTAGTTCTCATTCATGCATTCAGCGAAGAGTTCCTGGATGAGAAACTGGAAATACTCAATGGTGATGTCAACACTCACAACGCCGATTATGGTGTCTCCCTTTGTATGCTGGTGTTCAGGACTGCAAGAAGTGACATGTTAATGTTCACTTAAGATTGTTCTGTTCTAAAGATTTCTGGTGTTTGGCAGAGTTAAATGATGACACAACAATGTACCAATGTAAAATGGTAATCTGGCTCCAGCCAACGAAACCAATATCCTATAGACTGTCACTCATCTTGTTGTCTGACTTTCATCAATGTGCATTCTCTGACCATTAATACTCTATAATATTTTATCAGGAAATCCTTTAAAATGAACATACTATATTGCTTTTTATTACCAGTAAGGTGGTTTCTTTTTTTAAGTCAACTATTTCCTGTGTAAATCAGGTAAAACTAGAACATTTGTAATTGCACATACAAAAGAAATGTCAGTTCTCATCAGATGCATTCACAAAGCAAGACAAAGCAATAGTGGATTTCACTAATGCCAAACTAATCTAATTTGAAGTTGGTCCTGCAACATGTCTACTTCTTCATATCCTTTCTGTGTCATTGTGAGGTGTTTTAAAGACTATTAAAGTGAAATGAACCCAATTTATTCCCAATCTTAATGAAATATAATCTAAAAATAGTGTGCTGGTATTCAACAATTTTTTTTAATCCCCTCCGTCACCCTTTTTCAAGCCCCTTTTGGTCACGCTTTTCTGTACATTTTCTGGACTTTGTTGCGACACCTAGCGGTCGTTGTGACGTCACTGCAGCTAGCACCGCTAGGATTTATCATTGCAATCGTGGAATTTAATATTTTGTATTACCGTAAAGATAATAATCTTACCAACAAATGTGTCACTGGATGCCCTTAGAAATTTTGTTTACTTTTTAGTTATTGCCGTTTGAAAATGTGAATGCTCAAAATTACATTCGGATTTAATATTTTTGATATCACAGTAAAGGTAATAATCGTATATACAAATGTGTCGCTGGTTGTACCAAGGATTTGTTTTAATTTTTGAGATATTGCCGTTTGAACATCGCGAATGCTTAATCTCGCAATGGATATGCAGCAGCGGATATAATACAAGGTTGAGCATTTACGATGTTCAAACGGCAATAACTCAAAAGGTTAACACAATTCCTGTGTACATCCAGCGAACTTGTAGATAAGAATATCATCTTTACGGTGATATAAAAATTCCACGATTGCAATTCCATGTACAGTTTGGAACAACCGGCCGCACCGCTACTTGCCGTGCCTGCCTGTGGTGCCATGTGCAACATCTGACGGGCTGTGACACGCAAATGACCACATTTGAGGTTTAATGACACGGATTCATAATGAACAGGCTTCATATTTGCACATTACTTGACGAGAGCATTACGTTTATGTATACGAAGTTTCAAAGACATTTAAAATTTAATTTCACTTAGTCTTTAAAGCTGCGATTACAAAGATGTGATGGAGACGAATACTTACTTTCCCGCATACAATGAGTGGCTGACAGTGATTACGTACCCTCCACCCCAGGCATCCAGATAGGGGGTGGAGATCACGGTAATTCCTGGCATGCCCGTTCCCTTCTGATACCTGCAGGAAACCAACAGTAGACACAAGAAATGTAGCAGCAACATGTTGATTCTATGCCCACGCATGCATGCACACACACACACACACACACACACACACACACACACACACACACACACACACACACACATTTGTCTATACACAGTAATTTGTTATTTTGGTTTCATTTGTTTCTTGGAATAATGCAATTTATCTGATAAATTTGCATAGTTTAATTTATATCTAGAAGGTGACTCCTCAAGAGCACAAGCAATATATTTTGTTTTAAGTGTATTTATCAAATTCTTAACTGTCTAAACATAAACAGTACAAAAAGAGGATTTCTTTGCTGTTCGAAATGTACTGTACATATTTGGACATGTAAATATAACTGATGTCCAAAAACATGCAGTACATAACAAACTATTATTTGTGTACATTTTTAAAGTGTTCAAAAGCATACAGGACTTGTCCGAATACATACAATTCTAGTGAGGTAGAGGGTGTTGACAGAGCATATCATACATCAAGCGGGACAAAGTACAAATGATTCACCCTTCATCCATACAGTGTGTTGGATACATGCCAGGGATGGTGAGACAATAACCCTCCCTGGCTGGCGAGGATGACATCAACACGAAACGCGTTACTTTACTGCAGTAAGCAATATCTAAGGCAGTCACCCACCAGCTGCGCCCTACGACTTCATAGTGATCCGGCAGCACTATAGCAGGGTAGACACGAATCACGCCCCCACTGAGGTAGACGTAGCGCCACACAGCGTACGTGACTGTCACTCTCATCTGGGGGCCTGTCCACAGGTCATGGAGCAGCTTGGTGATGGCGACCTCATCTATGACACCATCCTGCAGCAGGAGGTGTGAGACAGGGGGTGTATGAGACAGGGGGGAGTATAATACAGGGGGTGTATGAGACAGGAAGTGTATAAGACAGGGGGAGTATGAGACAGGGGGTATATGAGACAGGGGGAGAATGAGACAGGGGATATATGAGACAGGGGGAGAGTGAGACAGGGGGTGTATGAAACTGGGAGAGTATGAGACAGGGGATGTAAGAGACAGGGGGTGTATGAGACAGGGGGAGAATGAGACCGGGGATGTATGAGGCGGGGGTGTGTGAGACAGGGGGTGTATGAGACAGGGGGAGTATGAGACAGGGGGTGTACGAGACAGTATGTTTATGAGATGGGGGATGTATGTAACTGTATGATCGGGGTATGAGACAGGGTGTGTACATCATAAAGGGTGTACAAAATAGGCGGTGTATGAACCTGCTACTACGACTACTATGACTAGTACTATACATCTACGAGTTGACTGGTATTACAGTTACTACTATTACTTAGGCTCGGGCAAGGATTTGTAGAACAAAATACAATTTTCAGCATTACATAATTTTTTATTATGTTTCAATCTGCATAATATTCAATATACTAGAGACTATTATACCTGTACAGGTAATATGTGTGCCAAATATCATTGAGCTAGGTTTAACACACATTGAGATATACTGCTTTGCAAATAGAAAAATGTGCGATTTTGACAATTAAAAATATCTAATGAACATATATTATTTTGAAAAATTACATTCAAATAAATATAAATGTGGACAAACGGAAGATCATAGTTATATATAGACTGTACAACATGTTTTATTGCGTTAAACTGGCATGTGATAATTTGAGTTATAATTTGGTAAATGGATTTTTAAAACAAAACGTGATATTCAGCGTGACATAACATTTTAATTTATGTACCAATTCTCACCACATTTAGTATTCCCATATATTATTATACAACTAATAGGTATGCAAAATATTGTTGGGCTACGTTGAATAGAAACTGATATATATTGCACTGAATACAGTAAAAAGTGTGATGTCAAACATAAAAATAATCATAGACATGTATGGCTAATTTGGAAAATGCCATTTTATTTACAAAAAAATCTACCCACACTTATCAAATTGCTATTCAAAATCTCATTGTTAAAAATCAGTCAACAAACAGAAAATAAGCTAGTTCCATCTTTAAGCCACTGTTGGTAACCCACTGAATAATAGTATAGGCCTAGATAGAACTCTCTGCCTCTGGAATTACGCGCGATTGAGAACACTAGACAGTTTGGAAATTTATTGAAGACATTTCTGTTCTCAAACTAATACGGCCAGACATAATTTAACCTTTGCTTTATTCATGCATATAGTTTTAATACATTTTTAGTCTTATTTATCTCAGGGTCACATTTTAGTATCTAATCAAATTATTTAATGTAAATTAGGCTTTTATTTTATTTATTTTGTATTTATTTATATATATATTTTTATTATATATATATTTTTTCCAGTAGGTTCAGCTGTTCAGCACTTTTGCTAATCGTTTATTTTATCATTGCATTTACCCGTAATTTTACTATACTTAGGCTTATATATATATGCATACACTATATACTAGGATATTGTTTGCTAATTTAATTTATTTTCTTATTTGTTCTTTTAAAAGTGTTTTTATGCTTCTTATATGATTGGCAATTTGTAAACACCCGTGAACGGGGGTCATTAGTCCCGGATTTGATGGTGTATAAATAAAGTTTATTATTATTATTATTAGATAGCTATAGCTACTAACGTGGCAGCAAAAACACTGCTGACTGTCAGCAACCTTATCACCCTCCACCCACACCTGTGACCTAGATAGGATGCCACAGGCCAACACTTATGCACGCGGAAGACATGATACCAGCGGTTCGTGGTATTATTGCGGGGGAACAGGTTCTTTTAAGACACACAATATGCAATTATTCACTACTAGTGTTGGGACATGTTATACTAAATGTTGTTAGTTATCATTACATGGCATGACATAAAACAAATAATGAGTGTATAACGAAAATTAATCCTAGGGTGTGGGGGGGGCCATTCTAAATGGCCGGGTGTGGTTGGTTCCCCTCACCTTTGCTGTAATTTATTTATTAGAATTATATAGGCTAAGGCACTTCATGTATATATTGTATTGTATGGTTTAATGTTTGGCTTAATACAAAGCTCTGGTACAAACTTACATCTGCCTTGTTATTTACAGCAAACTAGCTACGATTCTGAGTCAGTAACACCACTACACTAACAGGGAACAGTAACACCACTACACTAACAGGGAACACTGTCCCACATAAATATGACATTATGATTCACATCAAATGACTTTTATGTGGGCATTGGCCCGACTCCTAAATTTGGTTTTTACGGTATATCCGGGGAGCTAAGTCACGTGACAATTCCTGCGTACATAAAGGCATGACACCATTTTAGCTTCCCACTTTGAAATTGTCACGGAGAAAAGGTATTACATTTGTCTCTTACATATTGTTCGTTTGCTCTGATTTAAGAGAGTTTATTATATCCTACGATAATTTGCGGTTACATTGCATTTATATCTGTTGTTCCCACCCGCCTACCCCATCTGCACCTAGGTGATTAATTTCTAGTGGGATTTGTTTGCTGCATCTGACCACTAGTATGTCTTGGCAACTTAACATGTCATGTTTACAATTGCAGGTTTTTAGTAGAATTATGTTTGGCGTTTTTACATGTCACATTGTATATGCATGTTGGATATTTGTATAGAATGTTTGTAGTTATAAGGTTTACATTGGTCTATTCCAACTGACCTCACGGGCGTTTTCTATTATTCATCTCCCTACATGAAGTAGCGAAGGGGTTTTGGGGCGCTTTGACGCTTTCCCCTTCTGCATAGGGTTATAGTTTGGCAATTCATGGGTGAGTTCCACCACCTGTGTGTGGTTGGTTCCCCTCACCTTTGCTGTAATTTATTTATTAGAATTATATAGGCTAAGGCACTTCATGTATATATTGTATTGTATGGTTTAATGTTTGGCTTAATACAAAGCTCTGGTACAAACTTACATCTGCCTTGTTATTTACAGCAAACTAGCTACGATTCTGAGTCAGTAACACCACTACACTAACAGGGAACAGTAACACCACTACACTAACAGGGAACACTGTCCCACATAAATTAGTTTTTCGAATCAAATGTGCCGGCTAGGTGGCTAAGCATACGGCAGTCGTGCATCGCGAAAGACAATCACAAACAGGCTCTGATCTATCGACTTTCGAAGGTCAGTGTCCTCAAATCAAAACTTATTTTAATAATTTTTGCACATATGATTACGAATTTAACACCAAATCTAATGCTAGTTGTCGCCCGTCGATCAGACCTCAACTTTTTAAGAAATGAACAAAATAAGGACTGCTTGCCGATAGGTACAGTCGATGCGCTCCGCGAAAGTTCGTCGCGAACAGACTCTTGTCTAACGACTTTCGAAGGTCAGCGTGTCCTCAAATTAAAATTTATTTTAATAATTTTTGCACACGATTAAAAATTTAACGACGAATGTAATGGTATTGGTCTCTGGGTGATTGGATTAGAATTTTGAAGATATGGGCGAAAGATGACTGCATGGCGACTGGTAGCTATTAGATGCAAACTCGCGGGTGAATTATTTTATATACAGGCTTAGAAAAAAAATGACCATGTCTTGATACAACAACATTTAGCGAGGCTCCAATGTTTTGAAGAAGGCATGGTTTTGGCTGCAAAAATCTCAGCGAGTCACGTTTCGCAGGTCAGTGACATACGGCGCTTCATACAACGTGCATGTCGCTCAGGTCTTCAGAACGCCGGTTAGGGCACGTTTATAAAAGCCTGTATACTTAGTAATAATAAAGTTATGGAACTGAACTTTGGTGCATAAACAAACACCATGTAGAACTTTTTAGTGATGTTTATTGGCATACAACAGTTCCTATTAGTTGCAGACCATCCTGAAGTTGTGACATTTTATGTGAAAAATCCTTGCCCAAGCCTATATTACTCAGACAACTACTATGACTACATCTATGACTACAGCTCCTACTGCCATCTTCTTACTATGTTATTATTGCTGTCACAAAGCAGCGATGTTTTCATATATGTCTACACTATGACTCACATTCAGAAGGGGCTCTGAAGACTTGCCCTTCACAATGTCTGTGTACAGCTGTATTCGCTCTCGTGTGTCTTCGGTTGCCAGGTAAGCGACAGGATCACGAAAGGCAACTGACGTTAAACCCACAGATGTGTCATCTGAAGACGGAAGGTGACAGAGACGATTTGAGGTTTGTCCTCACACTGATAGACTGAACACTACGACTGCGGTTCTCACAAACCAAATATCTACACGCCATCTAAAGTAGTTACACATATGTTATATACAAAATCTCAGAAAATATTAACAAACGTCAATATATATTTCTTAGTTGTTTGGTATGGAACCAGTTTAGCACAATCCGTGGTTGTTGGCAAAGGTACCTGAAGTCATGAAAAAGAGGATGTTGTAAAAATGACTTATTAAAAACCACATGTGTGAGAATGTGTTGCCACTAGATGTTCTAAGTTTTGCATTTAGAATAGAATAGAATTGTCATTGTATATACTGTCTTTTCTTTTTTCCTTTTGAAATTTATGAATGAAAAAGGAAAAAACAAACAATGTTAATTTTTCATTTTCATATCTGAAGTACGAAAAACGAATACAATCTAGTATTCGCGGTATTTCTAATACGTTACAAAAACAAAATGATGTTAAAACAAACCGTTTTTCATTTTCACTGCATTAGAACGGAAAATGAAATACGACTGAAGCGCTACTCGTTTTTCGTTTTTGCACTTTTTGCTTTGGCTGCCCTACGTGCATCGACTAGGCGGCAAACGTTGGTGGCTTCAGCAGGACAATTTGGTTGCACTGTCGACATTTTGAAACAAATTTGCTGAAATTGCATTGTCGCCGAAGTGGTATCGTTGCCGATGCGACAATACGGGTGAATATTGGTCGTTTCGATTCCATTGTTTTATGAAAGGTTTCGACTATTACATTAATTATACTCAAATTTCCGTGGTAAACTACTTTATTAGTTATTATGTTTAGCAGAAATACATAATATAAAACTAGTATTTGAGATTGTACTATCATCATGTGAGTGTTTAATAATCTAAATAATAGTAGCGTGTATTTGAATGCATTTATTAATGTTTTGACAAATGTACTCGTACTTGACGTTGCATTCTGAAACTGAATAAACATTTCCAGTGAAGTAACATGCCTCATACACTCTCTCTTTCCTCAACTCCATGTAACCTTTTTTCACGTAAAAATATGTTTTGATATAAAACGGCGCCAAATATGATAGAATTGATGTTATACATTCACTTTCATAAAAAAATAGTTAACAATAATTATCGTACTTAAACAAGGCAACTTAAAATTTACAAATCTGACTGGCAGTGAAGTAACACACAATAGAGTGTCTGCAAGCATATCGATCTCGATTCCCTTCCCTATCCCTAATGCGCTCTGCAATCAGTGTCGATTGTTGGAGATAGGTAACCGTCAGGAGTGTCTGCATCATGGCGTTTCACTCGCTAACATATCGTACATTTACGCAATGCAACAAGTCAACAACAGATATGGTAGAATATGGCCAGAATAACCTTCTGACAGTTATTTATTACCAGATTATTGGATGAGTTATAACATGCAAATATTTACAAACAAATGTGGGCCATTTGAGGTCTTTAGCACACAGATATCTTACGGAAGAATTTGATAATGTTTTGTGAAAACAACAAAAACGATTGCACGCACGATTTGTGCCCCTACCATTTCATGCTGAGACAGGTCTTACATTTTTTTTTATGACTTAAACACAACTGCAATTAAACGAGGCGGCTAATCAGTCAAAAACAGTTGTATGTACAATGCTGTCATATTGTTTACTTTGATACATCCATAATTTGAACATAAAATGAATAGGGGTTGCGCTTACCGATCACCCCTGCCGGTTACATATTTACCTATCCAATCGACACTTAACCGATCGCATAAACATAACAAGCGATGACGTAGTATGCACAGCGCGTTAGGGATAATGAAGGGAATCGAGATCGGTATGCTTGCAGACATTATCTAATATCTAATCAGTTGCTCATTTCTAGTTTGGTAGTATTATTTTTTTTAAAGTCAATTACCGTTTCGCAAGTAATAGGTTACTCCTAATTTGTTTAAAAAATGTCTGTTGACGTGCTACCCGTTCATATTCGTATCCTAAAAATAGCAAAGGTACTGCCTCTGCAAAACTAAGCAAACACATCAGCGTTCTAACTATTCACTATTTTCAAAAGTACTTATTTTCTCTAAAATATTGGAAAGACTAAATATAATTGGCTGTTAAATTGTATTACTAAACATCACATTTTCTACAAATACCAGTTTTAGTTTTCGAAAAATAAATTTAGTGTGTGTGTGTGTTTGTGTGTGCATGCGTGCGTGCATGCATGCCAGACATGGGGTCAAATACATTGAAAATTATTTAAATGCAAATACTTTTGACATTTCAAATTCAAATGCAAATACTTTTTAAAAAGTATTTCAAATACTTTTCTAGTTTTCTTGACGTCCTCGTGCTTGTGCACAATAAATAATGACAACAATTAGCTATACTTGACCAATGTTTATCCAGAATTAAGGGAGTTCATTGAGTTAATAATACCATGCTATAATTGGTCACACATTGTTAAATTTCTCCCCGTGACAGGTTAATTCTGTTTTTCATTTCCTGTGCCCACTGATGCACTGTCTTCCAATAAAATTATAATAAGCCACCCACTGTTAATTAAATGCTTGCTAACCTGACCCTGTCATAGGCCAACTGATACACTGGTCATCCATCTGATAATGACCCAAGTAGTTAATGACCAAAGCATGCAACTGGCTACAGTTGGTCAGCTAATAAAAGAGCTATAGGAAGGCCAGTTTTCTCTTAGTGAATGTCATGCCTCGGTGATCACATAAGTAACATGAGTGACCTGTATCAACTGCCTAGACCATGCAACAATTTAATTAAGTACAGCTGTGATAACAGTTTAAATGCTATAAGTATTTGAAAAGTATTTGATTTTTCAAATACTTTTAAAATGTATTTAAATGCAAATGCAAATAATTTTGGCTCCAAATTTTCAAATGCAAATACTGGATCAGTCGCATTTAAATGCAAATGCATTTGACCCCATGTCTGGTGCATGCGTGTATGTGTTTTTTTAATTTGCATGTAGAGTGAGTAGTAAAATGTTACAACAAAATTGATTTTATATCTTATTTGACTACTCGGATGGAATAGTACATGGTCACCCAGCTGGTGTACAATAATGTGAAATGATACAGAAGAAAAAAAACGAACATACATCAAACCACGACATGGAATTGTAAATGCCTCCACACAATACATGGGGACGACGATGTACACTATTCAATGGGGGGTACTGTACTAAGAACTACTGTACATGGGGACGACGATGTACACTATTCAATGGGGGTTACTGTACTAAGTACTACTGTACATGGGGACGACGATGTACACTATTCAATGGGGGGTACTGTACTAAGTACTACTGTAAAAGAAAAAGACTTAAGGTTAACCATTAGTGCTGATGTGAAGGTTTCAGAGCAGTGCGAAATTGCAGCTTCAGAGGGAAATCAAATACTTGGATTAATTAGACAAAACTATAGCGTATAAGGAAAAAAGAACTAATAATACCACTGTACAAAACAATAGTTAGAAATTATGTAGGAATTTTCTGCCACTGACCTTTGATCTGACCACTAACCTTTGATTCAACCACTGACCTTTGACCCAAACACTGACCTTTAACCAGATTCCTGCCCTTTGACCTGACCACTAACCTTTGATCCGGCCACTGACCTTCCAAAGCGACGCGACCAAAACTCTTGCACAGTTTGTCTGACTCGATGTGTTTGGCGTACAAGAACGGAATGTCGCCGATGGGTTGAGGAAGGTGGTAGACAGGTATGTCCTCGTCCTCTCCCGCCACCAGACACATCACCAGGGGAGTGCCGTCAATCTATGTCACACAGTCCAAGTAAAACAGTAAAGTTCTTACATAGCGGAGTATCCAGTCCGCAGGGCTGCTCAAAACGCTTTACACTTTACTCCCTGGCAGACCTGTTCAATCGAACACCATCTCAACTTCTCTGGGAAGCATTCAGCCACATTGCCATTAATGTGCAAAGACTATTCGTACACAAATATCCACCACTGCCTATAGCTAGGTAGTCATTCATACAGCCGAGTAAACTGGAGCAACGTAGAATGAACGAACTTTCCCAAGGTTTGACACGGCAGCACAGGAATCGAACCCAGCTTCTCTCAGTCAAGAGTCTGAAGCTCAAGTCATTTCTTTACACAATTATCTAAAGATTGCTTGCCACAGTATGCCCAAGAGGAGGGCGAGACAGTTGACAGTTTCATCACAGCCTACCAAATGTCTGGCGTCTCGAGGACAACGGTTTGACTTTGATAAGTGCGACTTTGCCAAATTGAGCATCTCGTATCTTAGTCACATTGTGTCAGCTGACGGGGTCATGGCGGATCCTGCGAAGATGCGAGCCATCACAGAGATGCAGCAGCCCAAGCAACGTGAGCGACGTTCGACGCTTTCTGGGTATGGCTAACCAGCTAGGCAAGTTTTCTGCCAACTTGTCGACTACAACTCAGCCACTACGTGATCTACTTGTGAAAGAGAATCTGTGGACATGGGGTGAGAGGCAACAGCGAGCGTTTGATGCCGTGAAGACAGACCTGAGCTACACTACCTGTACGACCCACACAGAGCGACGACCCACACAGAGCGACGACCATGCGACTGATGCGGTGTGCGTACACGGTCAGTCATGTGCCAGGCAAGAACTTCTACACTGCAGATGCATTGTTGCGCGCTCAACTAGTGTGACCACTGACGGTGGCGGAGTTGCGATTCACAGACAAAGCATCAGCGCAGGTGAGCCTGGTGGTGAGTGAGAGATGCGTCTGGCCGAGATTAGGGCTAGACAGTAATAATAATAAATAACTTCTTACGCACCAATATCCTCAGACAATCCGAGCTCAGGAGCGCACCAAAACCAAAGGATTAAGCATTCTCGTACTCGTGTGATAGGCGAAAGTCGTCAACAAATGGATGGATGTGCTAGGAAGCTAGGGAGGATAGGCGATATTGAAAAGATAGGTTTTGAGGTGACGACGAAATGTAACAATATGTTCTGCTGATTTAACATTAACGGGAAGCGAATACCATATAGTTGGCACGGCAACTGAAAAAGCTCGAGTTCCAGCCATTGTCTTAACTCTAGGAACAGATAGCAACTTCGAACTAGATGACCGAAGTTGTCTGGCTTGTCTAGCTGGTGTGACCATTGAGTGTAAATAACTAGGTTATTTGGATGAAAGGGCTTGGTAGGTGATTGTGCATATCTTAAACGTAATGCTATATCGCACGGGAAGCCAATGCAGTGATTTTAGAAGTGGCACTGAGCGGGAGAATCGAGGAGATTGTGTGACTACCCTTGCTAAACAATTTTGGATGCGTTGAAGTTTTGCAATATCCTTGATAGCAATATTATGAAGGAGGGAATTGCAATAATCTAATCTGCTGCTAACAAGAGCTGTTGCGAGTCTTAGCGACAGAAAGCGACATATGTTGGCGAATGCAGCGAAGATCACGGATATGATCAAAACAGCAACGGCACATTTGGGATATGTGTTGTCTGAAATTGAAGTCGCAATCAAAGGTCACTCCTAGATTCCGTACTGATGCTGTTGGTGTGATATTTTGACTCAGGATGCATGTTGAAAAAAGTCATTCAGTGTACCTCGCTGCATTGGAGTACCAATGATGAGGAATTCAGTTTTGTCTTCATTTAACTTTAATTTGCTATCGGTCATCCATGAGCAAAAAAATGTTGGAGACAATCGTTGAGTCGGTTTAGAGAGTGACTTGTATCTGTAAGACGACGAGGTATGTCGCCAGGTGATGCGATATTGCCTAGAGGGTTGGCCAATCCATCCATCGTTGCCATCGTCTTTGCGACCGTATTGGCAAGTCCAGAGTGAACTGACAATTCAACACGGTCTGCTACTGAAAGAGGTATGGCTCGTCATACCTGCGTCGATGCGGTTGGCTATGTTAGACATGCCACACGAGGGCCATCAAGGTGTGGTCAAGTGTAGCTCATGGGCCCAGTCATCGGTATTGTGGGCCGGACTCAGCAGGCAGCTTGAGGAGCTTGTCAAGAACTGTACTACGTGTGCGATGGAGCGTAGCAACACAGTCGAGCCGATGACTGCGTCAGAGCCGAATCTGCGACCTTGGTAGAAAGTCGGCACCGACATGTTTTATTTCAATAAGGCGATGCATCTACTTGTGGTTGACTAGTACTCGAGTTTTGTCGAGATAGCGAGGCTATATGTCACGGGCACGTCCGATGTGATTCTACCCATGCGGTCAATCTTCACACGGCATGGCGTCCCGGAGACGGTTGTTTCTGATAACAGCACGCAGTATGCGGCACACGAGTTTGCGTGTTTCGCAGAGAGAGCAGGGTTTGTACACATTACCAGCAGCCCTCGTTTCCCGCAGAGTAACGGAAAGTCAGAACGCGCAGTTCAGACGGTAAAGAACTTACTGCGAAAGTCAACGGATCCGTACGGCGCCTTGTTGGCGTATCGTACAACAGCATTTGAATGCGGCTATTCGCCAGCAGAGCTGCTGATGGGTAGGCAGCTACTTACTTTGATCGCAGTGTTAGCGTCAACTCTTGCCTGCGTAGAAATCAGCGGCATCTTGTGCCGACGCCGAACGAACAACCCGTTTGTGCCAAGCAAGCGACTACGGAAACCGCTGAATCGAGCACGAACGACGACGAGACGCGGCCATGTTCGTCTTCACACGAGACAGCAACGTTCGTCATCGCAGCCAAGACAGGCTTCACCAAGCGTGGTGCGCACTTCTGCAGCTCCACCTGTGACGACCGTGATGCGATCGGGGCAGACATCCGTTCCACCACAGAGACTCGATCTGTGAACTTTAGATCAGTCAGGGGCACGTCTCACTAAAGGGCAGAATAATCCCTTGAGACGTGTTTGTGGTGGTTGTCTACCATCTATCATTAGGTAGAGTTGTCTTCGTATCCTTAAAAGACTCGAAAGGGAGATGTAGTGTTATGCTATCGTGCTCCTACCTCTACATCCGGGACTTCGTTGAATACAGCCAATTTCTATCTACACATTTTCTTGCTTTATCTAGTATTCATGTCTTTTTACGTGTTATACTAAATCAGTAGTAACACCACAATATATACATATTTATCTAGTAATACTCACAGGCATCCAGCTGTATACATATTTATCCAGGAATACTTTCATGCATCCAGAATTACTCACAGGTATCCAGGAATACTCAGAGACATCCAGGAATACTTACAGGCATTGAGTACTTACAGCCGCCCATGAATACTGTGCCTCAACATCCACCATATGGACACCCTGAAATCTGATGTCGCCCATTGAAATCAATCGAGTCGATGTGATGTTCCTTTGACCATTCTGGCCACTACAAAGTACACATAACTACATCACCTCTACAACCTACACATCATTATCTCAACTGCAAAATGCATTAGTTGTCGCCTCTACAAAATATAGATGTATAATTATTTCACTACTACAAAGTACACATGATTTTATCACCTCCAAAAATACACATATGGATCATTATATCACATCTACAAATGTGCGCCAATGCCTGGAACTTCTCATAACCCATAACCACTTCCTCAACCTCCGCACTTCCACACCGACAATGCAGTCCAGGTACACAAACAAATAAATGTTTTCAATTAATTTTAATTTATAATTATCTCATTTAAAAGAAATACACATAATTATCTCCTCAACAAAACAGTCATAATTATCTCATCTCTACAAAACATACATAACTACTCAACAAGCTGCAAAATATTATTATTTGAACCACAAATTGCAATCAAATATAAATACACTGTGGAAGTTGGAGACTCCAGCTAAAACCTAAATAAAATATATGTATTTTCTATAACACTGATTTTTTAAATAAGGTAGGTAGGTAGGGTCAAACATTTTATTGCAAACAAAAGCCACTGCACCTCCAGCAGCGGCCACATTTGAAATTCCTCGTGTTCAGTTGTTTATCGAATATCGTATCAGGTTTGACTCCACCTCCCTCCCCTCCTGCCATAAGACTAGTTTTAAGTATGTATGGGATTTTCACAACACGCACATGCGATAATTTTAGCTTTGCTGACGCTTTTCCCTGTTTCTAAATGGTACACGAGGTTTTGCCTTGAGGCTTTTTCCTCCTTCAAGTGTACGCAGGGTTTTTAGGGCGGTAATTAAAGTAGGATTAATAAACGGTGTGACGGAATGGCCCCACCTCTCTCTAGGATGTGGTAATAGTTAGTTGTTTTAATCGTCTAAATGTCTGGGAGGCATCTTTTTAATAGTTCTGGTGTATTACCATAATTTAAATATGGTATTCTATAATGTGGGCCTTGTTTTTAGAATGTATAGGTAAAATAAATGGGGCAATGTTTAAGACCTCAAATGGCCCACATTTGATTGTATTGTGTTTTAGCTAATAACTCATCCAATTATCGGGTGAATAATAAATAAATGTCAGAAGGTTATTCTGGCCACATTTCTTCCATATCTGGTGTTGTCTTGTTGCATTGCGTAATTGGTCTTTCATCAATGTGAGTTACAGAATAAGGAATTGTACATTTAAATGGTCTTTCATCAATGTGAGTTACAGAATAAGGAATTGTACATTTAAATGGTCTTTCATCAATGTGGGTTACAGAATAAGGAATTGTACATTTAAATGGTCTTTCATCAATGTGAGTTACAGTAACAGTCGAACAAAAGCAACCGAATCCACTGTCATACTTTTAAAAATAAAATCACATTAGAAGTTGCAGTGTGCATCATTTATAAACACTGAAATGAAATCAAGCCTTATAAGGCTATCTTCTAGTACTATGGGCAATTAAAGTAATGTCACAGCCAAAATTGACAATATTTAAAGAAATCAATACCACAGGCCATGGACTTTGCAAGCTCAGTGTCACTAATTGTTTTTGTTCAACCATTTTAGCTAGCGCCATATATGACGCCATCCAATGTAATTTGTTAGAACTACGAAACCCAGACTTTGAGCCAGCTTAACGTAGGCTGTTGTTATTCCATCAAGTTTTGTGTTGGAAACCGGAATCTGTACACTTATGCATGTTCTAACGATGTGACAAGTATATTTAATTAACAACATGTCTTCAATGCGCTTAGTAGACAACCAGACAATGATCACGAAACGGTTTATGTTAGCGCCTTCTGCCCGCGTCCCTGTTTATGTCAGTTGACACGAGGTAGCACAGACGCCTTGACACTTCGCAACGATTTGCCTTGTGCATTTAAAAAATCCTGCGTCCTAAATCCATAGTAATCATGTTTATTTCAAAATATCGCCAATAAAGTAAATATCATTTATGGTGTTCGTAATTATACTCTTTCAGTGTTTACGGAGTTTCCATTCGAAAACGCAAATCCCGTATCAAAATGTTGATTACGCGGAATTTCATCCATTTTGCACGATCGTGGAATTTCCGTTCCAAAAGGTCAATTCTTGTTACTTTTCAGGACTCTTGCAATGATTATCTGTATTTGTTAGCATGTTAAATGATCGTTGTAATAGTCTTTTGCCAGAATATAATATAATGTTAAAAGACAAGTTTTTGGTCAGAGACAATTAAGGGTCGAGGGTCAGCATCATAAAAAAAATTCTTTTGTTCTTAAAAAAATGCATAGGGAACTCTAGGGACGGTCAGGTTATCGGAAACATAGGTATTATTTTATTTGGCCTAAGACAAATATCTGGATATTTATTTGGTTCACCATTTATTTTTCCTTGACAAAATGTACATAACCCCACCTGTACATACAACAAATGCCCTGTACAGTTCTATCTTGTAGACCCTGATAACGTAGATGTCCCCACCTGACCATCCTGTCTATTATGCCTTGTACGTCTGCAGCAGTCTCCAGCCCGCGTATGTTCACGTAGTTTGGCTCTGCGATGTGGTTGTGCATGTCAGTGATGAGTGGATGGAGGAGGGTGGCGTCGTCGCGGCGATCGAACACGAACACGTATGTGTTAACACCCTTCTGCATTTCAGGATTCTTGTAAAGGATGTCCTTAACTCGCATGTCTACACCGACCACCCCCACCATCTCATCAATGTGGAAGACAGGTTGACGGATACTGATGACAACCCCGAGGCCCAGGGGGTCTTGGTGGGCGGAGGACACACACGGGGTGAGGCTCTCAGCCGCGGTCGGCATCATTGCGTGTCTACGGTACGCCTGCATCTGCTTCATGATGGTGTGGTTGTAGTCGATGTGGATGTACAGGCCTGGCTGGGAGCAACACAACCACTTGATTTTATTATAAGTATGTGTGCATGCATGCGTGTTTTTCTTCATGTAACTATAATCCATCTTTAGACACTATTTTCTCACCCATTTTCATTTGTGGATTTAATACTGCACATATAATTATAAGTAAAGATATCAATTTATCGTTAATGAACCCAACTTTACAACTTAATTCTCACCTTTGTGGAAGAAACGCTTGACAAGTATTCAAGAACGGATCGCACCTTCTGGGAGTTACCTAAAATAAGGATAACCAATTGCAGGCGAAACAACATCAAGTATATTAAATTTGATATTACAAATATAATTGTTAAAAATTATTTAAAAAAAAAAAAAATTGGGAGTTATCTGGGTAAATTACGAGCATGTATTTGTTAGTCAAAATGTTGAGATGTGATGGTGTACAGATGCTACATGTACTGGCAAGGATTGCTTGTGTTGTTCACTAGATATGATGTTGTACAGATGCTACATGTACTGGCAAGGATTGCTTGTGTTGTTCAGTAGATATGATGTTGTACAGATGCTACATGTACTGGCAAGGATTGCTTGTGTTGTTCACTAGATATGATGTTGTACAGATGCTACATGTACTGGCAAGGATTGCTTGTGTTGTTCACTAGATATGATGTTGTACAGATGCTACATGTACTGGCAAGGATTGCTTGTGTTGTTCAGTAGATATGGAGATATGCTGGCATCAAAATATTACTTCCATTGAACCTCACTATTAAGGTCTCCCATGTGACTCAGCCAAAGTGACCTGAATAATAAGGTGACCTTATTAGCAAGAATAATTCCTATACATTGGTGTTATGAAAATCATTTTGGACTCTACTAAGGTGACCATAAACTTCTGTGAAGTAAGAATCGACTGTACTTTACTTGGTAATGAAGTATTGACATTATTACGATAACCTGAACGTTGATGGCCAAGGTGGTTGTACAAACATCCAGGTGGGCATTAGTTAGAGGTGCAACAAAGAAGAATCATTAGGATTGAAGAAAGGTGGAAGAGGATGAAAAGTGGAGGGAGAAGGCAGCCAATGGGGAGAAATGGGGGCACTGCATTGTAAAAGTGGAGGGAGAAGGCAGCCAATAGGGAGAAATAGGGGCTTTGCATTATAAAAGTGGAGGAAGAAGGCAGCCAATAGGGAGAAATGGGGGCATTGCACTGTAAAAGTGGAGGGAGAAGGCAGTCAATAGGGCGAAATGGGGGCATTGTATTGTAAAAGTGGAGGGAGAAGGCAGTCAATAGGAAGAAATGGGGGCATTGCATTGTAAAAGTGGAGGGAGAAGGCAGCCAATAGGGAGAAATAGGGTCATTGCATTAGCAAAGTGGAGGAGAAGGCTGTCAATAAGGAGAAATGGGGGCATTGCTTTGCATTATAAAAATAAAAGTGGAGAAGGCAGCCAATAGGGAGAAATGGGGGCATTGCATTGTAAAAGTAACTTCTTATATAGTGCAGAGTCCAGTCTTTAGAACTATCCAAAACGTTTTACATTTTACTTCCTGACAGACTTGTACAATCAAAGACTATCTCTGGGAAGCATTCAGCCACAATGCACAAAGACTTCATACATAAATATCCACCACTGTCTATAGAAAGGTACTCATTCATACAGGTGAGTGAACTGGAGCAACGTAGTTCCAGTTCCGGTTGGAGGAAATATCTTTTTTTTAGCTGCACCTTTATTCTGTGTTTGCTTCCTTTGTCGTTTATTCTTGATTCGGTTTGTCTGTGAATGTTTACTTTCATCATTTCTTAAACTCTGAAGAGTGATTTCAGTGGAAGCTTATAGTTTATATCTGTACACCAGTTACTAGAATTGTCAACTGCTTAACCTTTGACCTTGTTAGCTCCCCACTACCGGCTTTACTAACTTCCGTTTTGAAACCATGATCGTCAAGATAGAACATGTACACTGTTGCACATAGCAAGTTGTCTTCTATTAAGATCTCTCGAGTCGAGAAGGTATGTCCCATTTCAATGCACTCCTGTTCATCTTTGTTGCCTTTGGTATAGGCAAGAAAGCATTTGTGAATGACCTGACAAAACCGATAGTTGGTGACTCATCAGAATGTCCCAACATCATATTCGGGCTGAAAGCAGATATGAAAATCCCTCTGGGGTTGTGTACCCAGTTTATCACCTCAATGAAATGTGTCTCTCCCAAAATGAAAGTGTGTAAGAACAAGCTTGTTCTGTTGTATCTTGCAAGCCTACTACTATCCGAGTCCTATGCTCCTGAGCCCAACCCAGGCCCCAGGCCTCCGAAATACCCCTGTGGAGTATGCTCCCGGGCAGTGAAGTGGACTACCCCTAGTGTGAGATGCGACTCTTGTGGAACTTGGTACCACCAAGACTGTATTGGTATGCCCGACTGTATCTTCAAGGCAAGAAAAATATCACTTGGGAACGTGTAAACTGTGGTCTACCCAATTTTTCCACCACACTATTCAATACAACTATATGTAACTCCACTAACCCATATCCTCGTTATGCGAGACATCGGACTCTGACCTCAGCTTTGACCATCCTGGAGCCACATCATCACCAAATTGCCCCCCTAGACAGAGTGACTACTCACCGAGAGGTAAGACCAAGAGTGAACACAGCCTTCCCAGGAAAGACTTTCTCATGCGAATCCTTATGATGAACTGTCAGTCCACTCGAGGGAAAAACCTCTCATTGAAAATGCTATCGATTACACACAGGCCGACATCATTGGAACCGAGTCTTAGCTCGACAACTCCATCCATTCCAGTGAGGTCTTTCCCCCTGGATTTACACCATTTAGAAAAGACAGATCTGCAGGTAGTCATGGGGGAGTTTTCATGCTGGTTTCCTCACGCTTTGAGAGCTGTGAACTTGAAGAACTGCAAGTTGACGCCCAGAGTGAACTCTTGTGGGTGAAGGTAAAAATCAAAGGTGCAAGAGATATCCATATCGGAGCGTACTATCGGCGTCCTGGCAAAACTGATCGAGATCAACTTGACTGCATTCAACATAGCTTCAACAAGATAAAAACTGTAAACTGCAGGAGCACATCGTGGTCAGCAATACATTGAAGCACCTAGAAGAACATACAATCCTCACCGACTGCCAACATGGTTTTAGGGCCAAGAGAAGCTGTGAAAACCAGCTACTGACATTAAGTCATGAAATAGCAAATATTCTGGACCGGGGCAAGCAGATGGACCTGGCTATATTAGATTTCTCGAAGGCGTTTGACCGAGTACCTTATCAGCGACTCCTGTTAAAGCTACATCATTATGGGATCAGGGGATCCACTTACAGGTGTATCGCTGAATTCCTGTCCAACAGATCTCGGCAAGTAGTCGTTGATGGAGCATCATCCGACCAAGCCTCTGTTATCAGTGGCGTACCCCAGGGCACGGTCTTGGGGCCGCTCCTGTTCCTCCTGTTTATCAACGATCTACCTAATAACCTTCACTCCAGCACTCGTCTATTTGCTGACGACTGCATCATCTACAGGGAAATTAGATCTATGGACAACTGTCAAATTCTCCAGGAAGACCTATCCACCCTAGCATGCTGGGAGAAGAAGTGAGGCATGGATTTTCATCAACAGAAATGTAACATAATGACCTGCACAAGATCTAGGAAACCCAAGTCCTTTATATTAACTACCAACTTAAGGGCCATACTTTAAAAGTCTCCACCTGCTCAAAGTACTTAGGCGTTGATCTGCAGAGACCTCTCTTGGAAACGACACACTGAGCGATCAACAAAGAAAGCACATGGCATGCTGGGTTTCCTTAAGCGGAATTTGAAGTCGGCCGGTGAAGACACAAAAACTAATGCCTATAAAACCCTGGTAAGACCCCCACATTGAATATTGTAGTGCCATCTGGAATCCTCACCATCAGGACCAGGTAAATAAAGTTGAAGCTGTGCAAAGGAAGGCCGTGAGATAGGTCACCAACAGATATCATAACACCAGCAGTGTAACATCCATGCTAGACCATCTATAGTGGGAGTCTCTGGCATCAAGATGCACCAAGACACAACTGACCATGCTTTTCAAGATCATCCACAACTATGTTGATATCGACCCCCAACCCTACCTCTCCCCTGCCTCATCAAGAACTAGATCCAATCATTCCCTTAAGTTCCGTCAGCTTCATGCATGCACAGATGTATTTAAATTTAGTTTTTTTCCCAGGGTCATTCCTGTGTGGAACTCCTTGCCAGCACGTGTAACTGAGGCTCCCAGTTTGGGTATTTTCCAAAAGGAGCTTGCCCAGCTTTCCTTCTGATTTATTTGTTTTTGTCCTTGTCTGAATTAGGGTAAATGAGGGACTAGGGCTGTGTCGGCCAGGGTTTATCTCCGGGGACCGCTACGGTTGCCGAATTGGCCTAGACCTGATACCTGAAAAAGACAATGGCAATTTTATATATTTTTTCTCTCTTCTCTCATACTTTTGGTCTTTTGTATATTTCTTTTTTTTTCTTTTTCTTTTGTTTCCTCCAAAAATAAACCAACCGTTGTTTAATGATTAAGATTGATCGGTCAACGTAATATACAGTTACAGAGATACAGATTGAACGAACTTGCTCAAGGTTCAAAACGGCAGCTCATGATTCAAACCTTTCTCAAGGTTCTCTTCATTGCGTCCAATGCTCTAGCTAATGTGCCACTGAACTCCATCAGAACAAGAACTAGTCTTAACCCTTTATGAAGGAACAACATATGTCGCAGCATTCTGTGCATGTTGCTGAACCTACCAACATCTACAGTGTAGGTTGTGATAGGCGACTGTGAGAAGGTGGCACTGAACAGGCCATCAATGTCTTCTTCTGCCGGCTCCACTGCCGTTATGAACACAATGATTTTTTCTGTAAAGAAACATATATTTTGTTGTAAGAAACATACTCTACACATTCCACAAGCCCAGTGTATGATCTAGCAATCACTGGTTATAAACCCTACTATGATCTATGTCAAAAGTTCATCATCTATTCAATTGTTTTACTTATCTCTATTCATATATATTTTGCAAAAAAATCAGCCAAACTTTTATTGACTATGGCATGCTAGTTTGTTTGTATAAATTTGTTATCTAGGTTTGGTGAAATCGTCAGATAAACTATTAAATTATCTGTAAACATTCTGCAAACAAATGGCTGGGTGGACTGGCCCTATATACTAAATAACACAAGGCTAGTCAACTTTCATAAGATACCAGATCTATAGTCATCAAAGTTCATTCTTTCTATGATTTAGGCTTAACACAGCAACATTTCTAAATGAGTCGCTAAAATGGGCAAAATAGACAAGTATTAGGTTTGTATCTTTTTGGAATTGAAGTCATTTTGAACAATTTCATTCTGATATTTAACTTTATATATATAACTGATAGTTAATGTTGTTGCCCAAGAAACATTTAAATTGTTGTGGTGGTTTCATACTTGACTATTTTTTAAAGGAGAGTTAATACACTATAATCCATAATGTATAACCGGTTTGAAATGTACAGACACATCTGCAAGAAATAACCAACCCAATACTGAAAAATGTAAGTTTCCAGAAAAAAATTTCTTCTAAAAGAAATGTTTTCTTTTTCCAAAGATTTTAACTGTTGTGCAATTACCTGTACACCTTGATTGATTCATGAGTTCAGACAAAATGACATGATTCTGTAAAATTCACTATGAAAATAAGGTCTAGACACTTTTTGCAATATACACAAGTGACACCAAGCTTTCCTTTCCCTTTCTTATTCCTTGTTTTCATAACTTACTTCTTTTCCTCTTGCTCTGGTCGAGTAAGTGTTTTGCAAATTCTAAACCATCCATGTATGATGAATAGCCGCTAATTTGTAGCTCATTGATGAACTTTGAGAGGTCATTGTAGTAGGCCTTGGTGACCAGGACTAGCTCGCGGGTAAAACAGTTGTTCTCATCTTCAACGTCATAGTCTTTGTCAGCTTTCAATGTAACCACAGCAATCTGGAAACATGTGACATCAGTTATATCTTTTTGTCAAACAATCGACAATTGTGCTCTGAAACAGTTTGATTTCAGATAACAAATGGTTCAGTAGACTGATAACTGCTTTATATTATTCTGACTTGAGGAATAGTGCTGTCTTAAAGCTGAACCTCTTTTGCCTTTTTGCATAAAACTAGATTATAAGTTAGATGACATCAAGAGACTTAACCCACCCTGTCCTTGTCACTTGTATAATGCACTACGATCTTAGCCACTTCTTTGGCAAAGTCAAGATGTGTCACTTTCCCCATCGTTGGTTCACCCATTCTGGAGGACGTATCAATCACCACTACGATCTCCCTAAGTTCATGGCCAATGCCAGTAAACTGTGTACTGCAAACACGGCCACCAATGAGTGATGAGTGGCAGAATGGCAGAGTTAGACTGAAAGTACTGACATTGAACAAGAGAATAATCAGACTAAAGTAACATTAAATAATACCACTGATGCCATTTCCAAACCACATATTAGGTCAAACTGAGTGCCATTTAAGCCAGTTAGAATGGATTTTTTCAGATTTGGGGACATCATTATAATTGGCCATTAACAATTGTTTAATTTCTGAGGCATGATAGCCAGATGCCAAAACATTGTGGTAAACGTTTGCGAAAAAATTCAAAGCCTGAATATTGCATGGAAAAATTGAGTGATTACCCTATTAGAATCTCTTCCACACCAACACTAGGATATGGCACACACTGCAATTAGTAATGAAGTTGAACCAAGGTTGTATTAAAAAGCAATTAATTCCACTGTTGAGGTGATGTCATGTACATACATTACACTGGATATTAACATGAATATTAGACAGCATCTAACAGAACAATAGGATGTAAACTCATAGGCATAGCAAAGATATGTTCCAATAAGAACTAAGATTGAAGGAGACAAACTGGAAGCCAGGTCTGAAGTTTTTGTTGATGGGTTTGGCGGGATAGGTGTAGGTGTGACCATTCTTCATCACGTAGTACTGCCAGGTGGGAAGTGTCAGTTCCATTGCGTTCTTCCTGAATGTCTTCAGCAGGCGTTCTGTGGGAGGGAGCTTGGCTGAGGGTCTGTCCTCGTCACTGGGCACAGAGAACAGGCAGATCTTGTCGTAGTCAACCTGAGGCAGGAGGTGGCTGGTCAGGTTTGTTAACTCTACACCTGATTTTAATTAAATAAAACGCAATGCTAGATGCTCAACAAACATGATAATCAGTTCCGGCAAATCAGGCACTGAACAAACATATTTGGAAATAGGTTCTTCCCAACCACAATAAGAGTGGAATTTTCTACGTCCAAGCATTGTATTTTGTAACCCACTTAATTCATTTAAGAGAACTCGTCAAATATCTTTTAAAAATTAAACCTTACCAGCCACCATGCGCACTAGATTGATATGTCCTTTAATAGGACATTTTGTCTGTATGAATATACAGATACAAATATGCAGCTACAGAAATACACTCCGGTTTCCTACAATCTCATACACATGTATTATTATGTGATTTAAGAAGATGTTTTAAAATGGTACTAACTCAAAAAGTTCCAAACCAAAGCCATACAACAAATATAATAAGCTTTATGTTATGTTAGAAATGCTTATGCCACCAATTAAAAAGCTAGGTAGCGTCACACATTGAGAATTAAATTTCAACTGACTAGGCTGACTTTGTTGATATATATATATATATATATATGCAATAAAGCAGGTGCGATTATCTTACCAGCTTGAGCAACTTTCAAGATTAATGTATGGGATACGGCTGAAGTAAATGCAGCACATCAGTGTTTTGCCCAGGTTTTTAAAAGGGCAGGGTGCCATTTTAGTAAAAGGGCATGTAAAGTGCAGTGAGCAATGGTTAAAAAGGCACTTGCCACATGCAACTAAATTAAATACACGAGACACAGTAGTAGTGTACAGCTTGTAGTTTAATATTATACTACTTACATATAGTTTATTATGTACACAGTGAATACATATATATTTATGTATTATAATATAGGTTCGGGCAAGCATTTTTACTATTTGTAGAACAAAACACAATATTCAGCTTTACATAACTTTTTAATTTATGTCAGTCTGCATAATAGTCAACATGCACAGAGAATATAAGTGCCAAATTTCTTTGGGATAGGTTTAGCATAAATTGAGATATTTATGTTCGATTTTCAAAATAAAAAATGTACAAGCAACATAGTAATTTTCTAAAATGACATTTAGATAAATATAAATGTGAACAACTGGAAGATTATAGTATATATAGACAATACAACATGAACATGTTTTAGTTAGTTAAATTAGCATGTCTTAACTTTATTTAAGTCTTAGCAAAACACAATATTTAGCATGTCAACATTTTATGTATAAATTCACATTATTTTTAATATTCCCAGAGACTATTATATAATAAATACGTATGCAAAATATTTTTGGGCCAGGCTGAACAGAAATTGAGATATATTGCACTGAAAATAGTAAAAGGTGTGATGTCAAACATTAAAATAATTATAGACATGCATGTAGCTAATTTGGAAAATTTCATTTTATTTACAAAACAACTACACACACACAATCTCATTTTTAACAATCAGTCAACAAGCAGAAAAAGTACCTATTGCTAGTTTGAAGCCAGTGTTTAATGGTACCCCTCTGAATAATAATTATTACAGGTAGCTACTGGTAAACGCTTTGGCAAAAAGAAGATGCTACCGCCAGCAACCTTAGCACCCCTGGCTAGTCCACTACACACGCACAGGACATCGTGACGGCAAGCCTGGCAAAGAGCATGAATGACGTCATGTGCCAGCAGGTCGTTGAATATTTAGGGGGAGCAGGTTCGTTTAACGCACGCAATTATTCATTACTATTGTTGAGCTATGTTATACTAAACGTCGTTACTTATCATTATAATAAATATCGGTACATTAACAAATAGAGTGTATGAATAAAACATTATTTGTCTAATCACACGTGCCGGCTACGGTCCTGCTGGTACTTCGTTGCAGAAAGGCTCTGTTCTATCGACTTGTGAAGTTTGGCGCTTCCTCAGATCAAAATGCATTTTAATAATTTTTACACGCATCACTTGATTAAGAATTTAACGACAAATCTAATGGTAGAAGTCTCCCGGCGATCAGACTAACTTTTCATAAGGACAAAATAAGGACACTTTCAAGGTCGGTACCTCTTCCACGTATTTTAATATGTTTGGCACAAATGATTAATAATTTAACGGTGATCGGAATAGGAGTCAACATAGGGGCGCTTGGACAATCGAACTGAGCACGTGGCGCGATCGGGATACGGAGTTCACATCGGGCTGCTTGCAGACGATCGAGTGTCTGCAAGCGCTCCAATCTCATGACGTATCCCATTCCCAATCACTGGACGCACTTAGTTGGGTTGTTGAACAATCGAACTGCGTACATGGCACAATGAGATAGGGATGTGTTTCGAGAGCAGCGCGCTTGCAGACACTCTCAAATTAATATTCACAGTCGTGTAACCGTCTGTGGTCACTAGTATGGTTACGATGCAAATATAGTAGGGCGTCGTGTAAAATGGCAGGACGTTCGTTTTGCCTTTTTCGGGTACCAGGGCATCACTGAAAAGGGCAGGGTGTAATGCCCTGCAAATTTGACCTACCCAGAACACTGGCACATATTGTTAGTATCTAACGCACAACCAGAAAGAATATCAATGTCTGTATGTATATGTGTGTATATGTACGAATATGTATGTATATGCGTATATGTATTTACCTGTGTACATCTACACATATATATTATGTATATACATATATGTATATATAAATATATGTCAGGAATAAATTTACACATAAGTCAATGACTTCGTATTTACCCCCTTCAAACATTGTATATTCTCACTATTATAGTTAAACTTGTTTGGTTGTCTTGTATATATATATATATTGCTGCCATTGTGTTGAATAAACAGTCATTAATTAATTCATTCAATGCAATCAACGCTACATGACACATGATGAATTGCAGGAGATACGATACGACAGTTGTGAGTCGACTAACGCACTCCACAATACCTGGAAATTAGTATTAATGTCCCTACGGACCCTACAAGCAAATCCAACTATCCAACTGAACCTCTCTTTGAGACCAATGCTTACTTTGATACTGACACCTTCTCATTAGCAGAAGTTAACATTGCCATAAAACAAATGAAACTTGGTAAAGCCCCAGGATTAGATGTCATTCCTTTTGAAGTGTGGCGACTTCACAAGTTAAGGAAACACCTAATGAAGTTCTGCAATGAAACATACCCAGGGAACAGACCACCGAAATGTGGATTTCAGGTATAGCACCAAACCCAAGAAAGGAGACCTAACACTTCCTGAAAACTGTCATACTGTCACCACATTAAGCGGAGGACATGAAGTAAAGTTCTTTAAATGTGTCAACCTGAACACATTATCCACAATACTAAAATACTGGCATAAAACACGGCATCCATACCTCATGTAATATAACAATAATCATAACTCCAAAAACTACTGATTCAAACACAATTAAAACTAGATTTCAACTAAACTTTGCAAACCAAATCTACAATTATTTTGGTGCTCATAAGCCTTTACATGTATGTACTAGCTATTGCAAGATTATAATTTGTATCACTGGTATTACAAGCACCTACCTTGAATGGAAAGATATGCCCTTCCTCAGCTACACTTTCATTAGTAATTTTATAGCAGTCCACAAGAAAAGATTGAGCTAATTCTGTGCTTTTGCGGTAAAGATCTTCAACCACGTTCTTCAATTTCTTCACAAGTTTGTAGCGAACATCAAATACTTCCTGGATGCCACTTTTTATCTGAAATCACAGCTATAAAACTTACAAACATTGCGTTAGCTTCAAAAATGTGAATATTAAAATGTTGAGTTCATGATAGTGGTGGAAGTGTAATCATGTTACAATTGCACAAGTTTAGGCATGCATTGGATATTATAAAAGGGCCTGTAAGTCTCGTGCCTCGTTTTCGACATCGACTCCATTTACATCAGCTTAAATAATGGAGATGTTTTGTTTTTGGTTGTAATCATCGTAATTTTTCAAATCATGTTCGTTCTTTTTTACTGTTTCTGACAGATGATCACAAGTTAAAGCAGTGGGAAAAACATTGCCGGTAAGAATGTTCGTGATAATCGTGCACGTTAATCAAATTGTTATCATGATTTGAGGTGCCATGGACATTGTGGCAACTTAGATTAAAACTGGGGATATATTAGCTACTTCGGATGTACGCAACCGATCTCTTTAACATTGTTCTGTTTTTTAGGCATTACAGTTGGTAATTGCAGCAGGTAATTATTTTCATGCCATATGTGCGTGTTAATGGAATGTTTCCAAGTTCACGGTAGACGACGTTATATCGGTGGGAATACAATTTGTGCTACCTAATGTTTTATGCCGTTTTAAGTAAGATACTTAGGATACTTTTAATGAAGAGGTAGTGCAAATTTGTTAACGTAATTGATGTGTTTGTAAACCCTGTATACATTATTGAAATATCGATATCAATAGAAAAGTTATGGTATTTTAATCTAACGTTTATTGACAAAAACAACAATGTACGTATTTAAAATGTGCGTATCATCACGTACGCTTAAGCCACCTGGCTATAGTCTAGATACGGTTCACATAGCCGACCGTAGATTTTGTGGTTTTAATTAAAACAACATAAAACATTAGGTAGCACAAATTCTACTCCTACCAGTGTAATGCTGTAGTCTACCATGAACATAAAACATTACACTAGCACGCATATTTACAGTGAACATAATTACCTTCTACACTTTCACCATAGCTTTAACTCCCTAGGAAAACAAAACGTCACCGAGAACGGTCGCGTACTCCCAAATGAAGCACAATCATTTTTAGTAGGTGTTATCAGGCTTGTTTACAAACTCGTCGACAGGGCAATATTACTAGTACGGCTACACCACATGGAACCTCACGATGTTGGGAGGGAAGATATGTACATGAGAGATGGCCTACATCTAAGTGGAAAGGGGGCAGCAGTTTTCTCAGAGAACTTGCTGCAATCTGTTGACAGTGGGACAGGCTGCATCTATTTAAACTAGATTCGCAGGGGGGATTCACAGAGAAGCCTGAAACTGGAGGCATAGATAAAGACAGCAGAAATAAATCGGCAAAGAACAGCCTGGAAAACTGTTCTGAATCAGGATATAAATGCATTTGTTTAAATGCAAGGAGCATAGTAAACAAAAGAAGTTAACTAAACATTATGGTAGAAGATATTGACCCTCACATAATAGGTATAACCGAATCGTGGGCCACCACTGATATATCAGATGCTGAATTGGGACTAACAGGATATGTAATGTTTAGGAAAGATAGAATAGGAAGAAAGGGAGGTGGAGTTATTTTATATATTAAAGAATCTATCCAGGCTTATGAAATAAAATTAGAAAGAGAAGCAGATTGCGGAGAAGCTGTTTGGTGTAACATAGTTACAGGAAACTCAACGTTAACAGTTGGGTTAGTTTATCGAAGTCCAAACATAAGCATAGAAGAGAATGAAAAAATACAAAACGCTATAAGGGAAGTAAGCAAACGGAACTGTATTATTATGGGGGACTTTAACCATGGGCATATACAATGGAAATCTCTACAGAGTATGGGGAGTGAGGACCACAAGTTTTTAGTTTTAGTACAAGATAGTTTCCTTTCTCAACATGTGCTAGAACCAACCAGGGGAGAGAATGTGTTAGACTTAGTTTTGTCCTCACAGAAAGAATTAGTTGACAATGTCAAGATATGTGAGCCACTGGGGAGTAGTGATCACAACCAGATACATTTTACCATCAAAGTAAAATCAGAAAGGAATAGTAAAAAGCAGTATAGGAGAAATTTCCACAAAGGAAGGTATAAGGACATGAGGAAATATTTAGCAAAGATAGACTGGAATAACACACTGAAGAATAAGACAGCAACCGAATGCTGGAATATCTTAAATAGTGAAATTAAGTGCATAGTCGATAAATTTGTACCTTTCAAAAAACAAGGGAAACGGTCTAAAAAGAAACACTTGTCGAAAGAAGCCATTAGAAAAATTAAGTATAAACAAATGATGTGGAAGTCATATAGATGTACTGGAAATGATGAAGACTACAACATTTATAAAGAAGCACTTAATCAAGCTACAGCTGAAATTAGAAATTCAAAGAGAAGCTATGAAAAAAAATTAGCTAGTAATATAAAACATGACAG
Organism: Escarpia spicata; assembly: GCA_963995525.1. Taxonomy (NCBI): domain Eukaryota; kingdom Metazoa; phylum Annelida; class Polychaeta; order Sabellida; family Siboglinidae; genus Escarpia; species Escarpia spicata. The sequence continues at coordinate 14,518,342 of OZ023205.1, read as the reverse complement.
TAAGAGTTTTTATGCGTATATTCGAAGCAAACAGAAAGTTCAGGATAAGGTCGGTCCTCTAGAAGATAGTGCTGGAAATACAATATCAGAGGGATTCTTAATGGCAGAAGACCTGAATGAGTATTTTAGTTCAGTGTTTACCAGGGAAGATATTAGTTCACTGCCAGTACCAGAGGCTAAGTTCAAGGGGGCAGATTCAGACTATTTAGGACAGTTAGTTGTAACCTCGGAAATGGTAGCTAAGAAAATAAGGGCTATGAAGGAAAATAAATCACCTGGAGTGGACGGGATTCCGCCCAAACTACTATTGGAAATTGTAGAACAAATTAGCGCACCGCTTGCAACAGTTTTCAATTTGTCATTAGAAGAGGGAGTGGTTCCTTTAGAATGGAAAGAGGCAAACATTATACCGTTATTTAAAAAAGGTTCGAGAAACAAGTCAGAGAACTATAGACCAGTGAGTTTAACATCAGTGATTTGCAAATTATTAGAAAGACTAATTAAAGATCACATGGTGGATTTTCTTGTTAAACATAACTTGATAAACCCATCTCAACATGGGTTTTTAAAAGCGAGGTCATGCTTAACAAATATGTTATGTTTTTTGGAAGACATCACTAGGTGGGTAGATGAGGGATCACCAGTAGATATCATCTATTTAGATTTTCAAAAAGCTTTCGACAAAGTACCACATCAAAGATTACTCCTTAAGCTAAAGGCCCATGGCATAGGAAATGGTATAATAAACTGGATAGAAAAATGGCTGAATGACAGAAGACAACGTGTAGTAGTTGATGGGGAGGCTTCAAACTGGAAATCGGTATTGAGTGGGGTACCACAGGGATCAGTACTAGGACCTATATTATTCTTAATATATATCAACGATTTGGACGATGATATAACAAGCAAGGTGTTAAAATTTGCGGATGATACAAAAGTGTTTAGAAGGATTAAAAGTGATGGAGACAGACAGCATTTACAAGATGATCTTGATAGGTTGATCAAATGGTCTGAAAAGTGGCAAATGCTGTTCAATTTTGGGAAATGTAAATGCCTCCACACAGGTCATGGGAATGAAGAGGTAAAATATAAAATGGGGGGTACTGTTCTAAGTACTACTGTAAAAGAAAAGGACTTAGGGTTAACCATTAGTGCTGATATGAAGGTTTCAGAGCAGTGCGGAATTGCAGCATCAAAGGGAAATCAAATCCTTGGATTAATTAGGCGAAATATAGCGTATAAGAAAAAAGAATTCATAGTACCGCTGTACAAAACAATAGTGAGGCCTCATTTAGAATATTGTATACAAGCATGGAGGCCATATCGCAAGAAGGACATAGATATGCTAGAAAGAGTACAGAGGAGAGCGACTAAAATGATACCAAATCTGAGGGATCTTAGTTACGAAATACGCCTAAAAGAATGTGGTTTAACAACACTAGAGACCAGGAGATTGAGAGGAGATCACATAGAAGTGTTTAAAATATTGAATGGTTATGAAAATATTGATAGAAACATTTTTTTCTCAGTTAAGAAAGATAGAAGGACCAGAGGACATGAAGCTACATTAGTAAAGGAGCACTGTAGATTAGATATAAGAAAGTTCTCATTCTCACAAAGGACTGTAAATGAATGGAACAGATTATCTCCTGATTGTGTTGGTGCTAGTAGCGTTAATATGTTTAAAAATAAAATCGACACACACCTTAAAAAGGCGGGATACATGTAGATAAAAAGTATTGGACTCTCGATAAGCCAAAAGGCTTCCTTGTCCAACTGCCATCCAGAGTAATTTTCTGGTTGGCAATCTTGTTAAATCTTGTGATGTATCGTGACACACTTACAGGACCTATATATATCACCACCTGTTGTAGCAAAATGAACGATAACATATTTAATTGGTGGAATGGTACTGATATATGTATGTATGTATAATGTATATATAGCTAACAAATTACATTCATACAAAAAAATTTCATTTAACATAATTATAAGAACTAACCTCCGGCAGATGTTTCAATACGTGCTTTGTATTGGCGCTAAATGATGACACGTCATCGAGATGTTCCTAAACAGCCAGATTCTAAACTTATTTAACAAACAATCAAAACAGTTCTTATTTGCAATATTTACACAATTAAGCAGCAATGTAATGAATCACTTTATTCCATATATAAATCTGTACCATCAGTCCATCTGAGATGTCCACAATATTTAATAAATCTATAACTTAAATATGATAAAGCCATTTCTTAACATTAATCAATAAAGCTACCATAGTAACACTAACACTTGTTGGTTGTGTCTGTCAAAGTACAATACATGTATATAGTAGTAATACAAATAGTTTAAAACATAAATAGTCCAGAATTCCTTAAATAGGTACACTGACATTGTCTTTTGAAATTTCTGGAAGTCTATCCTGGTGAATCTATGATTAAGTAATAGCTATCAGAAATATGTTCCCTAAATTTAAGTCCATTTTTGCTATCTGAAAAGTCTCTTGACCTCCATTAAATGAGCGTTATTATATGTCACAGTTTTTATTACTATACATGTAACTCTGATGAAACAGATACAGTACTTTATTTCAGCCTAGTTTTAACACTACCCAACTTTGTATGATGGCGCTTTCACATCACTGCTTGACTCACAATAACAAGTGGGGTCAGTTTCACATGTGCCACATCTAAAATGTTCCAGCACGCCTTCCATTGACTTTGGTCATGTGACCTCTACCGTTCCAAGTCTTGCTGGTTGCAAAGGTACTTGCAGACTTCCTGCAGATTTTTGTCGAGGGTAGCTGGGAATGTTACCCGACACTGGCCTCACTAGCCAGGAGATTCGCTAAGGTATCTGCTGTTGATGGCATACACATATTAAAACCATCACTTCTTCAAAATGTTGGTTAATTCCTTTAGCATGTCAAATGGTTCGATTACAATATATGTTACATAGTATTGTCAAAAATACAGTCAAACTGCGTACCGTGACTGACATGTTTAGGCATTACGCAAAATTTATATTTCATGCAGTTATTTTTCATGAGTGGAGCAATGTTTCCCCTGGTATATCGCAAGTGAGGTGGGACATACCGCTGTTTTTACCTCACTAAATATTTTCAGAAATTGCCACCTCACAATGAAGTAACTAAATTGATTAATGTTTTGCCATTAATTTTAAAATGGTGTTAAGAAACTGCTAGTACATTTTATTATGTAAGCTTCAGAAATACAACTTTACGTTGTAATTCAACATCACTTTTTTCTTGATTTTTAGAATTCAATTGTCACTAGAAATGTGCCTAAGGAATTCTGAACCATCCATGGATATAACCTTGTGTCATTCAAGATAGAGGACTTTTAAAAAGTACACATTCCGTCTGCTCCAATGCACCAAACCTGCAATTCCACTGCACCTCCCCCAAGGTTCGTGATTGCTTCCAGGTCTCTCGCCAGCATCTGGATCCGCTCGTAGTCAGACAGCTGACGTTTACTAACAATGGTGTTGAACGTCAACACGGCTATCAACAAGATGAGTTCAGTCTGGACCATCTGCAAACATATCTATCCTGAATCAAGGGTTTAGCTTGAGACCAGTCTGCCTGACTTCAAGACTGGCACTGAAAAATTACTGGCCAAGACTGGTAATTACAACTGAAACGATGAGAAATTTCGTGTACTACTCTACTCGGTACCCCCCCCCCCCCCCCCCCCCCCTATTCCCGGTGTATCCGTGTTATGTTCATGCAGCCCTTTCTCTGTTTGTACTGAATTTACGCCAACTATAGGGTAGGTTGGTATTGGGCAATCAAATTTATTAACACAGGGATTGCCACTGTGCACATATAATATATACAATAGTCACATCTTGTGCACAGCCAGGTACATCGAGATTACAGAGTGATGGACAACATGGAAATATAGAGGGTGCCAGCTGGCCACTAGATTAACTAATAGTTGAAATAAGTCTAAGAGCACATTAATAACTATTAACGGCACAACTGGTATTGAAACAAATCGAATGGATCAGTATTAATTAAGTAAATGGCTCAAATGACACTGGTTTGTCACTGAACAAACAAAACAGGCCAATAATGGTTGTGATTGATGTGAATGGCCAATAATGGTTGCTGTGCTAAAAGGCAAATTTTTGTTTAATTCAAGACTGGCAAAAAATTATTTCTGGCTAAGGGCCTGTCATGGATTATTTGTGGATGATCCTCGGTTATCTTAATTTTGTATGTAGTATTTATAACTAATTACTTAGGTATATTCACTGTGTATGATTATGCCTAACTTCTAATAGCATGGCTGGACTCTGGATATAATACCAACAGTCGGCAAAGTCCTGTTAGGACACTGCACCGAAGTGCATGTCCACTGTCCATGTGTTCGGTCTAATGCCCTGCATTAACTATACATACACTATTGACACATTTCGTTCACTGACAGGTCTCCCAGAGTCTGAAGTACTAAGTAGAACACGTTCTCCGACTCAACCACAACAATATTATCTGGCAGGAAGTTCTATGGCTACAGTCAATAGTCCTTATCTTGGCCTTGGCTTGGACCAAGTTATGGTTGGTAAGAAGCAAACTGCGAGCCCCTTGACATTCTGCCTACCCTCGCATGCCAGTGCATGGCTACATCAGTCTCAGTTATCCTCTAGCACTAGCAGATCGCTTTGATGAAGCAAAGCTCAGCCAACGATATCATTTGCAAGGGGAGTTTGGGTCATTTTTATTTCAGCCACACATTGCTCATGTTACATGTAATGTTTGGGAAGTACACCATCAGTGGAACCTCACCATTAAAGCCCTAAACGCATTAACTTCAAGTTAATCATCAAAGTCATCCTTGGGGCTGCCTGAAAGTGACCCGAATAGCGATGCGACTCTATTAACGGGACTAATTTCCAATACTTTACAGGAATGGAAATAATTTTGGATTTAATTATATTGGGGTTCCCTGAACCTGAAGTCGGTGGCTTGTCTTTGAAGTTTGAAATGGGCGCGTATGGGATCGGTGTCACCACTGGCACTGTCAGCACTGCCAGCCACTGCCACTGCCACAGACACAGCCATCGGTTTGCAAAGGTCAAGGATAATTCTACCCATTTATTTGAGCGACATGCGAGTCACGTATATTGGCTATAAGAATGCGGGTCTCAGATCCTAGCAGACGACCTCTTAAAAAGTCAAATTTTGTATTTTTGTGTGGCTTATCAACGTAATCATTTATGGACTTCACATTGTGATTGTCAATGTCAGTGTCACTGACACTGTGTAGTCTGTACTGTAGACGTAGTGTCGACAAACATTTCGTTCGGTTTCCCACTTTATAATACAACACTCTAGTGTTTGCAAACAACGAATAAAAACTACAAATAGTGAGTCAGTCACATGTCAATGTACCTTTTGTTAAGCGAGCTCAATTATTGAAAACGGCGCCCATTTGCGCTTCGTCTCGTGATATTGACCGAACTAGGGATCGGGTGTTTTATGAAAACGTCAAAAACATGAAACCACAGATTTGTGTTAACAAGCAATTTGTTTGATTAGTCTTGTGAATTCATACTATACGTCTATTATTTTGCAAGACGAAATTGCAAAAGAAGAAGTTTCTTAAAGTAAGCTAGTCGCTATAAGTGCATTAAATGTGTAATCAAATTAAGTAATGGTCATATTAAGTAATGTGCTGCCATCTGATGGACACGTTTACAGATATTAATATTGCGTTGGAAAAAGTAACGTACGATAACCTAAATCCGCCATACTTCTCATTGTTCACGATGTCGTGTTATGATTCTGCATATTTGAAACATGTGTATTATTCCGTATGAAGAAACAACCTCTTGGCTTCAACGTTGAAAAAAAATATACACAAATTTATACAAAATAAGACATGACAGTTTGAAAAGTAATTAAAGGTCGAGAGTGACGGAAATGGGGCACCCGCGACTTTACACCGTCTTACTGGGTGCCCATACTCCGTAAAGGTGCCCCAATTCCTGGTCCCCGTCATACATGTTAATCACGGTGACACAATTCCGTCATGTACATGTATGATGATATTTTCTGACGTCGAAAGATTATTTTAATAAAATAAATATCGTTATAGTAATATCATCATAGTGCAGCCATAGCGTCCGGTGGTTAGGCGAAGGCCTCAGCATGTCGTTTCTAAATATGTCTATCTTGCGCTATCCTTTGCCAGATGGTGCCCTTCCAATAGTCGTCTAGTTCGTCTTTCCGCCGTCTCGGCGGTCTTCCTCTAGATCGTTTTCCTTCGTAAGGTCTCCAGGTTGTGATATGCAATGTCCATTGATTATCTCGTAGTCTGCTGATGTGCCCTGCCCAGGTCCACTTCTGTCTTCTGATTAGTTCTATCACGCCTATGACCTTTGTCTTCTCTCATGCCCAGATGCCTGTTTTTTTCTTCCGATATATGATGTTTACCATACTTTTTTCCATCTTTGTTTGTGCGGCTGCTACCTTGTTCTTTGCCTGGATGGCGAGTGCCCATGTTTCCGCGCCGCATCTCATCGCTGTAAGCACGCATGAGTTGTAGGACTTGACTCTTCAAACAGGTTTAAAAGTTATATATCCTTGAAGATGTCGCGGTCTTTGGTGAATGCTGTCCAGCCGGCGGTGATTCTTCTTTGAATCTCCTGGTTTTGGTTTTTGTCTTTGAAACTATATCGTTGTCCCAGATAGACGTAGCTTTCAAAGTTCTCTATCTGCATGGTACTCATATATATTGGTGTGTCATTTTCTAGTATCACTTTTGTTTTCGAAATGTTCATCTTCAGACCTTCTTTTATACATCAGCTTGCTTATGCAGCATTTTTTGTAGTTCTTGCGGTGTATTAGCGCATATGAGTATGTCGTCGGTGAAGCGAACATGACTGAGATATTATCCGTCTATCCTCAAGCCTCTGGTTTCTTAGGTCAGTCTTCGGATATAAGCTTTCGAGTGTTGCCGTAAATAGCTTGGGCGATATGGTGTCACCCTGTCGTACTCCTCTCTTGATGTTGATCTTATTGTTCTTTTTCTGTAGGTGGACTGTCACCAAGCTGTTGCTGTAGATATCTTTCAGGATGTCGATAAATACGTCTTCTATTCCCTGTTCTTAAAGGGAGGTTAGTATTGCGTGAGTTTGCACCGAGTTGAAAGCCTTCTCGTAGTCGACGGAAGTGATGGAGAGCGGGATATTATATTTTCAGTTGGTTTACGACGTGTATGTGGTCTGTCGTTGAGTACCTGCTTCTGAATCCTGCTTGCTCTCGTGGTTGGTTTTCATTGTGTCTCTTCTCTGCCCTATTCGTTAATATATTTGTGAATAATTTGTTGATGTCTGATAACAGACATATCGGTCTGTATTTCTTTAAGTCTTTCTCATTTCCCTTCTTGAATATTGTCGCCGTCTTTGCGTTCTTCCATGCGGTGGGTATTCGTCTTTCTTATCAGCATTTAGTATACAGCTTAGCCATTGTCTTCGGGATGGTATCTTCTCCTGCTTCTGATGTTTCAATGTTTACATAGTCTTTGCCCGATGTCTTTCCATTCTTCATATCTCTTAGCGGTGCTTTCACCTCCCACGGTGTTATCTCTGGTATCTCCTTATGGTATCCGTTCACTGTCGTATAGCTGGGTGTAGAATTCTTCTATTCGTTCTATGATCATATCTTGGTCTTGTATTTTTTTACCCTGCTTGTCTAGAAGTATAATCAGTTTGCCTCCGCCTAGTGCCTGTGTTCTTCTGGCTTTCTACAGGCTCTTTGATGCCGTAATCGTTTCTAGTATGATCTCTTGTTTGTACTTCCTGGTGTCCTCCTTCGTTCTCTTTGTGATGGTCTTGCATATTTCTGCGTACTCTATTTGTTTTTACGTTCGCCTTTATCCACCATTTCTCGTCGTTTCTTCATCAGTGCTCGTATCGGTGGCGATATTCTCGTCTTTACCTGCCTGTTGATTGCTTTGGTTGCACTTGTCGCACTTAGTTGGATCATCTCAGTGATGTTTTCGCTCACGGTTTTGATTACGTCTAGTTCTTGTAATGTCTAGAATCGATTTCGCAGTTCGAGTAGGAATTCGATCTTTTTTGTTCCTATTTGTATGATATGTACACCATGGTGTGAGATTGGACCTGACCAGCGCTGTTTTGTATGATATCTACACTTTGGTATGAGATTGGACCTGACCTGCGCTGTGTTCGCGCTCCAACAATACTTCAAATATTGTCAGAACGCACACATTACTCATTCAAGAATTATGATCTCAGCCTTCATAATAGCAGGTGGAGTCAGGATGCAGTGCCCATTGAATCGTGAACTTTCTGCGGTAGGTAGAATGCTGAGTTTTACGATGATACTTGGTGTCGTCAGTCGACCGTGACCTCTGCTGCGGCGTGGTGCACTGCAGTGATCGGTGCCTGAATTGAACATTCTTCTCTCACTGCCGTGTAATTACGCAATCCACCGACCCAAGCAACGCAGCACAGCGACTAGCTAGATAATATATCAACAACTGTGTAGTAACAGACTGCGACACTCTATCATTACGGTCTATCAAACATGGGTCGATCTATACGGGGTCGTCGACGGCGACAGAAAAAGAAGTTGACTTTTCATTTGGTCTTTCTGAGGCACTGTGCGACCCCTAGGACGCCAATAAGCTCAAAGAAATCCTGGTCAACGAACTGAGACAGGAAGGTGCTGACCTCAAAAGAATAGTCGGAGCGAAAGACAAGCAGATATTCGATCTCCGAGGTCGTGTTGTAGAGCTTGAAGAGAAGGCGGACGCCCTCGAGCAATATTCCAGATGCAACACTGTGCGCATTTCGGGGATTCCCGAACGGCTGGGAGGGCGAGGAGGTACTCGAGGAGGAACTAAGTGTGGTGAATTCGGCGCTTCTACCACCACTGACGGTGGAGGAAGTAGACCGCATACATCGTGTTGGCCCAAAGTTTCCATGTAAGACACGTCCGATCCTCATCAAGTTCGCGACATATCGAACGAGACGCCGTGTCTTCGCGACACGGAAACACATTAAATACGAACAACTAGCCCCAGGACCGTCAGCAACACCAACATCCCACCCGGTATACATTAACGACGACCCCACGTCATATCTGACGTTGAAGTCACCAACAATGCACGTTGGTGTTATACATGTCGACACCCCTCGGAGCAGGTGTTCTAGTTCCAGGTAGAATTCCGCCATCTGCCTGGGAGTCTTAGCCGATGATGGCGGGCGGTAGAACGTACACAGGCTGAACGTTCTAGATGTGGCTCCAGTGAACTGAGTACGCATCAGTTCGAAATAAGTCTTGGGTGCCGAGACTTGCAGGTCGACGTGAACAACAGTGAGATTGTTGTGAGCAACCAGCCGTTACTCGACGCAACATCACCCGACAAAATTGATGCACCACAAATTTCACCTATCGATCTGAATGACTTTCCCGGCAACAGTGATGAGTTGCGAGAGGCTGAGGAACTCTTCTGTCGTCATGCCAATGCCTTCGCCAAATCAGATGACGATTTTGGATGTACTGATGTAGTACAGCACCATATTAGTACGATAGGTGATCGTTCCGTTGTGATGTCATACCGACGACTACCACGTACGCAGCTTGAAGACGTGAATGAATATATAGGAAGCTCCTGCGAAATGGATCTATCATTGAGAGTCAGAGCGACCAGGCCAGTGTCATCGTGTTAGTGTGGTAGCGCTCAGCAGCTCTCTGACTGTGCTGTGACTATCGAGCATTTAATGCGAATCCTCTTCAACGGATCTATGAATCGATGGTGCCATAAAAGGAGCTCGCTAGTTCACACTTGACCTGCAGTCGGCGTACAATACGTCGCAACCAGAAGACCAAAGAGATGACGGAAGACGAGCACACGAGAGCGTTCACCACACCGTTTGGACTGTACGAGTTTGCACGTATGCCGTGTGGCCTGTTCAACGCACCAGCTTCCTTCCAGCGTTTGATGAAGACTGCATATCGCAACGGACTCTACACCATCTTGTTGTGCTACTTGCAGAACACATTTCCGAGCACATACGCCGGGTCGATGTTGTATTTGCGAAACTGGCTGAATATGGCCTCAAGTCGGACTTGAAGAAGTTTTTTTTCCAAGACAAAGTAAAATACGTGGGCCATTGCATATGAGCAGAAGACATTGCAACATATCCAAGCAAGATCACTGATGTGACGAATTGGCCAACTCCATCGACACTGAAGGAAGTCCGCTCCTTCCTAGGCTTCGCATCGTACTACCGTCGCTACTTGCCGTGATTCACACACATTGCCTGTCATATACATCAACTGGTGACATCGATATGTCAGATTGCGAAAGGCAAGCCAAGGATGAGCGCCCACGTGAAACTTGGGGATCGGTGGACCTTGAAACAAACCCTCACCACTGCCCCGGGGCTTGGCTTCGCAGACTACGCCCAGCCGTTCTTTGCGGAGACGGACGCATATGACCGAAGACTTAGTGCAGTGTTGAGCCAACTGCAATACGAGTGACTGTGGATCATTGCCTATGCCAGTCGATGACTATGTGGGGCTGAATGCAATGTCGCCAATTAATCATTTAAGAAGTTGGAGCTGCTGGCACTGAATTGGGCAGTAACGAAGAAGTTTCGTGAATGTCTTCTCGGCAGCAAGTTCACCACACAAATAGACAATAACCCGCTGACGCATTTGATATAAAAGACGAAATTTCCTTATTTGGTGCAGAGATGGGCTTCTGCATTTGCTCCGTTCGATTTTGACATCCGGTATCGTGCGGCACGTCACAATGCCAATGCTCTGTCACGGATGACACGCCACACTCTGCCAATGAAAGACGATGAAGTAGTTGCTTCGACGAAGTGACTCGATCAACAGTACTCCCAGCTATGTTGCATGTGAACTTGGTGGAGTCATACAACAACCAATTGTTGTACAAGTTGACGTGACCGGTTCCACCCTCCCATCGAGTGTTACACTACCGAGCATTTCTCCAACACAGATGAGCGAGCTGCAACACAATGACCCAACGATTGACAGACTGATATCATGTTGAGCCTGTGTTCACCGACCTGACCGAAGCGAACGACTTTCTGAGTTGGCAAAGACACTGACACTGTTGAAACACTGTGGAGATAGACAGCGTTCTCGAACGCCGCATTGGTGCTGATACACTGGAGCAACTGCTGCTTCCTGAATGCATTTAGGAGAGCTTGCTGAAAGGTGTGCATGTTGACGCTGGACACCAGTGGGTGGAGCGAACTGACATACTTACTCGCAACCGCTGCTTAATTACTTACTTACTTACTTAGGCCTGTTTGCTCACTGGGAGCAGAGGCCACCGAACGTGATCCTCCACTCTTGTCATTTTGATGCCATTTTCTCAATTTTTTTTTCCAATCTGCTTTTTTTTCGCTTTCTGTGTCTCCCTGCTAGGTGTTCATTGGCCTTCCTCTTCTTCTCTTCCCTTGCTTGTAGTGTGATGTTTATTGCAGGTTTCGTCGGTGTTTTCTCGTCTTTATTTCGTTTTCTACATCTAGTAGTTTGGTCCATTTCCATAGCAATGTGTTGGGTATCTTGTCTTACCACTTTAGGTGTATGATTCTCCGCAGGCATTTGTTGATGAACGACTGTAATCCTTTTAGTGTTTTCTGTGTAATGGGCCATGTCTCCGAGCCATAGAGTAACACTGACATGAAATTTTAGTTGAATATCCTCAAATTGGTGTTAAGCGTGATTTGTTTTGCCTTCCAAATGTTTCTCAGAATGATAAATGCCACTCTTGCTCTTAGTATCCTTGCTGTGTCGTTTTCTTCTGTGCCTCCACTCTTGTTAATTACGCTTCCCAGGTATGTGAACGAGTCTGTTTCTTCGAGTGGTTCCCCTCCTAATATGACTTGGCTGATATTCTTCGTGGTCGCTTTCATGATCTTTGGCTGGCTTATGTTGACGTTTTGTCCTATCTGTGTTGACACTGTGTGTAGAAGCTCTCTTTTCTTCTGCATCTGTTGATGACTACGGGACACAAGAGCGAGGTCATCTGCAAAGTCAAGGTCCAGCAACTGGTTCCATTGGATACTCTTTTTGTTGTTATATTTTTCTTAATCCAATCTATGGCAAGCATGAATAGGAATGGTGACAGAAAGCAACGTTGCCTCACTCCTGTCTTCACGATAAATGAGTCTGTGAGTTGTCCTGCATAAATGACCTTACATGCCATGCCTTCATAGTAACTTTGTATCAGAGAAATAAATTTATCTGGTATCCTGTAGTGTCGCCGGAGCTTCCATAGCGTCTCCCTGTCGAGGCTATCAAATATCAATATCATAGTCTAAAAAAATTATGTACATGGATGAGTCCCATTCCGTTGATTATTCAACTATGTTTCTGAATGTAGCTATTTGGTCGGTGCATGATCAGGCTTTACGGAAGCTTTCCTGGTGATCTCTGAGTCTGGCGTTCACTGCTGTTTTCAGTCTGTCCAAAATTACTCTGTTGAAGAATTGCCCGGGCACTGATAGGAGCGTTATCCCTCTGTAATTCTTGCATTCCTGCAGGTCTCCTTTCTTTGGGAGTTTCTCTAGGTATCCTTCTTTCCATTCAGTCAATATTTCTTCTTCATCCCATATCTTCCCAATCAGATCACACAGCATCTCTATGTTGCATGTCTGCCTTGATCGCCTCGGCAGGAATTTTATCTGGGACTACATCTTTTTTCTCTTCAGGTGATGGATGACTTTCTCGATCTCTGCCTTGCTTGGTTTTTCGCAGTTTACCTGGAATAGTTCTTCAGCTGGTGGGATATCTGGTGGGTTCTGTGGTGTTGGTCGGTTCAGCATTTCATCAAAATGTTCCCTCCATCTCTTCAACTGATCTTCGTCACTGGTAAGTACTTTGCCGTTCTTGTCTTTGATTGGCCTGTCTGCGTGCTTGTACTTTCCTGCTAACTTCCCTGTTGTGTCATACAGTTGTTTCTTGTTCCCTTGGGCTGCGGCATCCTCTGTTTCCTTGGCAAGGCCGTCGATGAAGTTGTTCTTGTCTGGTTTTACCTTTTTCTTGACCGCTTCGTTTGCCTCTACATACAGTTCCTGGGCTGCTGATTTTGCTGCTCTAGTTCGGCTGTTGGTAGTTGCGCCTTTCTTTTGCTTCCTCACTTCCGCTTTGTTGATATTGTCCATAGAGGTCATTCAGTGGCGCACTCCAACTCCAGCAGTGGCACGTTGAGTCGTTTGGAGTGCACCATGTGGTGATTCAGTTGGTCAGCCCCGGAGTGTTGTGATTTGTATGTGTATCGTTCAAATTGTTTCACTCCTGTTTACTCCCGTCTTGCTTCGTTTCGTTACATAAATCGAGGTTGTGGCTGAATTCATAGACCAGGGTCATCCTGTTTAGTACCAATTGTTGTTTTAGTGTTGTTTTTGCGGTTTGGATTTGGGTCAAGTAAAGTTTTGAATCGTGAAATTCGTGAAGTAAAGTTCTTATATAGGACAATATCTAGTCCTCAGGACTACTCAAAGCGCTTTTTAACGTTACTCCCTGGCAGATCCGTTCGATCAAACATCATCTCGACTTCTCTGGGAAGCATCTAGCCATGCTGCAATTAATGCGCGAAGACTATTCGTACATAAACATCGAACACTGTCATCATACATACACACGTTGACGCGTCAATATATATATATATATATATATATATATATATATATATATATATATATATATATATATGTTCTAGTGCACCAAACAAACACATGTTTATGAGAAACACAATATCTATACTATAGTGAAATCGAATCACCACTCTTAATTATAACAACGCAACATTTAGGTCGGATAATATCAATAAATGACTGGTACGTGCACAACATCAGTTGTAATATTGTTGTTTAGGTAACCTTCCCGGTCCACACCTGTTAAGTCATAAATCATCCCAACAAATAAAAACGTTCTCACGACACATAACCTCGTGGTAAGAACCTTTTCATCGCGCTGCAGAAACGGTGTCGCACCGTAATTAAGCGCCGCTAGAAGAAACTGCAAAGAACGGGGTCAAACTGAAATTGCGCCACTAAGAGAAAGAACGCCGTAGTACATATATATATATATCCCATGATGTTGTGTCGATGCTGCATGCCTTAATATCGCGTCGACACACATCCTTGAAGCGAAGCAACGGGCGGCCGGTGGGTCTGGATCCTACTTCAAACTCACTATAGAGGAAGACTTTAAGGATTCTACCATCCTCCGTGCGACATGCGTGGCTGAGCCATCACAAGCGACACTTGCTGAGGAGAGCATACATGCTGGGAGTGTTTGCCTGCTTGAGCACTTCTGCATTTGGGATGGTATCCTGCCATTTCAGAATTTAAGTGGAATGTGTTGAGACGACGCTCCTGGTTTGTGTATGCTGTCCATGTCTCACTGCTGACGACATATGATTTGTACATTTAAACCCTGGTGTTCAGTGTGATTGCGTTATACCCTCGCGGTCAGCCTGGACATTGCAGCATAGGCTTTACTTATACGTTTGTTGACCTCAGCATAAATGGAAAAGTTGCTGGTGATAGCTGAGCCCATATAGGAGAAGTCTTGAATAGCGTCTAAGATGTGCTCATTGGTGTTGACGGATGGAGCATTGCGAACATCCTGGCCCACGATGTTCGTCTTCTTAAAGCTGATGGTTAACCCAAATTTTGGTAGGCATCAGCAAACCTGTGTCATTCTCTGGAGGCTGTCTGCAGTGTGGGATGTAAGTGCAGCACCATCAGCAAAAAGAAGTTCTCGAATGAGGCATTTGCGGATCTTGGTCTTTGCTTTCAGACGAGCCAGACCGACGAGCTTGCCGTCTGATCTGGTGTGAATGTAGATTTCATCTTCAGAGGTTCGGAAAGCGTGCGATGGCACACTTGAGGTGCAAGCACGCAGCTCTGTTTAACCCCGCTTTTGATGGGGAAAGATTTTGACGTTGCTCCTTCATACCGTACTGTACCATGTTGTCGTTGAAGGCTATGACCATGTTCATAAGTTTTAGTGCGCAACCTATCTTTTCGAGGAGTATGAAAAGGCCGCTCCTACTGACAAAAGCCTTGGTCAGATCGATGAAAGCTATGTAGATTGGGACTTATGGTTCGCGGCATTTCTCCTGCATATCCATGCAAGGATAAGAGCATGTCGATGGTGGATCTGTTTCTGCGAAAGCATCACTGAGCTTCGGAGTTCACTCGCTCTGCCAATTTCTGCAGTCTTTTCAGAGTGATTCGTGCAAAGGTTTTGCCCACAACACTGAACAGTGAGATACTGCGGTAGTTGTTACAGTCGCTACGGTCGCCTTTGTTTGTGTACAGAGTGATGATATTGGCGTCCCGCGTGTCTTGAGGCACTGTGCCCTCCTCCCAGCACTGGCTTAGAAGTTCATGTAGCATGATGAGTAGCACAGGCGTGACGCACTTCGTGATCACTTCCCGGGGCTTTTCCGTGAACCAGACGGTCTATGGCATCACCAAGCTCTTCCACTGAATGGGGGTTCATCGAGCTCATGCATGACGAGCAAAGATTCAGCTGCATTTATGGCAGCGTCCGTCACTACATTTTCCCTGGAGTAGAGGTCTAGATAGAGTTCTTCCCATCGGTCCATCTGCTTGTTTGATTCTGTGATGGTTTCTCCTGTTTTGCTCTCCAGCGGGGCAGATTTCTTGGTGGTAGGTCCAAAAGCTTTTTTTATTCCATCGTACATCCCTCGGATGTCGCCAGTGTCGGATGACAACTGAATACTGTTGTAGAGACTTAGCCAATAGTCATTGGCGCGTTTCCTAGCTGTCCTTTGCTGTTCTGAGAGCAGCAAGTGTGGCTGCGTTGGGGTTCTTCTTGTAGTTCAATAGTGCTGGGCGTTTCGTTTCAATGGCGAGCTCCATGTCGGATATATGGTTCCCAAACCAGTCTGCGCTGTTTTTTTCTGTTTGCCGAAAGTTGTTAAAGCGGCTTTGTAGATGCTGTCTTTGGTGTGTGACCATTTGGCATTCTCCTCCTCCTGGTGTGCGATGCAGAGCCTGTTCAAGGGAATTTAGGTACCTTTCAGACAGATATAGAACTGAAGTATAGGCAACGTTGATACGAGGATGACACTTCTGCTTGGAATTATGAATCTTCTTTGGCCTGAGTTTAAACTTGCTGCATACAGTGTCGCAGTCCGCACTGTGAAAGCTGCGTGTGATAAGCACATTGTGGAGAGAAGTCCGCCTGGTAATGACGATGTCCAACTGGTGCCAGCGATGGGATCGCGGATGTTTCCATGAGACTTTCTGGCGGGGTTTAGTTTGGAAGAATGTGTTGGTGATTCAGAGGTTGTGATAAGAGGTTGTGATAAAAGAATGCAGGCATGTCACCTCTTTATACATACACGAACACAGACACGTCACTGCTGTATACCTGCACGAACACTGACACGTCACCGCTGTATACCTACAAGAACACTGACACGTCACCGCTGAATACCTACACGACCACTGACAAATCATCGCTAGTAGTAAGGGGGGGTTTCTGGATCGGTATCCTACGGTGTTTCGGAGGAGTTTTTGGTTGATATTAGGGAGGTTTCGAAAGCCGCCCCCCTGAGTGAAGTGAGTAGTCACGTGACCGTATGTATAACGAGAGGCGCCACCTGGCGGGTACGTTAGAGGTGACGCCCCCTGACGGGAAGAGTGGAGAGGGTGTGATTATGTATGTATGAATGTACGTGTATGAAAGAACTAACGAAACACAAGAGTATACGAGTGCACACGTATTTTATTGATGAAAGATACAAGCGTATAACATGAAACCGTGTTTTATTAAGCGAAGCGTACGAGTATCAAGACTTGTGGGTGAGTGAACACCACGACAGAGGTCATGAGCTTAGGGGTCAATACGACCACGCCAGTGGCTCGTGGGGTGATGATGGTACGACTTACGGGTGAACGAACACCGCGCTAGAGGTCGTGAGCTTACGGATGTATGACGATGATATATGTTCGTTAATGAAACACGGTTATTGCAGTTGTTTAAGCCAATCGAATACACGGCAATCGTTTGCTACCAGATCAGTACCGAAACCTTTTACGAAATCCTTCATGACAACTCCACGACATCGAAACATGAGATAAGCAACACAGTATTGTCCACAAACGTTAGACACGGGGCTCTGTAGTCTCTTAGAATTATGAGTCCACGTTACACAATGTTTATTCAAGAAGCGACAAAACTCGACGTGCTGCGGTGGCAGGCCGTACGAGCAGAAGTATTCGCCGCAACCGTCGGCGTCTACGTAGATCGCTATCCAATGTTCACCGGGTTTACCCGAGTCGTGTGTGTTGCACACGAAGGCGACGGGGTAAGCGTCTATCCGGAGTTCGAGGAGTACGTGTTTGGGTACGATTCCACGCATGACGACACGGGCGTGCGTATCGCGGGTGAGTAGGCGGACGAGCTGTAGGGTTTCCATCAGTTGTCGTAGATGACGTTACGACTCCTGTCGATCTCCAGCACCTTCTCGAATTCGGCATAGGCGACGACGTTCACAGTGGTTGTCAGCGCGTCGTGGAAATGAATCTCGATGCGCACGTTGCCCTTATGTACCAGATGGAAGCAGCAGTCGTCGCACGCATCGGGGGTGAGGTCCACGGCGAAGAAGGTGTAGCCGTGTCGGAAGTCGTAACGAGTCAAGCCGTTGCCTTCGTCCTGCCACGCCTTACCCGTCGAGGTGAACAGGTTATGGTAGCACCTGGCAAAGAGATCGTTCTCGAAGTCGGGCTGGAAAGGTTTGGCGGGTATCTGTCGTCCGTCGACGTACACGGCGAGGAAGTTGATGTTGTTGTTTTTAGCGTGAAAGGGATTTCTCTCGTAGCGTCCGTTGTAGGCGTCGTTATCGATGCAGCACAGCACGAGACGTTTCGGAAGAACACCAAGAAAGAGGTTCTCGTGCGTGTGTGAGCGGGCACCTGTGGGAATGGAGTAGACCTTGCATTCGACGGGTCGCAGCGGATACTTGGCGGTGGCCTTTTCGAGGGCTTTGATGTGCGCCATCTGTACGCCTGGGTTCAGGGTGACTTTCCTGACGAACAGTGTAGCGTTGACGATCTGTATCTTGTAGCCGGGGTTACCTCCGCCGGCTATGAGTGCGAACGCATCCTTACTGCGCACCACACGTATCTTGGCCTCGACACCGTTGATGAGGAGTTTATCCTGATGGGAGAGATCGAGGTGGAGACGACCCGTCATGTCGACCACGCGACTCTGGGCAATCATGGCGCGTCTGGCGACGAACCCCGCGTTGGCTGTCGGATCGTCACCGTCAATGACGACGGCGTCCATACGATTAGCCGTGTCCTTGTACCACATCTGACTCGTCAGATGCGTCTCCTTGGCATCGTTGCCGTAACTGAGCAGCGTCTCTGTGTAGGCGCGGTACGGGTACGTGTTGGTCGAGGAAGTCACGAGCGTTCCGTTCAGGTAGAGGTCGACCTGACTGAACAGCGAATGGAGCCAGTTATTCACGGGTGCAACGGGATCGGCGGCGTCGAGATCGCTTCCGTCGGCACGCGTCACCTTCGCCTGAATGTGTAGCGTCATGCTAGCGAGATCCTGGTAATCGTCTCCCGAACCAGGTACGACGAATTCGATCGGACCACCCGAGTCGAGCGAGGACATCGGTTGGTAGTGGACCGTGCGACTGTCGATGATGCTGGTCTGAGTCGGAGGCACGGCGAAGATATCGAGTTCGCTCTTGAGTCCCTCGCATGATAGTTTATGAACGAACGCCATCGTCGAATATATCCGGTTCACGACGTACCTTCGGTCTCTGCTGCTTCCTTCGACGTCTTGCGGCTGTACTGACTCGTTTCGCGGCGGGTGTGCGTCTTATACGCTTATGCACACCAGGGGTCAAGAGGTCGCTTATCATTTCTCTACCTGCAGCGGTGGCGCGACGTTTGGCGGCCGTTCTGATGTTCTGTCCCGCCAGGACGTCGTCGGCTATACGTGCGCCGGTCGACAGAGCTCTCTTTCCCAACGCCACGGCGCCTCTCTTGACGAGTGGCATGACGCTACGCAGTAGACCTCCGAATAGACTTCCCAGTCCGTGTCCTCGTTGGTATCGGGCACCCGCGAAATAAGGAAGCGCACCACCCGCTTGACGAGCGTAGTAATCGTTGTAATTCATCTCTCTCTAGAACAGTGGCGTTCGTTGTCGTTGGAAATGAAGTGTCACTGTCACCTTGCCGACTTCGAATGGCACGCGTTGCCCCGTGTCGTTTCTTATATCTATCTCGATCGTACCAAACTCTTTGCAGAGCACGGGTACGTAGTGAGTCTTATCGAAGGTCTTCGACACGACGTCCCCATGACGACCACTCACCGAAACGATGCGCAACAGCGGTACGAGACTGTCACCAACAACTCGTGGTTCCACGACGTCCGTGTAGATGTAGAGCGATTCCCGTTCCATGGTGACCACGGTGTCACCTTCTATGATACGTACCTTGAACTCGGGTACCGCGGGGTCCTTCGGGAGAGCCGCCAGCGTAGCGGTACGAAAGCCGAGAACGGTGGTCAGCATAGCGGCGCGGAAGACGGTATTCGGTGCCATGTGCACTGATACCTTACGCGTGATGACGCTGTAGCTCAGTTTCACTCGTCCCTCTCCTACCACGCGACGTAGAGCAGCGTTAATGACGAGTATCAGTGACCACGGATCTTTATAGTGTCCGGTTCCGATTCGGATAATCTCCGTGTGCAGGGACCGCGGGTCTCGATATTCATCTATCGGTAGTGACACGGCGAACCCCGCTTCGTCGCCTACGATGTTGTACCAACTGTGTGGGTACTGTACCTCCACCAGTCCGCACTCCCATTGTCCCCGTAGTAGGATACGTTTCGGTAGCGTCGTGACGTAGTGGGTCAGCGTGTTGTCGGGGTGCGTGTCCATGGAAGCATTGCTGGGCAACGTGAGATAGAAATCACTCGTCGCCATGTTGTTTCAACGTCGGACTGGGTAGCAGGTAACCCAACGAACTACTCATCAGGGCCGTCCAAAGAGTCGGATTGACGTGGTGACCGAACGTCAGGTTGTAGATGCTGACCAAGATGACCGTGTACAAGACGACGACTTGACACAGAAAGACTATCTCCTCTATGGGACACGCGGTGCCAAATATATGCCACGGAGTCCTCTCTTTCTTTATTGGTGGAGTGGCGTCGACGTCGTCTTCTTCTTCTTCGTCACTAACGGTAATCCGTGATGTCGTCTCGTCTGCCATGTGTGGACGACTGATATCGCGACGGGCGCGTGACTAGGCTTTATAGCCGACGAGGGCCTTGGCGTCGATCCAGCTGTTGAATTTCGAAGGGTATCCGAACCATTTCACCAACACCTCCCGTCGCCTGCCTACCTTGCGGCGCTGTACAATCGATTCCACGCGGTACAGTTTATCGGCCGGAACCGTCACCTTTTGCAACTCCGGTTCGTAGAAGGTACCGTCCAGTATCTCTCCGAGATCGTCCGTTAGACGATAGACGGGCGGATCGGACGGATGCACCTCGCGTATCGTGAATAGTTCCTCTGTCCAATTCACCGTGTAGCCTTGACCTTGCTGATACGCACGCGATCCCCCACGTGGTACTTGGGTACGCCCTTGCCGTGATGACCACCGTACAGGCGCTGCCACACCTCTTCCTGATTAGTCGCATCCACCTGCGACGGTGGCATCCCGATACTGCGATGGGGCGTGTCGTTGTACGTGCGCACCAGATCCGGAAGGATATCGATGTATCGCCACGATTCTTTGTGTGTCAGGTATCGCCACAGCCGCGTCATTAGCGTACGATTGAAGCGTTCCACGATGCTCGCCTTGATCTCCTCGTTAGAGGTGGAGAAGTGCTGGATGCCGTACCTGTCCAATACACCCCGAACGCTACGGTTATAGAATTCCAGACCTCTATCGGTCTGCAAAAACAACGGCTGTACGTCGGTGAAGAGTCCGTTCAGCGCCTTCGACACAGACGTCGCCGACTTGTTCTTCAACGGAACGCATCGGGCGACTTTCGAGAAGACGTCGATCACCGTGAGCAGGAACGTCGTACCGTCGTTTTCTTTTTTCAGACTGGTCACGTCGACGAGATCGGCTTGCCACTGTTGATCCCGTCCTCCGACGACCGTGCGTCGTCGCTTGAAACGAACTCTGACCGGTTTGTGTAGGGTATAGGCGTTCTGTTCCGATAGCCATTGTTCGACCATCTTTCTCGGTACGCGTGGCACGTCTCGTCGCAAAGACGCGATTCCCCCGTAACTTCCCACCTTGGCGGGATCGAAGTAGACGTCCTCCAGCTGTATGCGTCGTCGCACCATGATCGTATGATATAATCGCCGATAATACCGCACACGATGGGAAGTCCGGCGTAAGCGACACCGGTATACAGACGACGTAGACTATCCTGTGAATCGCACATTATGTCGGCGAATCGAGACGGTGCACCTCTTTTATCTGAGATCCTCCCATCCCTTACTAGTCGAGACCGGTGGCGTAGGTAGAGTGGACGGGCTCATTCGTCTCCGCGTGAGGGGTGTCCACTGCAGCGATCGACGCGCTCTACCGACCGATCGTGTGGCCGCAGCCGCTACGGCACTCCTCCTTTGTTCCTGTTGAATGGCCAGTCTCCTGACCTCGTTACCCACCAACTCCATGGGTAGGTTCATGGTGCCGAGTTGACGCGCAAACACCTGCCACCCCGTTGGACTGGCAACGGTCTTGCGTTGACGCAACATATCGTTCACGAGGTCCACCACGTTACTTCCGGGTACCGCTACGCCTTTGTGCATGAGCTCTCCGCGTGCACTCCACGCGACGTCTCGTTTCAGACGTTCCATCAGTAGTCTAGCTTTGGTCCGCAGTGCCTTGGGAACGCTGTCGACGACGTCCGCTTCCATACCTGCCGCCACCGCCGCTTCCATACCTGTCGCCCCCGCCTCTGGCGGGGTCGGGTCCGCCGCCGCCGCCGCCGCCGCCGCCGCCGCCGCCGCCGCCGCCGCCGCCGCCGCCGCCGCCCCCGCCCCCGCCGCCGCTGTGACCATCGTGTCCTTGTTGACCGTCATCACGCGCACTGGTTCGCGCACGCGTCGATCGGCCAACGCGTTGTGGCGTTGCAACACTTGATTATACATGACGACCTTGTCACCGTCGGTGAGATCTTGTCTGTCGAGTATGACTTTCATCTCGTCGTCGAGCACCTGTACTTTGCGACCTAGGGTATCCGTCGGTGCCGGTGCGCGTAGACTATCCAACAGTCGTGGATCTACCAAAGCCATCTTCCGTGTGTGTTCCATTGTCGTCTACTTGAGTAGCACCTGTTTTAGTAAGGGTAGAAAGACCGCACCGGCCAAAAGTGCCAGGAGCGCCGACAGGAAACCACCGGTCTGTCCCTCGCCGCCCTGGTTGTTACCGCGTAGCAAGATGCGACGTCTCCTCGCAGCCGGCGCGTCTCTCTTTGCCAAAGCGCGTAGGTTTGTTTTGTACACACTCAGAGCGCGTCTCTGCGCTTCGGTCAAGGGCACGTTCTTCTTCAATATGTTGTAGGCACACTCGGCTAGTGCACACAACAGATCGGCGTCGGCGTTTCTGATGATAGCCCGTCTCAATTTCGTGCTCTTGTACCTGTTCAGCGTCTGTATGCAGAGGAGGTGTTTCTTCACGAGTTCGGACATGCTGTTGTCTTCACGATCATACTGCGACTGAAGGAACGAGGCGTGCGCGCGGACGAATTATACTTTGGGTTGGTACACGTACTGGACACCGTCGTCCGGAAGGACGCCCGTGCGCAGACGCATGTCGTCGGGCGTGTCCTGTTTCAGATCGACGAGGAGATAACCGTACGGAGGTGCCGTGGCGTCTCGGAACGCTTCCTGTACAAACTTCAGGCGTCCCGGATACATCTGTCGCGCCAAGTGTCCGATCTGTGACGCGTCGCGAGGATTCTTGAAGACTACCATGTAGTGCGCGTTCAGACTGATCGTGCGACTCTCCTTGTTCTTCGGAAACAGGTTCTGCACGAGATACAGTACGGACGTGTTCTGGTGATGACTCTTTTTCGTGAACAAGGTCGTGACCCGTTCGTCCGTTTCCGCCATCAGATCGTCGATGACCACGAGGTTACGCGTCGACGCATCGAACGCACCGCTCGGCAAGCCTTCCTCGAAGCGTACCAGGTCGTTGTCGACGTAGGCACTCTGCCATACACCGTAACACCACGTGATCTTCTCTGGAGGCGGATCGATAATCGTCGCGGCGTGACGTAGCAGACGCATCACGAACGTGCTCTTACCGTATCCCGTCGGACCCGCGACGATACAGGTGAAGGGGTGTTTCCATCGCGTGTCCATCTAGTAGTCGCTGGTGGCGTTCGACACGTTGTCCGCTGTGCTGTTAGATACTATGACACCTCCGTCACACCAACGAAGGAAGGGATCGCGGAACAAGACGTACAAGACGTACAGACCGAGTAGTCCCACTAGTGCTACAGCTACGACCGTTCCCGTCCGTGACATGCTGTGCTATGACTATCGATTGCGTGGTATCTGACTAAATAGTGTTATTTTTTTCGTGTGTCTCCCACCTACTAACCGCGTGACAGCTAGAGGCGCCTATAACCCCCACTGACGTAGGGGCGCATTTCCTCATCGTGTCAGCAGTGGTTCGGTGTTACACGTCCACCGGACCCGTGGTGATTCCGTCCTCGTTGACCACGCGCTTGGCATAGAAGTAGGTCAACGCCGCGCGTTCCTGGGTGTACGTCAGCACGGACGAGTGATTGACCCGGAACCCACGGTTCACTCCGCTTCCACTACGACGACTGGTCAGCACGTCCAGGAACGCCTGCTTGTCGATGGCGTTGAGTCGTTTGTTCAGTCCTTTGGTGGTGTATTTATCGACCGTACCCGAACAATAGTAGGTCTTGCTGCACAGTCCCAGGAAACAGTCGCCGGACCATTCGACCTTGAAGAGTCCAGGTGTTCTCTTGTCGTACGCTTTGCGCGCCTTGCCGTTCCACGGACGTCCGGCTAGTCGACAGCGTATGTAGTCGTTCCGATTATCGCCGCAACATTCGGACGGTAGCCATTCGGAGCGGTGACGATAGTAGTGGTCACGTAGTACCGGGGTCACGAGGTCGTCGACGGACTCTCCAGCCAGAGCCAAATAGGCGCTATCCGTATCGGTTTCGCAGTACTCGAACAGCGGACGATCCACGTATCTGACCATAAAGTCGTAGTAGAACTCCAACATGCGCAGTTTGGCCCACTGCAACACGAATAATCCCACGTGCGTAGGCAGAGCGTATTTGACGGTACGCTTGTGCATTTCGATCTCGTACGCATCGGCGGTGACGACGTCGAGTTGACGGAAGCGACGATTGTTGATCACGGACGATGCGCTCTTCTCCGTGCAGTAGGTGACTTCGCGGTGCTTATCGACGTTGGTGATAAATTTCCCATACGAAGAATTACCCATAAGTTTGTTGGTATCCGCGATCATGGCCTTGTCGGGATGGACGTCTCCTTCGCGACGTGCGGTGGACACCGCCTCGCCGAATCGTCGGAAGCAGGCGACCGGTGTGTACTCGATGACCTGGTAGACGTGCGTCACCTCGAGTCCGTGCGCGAGGTACCATCGCAAGAGTGGTGTGGCGAGCAAGATCTTATCCCCACGATAACTCCCGACGAGCATGCGACGCGGAGTCGCCATGATGTCGTGTTCTTCGGCGTAGCGACGCATGAACGGTCCGAGGTCGTCGCGGGTCAGGTGAATGTTCTTGAAGATGGGCTGCACCTCGGCAAAGTGCGCGCGCAGTACCTCCGGTACACGTATGTCGCACTGAATCATACCGAACACGCTACCGTTGCGCACCCCTGTCAGGATCTGTTGTGTCGTCATTTTCCAGCGCACGTGTCGACGACGTTGCCGAACGTCCAGAAACTGTTTCACGCACGGATTGCGTCTCTCGACCTTCCACTTACATTCCCACATCTCGACGACACTTACAAAGTGTCGAAGATAGGCCGTGTTCTTTTGCGTTTCGGCGAGCAGTTGCGTCATGGGTTTCCCGTTGACATCGTTGACCTCACAACCGGTACACGGACAACCGTGATAGTAGCACCCGTGAAATTGATAGGCCGTCTTCGTTTCGCTGCACCAACCGTCCACCGATAGTTTACCGATGCGCTTCTCTCGACCGTTGGTCTGGTGTCATATGGCGAGTCCCGTACTTTCGGACTCCCACGTCAGCCATTCGGTAGCCATCTTACCTGTGGGCTGTGCCGCTTCGGGTCGGAACTCCTTCTCTTCCCGTCGTCGCGTGTACCATCCCGTTGGCATCTCTTGCGATATCGACCACAGATACAATGCATTCGCATCATAGCCAACGATGGACTGACACGTTCGAGCCGCATCACCGTAGTCGTTACGACGTATCTTCGTGACCCCCTTCTCGTGGTGTCTGGTGAAGATGAGTGACGGTCCTCCGACGATGTTCTCTCTGACGAGCTGGTGGACGTCCTTGTTCGTCTCGTTGAAGAGCGTAAAGAACGTCCTCTTCGGCACGTAGGTGAACAGATAGGATAAGGTCAAACCAGGTATACTGATCCCTTGTTTGAACATGTCGATACCGCGGTGTTGGTAGAAGTCGAACTGTTTGTCGATGGCTTCCAAGAACGGCACGACGTCCCTGTTGTTATACCAGACGAGAAAGTCGCGCAGAGTCTCCATGTCGTTGTCTCGCCACACCTTCCGACATCGCGTGTAGTCGTCGTCGGATATACCTTCGTTCTTCAGTCGACTGAAGAAGGCCTCTTTAGGAGGTAGTGCGGTGTCGTCGAGTCTGTCCAAGCTGTCCATGTATTCGTACGGGAAGTGACCTTTCGTGACCTCACAACCGTACGCTTTCAGGTATTTGTCGTACGAGAATCCAGGGGCGATATAATGAGTCATGTCGAGGAATTTGAGGTCGTCCGTCGATAGACACATAAACGTGTTGCCGCGTTTGATCACGTGAAACGTCCCTGCATCCTTCCTCTCTTCTTCTTCCTCCTCCTCCTCCCCGTCCTCTGTTGGTGTCTTTTCGGACAGGAAGTAGGGTACCAGGAACTGTTTGACGACGTTCAGATCGTACCTGCTGGAGTTGAAGCCGATGACGGGTAACTGATGAAGCCAACCGTACAATTGGCCCATGAGAGTTTTGTAGGGATTGGTCGGTTTTCGCCGTGACTCGTTGTCGTTTCCTTCTGCGGCGGATGCCTCCTGTTCGTCCCACGTCGTGATAGCCTCCCCGATTTCGCGTAGTGTGCCCTCGTAACTGTCTACGATGGCGTCGTAGGCTGCTTCACTCATCGTCTGAAGGATACCCATCATGTCGGCTACCAACTTGTTGCTGTCACCATCCGTGATCAGACATTTTACCTGTTCGAATCCGGGTACGTTACTCGCCAGGGACACGCTCAACGGTACGTGACGAGCCACCCAATGGACTTTGGCGCTGTCCGACGGAAGCTGTGACGTATCGAACCAGGACTCGAAGTCGAAGGTGGCGCGATACGGATAGTAGCGCAAACACTCGGTAACGTGAATGTTTTCGTCATCCAAGCACTGGAAGACTGTCGGCGACGGATGGTAGACACCACCGGGATAGATCTTTCGCACACCTCCCGTACACCCGCGCTCGTGTCTCTCTAGGTGGTATGCGTCTTTCCATAGCGCGTCGCCACACTTCCTACATCGATAAGAGTGACAGTACATGTTCACGTCTTGTATGTAGGAACAGTGTGTCTCGTGAAGATTGACGTACATCGTTTCGGGATAGTGACACAAGGACCGGCGTACGAGTTCAGCAGTCGCCTTTCCACCTTCTTCTTCCGGTTCGACGAGCTTGTAGACGCACACGTTGGTCTCAAAGGTGGTCTCGACGCGATAGAGATCGTCCATTGTCACCCCGTCAAAGTCTTTCATTGCCACTCCGTCACGGTCGTACTTCGTGTAGAGTACCCGCACAGCGGGTTCCAGGTGATGTCGGTCGCATCCACGATGCAGAGCCAGACACCGGAAGAGACACAGATTGTCGGTGTACTTTGTATTGTTGACGGGGTCTCTTTCCAATCCGATGACGGCTTTGTTTCGTTTGATGTAGCTCGGTAGTGTGATATCCACACATCCTATCGGGTGATCTACGATGTGATTGACGAAGAAGGTGACATTCGTGACCACCTCGCATACCCATTGACTGTCCGGACGCTGATTGATGACCCACTGCAGCACCTCTGTTTCTCGGATACGTTCCAGAAACGCATCAAAGTCTGCAGTGTTTGTGATCAGACACGGTTCGTCGAGGTAACGTCCGCAGCAGTTACAAGACGAATGAAAATACCTGTACCTGTTCGTGGTCTTGTTCCTTAGAACAAAACCATAACTAAGATTAATCTTAAAGGCGTGCGTCTGTTCGCGGAACATGATCTTCAGTGACGGTTCTAGGGCGCTCGTGTCCAGTGTCGATACTCTGTAATTGTACCTGGATTGCACGGGTCCTCTAGCCACGTGGGTTCGGATGGTCATCCAGTGATCTCGGACGACGTCTCGTAGTTCCCTCGATAGAGTATCGGCGAAAGGGAGTCGAGGCGGTGGATGTATCGGGTCGTCATCGTCACCGGCGGTACTCACACGTGGTCGCTCTGTGCGTCTCGCTCGTTTGCGTAGGGGTGGGTCGCTCGCTTCCGTATGGCGGCTGCATACCGACTTGATATGACGTAGCAGGGCGTCACGTCTCGTGAACTCACGTGCACATCTCTCGCAGCGGTGTAGTGTTTTTTGTGAGGTGTCACAACCCTTCCTGTTGTGACGTAGCAGGTTGTCACGTCTCGTGAAGTCTCTTCCACATCTCGAACAGGGGTGCCTAGTACTTTTTGGTGGTTCGCCAGATGGCACCACTCGTGGCGGTGGTTTACTGTAAGCATGATCGTCGTCGTCGTGTGTTGATGTATGCGTTTGGTCTATGTGGCGTTGTATGTCGGCGTGTGTATCAAGCACGAGACCGCAGTGACGACACGTGTGCTGCTTCATCGTCTACCTACAACTGAAGGATAGGAGATCCTTGTACGCGTCTATATATCCTAGTGTGACGTCATAGGAGCTTGTATGAGTGTGCGTGTATATAGACGGAGGGGATGTGTATGTATTCATCGATTGCAACGAGCTATGTCAAGAACAACAGACACCGGATTCCTGGATTACATACATACATCTTTATTCACTGAATTATACAGTAAAAGCGAGTATAAGAAAGCTAAGCTAAGCGCCTACAGTGACAGACAAGCGGCGCCTATAACCCCAGCTATAGCGTAGGGGCGCATTTCCTCTTGTCGTCACTGCAGACGCTTCTGGAGTGAGTCCGTAATGTATGCGACGTGTTCAGCGGACTCGATGTTCCGCGCAAGTTCTCTGCAAATCGTATGCACGGCCGTATCGAGACTACATCTTTTGGTGACGAACAGGACCGCAGCTAAACTCTGGATATTTATTTCCAGGTCCTGTATGCCACCGAACAGAACCGGGTATGTCCACGGCATCGACGTGTCCGTTTTCGACCACACGATATGGCCATCGGCGGCCATATCGAGGGTCGAGGAATCCGTCCGGAGTGCCTCCTATTCGGATGTATCGTCATCACAAGTCATATCCAATGACTCGTCGGATGGTGGTGGTGGTGGTGTTGCACACTCACACGTCATTTTCAGAGCCGTCACGTGACGCTGGGCGTGTAGGTGCGTAAGGAGAGTCTGTCGCAGTGGGGTGTGGTGACGGCGTCTTTTTCTAGGTGCCCACTCTAGCGGCTTCTCATCATATGATCTTTGAATGAGTTATAGTCCGCTAGAGGGAGCATCGCTGACCTGACAACACAATAACAACAACATTAGCAGGGTGTTTCCTCGTCCAACAGAGGTATACCACGTACACGCAGGATGGCTTGCACACGTGTTATGAAGTCACATGCCCGCTTCGGTGTGTCCGCCATAAACCTGTAATGGTGTACTGCATATCTCACGCTGTCTTGGATCAGATGGCTACGTACCAGGTAGATGGTGTTTGTCTCACTTTCGAAAGTGCGCCACAATTCGTTGCTCGCGAACCGAACGATAGCATCGCGTGCTACCAGCATCAGCTCGGAGCACCAGACCTGCCTTTCCTCCTCCGTCGTGTCGTCTTGTAGGTACCAGGGCTGCGGCGCCTTCGGTGCTTCGTATTCCGTCTCATCCGACACGGTTATACCACGACTACGGAGACTCGTTTTCACTCGTGACACGACATCACGAGCAAACCACGGTGCGCGCGATTCGCACACCAGATCGGATACTGCCATGTCAAAGGCATGAAATATACGCGAACGATCCACTTTATACACGTCTTCGTGAACGTTCGCATAGCGAAGGTACAGTCCTTCGGCTACCTGACGAATGCATGCAGTGGTTATAGCGGCTGTAAATAAGTCGTCATCTATCATGTACTCCGCTTGTTTCTGAATTGCATTCACTCTCTCTACTGCCCCCTGTAATTCACTAGGTCTCCGACTCTCGTCGTAGTCAGACCAATCACTATCAAAATCACCATCGTTAGCAACATCATCATTATCCTGATCACTAGACCATGAACATGACCCCACGTGAATGACACTTGCCTCGTCATTGAATGACAGTCGACGTTTCACGCCACGCACGGGGGTTGACAGAACTGCCTCGGATGACCGAGGAGGCGTCTACAACATACGGCAGAACATCATAGTATCAAATAGGTAGACAAACAGAGACAACCTCTAGGAACAGGGTCTCTCTCTCTCTCTCTCTATATATATTCCGTCTGGAGGCGTCACCTACTCTTTCGTTACTGTCAGGTGGCGCCTCTTACAGGAGTTAGGAACAGCCTCTCTCTATACTCCGTCAGACGGCGCCACCTAACAGTGAGTCACTGTCAGTTGGCGCCTCTTACGACAGTTAGGAACATGACCTCTCTATACTCCGTCAGAAGGCGCCACCTGAGTCGCTGTCAGTTGGCGGTTCTTACGAGTGGATTATTTCCAGTGCTATCACGGTATAATTTTGATACCCTGCCTTTCTTGTCTTTCTACTTGTCACCCTAGCCTGTTTGCCACGTAGGACATTCAGTGATTGGTAGCGTTCGTCGCCGGATTTAAGCGACATATAGTCGCTTGCTGTCATTCCTCCCACGACCTCCTGTACTAGCTGGTCAAATCCTGTTGCCCACACTTCATTGCCCTTGTGATCAGCGAAAAGCAGCCCCGTAGCATACTTGTAAACGGCAGTTCCCTTCTGACGCCCGTGCACCGAACATATACTAACGTTATGGTGCCCTCCTTTCGTCGTTTCAAGAAGAACTTTCCGATTACATACTTTACATGCCGGGTAACATACGTATTCGGGGGACAGAGCACATGTTACTAGTGTCAGTGGACGAGCAAATGCGTACGTTCCGTCACTTACTTGTTCGAGTTCCGACAGGAGCATTTCCTCGTTGTGAATGTTGGATGTCGCCATCTTGTCGTGTAGGTATCGGTGAAGAGCTTTGAACGGCAGCGAGAATGAGAGAGAGTGTTTTTTCTGTTAAATTTACCGTGGGTTTATATACAATTCAATCCCTCCAGGGATCGAGCGCGTGACACCCCTAGATGACGGTATCGCGCCCCTGGGTGTTCACATCTTATCGTACGCGTGACCTTATCTCTCCCTCTCCCGTACTTTGTCACCGCGTGGCTGCCTGTCTGTTTTTAATGGGCGCCTTATGTAAGCCGTATAGAGCGCTGTCTAACGAAGTCTCTCACCTGCATAAGTATCACACCGAGTATATTCTCACCTGGTTTGTTACGGTTTGAGCTCTTACCCCAATACCCCTCTGCACTGGGTACATTCTCAATAAGTCGTGCGTCACCTGTAGCCAACAAGCGTTGGCGTAGTTTAGAGGTACGAAACTTGACGGCTACTATAGCGTACATCACGCCTCGACGTTGTGACAACCATGAAACGACTCGATCGGGTATCCAACGAATGCCTTTACTCCAGTATTTCGCCTGTATTCCAGTGCGCGCGGTCTGAATCTTTCTCGCTGTGTTCTCGTCGTGAAAATGTCTAGCTTTTTTAAACTGATATGCTGATTCTGTGCAAGTAAAGACTTCGCCCCATATATGTATCTCACACGGATAGAAATTCGATAGGAAGTGACCAGCACCCCTGAATTGTATATCCAAGCTCTTGACCGCCATATGTTTCATCGCTGAGCACTCACAGAGTTCTTTTCTTCCGACTGTATTGTTAGCGTTCTGATAAGGCGCATTCCATTGTCGTCTAATTGGCATCACGCGCTTATCACCAGCTGGTCCCTCCGTCATATGACTGGTATCGGTTTGTACTTTACCACTTCGACATTTTCTATAACCGCGTTGTTAACCAGGCATCGTCCAGGTGACGTCCCTAGATGATGTCGTCATACGTCCCTGGGTCTTCGGTGCTTTTCATACCCCGGTATATTTCCACTCCACAGTGTGTCTCACAAGTTGTCTTCATAGTGTGTCTGCATACGTATGCTCTATCTATATATACACCGGCTCGTTTGTTACATTCTTCATCTCATTCACAATTGCTATGTCGTCGATACCATGGACTCAACTCCGTGCTGAATGGCGTCTTCGCGACGATGGTCTCGAAGTTGTGTAAGTACTTTTATTATTATTATTATTATTATAAAGATATATATATATATATATATATATTCTTTGCTTTGTTTCATCCGATAGATATCCTATACATATCATACATAATCACAGTGTTCTTCACATAAACTACCTGTGACGTCTCACCTCTATTATAATATGCTCTTACGTTCGTTATGTGTCACTCACGGTTGTCTATGCTTACGTTCGTTATGTATCACGGTTATCTTATTACCTTTCAGGTCTCCCGATGGTTATGATACTGACGATACCTGGAGTAGTGACTCCGATATTGATGATTACACGTGAGTGTTCAACGATTATTTTACTATTTTCTTTTCTTCGATATTTGTCGTTTCGACTAGCTACGCGGTGTTTGGTTACCGATTGCGTCAGCAGACGTCTCCATTACGTATTGTATCATAGTCCGTTGATCTAGCTTGCCCTTTTATCAGTGTCGGTTCCCTACGCGGTGTCTGGTTACATCGCTGGCTTATTCCACTCGCTTGATCATTTTCAACGTTTTCATATATGTTTCAGAGAAGATATTTCAAAGTTTTCATATATTTAACGTCTCGTTCATACGGTTTGAGAGTTTTAATGTATGTTCCAGAGACGAAGAGCTCCGCGAGTATCACAGTTATACGTTCTGCAACGTCATGGAGGAGCTGCTCCGGACACGGGGACGTTACGATCCCCCAAACCCTTGGGTTGACCCCGACCCTGTTGCCCCTATAGACACGGGGGATATGGAAAATTGGTGTTCGGAGACAGACGATAGCGATGACGGTTTTGAAGATGTAATCGATCGTTGACATCAATAAAACATTCAACTTTCAAACTGTGGTGTTTGTTGGTTATTATATTATATTATATTATATATATATATATATATATATATATATAATCTCTCTTTCATACACACATACATACAAGCATACCTACACACACATTTTAAAGTTTCATATATATATATATATATATATTATAACGTTTTCTCTTTGTTCTTTCGTTATTACATCATTCCGTTTACTTCTTTATCTCTCATTATACACCTTTCATCACCTTTTAAAACTTTTCTCTTTGATCTTTCGTTATGACTCTTTGTTCTTTCGTTTCTTTCAATACCTTTCCTCTTTGATCTTTTGTTATTACAATTCCCTCTTCGGTCTTTCGTCTCTCATATATACACAATAACCCTTCCATGGCTGCTCATTCCACCGCCAGGGGGCGCTACACACGCTCACACATACGGTCACGTGACTACTCACTTCACTCAGGGGGGCGGCTTTCGAAACCTCCCTAATATCAACCAAAAACTCCTCCGAAACACCGTAGGATACCGATCCAGAAACCCCCCCTTACTACTATCGCTGTATACCTACTATTCGTTTCACAGAACGGCCCCGTGAATCCGGTGAGACAGTTACGCCTCCACTAAGATCAACACATGTGCTTCCGGTGCTACAAGGGAGTCGAACGCAACTGTAGTTCGCTGAAACATGTAATAAAGTTAGTGCACGTCGTCGCACGAAGCGAGGCAATGCGCCAAGCAAAGAAACACATTTGAATATTCTGAAAAATAAATATAACATAAATTTATTGTTGATTAAAAACAACGCATTGGCCGAATGATCATTGCCAAACACCCTGTTTACTGCGACATCGAATTGTGCAGTACTTTGTCAAACAGAAGAGAAATTAGATTGAAAGTATTCGAGTGCTTAGTGTGTTTGCCACTAAACACTGATCCGAAAACAAGCACATTTGTTGGCTAGATTCAGACGTAAATTGCGCAAGAATTTATTTGAAATGTAAACAGATATTGAGCAAATGGGTGTCGTAGTAAACATTTCGTAAACATAGCGCAACTAACTAGTGATTCCATAGGAAAACATGATGCAGACAAAGCATCACAAAAATCTCAAAATTATGTCATTGGATTTACGTCATTATTGTAATTCTGGCCACAACGTAAAATATGTTAACTACGACATCGTGTCAGAATGTTTACTGATGATGTTTTGGGTTGAAGAAGAAAGCATCTGTACGAAAATACCCGAACAAAAAACGGATCAATCATGTCGTGTTTATAAACGGATAAAAAGCTTCACGATTTCCTACAGAAGCCCATGTAATGACGCCATGGAACGGAACAAATAACGATGTTTGTTAAACATCTGTGTTTTAGAGATTCTAATGTAAAAAAATTATTTCTGAAGAGGACGTAACACGTGTTAATTACGACTTCGTGGGTTTCTTAAATAACCATGTATATTGCAACATCTGCATGTTTTCATTGATAACATTGGCAACACATTTATATCAGACTACGACCTATGGATGTTGTTATGTCTTACGCCATTTCTTTATTCGACACGTCAGCATAGCCCGGGAGCTGTCCTTATTCCAGAACCTCGGGGAGCATTCATGTTGTTCCCTTAGAATATTTTAAAATCCTGGTTGTGCTACTCCACGTCTACGATATGACACCCATCAACACAGTCCATAGGTTCAGCGTCCATTGTTCCAGGTTTTTCCTTAAGAAGATTTACACATCCTGGCTACACTACTTTACATCTATTGCAAAACAACAGTTAACACAATCCACGGATTCAGCGTCCATTATTTAGTCCATTGTTAACAATGACATTCAGTAGGCATTAACCATTAACGTCTATGTCCATAATTAAATTGGACACCGTCTTTCAACCGTCACAGTACCAGCGTCTCTGGAGGCTTCCTAGTTCTTGTGGACCTTCTCACGGGTCATTCCTCTGCCATCGGTACCTGCGCTGGAATTACCGATCTCACGGGAAATTTCACTGCCATTAGTGTTTGCACTGAACTTGGCTGTCTGCCTTGTTCTGCTGTTGTTGTTGGTCTAGTCGATTCGTCAACCACTGGTATCTCCACCGCACCCGGAGGTACCATGGCGACGTCAGAAGCCCTGATTTTGTCGCTGTGTCTCAGCCATACATCGCCGTCTTTCACGCGCACTGCATACGATCTGGTACCCCTCTTATCTTGTCGTTGCGATAGTTTCCCTCTCTTCTGCTCTCTGGCTTGGCCTGGCGGGTCTCCACCGTCTTTCTCGTGTTTGTTCTTATGGCATTTAATCTTGTTCGCCGGGGTCGACCCATCAACAAAATTGCCGGAGAATCACATGTTATTGCATGTGGTGCACTTCTGTAGGCAAACATAAATGTGGCCAGGTGTCGTTTTACAGCACCCGAATCACCTCTCGTTGATCTCATGGCTTGTTTTAATGTCTGAACAAAAGGTTCCACTTGCCCGTTGATAGTTGGGTGGTAGGGTGCAGAAAACGTGTGCCTGATGTTGATTGCTTTCATGAAGTTTCGGAAAACGTCGTTTGTAAATATACCTCCGTTGTCGCTGTGAAAGTGTTCTGGAAGCATAAACCTTGCAAACATATGTCGTAATAGTTCCATGGTTCTTGTCTGATGATGCTGAGGCTTTTGGTAGTAACTCGGGCCATTTGTAATGTGTGTCGACCGTTATTAAGAACATCCGCACCATAAACGGTCCAGCGTAATCTACATGAATACGCTGCCATAGCTTTGCAGGCCATTCCCACGGGTGAAGAGGCACGTTAGGCGCTTCAAACTGCAGACTCTCCGGCAGCCTTAACATTTCCGTGCCAGAGATTCAATACCTTTATGTATCCCAGGCCACCAACCATAGCTACGAGCCAGTCCCCTAATTTTTACAACACCGACCTGTTCATCGAGTAATTCTTGGAGAAAGTGACTCTGCAACTTCTGTGTCACTAGGACGCGTATTCCAAACATAACGCATCCGTGGAATACACTCAGCTCGTGGCGCTTGGCAAAGAATGGTTCAAGTCCCTCGGCGGCCATCTTTGCTGGGTTCTTTCCACAACCTTTGACATAACTGGGTCCTTGCTGGACTATATCTTGATGTTTGCTGCGGTGACTAGAAGGATTTCCATGTGGTGTAGAACATCTTCATCACATCAAAGTGTCTCCCCCGTTTTCAATAGTAACTTCGAAAGTCCATCTGCATTTGCATGTTTCTTATAGTCGTGTGCTGCTAGCTGCAGGGCATAACTTTGCATTCGTGCAACCGTCATTAGTAGTATAGTAGTATATGCTCCTAGTCGAACGTTTGTGTCGGAGCGAGAGCAATATCGTCACTTCTAGGTCAACGGTCAAGGTCAAAGGTCAATATAACAGGTGAAGGTCAAGCGGCTCCCCCTGACAAATATAACTAACTAAGTAGGTCAAAATAGGTCAAATGACGTTATTAAATAGATAACATCGGATGAGCAATGGTGTAACTTCTTATGTCGCATGGGCGATCAACCATTTTTTAGAGGATAGAGGCCCCTAGTGTATACACTTAGAACTAAAAATAGAAAAAAAAATAGGTCAAATGACGTTATTGAATAGGTGATTGAGCAAGCGCAATAGTCTGTTTTATTATATCGGATAGGCAGTGAATCATTTTTAGGAATAGCGCCTCCTGGCGTGTAAATTTTGAACAACAAAATAGGTCAAATAAGTTAAAATGACAGTATTAAATAGGTCATTGCGCATGGGAAATGTTTTGATTTTTTATGTCCGATAAGTGGTGAACCATGTTTAGGTATATCGCCCCCTGACGTGTAAATTTATAACTATAAAATACACCAAACAAAAGTTTGTTCAGAATCTTTTTTTTTATGCCTTCCAGGATAACATATGTTAATGAAATAATGACGTGCTGACGTGTTCTGTCCTGATTGGTGAATCGTACTGTTATCACGTGATTTTTTATATTCCTATATAAGCGCGGTGCTCTGCCAACCAGGTCGTCATTCGTATCACGACAGTTTTGTGGCAACATCGTGCTGAATATACCCTACTACCGGTCTCTTGCAGCCCTCTTGCTTATAAATATTTTAGGTAGAGAAAAAATATTGCATAATTCCAATACAACGACAGTACTATAGCTACCGTCATGCTGAAAATACCCAACTAATACAATATTGCGGCCTTCAGCGACAGTATCGAAGATGATCAATCTGTCAACGGACCAGTTTTAACGTCAACCCTCTACTCACGGGAACCGGAACCCAACCTGAAGTCGCAGTGAAACTGAAACGCATTGAACTGTCTAGGGCCGACACTCCCTTTTCAAACTTGTACCCATGCTGGGTCGAAGCATTCGATCGGGAGTTTAATATTTCGAGCACGCCTATCAACACAGAAAAGCAAACTGATTGGAGAGACGAGATCTGGTTGAAATTATGTCTGTGTTCACTGGATGCGAAATTTCTGCTCGCAGATTTCAAGGCATCAAAGGGAGAGCCGTATTGTTGGCAACCGGAAATGTTGAACTGGAGGAGTTGGTACCATCGATAGAAGATTTTTGGGGACTTGCACGTGGCTACAAAAACGGTCGAAATACTCTCGGGAAATGTTGTGCCATGTGCGCGACAACTACTTGTAAACACCGCGACTCCTGAAACAAATGCGAAATAACAGCCTTGTTTACCTTAATTATTTTAAAGTACACGCAAGATATGTGCGCGTCATTATTCACATGAATATTACAGAGAATAGCCGTGATTTAATTGGTTTATCCATGTGACGTTACGATACGTTTGGGTATTTTTTATTTATACATAAAAACAGATATTGACGCATGGTCTTCGGCGTCTGCTTCAGTTCCCGGAAGTGTGTCATCGAATAGAGATCCGACACATCCGGTGGATGGTGTTACTCTAACTAGTTACATCGGTGTCCATTAGGAGGCGCCGGAAGTCACCTATCAGTCATGTCAGCGCACAGTTGTTATGTTATCGGAGTTGTGCAAACGGAAGTGAATCGTTTGAAAGATGGTTGCTTCCTAAGTGTGGATTTTACTTGATGGCGCGACACATCGTACAAGAAATTCCCTAAATTGCGTGAATAGCCTGGTCACATACAGTGTTTGTGTTTCGCTAGAAAAATAGCCACTTCGTATACAAATGTTTTCTGCTAGATGGCGCTG
>OZ023205.1:14396915-14480320 GCA_963995525.1 Escarpia spicata | reverse complement strand
ACACACACACACACCACACACACACACACACACAAACACACACACACAATCACATACATGTTGTCATTATGACGACGACCATCATTGCCCACGACATCCACATTAATGTGTCGACATGGCCGCTGATGTAAACACGGCTATACCAATGACGTCACGTCCGGCACGACCGCAGCATCGACCATGATCTTTCCTTGCACTCTCACCATTGCAACCGCGTCCACAGCAACGACACTTGTGCCATCGATATTTATATGTTTTCATTTGTAGCGAATTGCGAGGCAACAACTATGGCCACAATTGTAGGCACCAATATTGGCGGAGGTCGTATCAACAGCCAGAGGCAACAGCAACAGTTCGGTGTGGAAGGAGCATATTACTGATCCCAGTGGCGTCGTCATCTACCGCGCTAGTCGGCCAGTTGACGGTCCCCGAAAAAGTCGCTATAGATATTTCAGAGATTCAAATGGATCGGTATTTTACATCAGAAGGTATGCTTATCGTTCGTTGCTTCATGCGTGAATACATGCACCAATAATATATTATATTATAGACTTAACCACTCGCTATAAGTATTGTATGTACTTGAGTTAAATGCACAGACCAACTTGACCACTCGCTGTCCTTCTAGATGTCATATCTCTCCGTGTGGTCCTTTTAGAGCTCATGTTTGAATGGTCGCTCTATGGACACTTGAACAGGAATATGTGTATGTTTATAGTAATGAACAGTGGTATAGATAATGTTGATATATTTACTATAGTTTTCGTTATAATACCATTTCTTGTGTCTTTAGTCATCCACTTTATGTCCGTGTGTCTATATGACATCATAGTTAATGGGAAACATTTATTAAATTCTTTGTCATATTTGATTACAAACATATTGTAACATTCACCAGTGTCCCTACAGGTCGTCGCGGTTCCCATGTTATGTTCTCCACTTCACAGATCAAACTTGTTATGTTCACTGACAATTCTCAATTTACCTCGGTTTCTGATGTCATTTGTTTTATACGCACTTTCATTATGCTGAAGTTACGCTGGTTGTCAAAATATCTACAAACAGGGTTTTTGGAATTGTACGTAATATGTTCATGGAACTAAAGTGTCGGTATAAAATTATATTAATATTATCAATGGGAATTGCTGAGTGATATGTTATATTGTGGGCAAAGTGATATAGATTTTCCCTAATTAATGTTCCATGTATATCTTCGTTTGACACGCTGTAATAGATCAATACTGACATGTGTATGCCGATAAGATCAGTAATAACATGAGTGTCTAACTACACGTTCAATCACAAGTGTAACTATCTCAAGCCAAACATTGTCCAACCTACAGCTATTGCAATTGCATCAAATTGATATTTATCGAGTTGAGATGTGGTTTAAATAGATTATGTTTTAAAGAACATCGTATATTGATATGCACAATAGTTATTAGTCCATCTGTTGTGTATATTGTTTACCTAAATTCCGTCAGTTAATACTATTTGCAGCTTACTGATTTTGCCACATCATCAGTCCTTTGTCAAGGCAAGGTAGTAATAATAGCCCGAGGCTGGTGGCGCGAACAGGAAAATGTTTAATCATCCTCTATTAATGTTATTATTTTACTTGTTTTTAATCTGATTTATATTACGGTAAGGTGTTCGATAAGCGCTATTAGTTGGCGTCCTGTGACCAACACAAATACTAAAAAAACACCCATTTCTTTCTAAAACGAACATTATTTATCAAGACACTGTATTATCGCCCAATAAACAACTGGTAACCAAGGCACCTATGATCCGTTAATCTACATGCAAATCGGTTAAAATACACTGAGACTGGTACATAAACATAGGAATTAGTTATACTCCTATCTTAGTATAAGTTAAAAATATTTATTTTAAAAAAAATTCTTGGCTTGGGTCTGCCTAACATGGCCTCATAAATGGTGCTGCTCTTTGTGTGCCCAGTGTAGGCCCTGGGACGAAGACTCTACAAAAAAAATTCTTGGCTTGGGTCTGCCTAACATGGCCTCATAAATGGTGCTGCTCTTTGTGTGCCCAGTGTAGGCCCTGGGACGAAGACTCTACATTTCCATTTCAAGTCTTTCTTCTACACTATCTACTATGTTGCTTGTGTCCTTTAACACATAGCAGTACCATCCATACTGTAGCACTTCCTGACTAGCATAAATACTAGGTTTTACATTTACAGGATGTTTTACCTGAGTGTTGTTTTTCTCATGGTTGTATTTGTAGAGATTAAAAATAGTACGAATGACTGTTATGTAACTTCATATGAAATTTCTGTAAACACATCAGGATCGATTTCTCCCATCAAGGCATTGTCCATCAACTTGCTGCATAAACCAAGGATGTCCAGAGCAAACCCCAAAAAAATTCCATCATACTTTATGCTATATCTTCTTGTACTGGCTAACAACATTGAATTAAATCCCGGCCCCAGAGCACCCAAGTACCCTTGTGGTGTTTGCCAAAAAACAGTAACGTGGAGACAGAAAGCAATTTGTTGCGACTCCTGCAATTCTTGGTTCCACACGCAATGTGAAAATGTCAGAGACACAATATATGAAACGATGCAAAACACCAACACATCATGGAATTACCTAAAATGTGGAATGCCTAATTTCAGTAGTACCCTTTTCAATTATGACGACATTGAACTTTCTGAAAATATATATCAACACATCTCTCAATCAAATGATGACTCCATTCAACTCCCTACAACACCAGCAGGATTAGGACCTCCACTACATACATCATCTCCTTTGAATGAAAGGAAACAGCACAATTACCGTCATACTCCAACACTAAAAAACCATTGAGAATCATCAACCTAAATTGTCAATCACTAAAAAACAAGAAGGCAGAATTTCTTTCACTCATTGATAGCTCCAAACCAGACATAATTATTGGCACTGAATCCTGGCTTAGCAATAACATTTTAGATTCTGAATATTTCCCAGATAAATTCGGTGTATATAGAAAGGACAGAACAGAAGAACAGAGAGGAGGAGGAGTATTCGTTGCAATACATTCAGATCTGCTTAGTGAAGAGGAATTTGAATTAGAGACAGACTGTGAAATCATTTGGGCTAAGATTAGCATAGCTGGTTGTAAATTACTTCATATATGTGCCTACTACAGACCTGACGTAAATGATGAACACAGCATAGAACAATTTGAAATATCTCTAGGCAGAGTAAATCAAAAGCAACACTTATTTATTGCAGGAGATTTTAATTTTCCTGGATGGGACTGGCAGAATGGAATGTTAAAACCAAACTGCCAAAACATACTACTTCATGATTAATTTCGAAACATTCTAGATGACCATGGCCTTATCCAGATTATAGACAAGCCAACAAGGGGAGAAAACACTCTAGACTTAATGATCACAAATAACCCTACCAACATAAACCGAACAGAGATATTACCAGGAATCTCTGACCATGACTGTTGCTACACAGAGCTAGACATAAATCCAATGAAACACAAACAGAAACCCAGAAATATTCCCCTTTTCAATAAGGCAGACTGGGACAAATTTAGAAAACATATGAAAGATGTAAGCAAAACTCTTCAAAATTGCTATGAACAAAACAGTACAAACAAGTTATGGTGTATGTTTCGGGATAGCATTGTCAAAGGTACTGGGTTGTATATACCATCCAGAATGGCTAGTTGTAGGGACGGATACCCCTGGATTACACCAACACTAAAGAAAATTATGCAAAAAAGGGACAGAATGTACAAATGTCACAAGCACACTCCAAAATACAAACATCTAAAACAAACTATACAGCAGCAACTCAGAACTGCCTACTGGAACTATGTAAATGAAATTGTCACCTCTACTGAAGATAGTCAACAAAAACAAGGTTATGCTAAGAGATTCTGGACTTACATGAAACACTGCCGTACAAGCCACACAGGGGTATCGCCTCTCAAACAAAATGGAATTCTACACTCAAACCCTAAAGCCAAAGCAGATTTACTAAATCAGCAGTTTCAATCAGTCTTTACAGATGACCCATCTCCCCAAGAAACCAAACTAACCAATCCAACACTACCAGAAATGCCAGAAATAGAAATTACAGAAGCTGGTGTACTAAAACTCCTACAAAATCTTAAACCTTATAAAGTACAAGGACCAGACAACATCAACCCAAGAATTCTAAAAGAATTGGCTGCTGAAATTGCGCCATCGCTAACTTTAATCTTTCAGAAGTCATATGCTACAGGAGAAGTCCCCACAGACTGGCTAAAAGCAAATGTCTCACCTATTTTCAAGAATGGTCAAAAATACATAGCTTCAAATTATAGGCCCATTTCCCTGACATGCATAGCATCAAAACTAATGGAACATATCTTGGTTAGTAGTATAATGAAACATGCACATTCACACAACATTCTTTATCATCTTCAACATGGCTTTCGCTCCCAAGTATCTTGCGAGACATAGCTTATTCAGTTCATACATGACTTAGTTACCCATATGCAGTCTGGCACGCAAACGGATGTCATAGTGATGGATTTCTCTAAAGCATTTGATAAGGTCAGCCATAAAAAAAACTGACTTACAAACTCCATCACTATGGCATCCAAGGCAAAACAAATTCCTGGATTCGATCATTTTTAACAGACAGAACTCAAAGGGTCATAATAGAGGGCGAGGCCTCCTCTGAGGTACCCGTAACATCAGGAGTACCACAAGGCTCTGTACTTGGCCCTTGTCTATTCCTCTTTTATATAAATGACATCCCAGACAATATTACATCTACAGTTAGACTTTTTGCTGATGACACCATAATGTATATAGCCCTTAAGCCTAAGACAAATATAGCTTTGCTCCAGGAAGATCTTCACAAACTTGGAAAATGGGCCATAACATGGAATTCAATCTTCAAAAATGCCATGTCATACCTGTAACAAGTAACAAAACTGTCATTAACAATCAATACATGCTTCATGGTCAAACACTAGAAACTGTTTCACAGGTAAAATATCTTGGTGTAACCATAACCTCAGATCTCCGGTGGAATGCCCACATAAATAACATTTGTCTAAAAGCAAATAGATCACTAGGCTTCCTCCGCAGAAATCTCAAAGTTCCGTCAATTCAAATAAAAACTCAGGCCTACTTCATCTTTGTTAGACCCATCGTGGAGAACAGCTGTACTGTCTGGGATCCCTATACCCTTACACAAATAAACAAACTAGAAATGATTCAACGCCGTGCAGCCCGATATGTCTTATATCGCCACCACAATACCTCCAGTGTAACATACTTGCTCCAGACATTAGGATGGAGATCCCTATCAGACCGAAGAACCGATGCAAAACTATGTATGATGTACACGATAGCAAATGACCTAGTGGGTATACCAGCAAACCAATACCTTATTCCTGTAAACATAGTCACTAGAAAACAACATTCCTTATATTATCTTATCCCTCACTCCAGATGCAACTACCACTTGTATTCTTTTTCCCCAGTACCATTCGACTTTGGAATTCCCTCCCTCAATATACTGTAGATCAAAACAGCCTGGATGCGTTTAAAAGCAACATCCAGACTTTGCACTACCCCATGTTCTAGACGTTAACAAGTTCTTCTGCACGTATTTCTGTTTGTTCACACAATAATTTGTGTTTTTATATATTGCACTCTAAAAACAAACACAACATTTCCTGTTCGCCTGCCATGCCACGGCACCGCCTGTATCCTCAGCATGTTGAGGCTAGGCGTGTATTGGAAGAAGAAGAAAAGAGTTATGTTTTTTTGAAGTTCTGTAAATGTTGATTCTTGTGAGTTCACATTCCTCAGTGAACTGGACAACGTACATAATGGTAAGATACTTGTTATCTGAATGCATGTGTTCACCGCAGTAATTCCCAGTCTGGCTGCAATTTGCGAAGCAGCCGTGTGACTAAAGAATCCTAAAACCAACAAGACCGCTTAACTCACGGGGAATTTGGAAACATGCGCGCGCACACTCAAACACACGCGCGCGCGGGCGCGGACGCACACTCACACAGGAAAAAAATAAAAACACATTGTACCAGCAGCTAACAAAAATAACTCTACATTTTAGTTCTACTATCATAAACATGAACTATTTTTTTTATTAAAATGATAACAATGTCTCCAAGATTAATTAGTATATTATACATCTACTCATAAATTTGATACATTCTGTACAACAATTATGTCATTATTGCTGCGTAAAGTACATAACTGTCTATATGTTTTACAACAGAGCGCAACTTGACGACGGGGGCTACTACTCATTTTCGGACGGTTCAATTACTGCAAGATTCGACTTGATCATCAGCGGTGAGATTATGGCAACCATAGCAGACCGACCTCTCTCTCTCTCTTTGTTATG
Source organism: Escarpia spicata (assembly GCA_963995525.1). Classification (NCBI taxonomy): domain Eukaryota; kingdom Metazoa; phylum Annelida; class Polychaeta; order Sabellida; family Siboglinidae; genus Escarpia; species Escarpia spicata. The sequence goes on along the minus strand of OZ023205.1, from coordinate 14,473,916 downwards.
TATAGAAAAAGTTCTGCTACTCTGGGGCTGATGCTGTTAACCCTCATTATATTGTCTTTCCATTTCTTGTTTATGAGAAAGCCTACTCCAGCTTGGCCATTGTTCGCTGTGGAATGGTATAGAAGATGGCCGCTTTGTAAGGTAGTGAAGCATTCTTCTCTTCTTCTGACTTCTTCGATCCCGATCATATCCCATACCAACGTGGTTTCCCTAAGTTCTTCCTCCAGTTCTTGTATCTGTTTATCTCTTAGTACTAGTAGTGTTCTTACGTTATATGTTGTTATCTTCAGTCTACTTACCTTCTCTCGGCGGCCCTTCTTCACCCAGAGTTTCTTAGCACCACCTGCACGTAGCTCTACTTGACCCGAACCGCCTCCTTGGTCATAATCGCTTTCGATGCTGCTGGGGAAGCCCCATATACATGTATATATATATATATATATATATATATATATATATATATATATATATATATATATATATATATATATACATGTATATATATATATATATATATACATGTATATATATATATATATGTATGTATATATATATGTATATGTAATTTTAAAGCCAAACCCACTACAAATTGCAATGTAACAATTGTTTTAGCAGTATATATAATATATATATATATATTCATGGTAGACCTGAGTATTTATCTGTGCTTTATAAAATGTAACTAGGCCTACTGACAGTTCAATTGAACGTCATATATATATATACAGTGTATATATATATATATATACTGTATATAACGTCATCTCAACTTATATATATATATATATGACGTTCAATTGACCTGTCAGTAGGCCTATATATATATATATATATATATATATATATATATACCTATATACAGTGTATCTATATATATATATAACGCCATCTCAACTTTTCTGGGAAGCATTCAGCCACGCTGCAATTACCGGTTCAATAATTAGTAGGCTGAATGACGAGCGAAAACAAATAGAACGGAAATAACATTATCAAAGCGGACTAAACAGAAGCTCTTTGTTATACCAAGCATGTCGTGTTTTCCTGACAATCATAGGTGTAACAGGTCTGCTCCACATTCGGTTGATGAAGCACATTGTGTTCTCCAGGCAACCACATGTGTAACCGACCTGCTCCACGTATGGTTGATGAAGCACGTTGTGTTCTCCAGGCAACCACACGTGTAACCGATGTGCTCCACGTATGGTTGATGAAGCACGTTGTTTTCTCCAGGCAACCACATGTGTAACCGATCTGCTCCACGTACGGTTGATGAAGCACGTTGTGTTCTCCAGGCAACCACGCTGGTAACGGGTATGCTCCACGTATGGTTGATGAAGCACGTTGTGTTCTCCAGGCAACCACATGTGTAACCGATCTGCTCCACATATGGTTGATGAAGCACGTTGTGTTCTCCAGGCAACCACACGTGTAACCGATGTGCTCCACGTATGGTTGATGAAGCACGTTGTGTTCTCCAGGCAACCAGGCTGGTAACGGGTCTGCTCCACGTATGGTTGATGAAGCACGTTGTGTTCTCCGGGTAACCACTCGTGTAACGGGTCTACTCCACGTATGGTTGATGAAGCACGTTGTGTTCTCCAAGCAACCACGTGTAATAGGACTGGTCTACGTATGGTTGATGAAGCACGTTGTGTTCTCCAGGCAACCACTCGTGTAACGGGTCCGGTCCACATTCGGTTGATGAAGGTGACAACATCACGTACACGTGTAGTTTCATCTACCGCGGCTGGAAAGTTGAACCGATCGTGTGGGAAGGTCCGGGTGTGAGTGATGCCAACAAAGTTTCTTACTTCAACCAATCAGCTCAGGAAGTCAGTATTGATTGCTACACTGGTAAGTAGGCACTGGTAGAGAGCTTTCATTGTTGACCTCCTTCAAGAATTAGTTCTTACACCAATCAGGGTTGGTACGATTTTTCCGCATAGTTGTGCAATAATATTGGGTTGCGTCGAAATCCATAAAAGTGTTTTAAAGCCCAAAATGACATAAATCGGCTATAGACCATGCAAGTTGTAAACGTACAAATGCGAGTTCTTATACAGCGCAGTATCCAGTACTTCTTTCATTACTACTCACTGCTCCCATAACCCGCCTGGGTCATAGGGGCGCTGCATTGCTGAATGTTTCACCAGTCGACGCCAGTCTTCGCGGTTGTGTGCTAATGTCTGAGTTTCTGCGAAGGTCTTTCCAGACCATTCTGCAATATTGTCTGACCATCTCTTCCTCTGTCTTCCCTGTCTTCTTTTCCCCGGCACTGTTCCTTGTAGTGTTGTTTTTGTAAACCCGCTTGATCGTGTTACATGACCATACCATCTCACTTTCCTCTTTAGTACTGCTCAAAGCGATTTACCCTTTATTCCCTGGCAGACCTGTTCAATCGAACACCACCCCGACTTCTCTGCGAAGACCACTCGTACACAAATATGCAACAATGTATATAGCCTTGTATTTATTTTAACAGCTGAGTGAACTGGGACAACGTAGAATGGACGAATTTGCCCAATGTTCGAAAGGGCAGCATATGTCTATTATAGATTTTGACTCGTCTAAGTTCCTTTTTTATTGATGCCCTGTTGTGTTGTTAGACATTGCGTATTAACCGCAAATATTACGCCAGAGACACGGGCACAGTCCGCTAGCAGTACCTATATTAGACTACACCACAAAGTTACATTTTACCTAAAGCGTCAGAGTTTAAAAAAATAGAACTACAGAGATTTTCGTACACTTATATATATATATACAACATAAAAGGTGTATAATCGTTTGTAACTTATGTACATCAGAGGTATTTATAATAAGACGCACAAAGCTTCTAAACAGGGGCAGGACAGTTGAAATTGTTTTATTGCAAGTAAGTGTCCAGTTACCATTATAGAACATCAAGCAACACCCATCATACCACAGAAAAACGGAACATCCGTGACGAAAATGTATTTGTTCAACAAACTATTGCCAATAAAAACTGTTTGCTACAGCAAGACATCTTTTTAAATACAAAAGTAAACGTATGAATCACTTCGTAAAACGTAGTTCCATATTTTAGGCTGCGTTTATTGATGTATTTCAAATGAAAGGCTTTCTGGCGATATTTGCTCAAGAAAGTGCCATACGTCATCCACATTAAACCAAGCAAAACGTAACAAGCAACACAAGTAGTGACGCGTACCAATGTCAGGTGACGACTGATAGTAATTCCGTATAACGATGGTGAAGGCGCCGTGAGGGTGCAGAAATTCCGCTCGAGCCATTGACGCAATTGAGTAAGTAATCGGAGCATGTTTTGCTAGTACAATTTTAAGTACACAATACTTTTGTCCGTATATATCTGACATATCATATGTTGGATTTCTGATCAGTACTTATTCCACAACGTCATCACTGAAAACAGATTGTCAATTTTAGGCTCATGTATATTATAACTCCGTAATACATAATTTGTTTGGATAGTGATGGTGTTATTAATTAAAGCTCCATTAGTTATTACGAGAGCAATCTGACGACGTCTGCAGGGTCTGCCACTTATTCAGTCATAATACGAGCGATTGTCGACGTCAACAATACGACACGAAACGCTTCCCAGTACGGCAATCCTACTAAACCGTTCAGCTTCCGAATCACGACAGGGCTGCTGACTGTGATACGTAAGCATTGTTTATTGCGAACGGATAAGTCAATATAAGGTAGACGGTACACAATATTTCGTGAATGTTCAGGAACAAAGGTACCGGAAGTCGCCCACTTCTTCAAATACTTCACCACTAGCCGTCTTGATTAAAGTGTATGCGTCGTTTGTGTTGATGGTGGTGACCTTGATTTTATTTACATTGATAGATAGCCCAACAGTTATTGCACATTAGGTCGACATTCTCAAAAACCTCTGTGCAGCCATTATGTTATCAATTAGCTGGGCTAAATCATTTGCAAACGCAAGTTCTGCGGTTTCTTTCCTAATAAAAAAACTCTCATTTCACCGATTTATAGTAGTAAAACCAACATCCAAGATCCGTGTGTGTGTGTGTGTGTGTGTGTGTGTGTGTGTGTGTGTGTGTGTGTGTGTGTGTGTGTATGTTTGTGTGTGTGTTTGTGTGTGTATGTGTGTGTGTGTGTGTGTGTGTGTGTGCGTGTGCGTGTGCGTGCGCGTGTGCGTGTGTGTGTATGTGTGTGTGTGTGTGTGTATTCTCCATCCTCGCGCGCCACGGGGCGCTGCTTATATATATATATATGTGTGCGCGCGTGCGTGCGTGCGTGCGTGCGTGCGTGCGTGCGTGCGTGTGGAGCAAATGTATCACCTTACAAAACACAGGCCTTGGTGCCAAAGAAATTTCTCCATCCTCGCGAGCCAGGTGGCGCTACTGACTACACCTGTCTCAGTAGTAGTGTAGGTAGTCACACCCCCAGCTCGCGAGGATATGTTTCTCATTCAGATGAAATAATTGATGCTCTTGTGTCTTTATACAGGAGTTCAAAAGCACTCTCAATCTTCTTTGGTATTCCATAGGCATGTAAGATTGTTAACATTTAGCCAACAGTATCGAATGTCTTTTTTTGAAATCAACAAATGTCAGTACTACAGGTAAGTTTTTGATATGTGCGTCTTCACCAATTCCGACCAAAACTAATACGCAGTCAGTTAACACAGTGGAATTGGTAAAAGGCGCCTTTATTCGTGACATTGTGTGTGTATGTGTGCGTGTCATTGCAGCCGTTTGCCAAGAAACATTCGAGGAGAAACTGGGATTCGCTTTCACAGAGTACGCGTATGTGACTGCGAAAGTTTTCACCTACGACGCATGTCGCGCTATCTGCGAGAAAGTATTCAGCTTGCCGGCTGTTTATTTCAACTTCACATCCAGCAGATGTTTCTACACGTACAATAGGCCTACTGTTTTCGCGGCACCGAACTGCACGTTGTTTCGAATGATGCGTCGCTGTCCTGGTGCGCTATAGTAATGTTGGCAGTTGTTCACGTGTTCACTTTGCCTTCACCTGAAAGAACACAAACTTGCACGCACGCGTACATGTGCACAGAAAAGCAAGCATACAAAATGTGCACCAACGTATGATTTATTTTGAGAAATTTCGAAATTCCTTAACCAGATTTGATGATGATTTCTGTGAAGCAAAAAGGTTCTAGTATCTCGGTCTAAAAAAGACAACACCGCTTTTACGGCTTTTGTGTGGTGTCCGTTGGAACATTATGACATTTTTGAATTTTGTATACGACATCCAACTATTTTAGGTACAAAATGATTACTTATGAATAAAACACAGATCCAAGACAGGTGAAATACATCGTTTCATGTCACATGGTACATCGGCCTTCTAAAAAATAATGGATAATGTGTGTCTTATGATGTCTGGATCCAACTAAGTGACGTCATAATAATGTGGCAATTTTATTTGCATTGTGATTTGTCTTGTTGAGAAGAAATGTACCTACTATCAATTCCGTAATCTATATGCTTACTTATAATTACAGTTATATTTACTTCTATTTGACAGGTATGTTTACGATATGAACACAGCGAATGTACTGTTCTTGTTTATCCTGGACATGGTGGTAACTCTTAGTTGGCCTATCTAGATATCGTAGTAAACACTTCTACTCTTAGTTGGCCTATCTATATATCGTAGTAAACACTTCTACTCTTAGTTGGCCTATCTAGATATCGTAGTAAACACTTCTACTCTTAGTTGGCCTATCTATATATCGTAGTAAACACTTCTACTCTTAGTTGGCCTATCTAGATATCGTATTAAACACTTCTACTCTTAGTTGGCCTATCTAGATATCGTAGTAAACACTTCTACTACATCATGTTCACTTTATGTTGAAAGACCATTTTCATACAAAGCATAAACATTTAGTTTAAAAAGTTTAAGTAAACTTTTATTACGTTGACCAATGAACATACAATGACATGTTGCTGTAACAGAATGTATCTTTAAATTCACACGGAAAGGCAATGTTTAGCGGCATCATTACAAACGTTGAAATTACAGTTAAAATAATGTATATTACGTTTGTTCTTTGTGTAGCCCTAACTAAATTAATAATGCATTACACGAAGAATACATCACTGGAGGTTGCAATAAACACAGTGGATGTCTTAGTAAACACAGTGGTTGTCATAGTAAACACAGTGGATGTCATAGTAAACACAGTGGATGTCATAGTAAACACAGTGGATGTCGTGGTAAACACAGTGGATGTCGTAGTAAACACAGTGGATGTCATAGTAAACACAGTGGATGTCGTGGTAAACACAGTGGATGTCGTAGTAAACACAGTGGATGTCGTAGTAAACACAGTGGGTGTCGTAGCAAACACAGTGGATGACGTAGTAAACACAGTGGATGTCGTAGTAAACACAGTAGCTGGCGTAGTAAACACACGATATAAATTATAATCTTTTCGTTAGTCAGTTTTCAATTAGGATTAATTTTAGCCCATACAAAACATGACAACTATTACTGGGTATTTTAACAAACAGTTTTCCAGTACAAAGGTTAAGATGAATCTTGACAAGCTCAAGTCCAATTTAAAGATTTTGTTACATATCTGTTGAGTATTTGGATTTTAGAGCATTATGAATGCTTCCCATGGTTCTGGAATAAGGACAGCTCCCGGACTTTGCTACCCTCGGCTCCAACCATAAAATTGCTCGCTCTCTTCGCCAAATACCGTCGGAATCTCAACGGACCAACGCCGGTAGGCGGCTCACCACTCCATAAGCGTCAGCCACACAAAATAAACAACGTGCCTTATGCGATCAAACCATACTTTGAAAAGGAGCTAGAAAGGCTTCAGAAAGAAGGAATCATATCAGCTGTCGGGTATTCCCAGTGAACATCAGGTGTGGCACCGGTGGCGAAACGAGATACCAAGGATGTACATCTCTTCGGAAACTAAAATGATACTAAAACCAGTGCTTCGGGAAGATAAGTTTGCGCTACCACGTATCGAAGATATTTTCGCTTAGATGGCCGGAGGTAAGAGGTTCAGCAAAATTGACCTCAAGAATGCTTACCTGCAGATGGAGATAGGGGAGAACTCTAAACAATACCTCACAATCAACACACACAAGGGCCTGTTTCAGTATAACAGGTTGCCGTTCGGGATTAAGAAGGCACCCTCAATATGTCAGAGAGCAGTGGAGCAGATTTTACAAGGAATCCCTGGCGCGGAGGTGATGCTAGATGATAACATTGTCACGAGGAAGTCTGACGCTGAGGATCTTGAAAACTTGGATGCAGTGTTCAGGAGGCTGGTACAGAAGGATTTGCGGATCAATGCGAAGAAGTGGCGGTTCTTCATGGAACGAATCGAGTACTGTGGCCAAGATATTGATCATAAGGGTCTGCACAAGACAAAGACAAAAATAGAAGCTGTACAGAAGGCACCACGCCTCCAAGATGTTAGTAGTTTAAAAGGATTCCCTGGGCTGCTGAATTACAACCACACGTTTTTACCTAACCTGGCCAGTGTCTTGCATCCCCTAAACCAGTTACAAGAGAAGGATCAAAAATGGATGTGGCCAAAGGAGTATGGACAAGCGTTCAATGAAGCAAAGAGACTGATCACATCGTAACAAGTTCTCGTCCACTACGATACTTGCCACACATAATAACGTGCGATGCATCTGCATATGGGTTGGGGGCACTACTCAGTCCTACGATGCCAGATGGGTTGGAGAAACCAATTGCATTCGCTTTGCGAACTTTAAACAAACTTTAATTAGAGCCAGACAGACAAAGAAACACTGGGACTTGTGTGGGGAGTCAGGAAGTTCCACCAGTACCTGTTTGGAAGACGATTCACGTTGGTGACGGTTCACCAACCCTTCACAGGGAAGAGTATTTCAGCAATGACAATACTATAATATGTCCTTCTCGTTGGCGTTGGCATCGGAACAAGAGCAATGACTTCACGTCTAGGTCAAAAATAAAAGGCCAAGTGGCGACTCCTTGCGAATAGGTCAAAATAAAATAGCGCCCCTGGAGAAAAAGCCATGAACTAAATTTGTAGGTCAAAATAGGTCAAACGATGTTATTAAATAGGTCATTGCGCGTGCGCAGTGGTGTGACTTCTTATGTATTATAGGTGGCAAACCATTTTTCGAGAATAGCGCCCTCTAGCATATACATGTAGAACTAAAAATAAGTTAAATGACGTTATTAAATAGGTCATTGCGAATGCGCAATGGTGTGATTTCTTATGTAGTGAAATTTTTTTTAGGTATAGAGCCCCCCGGCATATAAATTTAGACCTAAAAATAGGTCAAATGCCGATAATGAGATAATGATGTAGGCGCTGACGTAGGCGCTGACGTGTTCTGTCCTGATTGGTCAATCCTACCGTTATCACGTGATTTTTAATATTCCTATATAAGCTCGGTACTCTGCCAACCGGGACTTCATTCGCATCACCACAGTTTTGTGGCAACATCGTGCTGAATATACCCTACTACCGGTCTCTTCCAGCCCTCTTGCTTATACACAGAGTACTAAGTTATACGGTAGCGCCCCTAGGTAGAGAAAATAATGTGCATAATTTCAATACCACGACAGTACTATAGCTAACGTCATGCTGAAAACACCCAACTACTACTACACTCCTGCAGCCTTCAGCGTCAGTAACAAAAATGATCCATCTGTCAACCGACCAGTCGTACCGTCAACCCTCTTCTCATCGGAACCTGAACCCCAATCTGAAAAGGAGGTCACTGTGAAACCGAAACGCATTGAATTTTCTCAGACCAACTCTCCCTTCTGAAACTTTTACCCATGCCGGGTCGAAGCATTCGGTAGGGTGTTTAATTCGGTCGAGCAAGCCTATCAATACAGGAAGGCATTGCACCACAGCGACGTCGAATGCGCAGAGCGCATTGAAGCAGCAAAACACGCGCACTTGGCAAAACGGAAAAGCAAACAGATTGGGGAGACGAGATCACTTAGAATTTAACGTATAAACACGATGGTATTGTATGATGTTCTTGCTTTATCGCGTGGCTGTCGTATAGTATGGCTAGTTTAGTCTATCATTTTCATATTTTGATGCGTGTATGTCGTAAATTTAGTATGTCTTTGGGTACATTTTGGTGTAGAAGTGCGTGGGTGTAGTAAATTATTGCCAGTTTAGGGTATTGTTAAGTAAATATTCAAATTTTAGTGCGTGTGTGTCTTAAATTATTGCCGGTTTAGTGTGTCATTAGGTAAATTTTCATATAAAAGTGCGTGGGTGTGGTAAATTATTTTCAGTTTACTGTATCATAAAGGACATTTTCTTATTTTAGTGCGTGGTGTCGTAAATTATTGCCAGTTTAGTCTATCATTAGGTAACTTTTCATATTGACGTGTGTGGGTGTAGTCAATTATCGCTATTTTAGCGCATCATGAAGGACATTTCTTAGCATTTTATCGTTTCAACGCGGTACACTTGTAACATTTTCATATTTTAGTGCGGGTGTTTCGTAAATTATTGCCAATTTAGTATATCATTAGGCAAATATTCACATCTTAGTGCGTGGTTATCTTAAATTATTGCTTGTTTAGTGTATCATTAGGTAAATATTCATATTTTAGTGCGTGTGTGTCGTTTATTATTGCCAGTTTAGCGTATCATAAAGATGTTTTAGTGCTTGGCTGTCGTAAATTATTGCCAGTTTAATCTGTCATTAGGTAAACATTTTTGTATTGAAGAATCCAATCCTCAGGACATCTCAAAGAGCTGTACATTTTACACCCTGACAGAACTCTTCAATCGAAAACCATCACGACTGCTCTGGGAACCATTCACACGTGTTGTGGTTATTGCCCGAAGGCTGTTCGTACACAAATATCCATCACTGTCTATAGCTAGGTATTCATTCACACAGCTGACTGAACTGAAGCAACGTGGAGTGAGCAAACTTGCCCAAGCTTCGAAAACGCAGCACGGGATTCGAACCATAGTTCTCTCGGTTGAGAGTCCGAAGCTCTAGTCACTGCACCACTGCTCTCTGCTTGTTTGCGTGCGTGCATGTGTGGGATCAAATATATATATATATATATTTCCCAGCAAAGAGGAAAACAAAGTAGAACAGCCTATCGAAAATGAAATCATCGACAGCATTCCAAAGACTAGGAAGCAGAAAGCACGACGAATCCTCGATAAAATGAAAGGTGGTTTCACTTCCAATAAAACAATCAGTTTGCGAACATGGCATTCGTACGATTTTCTCAAATTAAAGTATGAGGTAAAGCGCCATCTAGCAAAAAGCATTTGTACACGAAGTGGCCATTTTTCAAGCGACACAATTCCGGTATTTAAACTTCCGTATTTACAAACACTGCATGTGACCATGCCATTCACGCAGTTTACGGAACTACCTACACGATGTGTCGCGCCATTAATTAAAATCCACACTATTAGGAAGCAACCATATTTCAAACGAATCACTTCCGGTTGCGCGACTTCGATAACATAAAAATTGTGCACGGCCACGAGTGATAGGTGTCTTCCGGTGCCTCCCAACGGACACCGATGTAACTAGTTAGAGTAACATCATCTACCGTGTATGTCGGATCTCTATTAGTCGATACACTTCCGGGATCCGAAGCAGACGCCGAAGACCACGCGTCAATATCTCTAGCGGTTGTCATTCTGCGGCGGATTATCGAAAAATAAACGCCGATAAACGACGAGCATTACTACGACTCTCTTTACTCCGCCGAATGCCCAAGGTTATTATCGGAAAATGTCAAAAATAGCTAAAGTAAATAACGTGACATACCTTCATTCCAAGAGGCAACATTTGTTCGGGTTCACCTCCAATGGTGCGTCATGAGATATGTATGAGGTAGGGCTTGATTTAACAGAAAGCATATGTTAAATCAATATATGAAGCGGTCATCTTTCCAGCGATACACTTCCGTATTTACAAATAGCGGGAGCGACCAGACACAATACTTACTTCTCGAGATTCCAAAAGACAATGACCATAATAGGCTGAATCAAGAAACCCTATTTTCTAGCGTCATGTAATTTTCATAACCAATCAGACCGAAAGAACAATACGTGAGTTTGGGTATGATGGCACTTCCGACGTAGAGCCCTATCTTTCAAACGATTCACTTCCGGATGCACAACTTCCGTTAATATAAAAAATTTGAGCGTGAGTGATAGGTGACGTCCGGCGCCACACAACGGACACAAATGTAACTAATTAAAGTAACGCCACCTAACTGGCATGCCGGATCTCTATTCGTCAACACACTTCCGGAAAGGTGGAACCGTAGATGTGACCATGGCAGACACGATACTTCCGGTACGACGACACTTCCAGCGTAGCACCCCTAGTGCATAACTGGAGTACTACGTTACATGGTGCCGCCATCTAGCGCGTAACAAATAACTAATTAGGGTTAGATAAAAAAAATTGCGGTTAATCGAACAAAAATGCATTGTTTTGTCCCACTGGTGAAAAACAATTAATTTTCGCTGCATTAACACCAACTGTTTATGTACAAATAAAAAATACACAATGTTTCGTGGCGTCACATGAATAAACCAATGGAATCATGACTATTCTTAGTACTATTCATGAGAATAATGACGTACAAATTCCTTGCTTGTACTTTAAAATAATAGCGGTAAACAAGGCAGTTATTGCTCAAATGTGTCAGGAGTCGCGGTGTCTACATATAGTTGTCGCGCACATCGCACAAAAGTTTCCCGAGAGTATTTCGACCGTTTTTGTAGCCGTGTCCAAACGCCTTCTTCCGACGGTACAAACTCCTCCAGTTCAGCATTTCCGGTTGCCAAAAATGTGGCTCTCAAATCCTTTGATGCATTGAACGTTGCGAGGAGAAATGTTGCATCCAGTGAACACGGATATCATTTCAACAAGATCTCGGCTCCCCAATCTATTTGCTTTTCAATTTTGCCAAGTAAGCGTGTTTTGATGCGCTCTGCGCATTCGACGCCGCTGTGGTACAATGCTCTCCTGTGTTGATAGGCGTGCTCGGCCGAATTAAACATCCTAATAAATCTTCGACCCGGCATGGGTAAATGTTTGAGAAGGGAGAGTCGGTTCCAGAAAATTCAATGCGTTTCGGTTTCACAGCGACTTCCGGTTCAGGTTGGGTTCCGGTTCCAGTGCATAAAGGGTTGATGGTACGATTGGGCGGTTAACAGATGAACCATCTTCATTACTGTCGCTGAAGGCCGCAGGAGTGTAGTAGTTGGGTGTTTTCAGAATGACGTTAGCCATATTACTGTCGTGGTATTGTCTCTACCTAGGGGAGCTACCGTATGACGTAGTAGTAGTCTGTTGATAAGCTAGAGGGCTGCAAGAGACCGAAAGTAAGGTATCTTCAGCATGACGGATCCACGAAACTGTCGTGATACGAATGACGACCTTGTTGGCAGAGCACCGTGCTTACATAGGAATATGAAAAGTCACATGATAACAGTACGATTCACCAATCAGGACAGAACACGTCAGCGCCTGCGTCATTATCTCATTAACATATGTGATCCTGGAAGGCCTTCGGAAAATGTATAAAACAGATTCTGAACAAACTTCTATATTTTATGTATTTTAAGTTTACACGCGAGCGGAAGCTATACGTAAAAATAGTTCACCGCCTATCCGATATAAGAAAACTTACCAACGCGCATGCAACCTATTTTTAGTTGTAAATGTACACGTCAGGGGGCGCTATACCTTAAAACATGGTTAACCACCTATCCGACATAAAAATCAGACCATTGCGCTTGCGCAATCACCTATTTAATAACGTCACTTGACCTATTTGACCTACTTTTTAGTTCTAAATGTATACACTAGGGGCGCTATCCTCGAAAAATGGTTCATCGCCTATACGACATAAGAAATCACATCATTGCGCACGCGCTATGACCTATTTAATAACGTAATTTGACCTACTTAGTTAGTTAATGACCTATTCGCCAAGGGCACCAGTTGACCTTCACCTTTGACGTGGACCTTTGACCTTGACCTTAGACCTAGAAGTGACGTCATTGCTCTTGCTCCGACGCCAACGTCCGACGAGAAGGACATACTATACTACTAATAACAGCTGCACGAATGCAAAGATATGGCGTACAGCTAGCAACATGCAGATAGACTTTCGAGGGTGCCATTGAAAACGGGAAGACGACCTTGATATGGTGGAGGTGTTCTACATGGACCACATGGAAACCCTTCCTGTCACTGCAGCAAACATCAAGACAGTCCAGCAAGGACCCAGCCATGTCAAAGGTTCTGGAGAGAACCCAGCAAAGACGGCCGACGATCAGCCCAGAGGGACTTGAACCATTCTTTGCCAAGCGCTACGAGCTGAGTGTATTCCACAGGTGCGTTATGTGGGGAATACGCGTCCTAGTGACAGAGAAGTTGGAGAGTCAAATTCTCCAAGAATGTCACGAAGGAGAGGTCGGTGTTGTAAAAATGAAGGGTGTGGCTCGTAGCTATGGCTGGTAGCCTGGGATAAATAAACGTATAAAATTTCTGGCATGGAAATGTCAATGCTTCCGGTGAGTCAAGTTTGAAGCGCCTACCGAGCCATTTCACACAGGGTCTTCTTCTTCCCCTTGCTCCCTTGCGGGGTGGGGTCTACGTCACTTGGTAGCTTCTTCTACTTGTTATCAGTTCTTTCCTGTTCACGCCAGCCTTCCCCAGGTATCGTTTTATGCTGTCGTTCCATCAAGTTGGGGAGAGAGTAGCGGTAAGAAACTATCGCAACGGTACCATCCAACATAAGAGGGGTACCAGATCGTATGCAGTGCGCGTGGAAGACGGCGATGTATGGCGGAGACACAGCGACTAAATCAGGGCTTCTGACGTCGCCACGGTACCTGACGTCACTAACATTGGAATTATGGCTTTTTATGTTGCTGCACCAACTCTTTGGAATATGCTTCCTCTCAGTGTTAGATCAGTTGAAAATATTACAAAATGTCGTCGTCTTTTTTAAACTTTTCTTTACAACCTTGCTTATCCGCCGTAGCTCACTAGCGCCTTGACCCATCTGTTAAATACTGGAATACTGCTTATGGATTTTTAGATTGACCAATCCTTTTGTTGTGATGCGCCACTGAGCTTGGTTTCCAAGGATTTAGGCGCAATAGAAGTTATCTTATTGTTATTATTTCTCAGAATGTTCAAATGTGTTTCTTTGCTTGGCGCATTGCCTAGCTTCGTGCGACGACGTGCACTAACTATATTACATGTTTCAGCGAACTACAGTTGCAATCGACTCCCTTGTAGCATCGGAAGCACATGTGTGGATCTTAATGGAGACGGAGTGCGATGTAACTGTCTCACCGGATTCACGGGGCCGTTCTGTGAAACGAATAGTAGGTATACAGCGGTGGCGTGTCAATGTAGTGTGTCGTGTAGGTACAGCGGTGACGTGTCGGTGTTCGTGTAGGTATACAGCGGTGATGTGTCAGTGTTCGTGTAGGTATTCAGCGGTGACGCGTCAGTGTTCTTGTAGGTACAGCGGTGATGTGTCAGTGTTCGTGTAGGTATCCAGCGGTGATATGTCAGTGTTCTTGTAAGTATACAGTCGTGACGTGTCAGTGTTCGTGATGGTATATAGCGGTGACGTGTCAATGTTCGTATAGGTATAGAGCGTTGACGTGTCAGTGTTCGTGTAGGTATAAAGAGGTGACGTGCCTGTATACATTTTGGTATACATATGTCACGTGGAAATATATATATATATGTGTATATATATATATGTACATATATATATATATATATGTCAGTGTTCGTGTAGGTATTCAGCGGTGACGTGTCAGTGTTCTTGTAGGTATAGCGGTGATGTGTCAGTGTTCGTGTAGGTATTCAGCGGTGACGTGTCAGTGTTCTTGTAGGTATACAGTCGTGACGTATCAGTGTTCGTGATGGTATATAGCGGTGACGTGGCAATGTTCGTGTAGGTATAGAGCGTTGACGTGTCAGTGTTCGTGTAGGTATAAAGAGGTGACGTGCCTGTATACATGTTGGTATACATATGTCACGTGGAAATATATATACATGTAATATATATACATGTAATATATATATATATATATATAATATATATATATATATATATATGGATATATATATATCATGACACATGAACGTGTGTGTGTATGGTGACAGTGTTCGATGTTTATGTACGAATAGTCTTCGCGCATTAATTGCAGCATGACTGGATGCTTCCCAGAGAAGTCGCGAAGATGTTCGATTGAACAGGTCTGCCATGGAGTAAAGTGTAAAGCGCTCTGAGCAGTCCCGAGGACTAGATACTGCGCTACATAAGAACTTTACTTTCACGAATCAAAACGTTACTTTACCCAAAACCAAACCGCAAAAACAAAACTAAAACAACAACCGGTACTAAACAAGATGACCCTGGTCTGTCAGTTTAACAAGATTTAACAAGATTGCCATCCAGAAAATTACTCTGGATGGCAGTTGGACAAGGAAGCCTTTTGGCTTATCGAGAGTCCAATACTTTTTATCTACATGTATCCCGCCTTTTTAAGGTGTGTGTCGATTTTATTTTTAAACATATTCACGCTACTAGCACCAACACAATCAGCAGATAATCTGTTCCATTCATTTACAGTCCTTTGTGAGAATGAGAACTTTCTTATATCTAATCTACACTGCTCCTTTACTAATGTAGCTTCATGTCCTCTGGTCCTTCTATCTTTCTTAACTGAGAAAAAAATGTTTCTATCAATATTTTCATAACCATTCAATATTTTAAACACTTCTATGTGATCTCCTCTCAATCTCCTGGTCTCTAGTGTTGTTAAACCACATTCTTTTAGGCGTATTTCGTAACTAAGATCCCTCAGATTTGGTATCATTTTAGTCGCTCTCCTCTGTACTCTTTCTAGCATATATATGTCCTTCTTGCGATATGGCCTCCATGCTTGTATACAATATTCTAAATGAGGCCTCACTATTGTTTTGTACAGCGGTACTATTAATTCTTTTTTCTTATACGCTATATTTCGCCTCATTAATCCAAGGATTTGATTTCCCTTTGACGCTGCAATTCCGCACTGCTCTGAAACCTTCATATCAGCACTAATGGTTAACCCTAAGTCCTTTTCTTTTACAGTAGTACTTAGAACAGTACCCCCCATTTTATATTTTACCTCTTCATTCCCATGACCTGTGTGGAGGCATTCACATTTCCCAAAATTGAACAGCATTTGCCACTTTTCAGACCATTTGATCAACCTATCAAGATCATCTTGTAAATGCTGTCTGTCTCCATCACTTTTAATCCTTCTAAACACTTTTGTATCATCCGCAAATTTTAACACCTTGCTTGATATATCATCGTCCAAATCGTTGATATATATTAAGAATAATATAGGTCCTAGTACTGATCCCTGTGGTACCCCACTCAATACCGATTTCCAGTTTGAAGCCTCCCCATCAACTACTACACGTTGTCTTCTGTCATTCAGCCATTTTTCTATCCAGTTTATTATACCATTTCTTATTCCATGGGCCTTTAGCTTAAGGAGTAATCTTTGATGTGGTACTTTGTCGAAAGCTTTTTGAAAATCTAAATAGATGATATCTACTGGTGATCCCTCATCTACCCACCTAGTGATGTCTTCCAAAAAACATAACATATTTGTTAAGCATGACCTCGCTTTTAAAAACCCATGTTGAGATGGGTTTATCGAGGTTGTTGCAGTTGAGCCACAACCTCGATTTAAGTAGCCAAACGATGCAAGACGGGAGTAAACAGGAGCGAAACAACTTGAACGATACGTACAAACCACACACTCCGGGGCTGACCAACTGAATCAAGGGCCTCCGCCGCCCATTGTTCGTGTAGTCTTGGTGAATTATCATTCAACGCTTATGTAAAGCACACATGTAGTAAATGTCATAGTTTAAAAATGTAACAATACATGTACAAAAAACTGGTGACTTACTATAGTTAGTGTATAATAACGAATGAAAAATTCAGGCCACAAATCGGCATGACCAAAGTTGCGCCACCTTGCTTATACAGAAATCACCTGGTCGCACCCTTCACTTCTTATCCAGCAGTGGCACGTTAAATGGGTTAGAGTGCACCCCAGCAGTGGCAAGTTGAGTGGGTTAGAGTGCACCCAAGCAGTAGCACATTGAGTGGGTTGAGGTGCACCCCAGCAGTGGCACGTTGTTTAGGTTAGGGTGTATCCCAGCAGTGGCACGTTGAATGGGTTAGAGTGCACTCTAGCAGTGGGACGTTGAGTGGGTTGGAGTGCATCCAACCAGTGGCACGTTGGTTGAATGGGTTAGAGTGTACCCCACCAGTGGCACGTTGAGTGGTTTGGAGTGCACCCCAGCAGTGGCATGTTGACTGGGTTATGGTGTATCCCAGCAGTGGCTCGTTGAGTGGGTTGGAGTGCATCCCACCAGTGGCAGGTTGACTGAGTTAGGGTGCATCCCAGCAGTGGCACGTTGAGTGGGTTAGAGTGCACCCCACCAGTGGCACGTTGAGTGGGTTGGAGTGGACGCCAGCAGTGACATGTTGAGTAGGTTGCAGTTCACCCCAGCAGTAGCACGTTGACTGGGTTAAGGTGTATTCCAGCAGTGGCACGTTGACTGGGTTGGAGTGTACCCCAGCAGTGGCACGTTGACTGGGTTTGGGTGAATCCCAGCAGTGGCACGTTGAGTCGTTTGGAGAGCACCCCAAAAGTGGCATGTTGTGTCCATCGATGAGGCTGCCCCACAGGAAACCAGTCAGAAAAGTGTCACTTACATCGATGTCACTGTGCGTGGTGGCAATCTCGGAGGGTGGTAGTCTACGAGGCTGGACGTAATGGACCACTGACACAGAAAACGTCCACGGCGCACTAGGCGAGTCGTTCGAGGTATCCGGGTCCATATGTGTAGCACTGGTGGGTGCACACGGCAGCTTACGTGTTCTCCGTCTCAGTAGCTGCGTACACTGGCTCGATTGACCGTGGGTGGTTCACCGAAACCGTCGGCTGGTTCTACAACATAGACGTGGTTGGTGTCTTGCCGCGATACCACCCAGTACACCTTGCTGTCCCAGGCATCCAGGCATCTTGTTGCGTCCTCTGACAACATGGTTCCGCAGGTAGACGCGTTCTCCTGCCAAAAGAGGAAGGTCCTTGGCGTGACGATCATATGCCACCTTGCGAGCATCGGCAGCACGGACCATCTGTCT
This sequence comes from Escarpia spicata, assembly GCA_963995525.1. Classification (NCBI taxonomy): domain Eukaryota; kingdom Metazoa; phylum Annelida; class Polychaeta; order Sabellida; family Siboglinidae; genus Escarpia; species Escarpia spicata. The sequence goes on along the minus strand of OZ023205.1, from coordinate 14,455,676 downwards.
ACGGGCGTTTCCATTGATTGCTGTATGAATCCACCAAGTTTACATGCAACGTAGCTGGGAATGGTTTTGATCGAGTCATTTCATCGAAGCAACTACTCACGTCATCGTCGTTCACTGGCACAGTATGGCGTGTCATCCGTGACAGACCATCATCATTAGCATTGTGACGTGACGCACGATACCGGATATGGAAATCGAACGAAGAAAATGCAGAAGCCCATCTCAGCTCCAAATCGGGAAATTTCGTCTTTTATATCAAATAGGTTGTTGTCTGTGTAGGTGGTGAATTTGTTGCCTAGAAGATAGTCACGAAACTTCTTTCTCCGTTACCAATTCAGTGCCAACAGCTCCAACTTCTTAAATGAATAATTGGCGACATTGCATTCAGCCCCACATAGTCATCGACTGGCATAGGCAATGATCCACAGTCACTCGTATTGCGTTTGGCACAACACTGCACTAAGTCTTCGATCACATGCGTCCGTCTTTGCAAAGAACGGTCGGGCGTAGTCTGCGAAGCCAAGCCCCGCGGCAGTGGTGATGGTTTGTTTCAAGGTCCACCGATCCCCAAGTTTCACGTGGGCGCTCGTCCTTGGCTTGCCTTTCGCAGCCTGACATATCGATGTCACCAGTTGATGTAGATGACAGGCAATGTGTGTGAATCACGGCAAGTAGCGACGGTAGTACGATGCGAAGCCAAGGAAGGAGCGAACTTGTCGATGTCGATGGAGTTGGCCAATTCGTCACATCAGTGATCTTGCTCGGAGCTGTTGCAATGCCTTCTGCTCATATGCGATGACCCACGTACCTTACCCTCTCTCGGAAGGAAGAACACTTTTTCATATAAGAGTTGAGGCCATATTCAGCCAGTTTCGCAAATACAACATCGACCCGGCGTATGTGCTCGGAAATGTGTTCTGCACGTAGCACAACAAGATGGTATAGAGTCCGTTGCGGTATGCAGTCTGCATCAAACGCTGGAAGGAAGCCGGTGCGTTGAACAGGCCACACGGCATACGTGCAAACTCGTACAGTCCAAACGGTGTCGTGAACGTTCTTTTATGTCGTCTTCCGTCATGAGGGTGGTCTTCTGGGTGCGACGTATTGTACGCCGACTGCAGGTCAAGTGTGAACCAACGAGCTCCTTGTATGGCATCCATCGATTCGTGGATCCGAAGAAGAGCATTCGCATTAAATGCTCGATAGTCACAGCACAGTCAGAGAGCTGCTGGGCGCTACCGCACTAACACGATGGCGCTGGCGTTGTCACTCTGACTCTCACTGATAGAGCCATATCGCAGTAGCTTCAGTATATATTCATTCACGTCTTCAAACTGCGTAGGTGATATTCGTCGATACATCACAGCGGAACGATCATCTATCGTACTAATATGGTGATGTACTGCATCAGTATATCCAAAATCGTCATGCGATTTGGCGAATGCATTGGCATGACGACAGAAGAGTTTCTCAGCCTCGCAACTCATCACTCTTGCCGGGAAAGTCATTCAGATCGATAGGTGAAATGTGTGGTGCATCCATCTTGTCGGGTAACAGCTGGTTGCTCATAACAATCTCATTGTTGTTCACGTCGACCTGCAAGTCTCGGTCCCCAAGACTTATACGGGTCGCAGAATTCCCAGTCTGGTTCGTGGTTTCAACCACATGTCACACTGGGTGGTGTTGATGACGGGGGAGGTTCTGGCAGTTCATTGTCTACCGACCGCGAACGTCCGACTCCCGCTCCTTCCTTGATAATGTTGGGAAGTTATAGCAATAGTAAAATTGGCATGTTATTTAAGACAGACGTTTTGACGATATATTAATTTTATATAACACATATGAATAGGTAATGCCACTTGCATAGAATACATTCATACTTATTCATGAATAGCTCTGTTCCAGTGAACGACACTATCACCACGAAGACGACACAAAGTGTAAATGACAGGGAAAACACGACTGCGTCAGAAATCTTGACTGCGACAGAAACGACGATTGCGATAGAAACAACAACTGAGGCGATCTGGAAGACTAATGAAATATTTGCTGTAGCAGCGGCGGTCGGGGGAGTGGTTGTCGCCGGAACCGGTGTTGCGGCCGTCGTGGTTACTGCAGCCGGGGTGACTGCCACGACGGCTGGAACTACGGCCGGTGCGGCGACAGTGGTCACGCAGCGCGGGTAAGCCTAATTGACGTCAATATAACATTCCAACTTCACGAATTGCATACTGCTGTAATTGTAAGAGACAGCACATGTAATCGGTCGCAGTCTGTGGCCTTGGCCGAGAGAGCGGGGTGGGGGGTCAGAGAGTCGTAGCGCGGCACCCCGTCGTTGCAGTCCAAATAGTGACACCATTTTTTCATACCCTGATTCCATTCGGTCAATGTGCCCACGATTCGGTCAAAGAGATGGCTGTTCCGCATCGACCTACACTCTCTCCATATCAACATCATCAGTTGACCAAGTCGCTCTGTGGCATGTTACCGTGCAAGGTGTTGAAGTGCAGGCTCGCAATGGTCGTCGGTCACAACATCCGGCATTAGAGAGGGTATAGTATATTTGCCGTAACTTGACGCGAATCTATACACTAGCCATTTGCAGCGGAGTAAGATATCAACCGGTTCGATCCCACCTGATGGAGGTGGATTAGTTCACAGGGGTGTTTGTTCATTTTAATCGTAAAATTCTGTTTTGTGTGTGTGTGTGTGTGTGTGTGTGTGTGTGTGTGTGTGTGTGTGTGTGTGTGTGTGTGTGTGTGTGTGTGTGTGTGTGTGTGTGTGTGTGTGTGTGTGTGTGTGTGTGTGTGTGTGTGTGTGTGTGTGTGTGTGTATATATATATATTATATATATATATATATATAAAACGAAAGTCTTTCGGTTATATATATATATGTATTACATATATATATACGCGCGTGTGCGTGCGTGTCTGCCGGTCCGTGTAAATATGTGTTTTCGGGTGTGAATAAGTGCGTGTATGCATGCGTGTACATATGATTGTGTACGTGTATATGTCCGTGAATCCGCGCGTTTGTGAATAGGTGCGTTTGCGCATGCTTTCACGCACGTGTGCATGCGTGCATGCTTACACATACGCGCAACGTTTGATGCAAGTGTTCGTTCCATCTCCGTGCGAGTGCGTGCGTGCGTGTGTGCTTAGGTGTTCGTGGTGAATGTCTGGCGCACTGCGAGTTGTTGTTTCCCGACAACAAAGTAGGCCTACGTTTGTGTTCTTCTTTTTCTGTTCAGATTGACCGATGTCATCGGAGGTATAACCACTGCTTTTCTGGATAAGCTCCGGAAAAGTATTTCGAATGAGTCAGACGAAGACGAAGAAGAGGAAGAGGAGGAGGAGGAAGACAACGAAGAACAAAAAAAATTGGAGATTTCAGAAGAAGTCTCAACAATTGACTCAATAGTTTCTTGGGTCTACGGAACGAATGAATCAGCATAGCTTAATTGAGTACAATAAAATTGAAATCACGTCAACATTTAGACTGGATAAATGCAACTGTTAGTACGAACATTATATATATATATATATATATATATATATATATATATAAGGTGGTAAGAAAGATGACAATAATATTAAACAGATCATTGCACAGATTAATTTTAAAGGTCGAGCATTAAGTTTACGTTTATGAAACTACTTTTTGCTAGTGTAGTATTTATTGAAATCTCTATTTTCACCTCATTCACCATGACACTATACCAGAGCGTGAGAAAATGGTTTCTTGAAATTTCATTTGGCCCTTGTAGTGGTGCGACTATTTCATGGTGTGGTGGACAATTTCACGACTACAGCATATTAAGAGCTTACGTGACTGGTTCCGGGACAATACGAAAAACATTTTTAGAATGTACGCTATTTTCTAGTTTTTTGTAATAGACAAGTCCGAGCTTGCCAGGCCCGATAAATTGTATTGCATTGCATTCATACATCGTTGCTTGTTGTTGATGTTACATACAATGTAATACATTTTATCAAAGCCTCGTCGCTTCTTTTTGATGTGACGTACAATGTATTACATTGTAACAAGTCTTCCTTGGATATTTTTTATGTGACATATGTCATATTATAGTACTGCGTCCTTCGAAATCAGTTTAGCTGCAATACATAACATCTACAGCGATACTAGACCACTACTAGTCCATCATTTTAGCTTCTTACAATATTTTAGTGCACCATCAAGTAAATCTTTTAGTGCTTGGTTATCGTACATTCTTGCTAGTTTCGTGCATCACCGCGGTAACTCCTCATAATTTTAGCGTTTAAACACGATGGATTTGTATAATTTCTTACTTTGACGCGTGCATGTGGTAAACTATGACTAGTTTAGTATATCATAAAGGAAATACTCATATTTTAGTGCGTGGAGTAGTATATAGACGGGGCAACGGCTCGCCCCGCCCCCTTTTAGGCCTAGCTCTATGCATAAAAAACGTCCTTATCTTTTTCGGGAACATACTTATAAAAAAGATCAAAGGGTTTTGGTGACACTAAACGTTTTCGGGAACATACTTATAAAAAACGTGATTGATGACCTGTCACTTTTGATTGATTACCTTTCCCCTTGAGGTGACACCTAGCGGTTATCCCAGTGATTAATTTAGCCCTAGCGAGAAACGTAGGACCTACCGATATATATATATATATATATATAGCGTGTGCTTATGTAAGCCTTTATATAACCACAACAGTTATAGCTAAAACCACTGTGGTTATAACTGCGCTCTAAACCCATTGTGTGAGAATAACCCCGCTGTACCAGCAGCGGAGCTCGCAGCAGCCGTGGCCTATGATCTGGCGGCCTAGTTGTGGGTGTCTAAATATAGCCGTGCGGTTAGCCGGAGCTGTAACGGCTTTAATTTCAGCCGTACAGCTGGCGCTGTTAAACTGAAACGAATTGCATGCATGCATTTAGCGATGAAACGTTTAAAATATGTACTCGGCGGCCTGTTAAGGCAGGATGGTTATGTGCGGTGGATAGACGAATGGAAACAAAACGGTGTAAGTAATAGATTATTTTTATTACATTAGAATTCACGGTGGCGTGAGAACGACCCAGGGGAGCGCGGCCAGGCCTGAGTAATGCGACCAAGCTGGCTGAGCTGCAGGAGACGCGCGGCACGGGAATTATCAGCGTCAAACTGCCGTTGTATCATCGTTGAACGGCCGGCCGGTAATAACGGCGCGTTAAACCCGCGACGTTCGTATAGTTCTTCAGGGGGAACTGGTGAATACCACAACCCGGTAGGTCCGCGTATACTGAATGAAGAGGTGAGGCCACCGTAGTCATCATCGGAGGAGTTGCTGTCAGGTATACTGAATGAAGAGGTGAGTCCACCATAGTCATCGTCGTCTGAGGAGCTGCTGTCAGGTGCCTGGAAATCGGCTGGGATGGCAGTCGTCGGTGGCAGGCTACGTGGTAACGGGTGCACACGACATACAGGCTTGTTGCATACAGTTTCTCGTGTAGGCAGCGCCATTAGGTGATCAAATGCACACTTCGAGTCACACAAACAAACACTAGTACATATGCGTAACTAGAACAGTGTTTTAATAAGAGAACACAAAACTGCAACTCACAACCGGAAGTATCCAAACATGCGAGGCCGTGACCCGGAAACTAGGGGTCATGACAATATTACCATTGAACTACAATCATGGAATAGTAACTAATAGCCATTGGCGTGACTTCTTTCTTCTCATAATTATGTATGCTACTATGAGATAGCTATCACATAGACATACAATAATGATTATAGAGATAAAGGTTCATGAGATGAAGTCTTTCAGATACTCAGGAGGCTTCCGAGTTCTTGTAGAGCGTCTCGGAGGTTCCTCGGGCGGACAGCTATGTTGATCTGGCTCGTATGATATTGTCGATTCGTTGTTGACTGTCGCCGTTCTTGTCGATGAGACTCGGCTGTTGATGGTTCTACGGGCTGAGCTGCTGTGACTGGAGGGTACGAGAGTTGAACTGGTACGTCTGGAGGTTTCTCTGGAGGAGCTGGGTCATCTGCGGGTGTTAGTTCGTCATACTGGTACGACACTGGAAGATCGTGGGTAGCTTCAGCTGCCACCTTGTAGCACTCTGTTCGCTTCACTCTGTATGACGTGGCACGCAACTGGTTACCGGCGAACTTGCTGATGTTGATCCATTATCCTTCTGTGCTCACTACGAGATACCGACACCTGGAGCGTAGTTTACTCTTGTCTGAGTACAAGTACACGATGTCGCCAATGTCGATATGTTGGGGTCTGGGTACTGAACCGCGAGGAGACTTCCATATTTGACTGTGTTCGTGGTTAGCGTTGCGCGAGGCATGCTGTTGTTGAATGATGCTATAGTCGTTCAGCGGTAATTGTTCGTTGGTGAATTGGTCACGCTGGGTCCACAGCTCACGAGCTGACATTCCTCTGTTTCGTACTCGGGCGTTGAGGCTGGCAGTAGCGACAGACAGTAGCACCTGCGTGATGGCGCCGCCTGTTGGTTGTTGGTGTAAAATTTAACCCTCGAGTTCCCGAATGGCTTTTTCGGCCACAGGGTTTTTGTTGATGTTTTTGACCCGTCCTAGTTCGATGGTGAGTCGATACTTGTTCAACAGTGCGTCGTTGACGAGAGCTGCGAATCCAGGAGCTGGGTCTGTGCGTATTACGGCAGGAGGTCCATCAAGCGGTGTTGAATGATGGAGTCCCGTAACGTGTCGCGTCGTTCGTCGTTGACGAAGCATGTTACCGTGTATGGTGTTACACCAAGATCAGTTGTCTTTCTCGTTTGATGATGTCGGCTGCATATGAGATACCCACTACTTCTGGGGGATCGTTGGTAGATTGCGCGATAGTTAGGTTTGGGATGTTCCGTAACGACGTACAGTGATGACAGCTGCGCGAGGTGGACTCGAGAGACTTGTCGAGGTCGAGAGCGAATACATAGCGATGCATGACTTGCTTTAGCTGGTACGAAGACGGGTGATCCAGTTGGGTGTGCAGGGCCGTTACTAGTCCGTCTAGGACTTTTCGCGGTACGATGATGCACTCTCGTGTAGGACTCAGTGGGTCGTTACGTTGTACGACCAGTAGACCGTCACGAGCGATTGATGCGACGTTAAGGTATCTTTTGACGTCTTTCGCGTTTGTCACCTTTTTGGATGGTCGTGTTCCTTGTGTAAGGTGTGAATGAGTCCTTCGCAAGTCTTGGCAGTCTGCTTGAATGCAGAGCCATGCTGAACGATTGGTGAACGGAAGTCGAGCTTTCCCAGATGTTATGTCGTCTGTTGTAACGCGTTGCATCACAACTGACTCTTCAGTCTGTCGTATATAGGAGCACACTTGGCACTGTTGTTCCCGGCATGTGGGTGCGTTGCGACTCGCGAAGTCTGATGGAACATTAGCTGAACCGGCGAGATGGCGAATAGTTGCCTGGTACCGACTGACGACTGATAGGAATGTCGATACGCGCGGGCTGACGGAGAATTCACCGCGACAAAGCTTCTCGTGGGCTTGTACGCAAGGCTTGCTGTCTGTGAGTATCGCTGTGTTGTGTGCTGACTGTACGATATACGGGCTGAAATGTCTGATAGCGGCTGCGATGGATAGTGCTTCTACTTCGCATGGCAACCAGGAGATCTGTCGTCCGCGGAGTTTTGCGCTGAAGAATCCGGCCAGCATCAATTTGCCATTGCGCATCACGTACAAGGTGGCTCCTAGACCGCACTGTTTGACAGCGCCGACCGTCACTAGCCATAGTTCGTCACTTGGCCGAGGTAATGTGATAGCCTTGTTAGTCTGAAGACTGGTTTGTGCGTGTTTGAAGGCTTCTCTTAATGCATCGGTCCATGTGACGCGATCACTTGACTGTTTGCCACCCGTTACTTCGTCGAACGGGGCGAGCAAGGCGGAGCATCCTGGTATGACGCGTGCTAGCATTTTGTAGGCTCCGACGAATGCTCGCATCGCTTTGACTGTGAGTGGAGCGTCGCAGCTGGCTAGGGTGGCGATGCGATGTTGGCTTGCATGGATGGAGCCGAGGTTCCACACCCAGCCAAGTATCGTGGTCGTAGTAGGGCACATCGTTGTTTTGGCAGCGGACAGGCGCAACCCACTGTTGGCGAAGCTTTGGAGCAATCGTCTTACGTTCTGTTGGAGTTCGGCGATGGTGTTTCCTCCACAATATATGTCGTCTGCCAGTTTGGCGACGACACCTTCTTCGAGTAGATCTCCCAGTACGCGGCACAACAGCTCTTCGAGTGCGGTTTCGGACCCGGGCATGCCCATCGCTGAGCGAGCGTATACGCGTACACCGCGGAACGGAGTGACTACTCCGCAGTACTTCATTGATTCACGCGATAGAGGGATTTGGTAGAACGCATTTGACATATCGGTAGTCGCTATGTACCTCCATTTTGCGATTTTTCGTAGGGTGTTGTCGACATCAGGCATCAATGAAGGCTGCGGCTTGCTATAGCGGCCTACATCAGTGAAGGCAGTGACGAGTCGGTGTCCTCCGCTTTGCTTCTTTATCAGGAATGACGGGTTGAGGTACTCGACGTTGACCGGTACATCCTCAGGCCGGACGAACACGCCCATCGTCTCGAGTTCATCGAACTTGTTTTGGAGTTCTACGAGCTGGTTTCGTGCGTATTGGGGTAGGCGTCCTTTACGTTGGGGCGGTTGTACTGGGCCCATGTTGACAACAGCTTTGAATGGTCCCACGTGACCATTGTATCCACTGTAGCTTGGGTCGAATACGTCGTCATACTCTTCCACGATCGATCGGAATGCCGCTCGTTCGTCGGGGGAGAGCGCGTGATCAGGATCGATGGTGACCACTGTTGAGTGTTTGATGGCAGTAGCATTCGAGCTGCGTGTGCGTATGCTTACGGCTACGCTGGTGCATTGACTGTCTGGTATGGATGTTGTCTTGTCGGGTACGAACACTTCTCTGATTTGGCAAAAGTGTTCGTTTCTTTTCAGTGTGCGATTGGAGTTCGTGAGATTTGGTATGCGCAATACACCTTCTACGCTGGTGATTAGTGAAGGTTGTGGCCACACATCGTTCTCGTGTACTCCTTTGTTGCCGGTGGTATCGTGACGTGGTTCCAGAGCGAATGTGGCGTCTGCGATATACGCGTCTGAAGGCAGGTCGACTTCCACGAAGTCGCCTGGCCACACAGTGATGTTGGTTGGTGGTGCTCGCAGTATGTGGGCACGGCGGACTGCATGCCTGTTGAGGGCCCTCTGTGTTGTACCATATGTGTACGTGGTGCCATCTGCGAGGGTGATGGTTCGTTTGGCGGGACGGATGGTAATGTCGTTGACTTCCATAAATGGTGTCCCGGCCAGCATCTCGACATCCAGATTCTGTACCACTAGTCCACAGAACTGGAATGATTTATTTTTGCGGGCGAGTGATATGGTAATTTCGCCAACTATGGTTAGAGGCGATGATCCGTCAGCTTGGTGAGCCGATTGGGAAGAGTTCTTGATAGTACACCCCAATCTCACTGCCGTGTCATGACGGATCATATTGCCCGTTGCACCGCTATCGATCGTCACTCGAACGGCGTGATGGTCGTGGAACGCGTCGAGGTAAGGCCATTGTCGTACATCGATGCGTTGCACGGTAGTGGTGTTTACGGGGCGTTCGTCATAAATTTCGTAGGTATCGTCGTCGCCTTCATCGACTCCGTCGATGATATCACTGACTTGTCGTACCTTAGCCATGTAGCGGCGATCTTGTTCCGGAAGGTACGAGCACTCGCTGAGGAAGTGGTGTACATCACTGCGGCCTACTTGTTTGCAAAGAGGGCAAGTCTTCACGCTCGTGGGACGCCTAGGGTTGTTAGATGGTGCCGGTTGTCGTCTTGAGAACGTTGGTCTTTGTCCGCGTAGGTTAGGCCTAGTCTCGGTGCGCATAACCTTTGCGGTGTCAGCAGACGCAATCTCGTCTAGTAGTGATTCGAGTACCTGTGATATTTCTGGCTTGATCGATGCTAGTGTTCTTGACCTCAGCTCTGTGCCATATCGTTGCTTTATGAGCTTAGGCAGTGCGGGGTTGATAAGTCGTAACCAGGTCAGTACTACCATGTTCTCTAGGGAAGGAGACATTTCTTCGTCAACGGGTATGACGTCACCGTGGTGCAGAATGACCCTTCCCTCTTGTAGCATGTTGTCTTCAACGAAGGCCACTAGGCGCTGATACAAGTCTTCGGGGCGTTCGTCAGCTTGTAGGTGGATATCAGCAAAGTCCAGGAAATGGGCCCCTGTAGACTGGAACCCATAGTGCAGTCGGCTAGTTTGCCAGATACCGGATAAACTGGTTGAGTTTTTGGCGATCGTGTTGCGCGATATGACTGGGCAATAGTTCGCTATTTGGCCTAACATTAGATCGAGCATGTAGGCTTGCTGAATGGCTGTATGACCATTATCGTCGGTGAAGCCGCGGTTTGAATGTGCTGCACATCGCTTCTCCCATTTAGCGTCAGTGGCGATAAACTGGGCGAAGTTTGGGTCGAGTGAGAGGGTGTAGACGAGGTTCTGGCGCCAGTTCTCAAATGTGTTGACCGTTTCCGTTTTTGTGAGGCACCACTGTCTCGGTGCGCGTTGCATGTTGTTAGCCATGTTGTTACCACACCTGCTAGTGATACAGAGCCGTTTCGTCTAGCTGTTTGCGCCGTGAGGTCGGCGGACTGTCGATGTGTATCTGCTTTTATTGCGCCCGTTTTGGTGAGCGGGTTCGTTGTGAGCGCTGCCACCACGCCATTAGGTGATCAAATGCACACTTCGAGTCACACAAACAAACACTAGTACGTATGCGTAACTAGAACAGTGTTTTAATAAAGAGAACACAAAACTGCAACTCACAACCGGAAGTATCCAAACATGCGAGGCCGTGACCCGGAAACTAGGGGTCACGACAATATTACCATTGAACTACAATCATGGAATAGTAACTAATAGCCATTGGCGCAGGTGGATTTCTTTTCCACGTCGAGGCAGGTGGATTCTGTGAAATATGAATAATGCATTTGAATAATGAGGAGGTTCCCAAGAACTAAATCACTGTTATTAATATAAAAGTAATTAATAAAGAATAGCATATAAATAATATAAAAGTAATTAATAAAGAATATAAAACTTACAGATAGGATAAAAGACGACTTACCGCTGTACTAAATAATAAGAAATAAATTTTAAAAAAATTATAAAAAAACGTACCGCTGCTCTTTCGCGGCGGAAGGCCATCGCTGCTCTTCTGCAGACGTTCTGCAGGAAGCCATGATGGTATGAAAATGAGCAACGACCGTTGCATTATTTCCTAAAGTCACTTATGCGTTAAGCGCGCATGCGCGAAAGTGACGTAAAAACACTGAATGCAAAGAGAGCGCGATACCAATAAACGGAAATCTAAATGCATGAAATGAAGCGTTGTATTAGATTAGTTAGGGCTCGGGCATCTTGTGGTGTATTAATATTATAGAAATTCGATGTAAAAGTCACATTTTGAAAATGAATGTACTAAAGCGACAGCTGATTTTTTTTTCTGAAGCGAATACCTAGAAGCCGAATGGTGACGCAAAACAGCTGCGGCGCATGATGAAGTCAGTTATGCGTTAAGTGCGCATGCGCGAAAGCGACGTAAAAACACTGAATGCAAAGAGAGCGCGATACCAATAAACGGAAATCTAAATGCATGAAATGAAGCGTTGTATAAGATTAGTTAGGGCTCAGGCATCTTGTGGAGTATTAATATTAGAGAAATTCGATGTAAAAGTCACATTTGACAACGAATGTACTAACGCGACCGCTGATTTTTTTTCCTGAAGCGAATAACTAGAAACCGAATGGTGACGCAAAACAGCTGCGGCGCGTTATCGCGATCGGAATGTGAAGCTAGAACAATGCCATTTCAAAAACAATACACGAACCACTAAAAACATGAATTTAAGCGTTGTATAGGCTCAGTGGGGAATAGGGATTTGTGTAGTGTCATTATATTATTGAAATTCGATGTAAATAAACGTTTGTCAACGAACGCACTACATGACCGTTCATTTTTTTCCGAAAGCAAAGACATCGGAGACTAGTCAGTTATGCGTTAGAACGCATGCGCGAAATGTTGTAATAGAACCGTAGACTAGGGCGTTATCCGTAAATGCGCATGCGCCATATGCTGTGAGGGTATAAAGCAATTGGAAAATTGCTATTAGTGTATAACGCAAGTGGTCTAACTATTACAGCTGCAGCAGACGTCCTCCCGCCGTAACAGTGGCCGACGCTACCGAGATGACACCGAAAAAGGCTAAGACAATACGCAAGCAGGCGTCCAATGTGACTGGAGGCCAGCAGGCATCGACGTCAGCCGGAGCAGCTGGTACAACTCCCGCTGCTAAGCGCCCCGTGGTGGTTCTCGCGCCGTCGATGGGGCGTAAGCGAGGTGCCGACGAAGCGGCGTTGGAGCAGCCGGCGGTGCGGAGTGCATCGCTCGAGCGAGAGTGCAGCACCGAGGTGTCGACGCGCGCTACATTGGTGAGTGTGAGGGAGCTGGCATGCGTTGAGAATGGCGTCTATAAGATTAAGACGCCAGTTCGTATTGAAGCTGTGTCTTATAAAGACAAGTGCACGTACAGGGGATGTTCCCGGTGCCGGCGCATTTTGTTTCGGCAAGTCAAGGATGCCCTTATGATATGTCGAACCCACGGTGAGCAGGGCGAGGGGAAGAATTTCTTTGCGTTGCGTGTTATGGTGCGAGATGGTGATGCCGACGAAGATGAGCTTTGGCTAACGCTGTTTGACACGCAAATGGCTAATCTAGTTGAGTACAGGGCCGACTACTTGGAGTAATTAAGTGAGGAGGAACTGCGTGATACCGTGTTGGAGTTAACCGGCACGAGAGTGGAGCTCAGTGTGCGTAAGACGACGTGGCAAGGCGAGCCGTCTTATACGGTGCGTACGCTGAAGAGATACGACGACGACGAAGATGACTAATGTGTTTCTTGTGTTGTTTGTGTAGGAGTGCCCGCTGTTGGTATCGTTGTTGACGCGTAAACCGACGAGTGATGAGTCTGCGCGCCTACTAGCCGAGATAGCCGAAAATTATATAATGGCATGGTGCGCAGCTTACGAAGCGGCGAACTTATTTAAAGCATAACAATTTTCTTCTGTAGGAGGTCCGGCGCGTGCTGCTGGACATGTTAGCGAACAACGAGAGGATGCGTGCAAGGTATTCGGAGATAGCCTTGTTCGTACAAACACTGCTGGACCGGGAAGTGGCGCATAGTGAGACGATAGACGCTGTGCTTCTGGGTCGTGTTGCTAAAAAAGGGGCGGACTAATCATTAAAAGTGTGTATTTGTAGAGGGCGGAGCGGCTTGAACGTGAAAACGCCGCTGAGGTAGCCGAGTTCGAGAGACTACTACTGAACTACGACAATGCGGTGCGTGCAAAACTGTATGCGGAGGCGTTCGTACAAACAACGATGGACTGCGACGAAAGATAATAATGTAGAAAGCACCGCTACAGCGAGATGCGGCCTAATTATAATGTGTGTTTGTAGGCAGAGACTGACGGTAGTCGTAAAGATTAGTAGGACATGTTTTATGCTGTAGGGGTGCGTGCGTAGCGATAACGAGTTGGACGTTATCATCGAGGAGGCGCTTGGCGTACCACACATCGAACCGCCGACGTACGACATGCACACGCTGTCGCCAACACCGCCGGAAGTGATACAACGTCAAGTCGTCGCGACGGGTCGGGGTCAGTTGGCCTGTCGCTATGAGCGGCATGCGATGGCCCTCTTCGCCGAACAACTCGGTGAGACGATTCTGGAGAGGGCGCGCGATCGATGCGGCGCGTGCGAGGTCAATGAAGGCTGCCCGTACGTGCATATGGTCGGCTATCGTGCGGGTCGGCCGACTCGTGTGTACACACAGTGCTACGACAACGTGTCCGACCTCGTCACGCGGCACTTCAACGCCGTGTTGGAGACGTGTCTACATCAATCGTTGATACCGACCTTCACGCGTCTCGTGCGTCTACTGCACGTTAAGGCGAGCGGTCAGCAGCAACCGGGACGTGCGGGGGAACTCTATCTGGTCCAGTTCGTGTCGGACTGGCTGCTAGGCACGGACTGGCGCGATTTCGTCAACAGCGCTCTACTAGAATCGGCCGTTCACGTGTACATCCAGTGCACGGTCTCTAATCCGCATGAACACTTGAACATTACTGCTAGAAAATTTGCTTTGTCGATTTACTTAAAAATTAAGCGCTTGTTTTAATAAAAATCGCGCTTTGCTAATAGGAAGAAAACCTTGTACGGTACGCTTAATAAAACGTTGAAAATGTACGTTCCGTTTCCGAGTTACGTAACAAAACACACACACAACATTAGGGTCGACCCACCACCACCACCCCACGTTACTTAACGCACTACTGCGCATGTCCACCCCCACGTTACTTAACACACACGATTGCAATGCGCATGTCCGTACAACAGCCACCACCACCACAGCACCCTGTTATAATAGTGGTGCTCGAAAAAGTAGCAGCCAAAAGTATGCCGCCTCCTACTAGATGGCAATGTCCGAAATGCGGTACTTATTTCGCGAAACAATCGACGTTAGAGAGACACGCGAAGAGTTCGAAACGATGCGGGGATAACGCGCTATGCGTAAAAAGACGAGTGTCCGAAATGCGGCGCAACGTACAGTACGCGCGCCGTTATGCTACGACACCTGAGGGATACGTGCGGTCGTCGAGAGGTGTCGCCACCTCCCGATGGTTCCAATCCACCGGTCGACAACGACGCTCTACAGCGCGTCGTGGACGAACATCGACGTAGCATAGAGCGCGCGGTACCGTACAGTCCCGCTACAACTATCGAATGATCGCCTGTACGAGTACGCGGGTGCTCGAACCGGGTCTGAGGGTTATGTTTCGCGAACAAAAGAACGCGTTTAAAATTAACGTGAGCTATGGTTTCGTGTTACGCCACAAGGTGTCGGGTCGATACCGCTATTTTCATTCGTCCTGTAACTGCTGCGGTCGCCTCCTCGAAACGCCCGCCCTCGTTACCGATAGCCGTTCCTTCGAACGCTTCCTCGACGTCGTGCGCACGACCGACGTACTACAGTACGTCATCGCGCAGCGTCCCGACTCGGGGTGGGTGGTCGAGCTCGTAACGAACGCCACCTACTTCGTGAACGCCATCCTAAACCATCCTATCGGGTGTGTTGGCACCGCGCTCCCCGCCTACGTGCGCAACAACAAGCACTTACTGACGTTGACGAACGATCGTCGGGGCACGCCCTACGACGACCATCTATGCCTCTTCCGGTGCATCGTTCTCCACCTGCAAGGCGGTCGACAACGCGGAACGCGGAACGGCCCCAGAATATTTTCGACCCGTTTAACGAGAGTCGCTAAACGACTGCAAGCGCGCTACACTTCGACGACGTCGAACGGCGTGCGCCTGAACGAACTGGAACGCGTGGAGACGGTTTTCGGCATCAACGTCGCCGTCTATCGACTGACGGAGGCTGGCGCCGCCGAACTAGTCCGTCTGTCGCTCAAAAAGCACCCCACGACCCTGAACGTTAACCTGTACGAGACGCACTTCTCGTACATAAGCGACCTGCGCTCGTACGCGAAAACGTACAAGTGATCGAAATGCGGCAACTGCCTCTGGCGGTGCCCGTCGGATTTACGACGTCACGAAGCGACGTGCGAAGGTGGTGTTCGTCACGTGTTTCCCGGCGGCGTCTACCGACCGAAGCCGTCCGTGTTTCAACGGATCGACGACGAAGGCATCGACGTCGTAGGCGACGACCTGCGCTACTATCCGTACCGTGCGACCTTCGATTTTGAATGCTATTTTGCCGCCAACGATCTGCCGCCGGATACCGACAAATGCCGGAGGCTAGCGCGACACGAACTGCTCAACGTGAGCGTCGCGTCGAATGTGCCTGGACACGAAGCGGCGCGCTGTTACGTCACGACCGGTGATTCGGCCGAACTAGCGCGCCGCCACATCGACGACCCGGAAGCCGTGAGCGCGGCGGCGTGCGCGGCTCTTCGCCCCCGCGATGACGCGGTCTTCGTGGCGCTCGACGCGCTCGACGATGACTGGCGGCGAAGACGGTGCGACGACGACAATGATGCGTCACCGTACGCCGCACTCGCCGACCGCCTGTGGACGCACCTTCGTCAAATACCCGTACTGGGGTTCAACAGCGGTAAGTACGACTTGAATGTCGTCAAAAAGTACTTGACCCCCCTGCTCATAACCGACGACGCGCAGCACACATCGTCGGCGTTCACCATTACAATTACATGTGCCTGACGACGTCGACGTTGAAATTCCTCGATATAACTAATTACCTCGCGCCCGGTGTCAGCTACGAGCGCTATCTGAAAGCGTACGGCTGCGCGGCGACGAAGGGGTACTTTCCGTACGAGTATATCGACGCGTTGACGCGCCTGGACGAGACCGTCCTGCCGCCGCGCGAGATTTCTACAGTCACTTGAAACGCGAGGGAATCTCCGCGGAGGCGTACGAAATTTGTGCGATGGCGTGGCGTGACGAACGCATGATGACGATGCGCGATTTTCTAATCTGGTATAATAACCGAGATGTGGCGCCGTTTCTCGAGGCCCTCGAGCGGCTCTGCAAGACCTCACATGTCGTGTGTGTAAAGACCGTAGGAATCAAACACCCCAACGGTAGGGACGTATGGCTCTGCAAGACCTGACATGTCGTGTGTGTAAAGACCGTATGAATCAAACACCCCAACGGTAGGGACGTATGGCTCTGCAAGACATCACATGTCGTGTGTGTAAAGACCGTAAGAATCAAACACCCCAACGGTAGGGACGTCTGGCTCTGCAAGACCTCACATGTCGTGTGTGTAAAGACCGTAGGAATCAAACACCCCAACGGTAGGGACGTATGGCTCTGCAAGACCTGACACGTCGTATGTGTAAAGACCGTAGGAATCAAACACCCTAACGGTAGGGACGTCTGGCTCTGCAAGACCTCACATGTCGTGTGTGTAAAGACCGTATGAATCAAACACCCCAACGGTAGGGACGTCTGGCTCTGCAAGACCTCACATGTCGTGTGTGTAAAGACCGTAGGAATCAAACACCCCAACGGTAGGGACGTCTGGCTCTGCAAGACCTCACATGTCGTGTGTGTAAAGACCGTATGAATCAAACACCCTAACGGTAGGGACGTATGGCTCTGCAAGACCTGACATGTCGTGTGTGTAAATACCGTATGAATCAAACACCCCAACGGTAGGGACGTATGGCTCTGCAAGACCTCACATGTCGTGTGTGTAAAGACCGTAGGAATCAAACACCCCAACGGTAGGGACGTATGGCTCTGCAAGACCTCACATGTCGTGTGTGTAAAGACCGTAGGAATCAAACACCCTAACGGTAGGGACGTATGGCTCTGCAAGACCTCACATGTCGTGTGTGTAAAGACCGTAGGAATCAAACACCCTAATGGTAGGGACGTATGGCTCTGCAAGACCTGACATGTCGTGTGTGTAAAGACCGTATGAATCAAACACCCTAACGGTAGGGACGTATGGCTCTGCAAGACCTGACATGTCGTGTGTGTAAAGACCGTAGGAATCAAACACCCTAACGGTAGGGACGTCTGGCTCTGCAAGACCTCACATGTCGTGTGTGTAAAGACCGTATGAATCAAACACCCTAACGGTAGGGACGTCTGGCTCTGCAAGACCTGTCATGTCGTGTGTGTAAAGACCGTAGGAATCAAACACATCAACAACAATTCACAAAATACTGTAGGTGGTGCTTAGCCATCCACTCGAAATATTGGTGGGTTTAGCCCGCATAACCCCTTCCGGCTCTTATTGAATGTATGAATGAGTAACATATATCGTGCCTTTACAATAATTTCGACCTACCTTTCAGACCACCATGAAACCAACATTTTACTTCCAAATGCCTTGAAAGTTCATGTGTTGGTGCTATACTGTGCTGGCAACTACAGTGCATGTCGGCAACTGACCGATATATGCCAGCATTTCATATAGGCGTTTGAAAATGCTGGTTACTGAAGTTATCTAATCTATTACTACTAGTTAAGGTCAACACTGCCAACATAGGACTAATCCTTCAAGCATAGGATGTTAACAAAAAAGTTTCTCCGATTACGATTAAATGTTCACGTGTTATGCCGAAGGTGCAGAAGATGTCGAAGATACCTATGGATCGAATGCCGGGCCGACAGATGACCTCTCTGCTCTAGCATGTCACACACATGTACCTATTTCTGAACTTATATGTGAAACCTTCATACTAAAGTTTACGTAAATGTTTCTTGTGCTGTAATTCTACGCACTATTTTTTGTTGTTGCAACACGTAGCCAATTAAAGCATCGCCTGAACATCGTATGATCGGTACACGCGTAAAAGACACATTTAAGTCATGTATTCATCACACGCGCTTACAATAAGTTTTTATCAGAATTCACTACTACATCAGATATGAGTAATACAATCCTTACTGTTGCTCTGAGATATCGGAATTAGTGGAATATGTTATGTTTATGGTATTTAGATTTTTTCTTGAATCCAAAACGAATTAGTTGATAATATAGTAAAACGCTCTATTTCACAGCCAGGTACTATCCATATTTTCTTTAAATATCTAGTGAAAATAGCAGAATAAATGACATAGAACACCAATGAAGATGTTTCCTTTTCTTAATTTCGGATTTTTTTTAGTTTTAGTTATGTGCTTTGAAGAGACACATTTCTTTTTAAGATTATTAATAAATATAATAATCAAAAGTGTACACAAAGCTAATGTATATTATGAACACCAATGTAATTTGAATATTTTAAAACAAATTTGCTGTTATTAATATTCTCCATTTATAATTTCAAAAATTAAACATACAATTAAAGCTGGCTATATATTTAAAATAAATTCCCATGATTTTACAAAGGTGATGCTGTATAGTAGTTATTTTGTAGAGCAAATTTAAGCTCCAATGTTGTAACATAAGTGAGAGGAGTACTATTTATTAACTCAGCCTTTGAAGCACCCGAACATTTAAAGGAACGTCGTATATCCGTTACCCAGGATCAGTTACCGGTTAATAGTCATTATAATACATATACTTATTAGCAATACCTGTCATGTCGTGTGTGTAAGGACCGTAGGAACCAAACACACCAACGGTAGGGACGTCTGGCTCTGCAAGACCTCACATGTCGTGTGTATAAAGACCGTAGGAATCAAACACACCAACGGTAGGGACGTCTGGCTCTGCAAGACCTGTCATGTCGTGTGTGTAAAGACCGTAGGAATCAAACACACCAACGGTAGGGACGTCTGGCTCTGCAAGACCTGACACGTCGTGTGTGTAAAGACCGTAGGAATCAAACACACCAACGGTAAGGACGTCTAGCTCTGCAAGACCTGTCATGTCGTGTGTGTAAAGACCGTAGGAATCAAACACCCTAACGGTAGAGACGTCTGGCTCTGCAAGACCTGTCATGTCGTGTGTGTAAAGACCGTAGGAATCAAACACCCCAACGGTAGGGACGTCTGGCTCTGCAAGACCTGTCATGTCGTGTGTGTAAAGACCGTAGGAATCAAACACACCAACGGTAGGGAAGTCTGACTCTGCAAGACCTCACATGTCGTGTGTGTAAAGACCGTAGGAATCAAACACCCTAACGGGAGAGACGTCTGGCTCTGCAAGACCTGTCATGTCGTGTGTGTAAAGACCGTAGGAATCAAACACACCAACGGTAAGGACGTATAGCTCTGCAAGACCTGTCATGTCGTGTGTGTAAAGACCGTAGGAATCAAACACCCCAACGGTAGGGACGTATGGCTCTGCAAGACCTGACATGTCGTGTGTGTAAAGACCGTAGGAATCAAACACCCTAACGGTAGAGACGTATGGCTCTGCAAGACCTGACATGTCGTGTAAAGACCGTATGAATCAAACACCCCAACGGTAGGGACGTCTGGCTCTGCAAGACCTCACATGTCGTGTGTGTAAAGACCGTAGGAATCAAACACCCCAACGGTAGGGACGTATGGCTCTGCAAGACATCACATGTCGTGTGTGTAAAGACCGTATGAATCAAACACCCCAACGGTAGGGACGTCTGGCTCTGCAAGACCTGACACGTCGTGTGTGTAAAGACCGTAGGAATCAAACACCCCAACGGTAGGGACGTATGGCTCTGCAAGACCTGACACGTCGTGTGTGTAAAGACCGTAGGAATCAAACACCCTAACGGTAGGGACGTCTGGCTCTGCAAGACCTCACATGTCGTGTGTGTAAAGACCGTATGAATCAAACACCCTAACGGTAGGGACGTCTGGCTCTGCAAGACCTCACATGTCGTGTGTGTAAAGACCGTATGAATCAAACACCCCAACGGTAGGGACGTCTGGCTCTGCAAGACCTCACATGTCGTGTGTGTAAAGACCGTAGGAATCAAACACCCTAACGGTAGGGACGTATGGCTCTGCAAGACCTGACATGTCGTGTGTGTAAAGACCGTAGGAATCAAACACCCCAACGGTAGGGACGTCTGGCTCTGCAAGACCTCACATGTCGTGTGTGTAAAGAACGTATGAATCAAACACCCCAACGGTAGGGACGTATGGCTCTGCAAGACATCACATGTCGTGTGTGTAAAGACCGTATGAATCAAACACCCCAACGGTAGGGACGTCTGGCTCTGCAAGACCTCACATGTCGTGTGTGTAAAGACCGTAGGAATCAAACACCCCAACGGTAGGGACGTATGGCTCTGCAAGACCTGACATGTCGTGTGTGTAAAGACCGTATGAATCAAACACCCCAACGGTAGGGACGTATGGCTCTGCAAGACATCACATGTCGTGTGTGTAAAGACCGTAGGAATCAAACACACCAACGGTAAGGACGTATAGCTCTGCAAGACCTGTCATGTCGTGTGTGTAAAGACCGTAGGAATCAAACACCCCAACGGTAGGGACGTATGGCTCTGCAAGACCTGAAATGTCGTGTGTGTAAAGACCGTAGGAATCAAACACCCTAACGGTAGAGACGTATGGCTCTGCAAGACCTGACATGTCTTGTGTGTAAAGACCGTATGAATCAAACACCCCAACGGTAGGGACGTCTGGCTCTGCAAGACCTCACATGTCGTGTGTGTAAAGACCGTAGGAATCAAACACCCCAACGGTAGGGACGTATGGCTCTGCAAGACCTCACATGTCGTGTGTGTAAAGACCGTAGGAATCAAACACCCTAACGGTAGGGACGTATGGCTCTGCAAGACCTCACATGTCGTGTGTGTAAAGACCGTAGGAATCAAACACCCTAACGGTAGGGACGTATGGCTCTGCAAGACCTGACATGTCGTGTGTGTAAAGACCGTAGGAATCAAACACCCTAACGGTAGGGACGTATGGCTCTGCAAGACCTGACATGTCGTGTGTGTAAAGACCGTAGGAATCAAACACCCTAACGGTAGGGACGTCTGGCTCTGCAAGACCTCACATGTCGTGTGTGTAAAGACCGTATGAATCAAACACCCTAACGGTAGGGACGTCTGGCTCTGCAAGACCTGTCATGTCGTGTGTGTAAAGACCGTAGGAATCAAACACATCAACAACAATTCACAAAATACTGTAGGTGGTGCTTAGCCATCCACTCGAAATATTGGTGGGTTTAGCCCGCATAACCCCTTCCGGCTCTTATTGAATGTATGAATGAGTAACATATATCGTGCCTTTACAATAATTTCGACCTACCTTTCAGACCACCATGAAACCAACATTTTACTTCCAAATGCCTTGAAAGTTCATGTGTTGGTGCTATACTGTGCTGGCAACTAGAGTGCATGTCGGCAACTGACCGATATATGCCAGCATTTCATATAGGCGTTTGAAAATGCTGGTTACTGAAGTTATCTAATCTATTACTACTAGTTAAGGTCAACACTGCCAACATAGGACTAATCCTTCAAGCATAGGATGTTAACAAAAAAGTTTCTCCGATTACGATTAAATGTTCACGTGTTATGCCGAAGATGCCGAAGATGCCGAAGGTGCCGAAGATGTCGAAGCTACCTATGGATCGAATGCCGGGCCGACAGATGACCTCTCTGCTCTAGCATGTCACACACATGTACCTATTTCTGAACTTATATGTGAAACCTTCATACTAAAGTTTACGTAAATGTTTCTTGTGCTGTAATTCTACGCACTATTTTTTGTTGTTGCAACACGTAGCCAATTAAAGCATCGCCTGAACATCGTATGATCGGTACACGCGTAAAAGACACATTTAAGTCATGTATTCATCACACGCGCTTACAATAAGTTTTTATCAGAATTCACTACTACATCAGATATGAGTAATACAATCGTTACTGTTGCTCTGAGATATCGGAATTAGTGGAATATGTTATGTTTATGGTATTTAGATTTTTTCTTGAATCCAAAACGAATTAGTTGATAATATAGTAAAACGCTCTATTTCACAGCCAGGTACTATCCATATTTTCTTTAAATATCTAGTGAAAATAGCAGAATAAATGACATAGAACACCAATGAAGATGTTTCCTTTTCTTAATTTCGGATTTTTTTTAGTTTTAGTTATGTGCTTTGAAGAGACACATTTCTTTTTAAGATTATTAATAAATATAATAATCAAAAGTGTACACAAAGCTAATGTATATTATGAACACCAATGTAATTTGAATATTTTAAAACAAATTTGCTGTTATTAATATTCTCCATTTATAATTTCAAAAATTAAACATACAATTAAAGCTGGCTATATATTTAAAATAAATTCCCATGATTTTACAAAGGTGATGCTGTATAGTAGTTATTTTGTAGAGCAAATTTAAGCTCCAATGTTGTAACATAAGTGAGAGGAGTACTATTTATTAACTCAGCCTTTGAAGCACCCGAACATTTAAAGGAACGTCGTATATCCGTTACCCAGGATCAGTTACCGGTTAATAGTCATTATAATACATATACTTATTAGCAATACCTGTCATGTCGTGTGTGTAAGGACCGTAGGAACCAAACACACCAACGGTAGGGACGTCTGGCTCTGCAAGACCTCACATGTCGTGTGTATAAAGACCGTAGGAATCAAACACACCAACGGTAGGGACGTCTGGCTCTGCAAGACCTGTCATGTCGTGTGTGTAAAGACCGTAGGAATCAAACACACCAACGGTAGGGACGTCTGGCTCTGCAAGACCTGACACGTCGTGTGTGTAAAGACCGTAGGAATCAAACACACCAACGGTAAGGACGTCTAGCTCTGCAAGACCTGTCATGTCGTGTGTGTAAAGACCGTAGGAATCAAACACCCTAACGGTAGAGACGTCTGGCTCTGCAAGACCTGTCATGTCGTGTGTGTAAAGACCGTAGGAATCAAACACCCCAACGGTAGGGACGTCTGGCTCTGCAAGACCTGTCATGTCGTGTGTGTAAAGACCGTAGGAATCAAACACACCAACGGTAGGGAAGTCTGACTCTGCAAGACCTCACATGTCGTGTGTGTAAAGACCGTAGGAATCAAACACCCTAACGGGAGAGACGTCTGGCTCTGCAAGACCTGTCATGTCGTGTGTGTAAAGACCGTAGGAATCAAACACACCAACGGTAAGGACGTATAGCTCTGCAAGACCTGTCATGTCGTGTGTGTAAAGACCGTAGGAATCAAACACCCCAACGGTAGGGACGTATGGCTCTGCAAGACCTGACATGTCGTGTGTGTAAAGACCGTAGGAATCAAACACCCTAACGGTAGAGACGTATGGCTCTGCAAGACCTGACATGTCGTGTAAAGACCGTATGAATCAAACACCCCAACGGTAGGGACGTCTGGCTCTGCAAGACCTCACATGTCGTGTGTGTAAAGACCGTAGGAATCAAACACCCCAACGGTAGGGACGTATGGCTCTGCAAGACATCACATGTCGTGTGTGTAAAGACCGTATGAATCAAACACCCCAACGGTAGGGACGTCTGGCTCTGCAAGACCTGACACGTCGTGTGTGTAAAGACCGTAGGAATCAAACACCCCAACGGTAGGGACGTATGGCTCTGCAAGACCTGACACGTCGTGTGTGTAAAGACCGTAGGAATCAAACACCCTAACGGTAGGGACGTCTGGCTCTGCAAGACCTCACATGTCGTGTGTGTAAAGACCGTATGAATCAAACACCCTAACGGTAGGGACGTCTGGCTCTGCAAGACCTCACATGTCGTGTGTGTAAAGACCGTATGAATCAAACACCCCAACGGTAGGGACGTCTGGCTCTGCAAGACCTCACATGTCGTGTGTGTAAAGACCGTAGGAATCAAACACCCTAACGGTAGGGACGTATGGCTCTGCAAGACCTGACATGTCGTGTGTGTAAAGACCGTAGGAATCAAACACCCCAACGGTAGGGACGTCTGGCTCTGCAAGACCTCACATGTCGTGTGTGTAAAGAACGTATGAATCAAACACCCTAACGGTAGTGACGTATGGCTCTGCAAGACATCACATGTCGTGTGTGTAAAGACCGTATGAATCAAACACCCCAACGGTAGGGACGTCTGGCTCTGCAAGACCTCACATGTCGTGTGTGTAAAGACCGTAGGAATCAAACACCCCAACGGTAGGGACGTATGGCTCTGCAAGACCTGACATGTCGTGTGTGTAAAGACCGTATGAATCAAACACCCCAACGGTAGGGACGTATGGCTCTGCAAGACATCACATGTCGTGTGTGTAAAGACCGTAGGAATCAAACACACCAACGGTAAGGACGTATAGCTCTGCAAGACCTGTCATGTCGTGTGTGTAAAGACCGTAGGAATCAAACACCCCAACGGTAGGGACGTATGGCTCTGCAAGACCTGAAATGTCGTGTGTGTAAAGACCGTAGGAATCAAACACCCTAACGGTAGAGACGTATGGCTCTGCAAGACCTGACATGTCTTGTGTGTAAAGACCGTATGAATCAAACACCCCAACGGTAGGGACGTCTGGCTCTGCAAGACCTCACATGTCGTGTGTGTAAAGACCGTAGGAATCAAACACCCCAACGGTAGGGACGTATGGCTCTGCAAGACCTGACATGTCGTGTGTGTAAAGACCGTATGAATCAAACACCCCAACGGTAGGGACGTATGGCTCTGCAAGACATCACATGTCGTGTGTGTAAAGACCGTAGGAATCAAACACCCCAACGGTAGGGACGTCTGGCTCTGCAAGACCTGACACGTCGTGTGTGTAAAGACCGTGTGATTCAAACACCCCAACGGTAGGGACGTCTGGCTCTGCAAGACCTCACATGTCGTGTGTGTAAAGACCGTAGGAATCAAACACACCAACGGTAGGGACGTATGGCTCTGCAAGACCTGACACGTCGTGTGTGTAAAGACCGTAAGGATTCAAACACCCCAACGGTAGGGACGTCTGGCTCTGCAAGACCTCACATGTCGTGTGTGTAAAGACCGTATGAATCAAACACCCCAACGGTAGGGACGTCTGGCTCTGCAAGACCTCACATGTCGTGTGTGTAAAGACCGTAGGAATCAAACACCCCAACGGTAGGGACGTATGGCTCTGCAAGACCTGACACGTCGTGTGTGTAAAGACCGTAGGAATCAAACACCCTAACGGTAGGGACGTCTGGCTCTGCAAGACCTCACATGTCGTGTGTGTAAAGACCGTATGAATCAAACACCCTAAGGGTAGGGACGTCTGGCTCTGCAAGACCTCACATGTCGTGTGTGTAAAGACCGTATGAATCAAACACCCCAACGGTAGGGACGTCTGGCTCTGCAAGACCTCACATGTCGTGTGTGTAAAGACCGTAGGAATCAAACACCCTAACGGTAGGGACGTATGGCTCTGCAAGACCTGACATGTCGTGTGTGTAAAGACCGTAGGAATCAAACACCCCAACGGTAGGGACGTATGGCTCTGCAAGACCTGACATGTCGTGTGTGTAAATACCGTATGAATCAAACACCCCAACGGTAGGGACGTATGGCTCTGCAAGACCTCACATGTCGTGTGTGTAAAGACCGTAGGAATCAAACACCCCAACGGTAGGGACGTATGGCTCTGCAAGACCTCACATGTCGTGTGTGTAAAGACCGTAGGAATCAAACACCCCAACGGTAGGGACGTATGGCTCTGCAAGACCTCACATGTCGTGTGTGTAAAGACCGTAGGAATCAAACACCCTAACGGTAGGGACGTATGGCTCTGCAAGACCTCACATGTCGTGTGTGTAAAGACCGTAGGAATCAAACACCCTAATGGTAGGGACGTATGGCTCTGCAAGACCTGACATGTCGTGTGTGTAAAGACCGTATGAATCAAACACCCTAACGGTAGGGACGTATGGCTCTGCAAGACCTGACATGTCGTGTGTGTAAAGACCGTAGGAATCAAACACCCTAACGGTAGGGACGTCTGGCTCTGCAAGACCTCACATGTCGTGTGTGTAAAGACCGTATGAATCAAACACCCTAACGGTAGGGACGTCTGGCTCTGCAAGACCTGTCATGTCGTGTGTGTAAAGACCGTAGGAATCAAACACATCAACAACAATTCACAAAATACTGTAGGTGGTGCTTAGCCATCCACTCGAAATATTGGTGGGTTTAGCCCGCATAACCCCTTCCGGCTCTTATTGAATGTATGAATGAGTAACATATATCGTGCCTTTACAATAATTTCGACCTACCTTTCAGACCACCATGAAACCAACATTTTACTTCCAAATGCCTTGAAAGTTCATGTGTTGGTGCTATACTGTGCTGGCAACTAGAGTGCATGTCGGCAACTGACCGATATATGCCAGCATTTCATATAGGCGTTTGAAAATGCTGGTTACTGAAGTTATCTAATCTATTACTACTAGTTAAGGTCAACACTGCCAACATAGGACTAATCCTTCAAGCATAGGATGTTAACAAAAAAGTTTCTCCGATTACGATTAAATGTTCACGTGTTATGCCGAAGATGCCGAAGATGCCGAAGATGCCGAAGGTGCCGAAGATGTCGAAGCTACCTATGGATCGAATGCCGGGCCGACAGATGACCTCTCTGCTCTAGCATGTCACACACATGTACCTATTTCTGAACTTATATGTGAAACCTTCATACTAAAGTTTACGTAAATGTTTCTTGTGCTGTAATTCTACGCACTATTTTTTGTTGTTGCAACACGTAGCCAATTAAAGCATCGCCTGAACATCGTATGATCGGTACACGCGTAAAAGACACATTTAAGTCATGTATTCATCACACGCGCTTACAATAAGTTTTTATCAGAATTCACTACTACATCAGATATGAGTAATACAATCGTTACTGTTGCTCTGAGATATCGGAATTAGTGGAATATGTTATGTTTATGGTATTTAGATTTTTTCTTGAATCCAAAACGAATTAGTTGATAATATAGTAAAACGCTCTATTTCACAGCCAGGTACTATCCATATTTTCTTTAAATATCTAGTGAAAATAGCAGAATAAATGACATAGAACACCAATGAAGATGTTTCCTTTTCTTAATTTCGGATTTTTTTTAGTTTTAGTTATGTGCTTTGAAGAGACACATTTCTTTTTAAGATTATTAATAAATATAATAATCAAAAGTGTACACAAAGCTAATGTATATTATGAACACCAATGTAATTTGAATATTTTAAAACAAATTTGCTGTTATTAATATTCTCCATTTATAATTTCAAAAATTAAACATACAATTAAAGCTGGCTATATATTTAAAATAAATTCCCATGATTTTACAAAGGTGATGCTGTATAGTAGTTATTTTGTAGAGCAAATTTAAGCTCCAATGTTGTAACATAAGTGAGAGGAGATCCATTTATTAACTCAGCCTTTGAAGCACCCGAACATTTAAAGGAACGTCGTATATCCGTTACCCAGGATCAGTTACCGGTTAATAGTCATTATAATACATATACTTATTAGCAATACCTGTCATGTCGTGTGTGTAAGGACCGTAGGAACCAAACACACCAACGGTAGGGACGTCTGGCTCTGCAAGACCTCACATGTCGTGTGTATAAAGACCGTAGGAATCAAACACACCAACGGTAGGGACGTCTGGCTCTGCAAGACCTGTCATGTCGTGTGTGTAAAGACCGTAGGAATCAAACACACCAACGGTAGGGACGTCTGGCTCTGCAAGACCTGACACGTCGTGTGTGTAAAGACCGTAGGAATCAAACACACCAACGGTAAGGACGTCTAGCTCTGCAAGACCTGTCATGTCGTGTGTGTAAAGACCGTAGGAATCAAACACCCTAACGGTAGAGACGTCTGGCTCTGCAAGACCTGTCATGTCGTGTGTGTAAAGACCGTAGGAATCAAACACCCCAACGGTAGGGACGTCTGGCTCTGCAAGACCTGTCATGTCGTGTGTGTAAAGACCGTAGGAATCAAACACACCAACGGTAGGGACGTCTGACTCTGCAAGACCTCACATGTCGTGTGTGTAAAGACCGTAGGAATCAAACACCCTAACGGTAGAGACGTCTGGCTCTGCAAGACCTGTCATGTCGTGTGTGTAAAGACCGTAGGAATCAAACACACCAACGGTAAGGACGTATAGCTCTGCAAGACCTGTCATGTCGTGTGTGTAAAGACCGTAGGAATCAAACACCCCAACGGTAGGGACGTATGGCTCTGCAAGACCTGACATGTCGTGTGTGTAAAGACCGTAGGAATCAAACACCCTAACGGTAGAGACGTATGGCTCTGCAAGACCTGACATGTCGTGTAAAGACCGTATGAATCAAACACCCCAACGGTAGGGACGTCTGGCTCTGCAAGACCTCACATGTCGTGTGTGTAAAGACCGTATGAATCAAACACCCTAACGGTAGGGACGTCTGGCTCTGCAAGACCTCACATGTCGTGTGTGTAAAGACCGTATGAATCAAACACCCCAACGGTAGGGACGTCTGGCTCTGCAAGACCTCACATGTCGTGTGTGTAAAGACCGTAGGAATCAAACACCCTAACGGTAGGGACGTATGGCTCTGCAAGACTTGACATGTCGTGTGTGTAAAGACCGTAGGAATCAAACACCCCAACGGTAGGGACGTCTGGCTCTGCAAGACCTCACATGTCGTGTGTGTAAAGACCGTATGAATCAAACACCCTAACGGTAGTGACGTATGGCTCTGCAAGACCTCACATGTCGTGTGTGTAAAGACCGTATGAATCAAACACCCCAACGGTAGGGACGTATGGCTCTGCAAGACCTCACATGTCGTGTGTGTAAAGACCGTAGGAATCAAACACCCTAACGGTAGGGACGTATGGCTCTGCAAGACCTCACATGTCGTGTGTGTAAAGACCGTAGGAATCAAACACCCTAACGGTAGGGACGTCTGTCTCTGCAAGACCTGTCATGTCGTGTGTGTAAAGACCGTAGGAACCAAACACACCAACGGTAGGGACGTCTGGCTCTGCAAGACCTCACATATCGTGTGTGTAAAGACCGTAGGAATCAAACACCCCAACGGTAGGGACGTCTGGCTCTGCAAGACCTCACATGTCGTGTGTGTAAAGACCGTATGAATCAAACACCCTAACGGTAGAGACGTCTAGCTCTGCAAGACCTGTCATGTCGTGTGTGTAAAGACCGTAGGAATCAAACACATCAACAACAATTCACAAAATACTGTAGGTGGTGCTTAGCCATCCACTCGAAATATTGGTGGGTTTTGCCCGCATAACCCCTTCCGGCTCTTATTGAATGTATGAATGAGTAACATATATCGTGCCTTTACAATAATTTCGACCTACCTTTCAGACCACCATGAAACCAACATTTTACTTCCAAATGCCTTGAAAGTTCATGTGTTGGTGCTATACTGTGCTGGCAACTAGAGTGCATGTCGGCAACTGACCGATATATGCCAGCATTTCATATAGGCGTTTGAAAATGCTGGTTACTGAAGTTATCTAATCTATTACTACTAGTTAAGGTCAACACTGCCAACATAGGACTAATCCTTCAAGCATAGGATGTTAACAAAAAAGTTTATCCAATTACGATTAAATGTTCACGTGTTATGCCGAAGATGCCGAAGGTTCAGAAGATGTCGAAGATACCTACGGATCGAATGCCGGGCCGACAGGTGACCTCTCTGCTCTAGCATTTCACACACATGTACCTATTTCTGAACTTATATGTGAAACCTTCATACTAAAGTTTACGTAAATGTTTCTTGTGCTGTAATTCTACGCACTATTTTTTGTTGTTGCAACACGTAGCCAATTAAAGCATCGCCTGAACATCGTATGATCGGTACACGCGTAAAAGACACATTTAAGTCATGTATTCATCACACGCGCTTACAATAAGTTTTTATCAGAATTCACTACTACATCAGATATGAGTAATACAATCCTTACTGTTGCTCTGAGATATCGGAATTAGTGGAATATGTTATGTTTATGGTATTTAGATTTTTTCTTGAATCCAAAACGAATTAGTTGATAATATAGTAAAACGCTCTATTTCACAGCCAGGTACTATCCATATTTTCTTTAAATATCTAGTGAAAATAGCAGAATAAATGACATAGAACACCAATGAAGATGTTTCCTTATCTTAATTTCGGAATTTTTTTAGTTTTAGTTATGTGCTTTGAAGAGACACATTTCTTTTTAAGATTATTAATAAATATAATAATCAAAAGTGTACACAAAGCTAATGTATATTATGAACACCAATGTAATTTGAATATTTTAAAACAAATTTGCTGTTATTAATATTCTCCATTTATAATTTCAAAAATTAAACATACAATTAAAGCTGGTTATATATTTAAAATAAATTCCCATGATTTTACAAAGGTGATGCTGTATAGTAGTCATTTTGTAGAGCAAATTTAAGCTCCAATGTTGTAACATAAGTGAGAGGAGAACTATTTATTAACTCAGCCTTTGAAGCACCCGAACATTTAAAGGAACGTCGTATATCCGTTACCCAGGATCAGTTACCGGTTAATAGTCATTATAATACATATACTTATTAGCAATACCTGTCATGTCGTGTGTGTAAGGACCGTAGGAACCAAACACACCAACGGTAGGGACGTCTGGCTCTGCAAGACCTCACATGTCGTGTGTATAAAGACCGTAGGAATCAAACACACCAACGGTAGGGACGTCTGGCTCTGCAAGACCTGTCATGTCGTGTGTGTAAAGACCGTAGGAATCAAACACACCAACGGTAGGGACGTCTGGCTCTGCAAGACCTGACACGTCGTGTGTGTAAAGACCGTAGGAATCAAACACACCAACGGTAAGGACGTCTAGCTCTGCAAGACCTGTCATGTCGTGTGTGTAAAGACCGTAGGAATCAAACACCCTAACGGTAGAGACGTCTGGCTCTGCAAGACCTGTCATGTCGTGTGTGTAAAGACCGTAGGAATCAAACACCCCAACGGTAGGGACGTCTGGCTCTGCAAGACCTGTCATGTCGTGTGTGTAAAGACCGTAGGAATCAAACACACCAACGGTAGGGACGTCTGACTCTGCAAGACCTCACATGTCGTGTGTGTAAAGACCGTAGGAATCAAACACCCTAACGGTAGAGACGTCTGGCTCTGCAAGACCTGTCATGTCGTGTGTGTAAAGACCGTAGGAATCAAACACCCTAACGGTAGAGACGTCTGGCTCTGCAAGACCTGTCATGTCGTGTGTGTAAAGACCGTAGGAATCAAACACACCAACGGTAAGGACGTATAGCTCTGCAAGACCTGTCATGTCGTGTGTGTAAAGACCGTAGGAATCAAACACCCCAACGGTAGGGACGTATGGCTCTGCAAGACCTGACATGTCGTGTGTGTAAAGACCGTAGGAATCAAACACCCTAACGGTAGAGACGTATGGCTCTGCAAGACCTGACATGTCGTGTGTGTAAAGACCGTATGAATCAAACACCCCAACGGTAGGGACGTCTGGCTCTGCAAGACCTCACATGTCGTGTGTGTAAAGACCGTAGCAATCAAACACCCCAACGGTAGGGACGTATGGCTCTGCAAGACATCACATGTCGTGTGTGTAAAGACCGTATGAATCAAACACCCCAACGGTAGGGACGTCTGGCTCTGCAAGACCTGACACGTCGTGTGTGTAAAGACCGTAGGAATCAAACACCCCAACGGTAGGGACGTATGGCTCTGCAAGACCTGACACGTCGTGTGTGTAAAGACCGTAGGAATCAAACACCCTAACGGTAGGGACGTCTGGCTCTGCAAGACCTCACATGTCGTGTGTGTAAAGACCGTATGAATCAAACACCCTAACGGTAGGGACGTCTGGCTCTGCAAGACCTCACATGTCGTGTGTGTAAAGACCGTATGAATCAAACACCCCAACGGTAGGGACGTCTGGCTCTGCAAGACCTCACATGTCGTGTGTGTAAAGACCGTAGGAATCAAACACCCTAACGGTAGGGACGTATGGCTCTGCAAGACCTGACATGTCGTGTGTGTAAAGACCGTAGGAATCAAACACCCTAACGGTAGGGACGTCTGGCTCTGCAAGACCTGTCATGTCGTGTGTGTAAAGACCGTAGGAACCAAACACCCCAACGGTAGGGACGTCTGGCTCTGCAAGATCTGACACGTCGTGTGTGTATAGACCGTATGAATCAAACACCCCAACGGTAGGGACGTCTGGCTCTGCAAGACCTGACACGTCGTGTGTGTAAAGACCGTAGGAACCAAACACACCAACGGTAGGGACGTCTGGCTCTGCAAGACCTCACATGTCGTGTGTGTAAAGACCGTATGAATCAAACACCCTAACGGTAGGGACGTCTGGCTCTGCAAGACCTGTCATGTCGTGTGTGTAAAGACCGTAGGAATCAAACACATCAACAACAATTCACAAAATACTGTAGGTGGTGCTTAGCCATCCACTCGAAATATTGGTGGGTTTAGCCCGCATAACCCCTTCCGGCTCTTATTGAATGTATGAATGAGTAACATATATCGTGCCTTTACAATAATTTCGACCTACCTTTCAGACCACCATGAAACCAACATTTTACTTCCAAATGCCTTGAAACTTCATGTGTTGGTGCTATACTGTGCTGGCAACTAGAGTGCATGTCGGCAACTGACCGATATATGCCAGCATTTCATATAGGCGTTTGAAAATGCTGGTTACTGAAGTTATCTAATCTATTACTACTAGTTAAGGTCAACACTGCCAACATAGGACTAATCCTTCAAGCATAGGATGTTAACAAAAAAGTTTATCCGATTACGATTAAATGTTCACGTGTTATGCCGAAGATGCCGAAGGTGCAGAAGATGTCGAAGATACCTACGGATCGAATGCCGGGCCGACAGATGACCTCTCTGCTCTAGCATTTCACACACATGTACCTATTTCTGAACTTATATGTGAAACCTTCATACTAAAGTTTACGTAAATGTTTCTTGTGCTGTAATTCTAGTTCTAGTTGTTTCCAGCGCTCGGGAACGTTCCCTAACTGTGAGATCACATAAAACAATTATCTTGTGTTTGACACAAATACTGGTTTTGTGTCATCTGTATCATGTGTACAGTTTCTAAAATCAATTGTCCTACAGCTTAAATGGTCTGTCATTTTATTTCAGGAATATAATGTGTCTGAAGTTATCTAATCGGTTACTGCTATTTAGAGCCTGCACTACCAATGTAGGACTAATAATTCAAGCATGTTAACCAAACCATTTCTCCGATTTAGAACTCAGAACTCAGAATCAATTTGTTTGACCTATACATACGATACATATACAATGAATAGCGTAAGTAATAGATTTAGACTATAATGTTCACAGTACATATGCCACAGATACGTACAGTTTGATTGCCGGGTCGGCAAATGACCAGTCTGCGGTAGCATGTCATAATTAGGCTTTTGAACGTGCCATTTCCTAGATATCCGATATTTTGTTGTCACTTACATTGCAAACATAGGACTAATCATTCAAGTAGAGGGTGTTAACAAAAACATTGTCTCCGATTTCGATGATATTTTCACAGCTGAAGATACTTACGGATCAGATGTGGGGTCAATAAGTGACCGGTCTGCGCAAGCATTTCTTGTATAGGCTTTTGAACGTGCTATTTCCTTAAGATATTCGACCTTTTGCTGCCATTTTACATTTCAAACATAGGCAAATCATACGCATAGGATGTTAAAAAATACATTTTCTCCGATTTTGATGATTGTTTAACAGTCATTGCAGAAGATACCAACGGGTCAGATATGGGGCAGGCAAATTTCAAGCCTTTGTGGATGAACAGCGATGCAATGAGGAAAGTGAAAAAGAAGTACAACAGTTGGAAGAGGTACACTGAGACAAAACAGTACAGAGACTATGTTGAATACTCACGTGTGAGAAACATTGCGACCAGTGCTGTAAGGAAAGCTATAAAAGACTTTGAACGGAAGCTTGCGACAGAGGTCAGTAAAAACCCCAAGGTGTTCTGGCGTTATGTCCAAGATGGAAGAAAGGTTAGATCTGCCATGGGTGAATTAGACTTGGATGATGGCACAACAGCAAAAACAGACCAAGAGAAAGTAGACACACACACAAACATTTTCACAAGTGCGTTCTCACACGAAGATCTGACGAAAATTCCGACACTTAAAGACAGACATAATGGAAACCTGCTGATCAGCATTGAAATCACAGCAGAAGAAGTCCTGGCTAAATTAACCAACTTAAAAACAAACAAGTCACCTGGTCCAGACAGATGTCACCCGTACGTTCTACATGAACTGAGAAATGAACTGGTGGAGCCCCTCCTTTTGATCTTCAACAGGCCATTGAAGGAGGGAGTGCTCCCAGCTCAATGGAAGACAGCACACGTAACAGCGCTACACAAGAAGAACTCAAAAAGACATGCTTCCAACTACCGGCCAATCAGTTTGACATGCATAGCATGTAAGATTATGGAAAGCATTATTCGAGACCATCTCCTGACTCATATGACTATGAACAACATGTTCCACAAAGATCAGCATGGATTTAGACCAGGCAGGTCATGCACCACCCAACTCCTAGAAGTCATGGAGAATTGGACTACCACCATTGACTCGGGCGGATGTGTAGACACAATATATCTTGACTTTGCGAAAGCCTTCGATACGGTGCCACACAAAAGACTGGCAAAAAAACTAACTGCGTATGGCATCCAAGGAGAGGTGGCAGCGTGGATCGCATCTTTCATAACGGGACGAAGAAAAAGGGTAGTGGTAAATGGGAAGCTATCAGATTGGGCAGATGTCACAAGTGGCATACCTCAGGGTGGTGTCCTTGGCCCCATTCTATTCATCCTGTTCATCAACGATCTACCAGACGGTATAAACAGTGGACTCAAGATCTTCGCCGATGATACAAAAATATGAAACATGAACATGAAACAATTCTATGACACAACAAGAAAGTTAGCAGAAAAGTATAAGCACGCAGACAGGCCAATCAAAGACAAGAACGGCAAAGTATTTACAAGTGACGACGATCAGTTGAAGAGATGGAGAGAACATTTTGATGAACTGCTGAACCGACCACCACCTCAAAACCCACCAAATGTCCCACCAGCTGAAGAACTACGTCAGGTAAACTGCGAAAAAGACAAGCAGCGTAGGTATCAAGAAAGCCTTTCATCACATAGAGGGAAAGGTTTCGGCCCATATGAAATTACTGCTGAGGCAGACATAGAGACCTCCAAAAAGAAATACCGACTGAATGGAAAGAAGGATAACTGGTGAAACTCCCAAAGAAAGGAGACCTGCGGGAATGCAAGAACTACAGAAGGATAATGTTCCTATCAGTGCCCGGAAAAATCCTCAACAGAGTAATTAATTTTGGACAGACTGAAAACAGCAGTGAACGCCAGACTCAGAGATCACCAGGCAGGCTTCCGTAAAGACAGATAATGTACCGACCAAATAGCTACATTCCGAATCATAGTTGAATAGTCAATGGAATGGGACTCATCCCTGTACACAAATTCGTAGACTATGAGAAGGCATTTGATAGCCTCGACAGGGAGACGCTATGGAAGCTCCGGCGACACTATGAGATACCAGAGAAATGTATTTCTCTGATACAGAGCAACTATGAAGGCATGGCATCTCACAGATTAATTTATGGTGAAGACAGAAGTGAGGCAAGGTTGCCTTCTCTCACCATTCCTGTTCCTGCTTGCTATAGCTGGTATTATGAAAAAGACAACAGTAAACAGAAGAAATTGTATTCTCCTTGGAGCCAGTTGGAGGACCTGGACTTTGCAGATGACCTCGCCCCCCTGTACTATAGTCACCAACAGATGACCTCGCCCCCTGTACTATAGTCACCAACAGATGACCTCGCCCCCCTGTACTATAGTCACCAACAGATGACCTCGCCCCCCTGTACTATAGTCACCAACAGATGACCTCGCCCCCTGTACTATAGTCACCAACAGATGACCTCGCCCCCCTGTACTATAGTCACCAACAGATGACCTCGCCCCCTGTACTATAGTCACCAACAGATGGAAGAAAAACGAGAGCTGCTAAACATAGTGTTAACATAGATAGGACGCAATACCAACAGAAGGAAGCCAAAGATCTTGAAAGCCAACACGAAGAATAACATTCCAGTCATATTAGGAGGGGAACCACTGAAACAACCCGACTCATTCACATACCTGGGAAGCGTAATTAACAAGAGTGCAGGCACATAAGAAGACTTCAAAGCAAGGATAGAAAAAGCAAGAGTGGCATTTCTCATTTTGAGAAACATTTGGAAGGCAAAACAAATCACGCTTAACACCAAATTGAGGATACTCAACTAAAATGTCAAGTCAGTGTTATTCTATGGCTCGGAGACATGGCCCATTACACAGAAAACACTAAAAGATTACAGACAATCATCAACAAATGCCTGCGGAGAATCATACACCTAAAGTGGTAAGACAAGATACCCAACACTACACTATGGAAATGGACCAAACAACTAGATGTAGAAAACGAAATAAAGACGAGAAAACACTGACGAAACCTGCAATAAACATCACACGATAAGCAAGGGAAGAGAAGAAGAGGAAGGCCAAGGAACACTTAGCAGAGAGACACGGAAAGCGAAACAAAGCAGATTGGAAAAACCTGGAAAGAAATCGAGAAAATGGCATCAAAATGACAAGAGTGGAGGATCACGGTCGGTGGCCTCTGCTCCCAGTGAGCAAACAGGCCCAAGTAAGTAAGTAAGTAAGTAAGTAAGTAAGCAGCGGTTGCGAATAAGCATGTCAGTTCGCTCCACCCACTGGTGTCCAGCGTCAACATGCACACCTTTCAGCA
Source organism: Escarpia spicata (assembly GCA_963995525.1). Classification (NCBI taxonomy): domain Eukaryota; kingdom Metazoa; phylum Annelida; class Polychaeta; order Sabellida; family Siboglinidae; genus Escarpia; species Escarpia spicata. Next base: position 14,418,236 of record OZ023205.1, on the reverse strand, counting down.
AGTTCTCCTGAATGCATTTAGGCAGCAGCAGCTGGTCCAGTGTATCACCTTGGGCCGTTACAATGCGGCGATCGAGAACGCTGTCTTTCTCCACAATGCGGCCCCACTGTGTCAACAGTGTCAGTGTCTTTGCCGACTCAGCAAGTCGTTCGCTTCGGTCTGGTCGGTGATCACGGGCTCGATATGATATCAGTCTGTCAATCTTTGGGTCATTGTGTTGCAGCTCGCTCATCTGTGTTGGATAAATGCTCGGTAGTGCACATCTAATGCTACGTGCATGTAACTCATTTACTTTATGTCCTAGTTGATCAGAATTTAATACTGTTGTGGCCAAAACCGGTAATACCGGCTAAGTGCCACATTTATGGTTAATGATCACTAGATTACGCTGTAGGTTACCAGGGGGCGCTGTTCACTTGGCACCATATCAGAAAATCGCCCAGGTTCCAAGATGTAGCCTATATGTATGCTGGGTGTTACAATTGTATATCAAAATATTCAAACGTTGTGTTTATCTGCCCAACTACTCATTTCGAAGACTGTTAAGAATAATGTATGTGTTAGTATGTTGAAAACACTAACAAACACGCCCGTTCCCTGACGGGATAACTTGGTAGTTCACACGTTACATTCGTGATGGCAATATTTAACAAATATTATAAAACACATAGAATCGTTACGTAAACACTATAACGTGCTCGTGGTTTCAGTGCACGTAAAAAGTAGACAACCGCGTCACGCATGTGCAGCAACACTCGTTGTGAGTTCAAAATGGTGAAAGTCGAGTGTACGCGCGCATTACGTTCCACGTTCCACGTTCCGAACAATGGATTTACTCAATAAACGCAGAGAACCTATACATATATGGGGTATTTAAAAAAAATTAAGGTCTTACGTATAACCCGTGCGGTCGTAGAGTAGTCCCTGCAAGTTTGGCGCTCGACGTTCAAGGTGTCTATGGGGAAAACTTTAATATATATACATACGCAAACTCGATTACAGTAATATACGATAGGAATGCGCGTGTATGTGTGCATGCATGTGTGAAGAAAGGAAGTGAGAGTAAATCTGACAGAAGAGAAGTTGGGAGGAACGATGATAGGAGGAAAGGTGACAAGAGAAACAACGTCAGGAAAAACGGAAGAGATTGTGACAGGAGAGCAGAAGACAGGGGAACAAGACTACAACCAGACAAATACAAACAGGGAAGGAGCTACTCTGGGGCAGTGATTGAGGGGGCATTGAAAAAAAAGAGGGTGTTCATGGGCGACTCTATTCTGAGAAAGACAGATGAGACACTAAGCTAAGGAGGACGTCGTTGTTTGTTTGCCGGGGGCTAGAATAGAACATGTGACTGAAAGGGTAGAGAAGGTATTGGGGCATGGCAAAGGAGGGTCTACACTAGTACACGTAGGGACAAATAATGCAGTGAGGGAGGGAACAACTAGAATAATACAGAAGTACAGGCAGTTAGTGAGGAAGTTAAAGAAGACAAGAGTCGAACAGATCATTCTCTCAGGAATTTTGCCAGTAATGGTAGGAAGGGGGCCAACATATAGAAACTGCAATAAGATGGCGATCAACGCACTAGTTGAGCAGATGTGTAAAGAAGAGGAGGTGGGATTCGTAGATTTATGGGGATACTTTGTTGGGAGGGAAGCTGAGAGATAGCCCCCATCTAAATGGAAAGGGGGCATCAGTTTTCTCAGAGAACTTGCTGCAATATGTTGACAGTGGGACAGGCTGCATCTATTTAAACAAGATTCGCAGGGGGGATTCATAGAGAAGCCTGAAACTGGAGGCATAAATAAAGACAGCAGAAATAAATCAACAAAGAACAACCTAGAAAACCGTTCTGAATCAGGATACAAATGCATTTGTTTAAATGCAAGGAGCATAGTAAACCAAACAGTTAACAAAACATTATGGTACAAGACATTGACCCTCACATAATAGGTACAACCGAATCATGGGCTACCACCGATATATCAGATGCCGAAGTTGGACTAACTGGCTATGTAATGTTCAGGAAAGATAGAATAGGAAGAAGGGGAGGTGGAGTTATTGTATATGTTAAAGAATATATCCAGGCTTATGAAATAAAACTGGAAAGAGAAGCAGATTGCGAAGAGGCTGTTTGGTGTAACATAGTTACAGGAAACTCAACGTTAACAGTTGGGTTAGTTTATCGAAGTCCAAACATAAGTGTAGAAAAGAATGAAAAAGTACAAAACGCTATAAGGGAAGTTGGCAAATGGGACTCTATTATTATGGGAGATTTTAACCATAGTCGTATACAATGGAAATCTCTACAGAGTATGGGGAGTGAGGGCCACAAGTTTTTAGTTTTAGTACAAGACAATTTCCTTTCTCAACATGTGCTAGAGCCAACCAGGGGTGGGAATGTGTTAGACATAGTTTTGTCCTCACAGAATGAATTAGTTGACAATGTTAAATTATGTGAGCCTCTGAGAAGTAGTGATCACAACCAGATATGTTTTACCATCCAAATAAAATCAGAAAGAAATAATAAAAAGCATTTCAGGAGAAATTTCCACAAAGGAAGATATAAGGAAATGAGGAAATATTTAGCAAAGATAGACTGGAACAACACACTGAAGAATAAGTCAGCAACAGAAAGCTGGAATATATTAAAATATAAAATTGAGTGCATCGTCGATCAATATTGTCCCTTGAAAAAACAAGGGAAACGGTCCAGAAAGAAATACTTATCGAAAGAAGCCATTAGAAAAATTAAGTACAAACAAATCATGTGGAAGTCATATAGACGTACTGGAAATGACAAAAAGACTACAACATTTATAAAGAAGCACTAAACCAAGCTACAACTGAAATTAGAAATTCGAAGAGAAGCTACGAACTAAAATTAGCTTGTAATATAAAACAAGACAGCAAGAGTTGTTATGCATATGTTGGGAACAAACAGAATGTTCAGGATAAGGTCAGTCCTCTACAAAATAGTCCTGGAAATATAATATATGAGGGATTCTTAATGGCAGAAGACCTGACTACGTATTTTAGTTTACTAGGGAAGATTATTAGTCCACTGCCAGTTCCAGATGCTAAGTTCAAGGGGGCAGAATCAGACTATTTAAGACAGGTAATTGTAACCACGGAAACGGTAGCTAAGAAAATTAAGGCTATGAAGGATAATAAATCACCTGGAGTGGATGGGATTCCGCCCAAACTACTATTGGAAATTGTAGAATAAATTAGCATACTGCTTGCAACAGTTTTCAACTTGTCTTTAGAAGAGCTATATTATTCGTAATATATATCAACGATTTCGACAATGATATAACAAGCAAGGTGTTGAAATTTGCGGATGATACATAATTGTTTAGAAGGATTAGACGTGATGGATATAGACACCATTTACAAGATGATCTTGACAGGTTGATCAAATGGTCTGAAAAATGGCTAATGTTGTTCAATTTTGGGAAAAGTAAATGCCTTCACACGGGACATGGGAACGAATATGTAGAATATACAATGGGAGGATCTGTACTAAGTACTACTCTAAAAGAAAAGGAATTATGTGCTTATATGTAGGTTTCTGAGCAGTGTGGTATTGCCGCTTCAAATGGAAATCAAAGATTAATTAGGCGAAATATAACGTATAAGGAAAAAGAGCTAATAATACCGCTGTACAAAACAATAGTTAGGCCTCATTTAGAATATTGTATTCAAGCGTGGAGGCCATATCGCAGGAAGGACATAGATATGCTAGAAAGAATACAGAGGAGAGCAACTAAAATGATACCAAAACTGAGGGATCTTAGTTACGAAATACGCCTAAAAGAATGTGGTTTGATAACACTAGAGACCAGGAGATTGAGAGGAGATCAGATAGAAGTGTTTAACATTTCGATGGTTATGAAAATATTGATAGAAATAGTTGTATCAGTTAAGAAAGATAGAAGGACTAGAGGACATGAAGTTACATTGATAAAAGAGCAGTGTAGATTAGATATAAGAAAGTTCTAATTTTCACCAAGGACTGTACATGAATGGAACAGATTATATCCTGATAGTGTTGGTGTTAGTAGCGTGAATATGTTTAAAAATAAAATCGACACATACCTTAAAACGGCGGGATACACGTAGATAAAAAGTACTGGACTCTCGGTAAGCCAAAAGGCTTCCTTGTCCATCTACCATCTAGAGTTAATTTTCTGGATGGCAATCTTGTTAAATATTGTTAAATATAGTTAAAAGAACAAACACAATTGCAGATTTCATATGAAGGTTCAATAATTGACTCAATAGTTTCTTGGGTTTATGGAACGAATGAATCCGGATAGCTTAATTGAGTACAATAAAATTACTTGTTTTTTTATATCATAATTTTTATTATATTGAAATCATTTCGACATTTAGACCGGATAAATGCAATTGTTAGTAAGTAACCCGCTGGTAATATTACTATTCATTTCATTCCAATGAGTGTCCGGGCAATGTGTGTGTGTGTGTGTGTGTGTGTGTGTGTGTGTGTGTGTGTGTGTGTGTGTGTGTGTGTGTGTGTGTGTGTGTGTGTGTGTGTGTGTGTGTGTGTGTGTGTGTGTGTGTGTGTGTGTGTTTATATATATGTCTGTGTGTGTGTGTGTGTGTGTGTGTGTGTGTGTGTGTGTGTGTGTGTGTGTGTGTGTGTGTGTGTGTGTGTGTGTGTGTGTGTGTGTGTGTGTGTGTGTGTGTGTGTGTGTGTGTGTGCTGGGTGGGTGGGTGGGTGCGTGCGAGCGTGCGTGCATGCGTGCGTGTGTGTGTGCATCTATATATATATAATATACTGTAGCGGAAAAAAATAATGCATACAGTTATGTTTGTGCATCGGTCAGCTCTGTTGTTCATCTCTGTTGTTCATGTGTTCAAGTGATATTTATCTAAAAACAAATGTTACAGTTTTATTTATATCTTTAGATTTTTTTAAAGTTTTTGCAAGATTGTCTACTAATTGTACCGTTAGACACAATAAAGTGAACGTGGTGCGTTCATTAAGAAGATGTAATTTTAGCCTAAAAGTACATTATAAAGTTATCTAGATTTATATGGGTGAATTAATATGGCATCTTAGCGTGTTTTAGTATTGTTTCAATGCACATTTGATATTTGGATGAGGTATGGGGCAATTTGGGGGTGGGGGTAAGGAGTGGATGATGCTGAATTGGTGGAAACATGGATTTGTCCATGGAAATTGTTGCAAAAGCCCATGAAAGTGTTATTTTATTAGGAAAACATGCTCATCCGTGCTCTGGGCTTATAAAAAGTAATGAAATAAAATTATTTATGATTTAATAATAACGTCATCACTTTTTGTGCTCAGAAAAGATAGCCCCTAGACTGAGGTTGAGCACTAAACAGCGTTGGCAAGTGGTCACGCTGTGTGTGGAGGGGGTTACGAGGAGGGAAGTGAGGTGAAGAGTGAAGACTTGTTTTTGGTGATGTACAATATTAACAGTAAAGATTGGAGCATTAATAGTAGCATTTTGCCACTTTTTTTAAGCTGTACAAGTTTAATCTCTACATTACATTTTGCTTGTAAGCATTAATTTGTTGTCGCTACTGTATATATATATAGATATACATACATATATGTGTGTGTATATACATATACACACATACATATATATACACACATATAAATAATATATATTATATATATATATATATATATATAGCGTACGTCGTAAATGGTGACAGGAAGTCCTAAGCTATCGATATATTGAACAGGCAAATACGGTTACGGAGTGAAGTGTTTGGTAAAAGAACCAATTTATGCAAATTCCAAAATGTTCGGGTCAATGTCACATTTTTTCAATGTGGATTTGAGGACGTCTTTATGCAATTTATGTTCCATTAGAGCATTTGCCATGACTCAGCTCTGAATAGAAAACTTGCTTGGGCAAGTATATCCAGTATTCGGTAGGTGGCGACACTCGTTGAGACATTAGCTGGGTCTCTACTCTATTGAATAGTAAGTCATTGTCACATCCATAAGTATACGAGACATCTAGCAAATGTTGCAACCCCTCAGCCGATGGAGTCAGTAGTACAAGTCATCAGCATATAGAGATGATTAGCAATCACACTTTAATTGTAGTTTCATCAGCAATATAGCTAATTCATTCATGTATAAATATATATATAAATATGAGAGATGCAGATCTCCCTATTCAGAAAGTCGCGAAATTCTTTCTTCAACCTTTCAATGTATCTAGTGACCTACAAATTGATGTTGTCTTCAACATCCTTCAAAATCCCGTGCTGATGGTGACTGCCCAGGGTCCGATTTATGCACAATGTGTTTGTGAAATGTGTTATGGTGGCTAAATATTAAAGTGGATATGTAGCGGGACCATTTTGGACGCACGTTTTAGCGAGACAAAAATCGGGTGGTATTCTGAAACATCCATTAAATACAGTCATTTTAATTTAAATGTAAAAATATTTTTTAATTAGCGTAAACGTATCATGTAAGATTAGAAGATGATCCCGCAGCCGTAGAGGAAAATTTATTAGAATGAAAAATGTCAACTTTATAACAAATTTAACTTAAGGGGTCCGTTTTGTACATCTTTCCCTGTGAAACATAGTAAATGTCCTGCTTTTTTTTAGAAGATATGAATATATATTTTGTTCTGATAGAAAATTGTCAGAAATGCAAGATATGCTAAATAAAGAAGTTAGCAAAATGTGCGTCTATGATTTGCTGTGAACAAATTGACTAAATCTGTCAACAATTTATTTTATATTATTAAGAAACCGTCTACCACAACCTGTGCATAAATAACCAACGAATGAGTAGAGTACGTATCCAGAGATGGTAGTCAGTGGGGGGGGGGGGCAAAAACCTTCAGTTGCACCCCCTGCTCGAGGCGGGGGGTGGGACGGGGGCGGCGATGTTCATAATTTCGGAACCTCACCAAAATATTCAATTGCAGCTCCCCCTTGTGTGTCCCTGAAGAGGGGCATATTGCAAATGCTTGTGGGGCACGCCACGCTAGCGCAGGCACAGCGCTGCAACATTCCAAAGGTCTAGGAGGCATGTGCCCCCACCCCCCACCCCTTGATCCGCCTATGCGTATGTGACATAGTGAATGGGTGCATTATTTATCGATGACGATCTGTTCAACTGAAAATATCACATTAACTCGGTTAGATCAAAATTCTCGAAAGATGCAGCAATCGTGGTGGAATACATGTATGCCCTATCTATTACGTGCCCATCATAACAGTAATAATAATAGTGTATACTTTATTGTTACACTCATATCCAGAGTACATCTCTGTTCAGGGGTGTTGACTGCGTGATGTAGTCCTCCGCCGAGGCATGAGTTCCGATTGAAGGAAATAGTTCCGTTTTGAGGGAAATAGTTTGGTTTGAATACAAATATTGTGACGTACAATTTGTTTAAGACTTTGTACAATCGATCGAGAAAATATCCAACATTACACACCTCGACCTGGAAAATCTCTACCACTACACCCATCGACAGTGAAAATATCCTACAGTTAGAACAATAAAACCATGCAAGAAATTTCATTGTGTACTAGGCCCACTTTTTAAACAACTCAGCATTTAATTTGAAAACTTCCGGTACATAATACGAATGCACAAATACGAATACATTTATTTAAGGTTACAGCTTTTATCTAAATAAGTTAGAGATATAAATAGATACCATAACAATTTAATAACGTAATATGTTAAAAACGTTAATATATAAATAAGTCATAAAATTATAAGAAATAATTAAATAAATACGTAAAACATTATGTAAGGTCATAATTTTATAATATACAATGATTCAGCACAGTTAGTCTCAGACGTCCACATCCCTCTCCTGTCCGATATTATTATCAGATTACGTCGTTATTGTATAACAGTCAGGATGAATATGCGCTACAGGGTGAGTGCCCCCCCCCCCCCCCCCGGTCGTGCTTAAAGTTAATGTCGGCCCCGTTTAGCACCCGGACGTTTTCCGCTCTGATTGTTTACGCAGCCCGTCATCCGGCCGAGTCGACTAGACTGTACCAGGAGATCGTTCATCCGTGAAACAGTCATATCACTGAGTGTACTATTCAGGCGCGGGCGTAATTTATTACCAATACACGTTTAACAAAGGAAGTTCCCTGCGAGAGCAAGTTTGGTGAATAACTACTCGCTACTCCATTGGCAGACGGATGCACGTGACCAACTACGTCATGCTGTGACGTGTTTCCCTGAACATTTTCGCCTGGCAACGAGATCCATTATTCAAAGACTGGAAGAAATAGCAACTAAGTGTTTGCAGTTTCTCCGTCCATTATACGGACACGATCGCAATAACATGACCATCTAGACGGCCGTAAACACGTTTGGTGAATATCCGTAATATTGACGGTGAGTTGTATAGAATGATTGTATGGCACCGTTAACGAAACACTCCAAATGGATGTGATGGTGATGCGAGAATTTCGAATAGAAATATGTCCACGAAAGTGACCCTACCTCAGCGTCAACGATCATTCGGCGCGTCGGGAGTACATTTGTATCAACAAAACAATACAACGATGCCGGCACATCATTTACCACCGCTGACCAGTCAGATGGTAGGCGGTAGTGGTGGTCACCCCACGACTGCCATCAAGGTACAGCAGTTGTTTGAGGACAGCAAACACCACGCTGAACATCAGCTGGATAAGAAAAAAGAAATCCAAAATGGCGTTGTGGCCCAAAACAGTGTCATCCAGACGTCGCACTTGCCGTCGGTACGACCCGAGTCTAGTACCGGCAGCACCGGCAGCAAGACGAGCTCAGCAAAGAGGGGCATGGCACTGAACCCTGAATCGGCCATGAAGCAGTACATGCACAAACTGTCGTCTTTCGAGCACCATGAAATCTTCAACTACCCACAAATTTACTTTGTTGGTCCTAACGCGAAGAAAAAGATGGGCATTGTTGGTGGCCCAAACAACAGTGGCTACGACGATGAGCAGGGATCGTATCTACATGTACCACACGATCATATATCGTATCGCTACGAAGTGCTTAAAGTGATAGGCAAGGGCAGCTTTGGACAGGTTGTTAAGGCATACGATCACAAAACTCACCAGCACATTGCCCTGAAAATGGTACGCAATGAGAAACGATTTCATCGCCAGGCACAGGAGGAGATTCGCATCCTCGAACATTTGAAAAAGCAGGATAAAGACAACACAATGAACATTATTCACATGTACGAGCAGTTCACATTCCGCAACCACATATGCATCACGTTTGAGCTTCTCAGTATGAACCTGTACGAGTTGATCAAAAAGAACAAGTTCCAGGGATTCAGTCTACAGCTTGTGCGGAAATTCGCACACTCGATACTGCAATGTCTTGATGCCCTGTATAAGAACCGCATCATCCACTGTGACCTGAAACCAGAGAATGTTTTGTTGAAACAGCAGGGCCGCAGCGGCATCAAGGTGATTGACTTTGGTTCGAGCTGCTATGAGCACCAGCGAATCTACACATATATCCAGTCACGGTTCTACCGGGCGCCCGAGGTTATCCTTGGTGCGAAGTATGGTATGCCGATTGACATGTGGAGCCTTGGATGTATTCTCGCCGAGCTTCTCACCGGATATCCGCTGTTTCCCGGAGAAGACGAGAGTGACCAACTCGCGTGCATCATCGAGTTACTCGGAATGCCAGCGCAGAAAGTGCTTGACAACTCGAAGCGCGCTCGCAACTTCATCAGTTCTCGTGGTTACCCGCGTTACTGCACCGTCAATGTTGGTGCTGATGGCCAGGTACAGATGACTGGCGGACGATCCCGGCGAGGGAAGTACCGTGGCCCCCCGGGAGCTAAAGACATGGTGTCAGCGCTGAAAGGCTGTGATGATACGCTCTTCCTCGATTTCATGAAGCGGACACTTGAGTGGGATCCAGCGGTGCGCATGACCCCGAGTCAAGCCCTGCGTCACACGTGGCTGCGTCGGCGTCTGCCGAAACCACCGAACAATGAGAACGACCCGAGAAGTGTGCATCGTGCATCGGCCACTCGCAGCGGCATCGTTGCGAAGTACGCCCCAGTCAGCAGTGGCAAGACACGACTCATAGCGACGTCCGATGAGGTTGTGCCAGCATCGCTCAACGCTCGACCCAAGCTACCACAGATCGGCTCAACAATGTAACGTGAGTTGACTCTGTGCTCGAGCAGCTCAAAGACGTGTGCACGCATGGCACTTCGCTGCAGGAATGTTGTCGAATTCTGGATCCGTCCACTGTTTGCACACACACTTACGCATACAGGACTGGACTCTAGCGTTCGCATACGACACGGTCAGTATTCGGTCGCATGGCTATCTGCCAGCATGTTAGCTGGCGGCGATCTGTGCAAATAACTCTTACAGAGCATCACCTCTCTGGCCTGTTTAGCGTAAGACTAGTTTTGCAAAACGGACTGTACATATACTATACATACATGTGCATATATGTATAATATATATTAATATATAAAACGACTTTCAAATTTTTGCATCGGGCAGATGTATCTTATTATTATTACTGGATTACTATTATTATTATTGTGGTGTTTTTGACAGACTTTAACCAAAATGCTTTGTTGTGGAGAATTTAAACCATTCCTTTTGTGTTTTACTGTGTAGAAAAAGTGCTTTTATCTTTTTACAAACCGGGGTAAGATAAGTCTAGCAAATTAGGGTCAGGTGATTTTAATTAGATAGACCCTGCAGTTAACACGGACCCAACATACCAATCCTACCCATTAGTATATATTATATAAAAGATGAATTTGGGTGCAGGAATCATACCGTCTCGAGGGGTCTGACTCATCACCCTTAGGGTTGATCTCATTCAATGCTATCCACAACATTGCATATGAACATGTGTTCAATACCATCAACTCATAACCTTCACCAATAGCATCAGGGCTTCATGTAGTTGTATGTTCTGTTTGACAGGAAATTTTGCACCAGAAACATTAAATGTTTGCAGAGTTTAGGAATACTTCATTACCTGTATATCAGTTCATATTGCATGCTGGCAGGGCTGGTGCTTGTTTGCATGTTCAAATTGTAAATAACAACGAGTGCTGTGTTAAATTAGGGTACACCATACTCTAGTCAATTTCGATTAATTTTAGGCTAATTGCTGCTACAATGCAGATTTTGTTTTATTAACATTGATTTAAATTCCTACCAAAAAAAAACATTTGTTGAGGAGCTAGCACATATCATTTGAATGAACCATTTCTCGTACAATTTGATGTCACCATATTAATAATTTACCCATGAAGTTTAACATAATTGAAACACAAATTTCTAAGAAGCATCGTTCCTTGCTCAAAGCAGATGTTTTCTCACTGTACCGTGTATGTACCCAGCATGCAACAAACTTGCAATTGTCTTGTTTGTCATAACCAGAAATCTATAATGTTGCTATGGAGGTGCTAAAATTCCAGGTATTCTCAGTTTGGTCGCGCCACGGTGTTGCATTCAGCGCATCGATCCCCCACACTGGTGTTATTTATTGTGATTATTATTTCCTGGGATGGTCACAATCTGCCTGCAGACGTGTTGTCAGTCTGGCGGCTTCCAGTCTGCGAGTTTCACAAAATCTCCCTGCCAGGGGAGACGTTGCAGGCCCCACTTGCGTCAGGAAGCCGTCTGCTTCCAGGCGTCAGCAGGCACGCGAAACCAGCTTAGGCAGTCACTTCAGCTGTGATATTGTGCGCCACAGATTGCAGTTTTTGTATGTACAGTGTTGGTTTTATAGGAAGTAAAATCTGTGTAACGTGTCTCTGTTTCAACCGTGTCTGACAATGAACTCTCTATTTTGTGTTAATGCATGTTAACACCTGTTAATGCATCCATGCCAGACTTCATCACAGTCCACTAAAATTTGGAAATATGTTCGCCTCTTTGGAGTGTATATGCGCTGATTTTCGCTGTAATGATAACATTGATATTTCATTTTAAAAAATTGGAGTTTGTGAACCATTGAAAGAACCATCTCTGCTGCCAGTCCAGCGTCAACAGAACAACCATGGTAAATGTTCCACTTTTATAAATGCCAAACTTCAAGTACGGGGTCGTCGGGTACTCTGCAGTTTCACTATGCGGGACTGGACAGATCCAGAAAACATCACAGTTCTGTTTGAATATATTCGTTGTTACATTGCGCATTAAATCACACTTTCAACTTGGCGGGGAGTTGGTCTAAGTTTTGGCCGTGCCGGTTTATGCTAAACTACCAAAATATGCCACGTACTGGATGAGTGTTAATGAAAGACGTCGATCCACTGCTTGGCGTATTTTGGGCCGTCAGGATAATATTATGATTTATAATGATGGCATTGGCCAACATGTTGGGATCTGCCTGTACATTTTGATACATTGGTTGAGATGTTAAATTCTCATTCTTGTCTCTCCATACATGAGTGCGTGTGTAACATGGACTGTTTCCGAGAGTATCAGACTTCAGTGGTAGTTGGTGGCAGTTCCCTGTTTAAAAACTCATAAATGCACTTACGTTTCTAAGCAAATCCTGCTGCCGAAATACTAAGAATGTTATTCGCAGAAGGAAAAACAACAGATTTTCCACTGAAACGACAAGCAAATGTTTGAAGAAGTTAAGCGAGTCTAAACTAAAGGTGTCTTAGGTATTGACATTCCAGGGTGCATGTCATGTGCACGCGCGTCATTCAATCATTGTCAAACGCTAGGCATCTGTACAAAACATTTGTAAATTAAAGTTTGAATTGCCAAACTGGTGTGAGTTTTTATGTCTGTTCATGTATATATTTAAGTGTACAAGCACGATGGGGGTTTGTTCCTGTCGCCTTCTAACACGGGCTTCTGTGAGGATTTGGCCTGTATATTGTGCATATAAAATGTTGCCATGAATCTGATCAACGTTCTGTTATTTTTTTGTTTTATAGATGAGCTTGTCAGATTTGAAGGTTTTTCATATTTTGTTCTTTGTAATTTTTATTGATATAAACAGCAGTAGGATAGCAGGTGTCCATTTCACTTTTATATGTTTGGCAGAATTGTGTGTATTTTTCTCTTTAAATACCAGGAAGATTCCATGCAAAACAGTCGCCTAGAGATAATATTTGTATTGACCATTGAGAGCACTACTAGTTTACCATATATTATTTGTTTACTTAATTTCAAGGCAGAGAATTAAAAAGCTAGTCCCTTGCAATATTATTAATTCTGCCTAAGGTTGATCTCAAAACGTTGCTGACCTCTGACCCCATTTCATTGACCTATGTACTCCCCTCATGTCAGCTTGGAAGGAGCTTCCTACAACTCCTGATGGTTAGGGTTAGTTGAAGGTACTTTTGACAAGATTTACATCAGGTGTTTCCATGTATTTATATGTGGAGGGGATGTGCATAAAACTCGCTCCTGGTAGCTGGCACCAGAAAACAATGTTCTGAAGGAATACACGAGTGTATTGTGATGTGTAACGACTGCCAAACTTCTTGGTAAATCTCAAACTCACAACTGCAAATGTTTGATTCAATTCGCATGCTTACATTCCTCTACATACATTGTTACTTCCCTTGATAGATATGTAGCCATGGACATACGGTTTGTCACAGTCTCCCATTAATTACGTTCTTGAAAATAATGATTTTGCTGGCTTATTTCCAGAATGCTCCCATGAAAAACAGGGATAGGTGTGTAATACCCAGCATATTACATTGTTGCAATACGTAGTGCAAACTATCGGTATGATTGCAATATTGTTTAAATTGAATTTACACCACTGAGTAAAGTATTGAAATATAAAGTTAATGTTTGGTTTTTTTATTTAAAAAATGCACAAATAATGTCCTTGGTGTTGCAGCCAATCTTAACGTAAACATTGGTAAGCATCAGTTTGTAACCACATGTATCTCTTTGTTACATTCAATATTGGCCATGAATACTATATTAGTCATTAGAAACCAATTTGTTTTTACCATAGGCAACCGGTAGATTAAGGTCCATGCATGGAACAATACAAAGAAGTAGACAGATTTATGACAAAGTTAATCTGACGAGAACTATAGAGATCACTTGTGGAAAATACACCGCACATTTGTTGTAAACCACTTAATAGAAGCTTGCCCTGATTTTAAATGTAGAGCAATTGTTATTAAACAGTATTCAGGCCGGTTTAATAACTACTTAAATCCTCTTGCATCTTACTTGATGCATAAATCCACTTTCTGGGGGGTTTCTGTAATTGTCTTTTTACATGGCCCTTACCAAGACCTTGGACTTGAGACTAGTGAGGAGGCCATGGCTTAGAATCGGGGACCAGTTTCATGAAGCGGCTAAGAACGTTCTTAACGCTAAGATGGTTGTCTTAGTAAATGACATGATTTTTTTAATATAAGCGAATTATTTATGTTGTTAGCTGGCCTCAGTTGTGTAATTTATTTTTATACTTTTTTTTTTTTTAACATTGAACTATGATTATTAATATTATTATTAATATTTATTATTCCATTTATTTTTAATAAAAAGGGGGCTCCCATGTCAGCGATATTTTATGTCTTTATGGGAGTCTCCTCAACCTTCACATTTGTGTAAATGATTTCAATTTGTAATTTTAAGGTCAAAATAAATGTCTGTCTGTGGAAAACTACCACTTTCGGTCACGTGCAATATGAATTTGAGCTGAATCAATGTTTTGTTTATAATATTATAATATCCAGTATGCATGCCTAATTAAAATACTGGGAACATCTCAGGGTTTGGAGACCAGTGATGTACCTCTTTTTATTTTAGGCACAACAAAATGCCTTCACACAAATCAACAAAATCAGACATCATGACCCAGTTACATAAACAACTGTTTTGACCCTCCGCTACTAGTGCATGAACTAATTAAGCTGTTGTCAGGGGACGACTTAAATCCAAGCTGTGATCAACAGTCGTAAACAGGGTCGCCGGTTGTTTGTGCATGCTAAAGCTTCAAGCCCGTTGAGCTTCTAATGACGATCGCTTTGATCTAGTCTGCCTCGGTGTTCCCTCTGGCACGGACAATCACCGGCTTCGACGCTCGCTGAATGCGTCGCGCCATTGTGGAGCATTATGTCCCCCACACGTCGGTGGTGTAGTGTAGGCGCATTGTGAATGACTGCAAATATTAATAATACATATGACTGCTCAACGACCCGACTTTTGGTGCGTCGTCTGACTGCATTGCCGTCTGACTGGTGTACACCTCGCAATGTTCCGTAAGTGTCCGGTTGCCAGGCCGTGGTCAGCCGCTACAGCAAGCGTCGACCGCGGGCGGTGAACCGGTGCAAGAGCCACTTGTATCTGGGTCAAGCCGTCACCGCTTCGCACCCGTCCCGAAACTGGCAACATCGGCTTAGGGTCACCCCCTTGAACCCGTGATGTTTAGGTTTGTAGTTTCCTTGGCTATGCCGTCTTTATTAAAATGGTATACAATCAAACTCCGTACTGCCACTGCACGCCAAAAACCAACGCTTTTATCAGCTTATCCGATGGTTCCAATATATACACTGTATACATGTACCGGGGCTATTAACATAATATCTATAACGGCACACGCATTAATTCTTTACATATTTATGTGACATGTGTCTATATGTATAGGGGTCTGGACAGGGGATGCGATGGGTGCGTACGCACCCCCATACGGCGTATCTTTTGACCCCCTTCTCCGCTGAGGCAGCATAGTTCCGCTTGAGGGAAGTAGTTCCGCTACGTTAAACAATTATAACGATGTCCAACAGTACCCGTTATTGACCCGCAAAATATTTCCAACACTACCCACTTCTTCGTGAGCTGGCACACACAGGTTGAACACACCGTTCACACGGCTTGTAATGTTTTGTTTTCTGTAACCAGCGCGACGACCGTTACTAATTAATAACTGGTTACTGCTTTCTGCCGCACGGTTAAACCATTCCGGCATGTAGTTATCGGCCATATATTAATTAATTCACCGCGAATAGCGGAGGCATTCGTGTCTGTACTGTTGTCGTCGGCTCAGTAAGACATCGGCGTCGAAACTGTTCACTACTTTGAGGCTCACGTTTATAGCTCTAGCCATGCGCACATCATTTCGAAAACCTCCAACTGCAGCCCCTTGAAACTCGACAAAACGTCAACTTACACACCTCCAAGCTGCGCTCACCATTCGTTGAGGTTCATCAAAATATCAACCTTTAACGCCCCGAGCCCCCTCATTAAAAAAATTCCGCCCCCCCCCTCCCTCCCTCTCCGAAGCTCACCAACAACAACATACAGTTCTCTCCAAGTTATATATATCCCCATTTCATCGATCTTCACCAAGGGTCCTTTTCGCCGGTTGATAAATACAAGTTAACGTCGCGTGACTTTTCGGGAAATATTGGGGGTGGCTAAAGTAATCTCAAACCATCCCCTACCAAAAGTGTTGAAGGATTCATCCCGGCGCGCCCCCGACGCCGAAGCACTGGCATCCGTTATTCCAAGAGGGTGCTCCCATGATTCCTCTTGCATGCAGGTACCGACCAAGGAACAGTCGTATCGTTGTGACTGGTAGTCACTGATGTTAATGCCGAGTTTGGCCGGATGCGGATTCAAGCGTAGGCCTACTGTGTCATCGTAGTTTTTTTTTTGGGGGGGGGCTGCAAGGAATGACAAATGTACGTATAGGCACTGGAACCGAGGGGTAGGGGTCTACAGTGACCTGTTCGGAGAGTCGACATGAGGCGATCTCCGAACAGGTCAATGGAGGGGGATTCTGAGAAAAAAGTAATCGCTTAGTTTTTTGTTTGTTCTTTTACCCGTCTGAAACGAACCTAATGGGACATTATTAAGATTACTGTAAAACGTCTAACCCCTGTTATAAACCCCAAGAATGGGTTTGGTCCTCTTATGCCCCAGCCATCCACCCCGTCCCGAATGTTCATCAGCGTCCGTCGCCAAAGAGGGGACCGTATCACATACCGTAACCATAATTTGGCCCCTAAATGCCCTATAATTAATTGACTCCGCTCAGAACTAGAATTATAAACTCTAACGTGTATTTGCACAAGGTGCATAGTTCACAGTGGAGTCGTCGTTAGCATGTTGAACACCAAGCTCCTCCATACGAGCGCTGAATGCGATCCAAACTTCACACTGTTTTTACGGTGTACCTTGCCAATGATCGGTTCACGTTTACACCTATCTGGCAGAGAGTACAATTAAGTAATGGGCGTCAACTGATCATGGAAATCGCCTGCACACAATCGGCTAGGAATTGTATAATTCGTTACGGAGTAGCTAATTTCACGCCATTACCGCAGCTGTCAGTGTCGTCTGTCGAACAATGGCGTATGCGCGGTTTGACTGCTGTAGTAGAGGTGGCAATTATGGCGTGAACGCGTACGTTAATGGGATGTCTATGTCCGACCGCAGTTATGAGTGAATCACGCCATAAAGACACATTCTTACGTGGGGTTTACAATCATGTCGTTGCCTTTCCGCTACATTCCTGGCTACACGGTAGTATGGTTTACGGCAATGTGTACATGCAGTGACAGTGGGACAGAAATGTAACATATTTCATGTATCGTAATTATGGAAGTTTGCTTCGGAATTTCGTAAAGCAAATTTATGATACAGGTGTAACGCCTTTTGCCGATGTTTCCACTCGCGCAGACTGAAAGTGTTTTTATGTCGTAAACGTGACTGAACTCCACTGATTATGCTCATGGTGTATTTACGAGTGAAAGATTCGTCTCTGCGGAAAATATGTTTACAAACATGGAGTGTCCCCCGAGACGAGTCTTACATAAGGGGTGTCACTACCCACGCTGGAGCGGTGATTCCATAACATCATGTTAGCTTCAATAACAGAACGTATTAGAAAGTGAGTTTATGTCAGTGACGCAACAGGTTATCGACAAAGCACTGCCCAAGAAGAACCGTACGCAATGCCGCCACTCCTAAATACAATATTGCTTGTAGATCTACCAGAATGTCACATCCAGCATAAGTAGATCCGAAATATATTGCTGTCAATAAAACTTCCAGCAATATTGTAAGTGATTCATACCCGCAATAGAGTGAATTAGTTTACTGTGTTTTCTTTGGGTTACTTCAATTTGTCAGTACGATTCGGATGGTTGGAGTTAATCGCATCCAAATCACTACGTCTTTACAAACTTTTTCGAGCGTGTTTGTAGTGTGCAAGTCAACACGGCGTCTAGAATCATTTACGATAAGCGTTGCATGGTGTGGGCAAGTGCGAACAAATTGTGTGCTGCTGAAGTTGCCTAGGACAGATGTTATCGCCGTGGTAGATTCCGTTAGTACACGAAGGTCTGGCGCTACCAGTTTGTCGCACTTCAAAGCAACCGACACCATGCGTCCCTGTTGGTTCGCTTCTACTACCTCAACAGCCGGCGTTCGCTATTTCCGTGTATGCTTACGTGATCGTGTATATTTATGCGTGCGTGCGACGATGATGTAAATGCTCGCGGGTGGGCCGATGTCGCATCTATAGTTCGTGATTAATACACCGACGTGTTGTATTAGTCTCGTCAACGTGTGTCGTCTGCAGTGGGTGGTAGATGTACATCTATCAAATTTTCTCTTTGTTATTGCTCCAAAGTCATCCCGTCAGGGTTATGACCGGATATGTATCATCAAGAATGCTTTGGTGATAGGTTGTTTATATATAGAATCCTACCAGAATTCCTATGTGAAAAGGTTAAGCCAAAGGTTGGAAAGACGCGGTTGGGGGTCGAGTGGGGGGAGGGCGACTCTTCAGAATAACACCCCTGGAGGAAAGTGAATGAGAGAAGATGCAACATCCGAAAGACGACGCGGATACGTTATAAAAAGGAAGAGGTGACAGTGTAGGGGAGATCGACACCCAAAGGTCACTGGGGCACCATGGCCATTTGATTGTTTGGTCACTTGCCCTTTATATTATAATATGTTGTTTCACCGAGTGTATGCTCCAGGTATACAAAACATACGCATACAAATATTGGCGCAGATGCCAGAGTGCTCTACGAATAAATTCAATAAGAGTGTTTCAAACGCACGTAAGTAATTTTTGCAAGTGCGACATACATACAAACATAAAACGAGGTGTAATTATGTTGCAACCCCAGTAATGTACATGGTACCCCGGGACGATGGCCATGGTGCATCGGGGTCGGGGCACAATGGAAATTTTTTCAAAACCTACTACGTTGATTTTAACACAATCTTCAACGGGGTAGACAATCCAGGGGGTAGGCAATCCAGGGGTGGGCAATCCAGGGGGTAGGCAATCCATCACATTCCATATAATGGGACAGCCGTGCTGGCAAAAGACGCGTTGATTTTAACACAATCTTCAACGGGGTAGACAATCCAGGGGGTAGGCAATCCAGGGGTGGGCAATCCAGGGGGTAGGCAATCCATTCCCACATTCCATATAATGGGACAGCCGTGCTGGCAAAAGACGCGTAGTTATCAATTGAAAGTAAGGTGGCATTGGGGCCCTGGTCTCGCCTAGTCTACATAGAGACACCACAGAAAGGTTGTGACGAGGCCCTGAACTGCCAACAGCGGATCGATCATGTTGTATAACAAGATGCCCTTCTGCCTGCTCTTCTTCTGGTCAGCTCATCATTCGGTGTTAGTCACATACATGTGTATGTCATCGACCGGTGGTCATCGACTGGTGGTCCATCGCTAGTTCTCGCATCACCGGCCGATGATGACGGTGGTGATTAACTCGCGCTGGGCCCTGTTTACCTATCAATCAATTCACAGCACACACTGTTACGGTCGACCTAGTGTTACATACGCACACGCGCGCACACGTGCCGCGGCCACCATCAACCAGAATAAAAAACGTTCGGCATCTTGGGGAAGGCACGTACATTTTAAATTGCTAAATAAACATTTAAAAAATACTGGCGCGCCACCTGGTATGTACTGTGATTCTGTGAACACTTTGCTGGGGAAAACAAAGTTGGCGAATAGAGTTGTGTAGACGATCCAGCGCCGAAGGTAAACGAGTCGAGATGTATTCACCGTTGTTGCCGCGCTCGGCTCACCCAGCGAGGCCACGCCGTTTTGTTTGTTTCGTTACTTGGTCGTGCGTGTTTTACTTGATCCTTGATCAAACAAAATTTTTACAGATTGTGAACCGTACAACTGCTCCAATAAATTAAGTGTAAAACTAAATAAACTGATCAGTAATTCTGCGGTCAGACCACAAAGTGGGATTTATCTCGCCACCATGACGACTCTTTAATAAAGGTCTACATGCCTGCGATTGCCATAGTTAGTTATAGTTGATACAATTTTCTCGAAATTTTGCCTAGGGTAGCCTAATGTTTCCTCCCCCCCCCCCCTCTCTCTCTCTCTCTCTCTCACTCTCTCTCCTTCTCTCCTATCTCTCTCCTCTCTCTCATCTCTCTCCTCTCTCTCTCTCTCCTCTCTCTCTCTCTCCTCTCTCTCCTCTCTCTCTCTCTCCTCTCCTCTCTCTCTCTCTCTCTCACACACACACACACACACACACACACACACACACACACACACACACACACACACACACACACACACATACATGACTCGGTTGAAGGACAGTGCAGTCAACGCATACAGGTCCTCTCTCACATGACGAGACTGTCGGGGAGTGCAGCGTTCTGCACAATAAACCCGAGTGCGTGGTCTATGTATGTCGCCACTTATACCGACGTTGATTATGAATGATTTGATGAGACGTTTAGATGATGCTCTTTTCACGACTATCTACCTACGCCGCCAATCTGTGTATCCCTCGGGAATGGCGGTGTTTGTTCGCATAAGCAGCACGTCGATACGAGTTCCATTAGCCGGACGATTGCCGATGTATCTGGGTCTCCGCGGACGCAAGAAGCACCGTTCAACATGTGTGAAGATAGTGGCTCCGTGCCCTTTGCACTTTGCGAGCGATGGACGGTTTTATCAGTGACCAGCCATGCGAGCGAGTTCATTCTGAGTGTCGTCTTTTCCATTCAACGACCAATGTCATTCGCCGCGGTAGTTCCACTGGATCCACTGGAAAGTACAGTCCAACAAACGCACAGCGCAGAGAGTGAGGGGAAGAGAGTGAGGGAGGAGAGGAAAAGGGAGTAAATATATAGAGGGAGAGAGACGGAGAGGGGGAGAGATAGAGAGAAGGGGTGAGTGAGAATACAAGAGTAAGATCGCGCGCTAACAAGAGCATGGTCTAATTGAATATTGAGTGCGTCGCTTTGCGTCAGAATCTGTTAGCAATTAGATGCGTTCGTCGCAAATTGTATTTGCTTCTTGCGCGGT
>OZ023205.1:14251456-14396715 GCA_963995525.1 Escarpia spicata | reverse complement strand
GAGGTTTTCATGATATGAATAGCCAATTGTGATTACGCGAACAACGCGGAACTGCCTGACTCACAGCACGGGCCTCAGTGGGGACACTGACGGCCTGCTGCACCAAGCGAAACCGTAGGCCTACATTTGATGTGCACCCGGAAGACTTGTTTCGTGTGCTACTTTCGCTCGGTACCCCCTCACCCCCAGTGTATATATGATGACATGTGTTACAGAATTGTTCATGCAGCCCTTTCTCTGTTTGTATAAAGTTACACCAACTATTTCATAGGTTGGTAATGGGCAATCCAAATTTATTAATTCACAGGGATTGCCACTGTGCACAGACAATATATACAGTGTATTTCGCATCCTGTGCACAGACAGGTACATAACGATTACTGATCTATGTACCGCATATGCTATGTACTACAATTTGTACATATATATATATAATAATTTTCCATTCTAGCTAGTTAGTGACTGAAAAAACCCTTGAATGCTGTTATACATATTTACAGCATACGAACTGTCACAGATTTACAATATATAATTCAAGGGAAAAGATACCTCTGTGCATACTGCACACCTTCTATATTACTAGCTAGATTATTTACCGCAATTTGCTATATACAAAAGTGGGGGGCTCAAACCCCCTTAGTGATCTGATATTGACCGTGCTAAATTGCAGATATTATATAAAAGACAATACATGTACATCAAAGACACACTGGGAGGGTGGGAGGGAATCAAAATTTTGTTGACAGTTGAAGATGAAGTGTTCTGTACGGCAATGCGAATCGAACTGAACGAGAACCCGCTTCTCTGTTCTTACTGCAAACATTTTCCCGCGCATGCGCTGCTGGCCAATCGCGTGCCGCTCAGGTGACGCGGTTTAATTAGCATTCTAGGCCAGTTTAATTAAGCGCTGGGGCGAATAAAAGGGGTGTGCAGTATTAGAGGGGAAACAGGTTGTTTTTACCACCTAGCTTATCCGCTAGGTGCTCGCTACGTTGTTACACAAAAAAGCTTTTCATCCTGAAGGCCAAAAATTAATTTCGTGTGCTACTTTCGCTCGGTACCCCCTCACCCCCAGTGTATATATGATGACATGTGTTACAGAATTGTTCATGCAGCCCTTTCTCTGTTTGTATAAAGTTACACCAACTATTTCATAGGTTGGTAATGGGCAATCCAAATTTATTAATTCACAGGGATTGCCACTGTGCACAGACAATATATACAGTGTATTTCGCATCCTGTGCACAGACAGGTACATAACGATTACTGATCTATGTACCGCATATGCTATGTACTACAATTTGTACATATATATATATAATAATTTTCCATTCTAGCTAGTTAGTGACTGAAAAAACCCTTGAATGCTGTTATACATATTTACAGCATACGAACTGTCACAGATTTACAATATATAATTCAAGGGAAAAGATACCTCTGTGCATACTGCACACCTTCTATATTACTAGCTAGATTATTTACCGCAATTTGCTATATACAAAAGTGGGGGGCTCAAACCCCCTGGCCCCCATGTTCGCATGTGGTGGCCAAAACCCCCACTAATTAATATCTGACACACTGATGTCCGTGATACATGCGGGGTCGATCTTATTCAACGATATTAAATGTATTGCCTCGAGACTACGTACGATATTGGATGTAACAGAGTGTTCATAACGTACTTGCCCCACGTATATTTTATTCCTGCTGCCACCAGTCTTTTAAGGATGTGAATTGAATGTAGTGTGTGTGTGTGTTCTGTATATTTAGTGGTTAAAAAAATGCACTCCATTTGTTCATGTGATATTTTGTGTGTGACTGTGATGACGTGAGCCAGTAATCCGTTGTTACGTTTGTTTTATTTATATATATATATATATATATATATATATATATATACACACATATACATTATGCTCGCCCAATCGATGGTGTAATTGCCTTTACAGGAATGAATAAAGTTATATTGTATTGTATTGTATTGTATTGTATTGTATTGTATTGCATTGTACGACACTGGGATAGATTCATAACGTTGTTGCGCTTACATTTTCCGGGCGTTACATTTGATCCGGTTGACGTTTCTGCGCAACCGCGTATCTAGGGGAAAATATTTAGCACCAGCTATGACTGTCGTGCTTACATTTATTCGGGCGTTAAATTTTATCCGGATGATGTTTCTGTGCAGATTATTTGGCATAAGTACGGGTGGTGATAATTAATGTTCGGTCATTAAGTATGTTTCGTTTGTTTTAAAAGCACAGGCATTACTAGTTAGAGTACATTAATAATAGTTATCACTAATTGTAAATAGTGTATACCGGGAGTGTATAGTAGTTAGCGCATGTACATAAATAGAGCACAGGACCGATCACGTGGTCACCACGGCGCTATATTCTAACCTGACTTTGCTGAGTGTGTGTGTGTGTGTGTGTGTGTGTGTGTGTGTGCGCGCGCGCGCGTATGCCTGCGTGTTTGCGTGGTGTGTGTGGTGTGGGTGGCGTGCGTGGCGTGCGTGGCGTGCGTGGCGTGCGTGGCGTGCGTGGCGTGCGTGGCGTGCGTGGCGTGCGTGGCGTGCGTGGCGTGCGTGGCGTGCGTGGCGTGCGTGGCGTGCGTGGCGTGCGTGGCGTGCGTGGCGTGCGTGGCGTGCGTGGCGTGCGTGGCGTATGCCACACACGCCACACACGCCAAGTTGTAATCCCAGAAGGGAAGTCTACCGTTTACATGTGGCCTTTTGATAGCCGCTCAGAAACAACATCTTTCGTCTTCAAAGTAAGAACATCGATACTTTACAGGTCTGTAGATATTACAGTACCTTAGGCTACAGTAGTTCCAAGTGTATTAGAAAACACGAGCCTGCATTTTCTGCGGAAGTCCCACACACATTTATGTAATTAATCTAATTTTTATTGCACATCTCTAGTCGGTTTTAAAAGGTTTAAGTGCCGTCAGGTATCTGCTGCTCATTATAAGCAGTCTGCCAAAACTGACAAGACAAAAAACTATACTACAGGAAAGTTGAGCGGTAACACACGCTCGCAAACTGAACTTGCTCACCAGAGAACGGGATAACAGAAGCGAGCCTGTTCCATTTCGTGTCCAGGTAGACGCAGTAACCTGACGCGTGGCGGATCTGTTACTCTGAACAACGACGTAGATGAAACAAGAGTTCTGCGTGTTTCACCGCTGTACAATAACGATGCACCGTTCTATCGCGTGCTGTAAGACAGTAGGACTATTAACTGCGGCGGCGCAGAAACTATATGTCGTCTGTCGCGTCGTTTCCCTGGGTTCTACTGGCGGTGTCGTGTCTGCAAGATTGTCTGGCGGACGTCGTAAGATGCTTGCGCGCTGCCGTGTCGTGTTAGAATCAACTACGTCGCCTCAGTCACCATTCACAATGTCGTCACTGGTCATCTAGGCAAATTAACATGTATTTTCATCGCCGCGGTTTCTGTATATATATCGGACTACAACTGCAATTCGGGGTCATTTGGTACACACCGGACGAAAACTCCCTCGATTTCCAGAGCACATTAGTAGGCCCTTCCTATGAACCAATCCCCTGTACACCTGTCGAGGGTTTTGACGGTGTCTTTGAATCTGTTCCTTTGTTCTTTTTTTGTATACCTGGTACTGCAATTATAGAGTGCTGACGGTCGATGTCGTTGGAAATGGATAACGAATGATGTATTCAGTACCGATAGTGCACGCAGGCCTCAGTGCTTCAGTGCTGGTAGAGTGTGTAGTGCGTATGGTTTTATGTAAGTGCTGTGTCTTGCAGTGCTTGTAACACTATGTCAGAGGTAGTATTGCGTGTAATACTTGTAATGCTATATCGGTGCGTGTAGTGCTTGCAATGTTACATATATAAATGCGTGTTGTGCTTCCAATGCTGGCAGTACGTGTAGTGCTTGCAATGTTACACATATAAGTGCGTGTAGTGTTTGCAATGTTACATATATAAATGCGTGTAGTGCTGGCAATACTATCTCAGTGTTTGTAGTGCATGTAGTGTTTGTAATGCTAGCTATCTCAGTGTTGGTAATGCGTGTAGTGCTTGCAATGCTGTGTCAGCGTTGGCAGCGCGTATAGTGCTTGCAATGCTATCTCAGTGTTGATAGTGCGTGTAGTGCGTGCGATGCTATGTCAGTGTTGGTAGTGCATGTAGTGTTTGTAATGCTAGCTATCTCAGTGTTGGTAGTGCGTGTAGTGCTTGCAATGCTATGTCAGTGTTGGTAGTGCATGTAGTGTTTGTAATGCTACTTATCTCAGTGTTGGTAGTGCGTGTAGTGCTTGCAATGCTATGGCAGTGTTGGTAGTGCATGTAGTGTTTGTAATGCTAGCTATCTCAGTGTTGGTAGTGCTTGTAGTGCTTGCAATGCTATGGCAGTGTTGGTAGTGCATGTAGTGTTTGTAATGCTACTTATCTCAGCGTTGGTAGTGCGTGTAGTGCTTGCAATGCTATGGCAGTGTTGGTAGTGCATGTAGTGTTTGTAATGCTAGCTATCTCAGTGTTGGGAGTGCGTGTAGTGCTTGCAATGCTATGTCAGTGTTGGTAGTGCATGTAGTGTTTGTAATGCTACTTATCTCAGTGTTGGTAGTGCGTGTAGTGCTTGCAATGCTATGGCAGTGTTGGTAGTGCATGTAGTGTTTGTAATGCTAGCTATCTCAGTGTTGGTAGTGCTTGTAGTGCTTGCAATGCTATGGCAGTGTTGGTAGTGCATGTAGTGTTTGTAATGCTACTTATCTCAGCGTTGGTAGTGCGTGTAGTGCTTGCAATGCTATGGCAGTGTTGGTAGTGCATGTAGTGTTTGTAATGCTAGCTATCTCAGTGTTGGTAGTGCTTGTAGTGCTTGCAATGCTATGGCAGTGTTGGTAGTGCATGTAGTGTTTGTAATGCTACTTATCTCAGCGTTGGTAGTGCGTGTAGTGCTTGCAATGCTATGGCAGTGTTGGTAGTGCATGTAGTGTTTGTAATGCTAGCTATCTCAGTGTTGGGAGTGCGTGTAGTGCTTGCAATGCTATGTCAGTGTTGGTAGTGCATGTAGTGTTTGTAATGCTACTTATCTCAGTGTTGGTAGTGCGTGTAGTGCTTGCAATGCTATGGCAGTGTTGGTAGTGCATGTAGTGTTTGTAATGCTAGCTATCTCAGTGTTGGTAGTGCGTGTAGTGCTTGCAATGCTATGTCGATGTTAGTAGTGCATGTAGTGTTTGTAATGCTACCTATCTCAGTGTTGGTAGTGCTTGTAATGCTATGTCGATGTTGGTAGTGCGTGTAGTGTTTGTAATGCTACCTGTCTCAGCGTTGGTAGTGCGTGTAGTGCTTGCGATGCTATGTCAGTGTTGGTAGTGCATGTAGTGTTTGTAATTTTAGCTATCTCAGTGTTGGTAGTGCGTGTAGTGCTTGCAATGCTATGTCGATAGTGCATGTAGTGTTTGCAATGCTACCTATCTCAGTGTTGGTAGTGCGTGTAGTGCTTGCGATGCTATGTCAGTGTTGGTAGTGCATGTAGTGTTTGTAATGCTACCTATCTCAGTGTTGGTAGTGCGTGTAGTGCTTGCGATGCTATGTCAGTGTTGGTAGTGCGTGTAGTGTTTGTAATGCTACCTATCTCAGTGTTGTGTGTAGTGCTTGCAATGTTATACCCGTGCGTGTAGTGCTTATAATGCCATGCCAGTGCTGGTAGTCAAGTGAACTTTGTAAAACGTTATGTGTAAGCCCACATTCTTTAAAAAACGCATGTCATTATAGCGAATTGTTTATAAGCGGCTATCTGGCGACTGATATGATCTACCAGCCGGCTCACGTCTTCACGCGACAGTTCTGCTCAATGCAGTATATCAGATATATATGAGTCACGGAAGTAATGTAAGACGAGGAAGACCAGGGTGTAGACCGCGGCTCAAACATATCATCCCGTACGACGTGACACAATGACTCATCAGTGACAGGCAATTCAGCATGACTTACAAAAAAATGCAACCTCTTGGAGCACGTCAGTTCCACATTATGGGGACCGGACGCTATAACATTGACGTCATACGAATTAAGCGATAGTGACGTTGAGACGGTCCACCTTTGTGTTGCAGCTTGTAGCGTTATCCCTGGTGATTACCCGGGTTCGAACACTGTGCTGCCGTGTCGAACATTGGGCGGGCAAGTTGTTTTCACGCTACGTTGCTCCAGTTCACTCAGCTATATGGATGAGCACCTGGTTAAAGATAGTGGCGGATATTTGTGTACGAATAGTTTTCGTTCATTAATTGCAACGCGGCTGAATCCTTCCCAGAGAAGTCGAGATGGTGTTCGATTGAACAAGTCTGCCAGGGAGAAAAGTGTAAAGGGCTTTGAACAGTTTTAAGGACTAGATACTGGGTTATTTAAAAACTTACCGTTTTACTTTTTTATTATGGATACGTCCACATAGGACTGCAAAACTGAGGCTGTGGCCAATGAAACAACACTGGTGGGTGGCGGACACCACTGGCGGGTGGCGGACACCACTGGTGGGTGGCGGACAACACTGGTGGGTGGCGGACAACACTGGTGGGTGGCGGACAACACGTGTCAGTGACAACATGGAGCATCCCGTGCTACATATATGTTTAGTGACGGCATGTAGTATCCCGTGTCACGCGTGTCAGTGACGTCATGTAGAATCTCGTGCTACATGTGTCATTGACGTCATGAAGCATCCTGTGTAACATGTGTCAGTGGCGTCGTGTAGCATCCCGTGCTACATGTGTCAGTGGCGTCATGAAGCATCCTGTGCTACATGTGTCAGTGACGTCGTGTAGCATCCCGTGCTACATGTGTCAGTGGCGTCATGAAGCATCCTGTGTTACATGTGTCAGTGGCGTCGTGTAGCATCCCGTGCTACATGAGTCAGTGGCGTCATGAAGCATCCTGTGTTACATGTGTCAGTGACGTCGTGTAGCATCCCGTGCTACATGAGTCAGTGGCGTCATGAAGCATCCTGTGTTACATGTGTCAGTGGCGTCATGAAGCATCCTGTGTTACATGTGTCAGTGACGTCGTGTAGCATCCCGTGCTACATGAGTCAGTGGCGTCATGAAGCATCCTGTGTTACATGTGTCAGTGACGTCATGAAGCATCCTGTGTTACATGTGTCAGTGGCGTCATGAAGCATCCTGTGTTACATGTGTCAGTGACGTCGTGTAGCATCCCGTGCTACACACCCACTGTATTAATTAAAACCAACCCCCCATCTCCCACCAGCGTGTGTTGTCGATGTGGACATGAACAGTGACCTGTCCCTCGCGGTGCATCCCCGGCTGTCCGTCAACAGCGGCCTCATTGACGCCGGTTCCTCGTGCACCAACAGAGAAGATTCACCCGTGTCGTGGACAATTCTTTCTAACCGTTTTATGTCTTTGTGTCGAGAAAAATCAATAGAGTAATCAACGGCCCGACAATACGGCGGCGCACCGGATGAGTCCGGGAGACCGAGTGTTTTGTGTGAGGCACAAGCACCCGCTGGCACCCGCTGGCACCCGCTGGCACACGCACGCACGGACAGCTGCTGCTGATTACGCTTTGTATTCGTTTGTATGGCCTACATTGTATCGACAATAACTGGTATAGTGATATTGTACCACGTAATCATGCCACACAAATGCACACCACACACGCTCGCACGTGCACCATGTTATGTATACTATGCTCTTGCGCTGACGTAATTCCCATGAACGGTCCCGCGCATGCATACACACGCTTGCACACACACTCGTACATACGCATGCACGCACCGACACACATGCACAAACAGACACACCCACTCACTTGTTTTTTTTACACGGATTATAGTTTACATTTCAATTATGACATGAATAAGGAACACAAGCAACAAGTTGCTTCATTCCACTTGTTACGTAATGTATTTACATGTTTCCTATTACTACTACGTATGTGCTATATACCAATAACAGATTAAAACGAGATTCGTACAAAACCTGCACGCGATTAGCATTGTGCGTCGCACAAACCATATAACGTGATCTTTAGAATAGGTCTTGCAAAATATAGCTAGCACACAACACAAAATGTCTAAGTATTATTATAATAATAAGCTGACAACAAAAACATTAAGTTATCGGATCCATTGTATCATGATGACTGTTGTTTCAACGCAAGACACATTGCAGCGATCACATTCTAAAACCAACGCGTGAATTCCGGCCGAAACATACATGACTACTGTACGTGTTTACGCACGGCGAACCACTAAACACGGAGTGACACCCCCGGCAGACCTCTGAATGACGGCATCGGTTATCACCTGTCATGCAAATGACATGCTCTGAGGCTGTACAAGTCGAGTGAACGCGGAAGTGAAGCAGCAAAGCGTTCTGACGTCGGAGGTGAACGAATCACAACACACGACTCGACGGACGTATGCTGCGTACCAATGAACGCGTGTTTACCGTGAACAGCGTTGAACTGGAAAGATAAAAGGAGCCCCACTTCACCACTGGTAACAGGATCACGTAAGAGTCACGGGGTCATATGAATGAGACAGACACCTCCTTCTAATGAACCCTCATTTAGGTGTCAATTGACTAATAAATAATCATGTGCTGGTTTTGTGGTTATTTTGTCATATTTATGCATTACCTGTAATTAAATACGGAATATAGATCTGTTTGACATTAATATGTCCAATGTTCCCATAAATATAAACGATATACTATATATTTAAAACTAGTATACCATATAACACTGAGAAATGGCAACAAAGAACACCGGGGGAGCATTTGCACTCACTAAAATGGTATTTTATGTTTGTTATGTAGTTACTACACCCGTCATTCTAATACTAGTTAGGTAGGATGTCTACGTGATTGTATTCGCTGTTTCTGTATTAGCGAGAAATACGTCAACCAAATACTTGGGCGGAGAGGTGTACACTTTGCCCCACACAACTCTATAGGTTATACAGTGTACTATATAATTTACCGATAACAACCACACACTGTCATCAACCGTTAGACTATGTACAGCTCACAGACAGTATACCTTTGTATGTCTACATATCAACTGAATTTGTTTAAGCAACTAAGAACACAAAGTATACATTGTCAGTGGTATACACGCTGGTGTTCACATCCTGGTTCAACTTTATCAATGTGAATATAGGTCAGTTAGAGCCGCAATGCAACAACTAGAGGACAAAAATAAACCAGAGTGCCACCCCACTTTGTTCTAATCAGATAATCGGTCACTATGTTGGGTAAATTGGGGTGTTTGTGTTTACTTGTTGGATAGGGTGCAATCAGCGTGGGTGTTTAAAGAGGTACATATCAATGACAGGCACGTAAACATTATGACTCGGTGGAGATGTACAACAGGCAGTATACAGTCGTCAACAGCGAAGGTTTGAGCATTTATTCGCATACAAAGTGTGAAAGAGCATGTGAATACACCCAATAAATATACATGCGCCCCCTACTGTCAGTCCTCATTAGTGGCTTCTAGATACACCATGTTATCCCAATGCAGTCAGTACATATGCAACACCCAAACGTATATTTGGAAATCCACAAAAACCTGTCTGCTACATTTCGATGTTTTTGTGTGGTAGATGTGTCTACCTGTTGTTAGTATTTACACCAGCAAGGCTGTACACGTGCACAACTTCCAGGCTGTTTATCGTAGAATCAATACAGAGCACCGGCATAGAACTCGTCTACAGTTAAGTTGATCAAAAGTAAGATAAACCATGTGACAATTGTACACAGACCGTTGACAATAATAACCCTGCCTCAGCACCAACCAAATACCTCCAACAGTATTTTTATATTTCAGAATTTTATTTTATTTCCAACACATTTCAACAGAACTGACATAGGTGCATTTTTCCAGACGTGTGTCTAAAATGAAGTCTTATAAGTTCTGCTGAAAAGAAAGAGGTAATTTAAATCTTGAAGTCACCCTGATTAATCCAATCCGTAGGCTTAGTTTTGGTATTAGCCAGCACTAACAGTGTGATACCAAACACAGCAACCTCGCATGTATCAACTCGGACATGATGTGAAAGATAACATTGAACACTGCACGACTTCTCAAACACCGAGAAAACAACCAAACGATCTGTCCTCTTTAATGGTTCTCAACTCTATTGCTTCGTTTGGTATGTACCTTGACACAAACTTGTACAATTACTTATGGTTATTCACCAATAACATACAAGGTTATTCATCCTGAAACAAGTGACCTGATCTAGTGATTTATGTGAATCATTTCAATGATTTTGACAGAAGGATGCACTCTTACTGAACTCACTCTGTGTGTTGTTTGTGCTTGTCTGTGGATAGCAATGAACCTGACTGTTGAGGATGAATGGGTGAAGAAGCCTTAAAGCATCCTACACGACCTACTCCTTGCAGGCTTCTTACAGCAGAACATTAACGGACACACGTTGTCGTGGTAACCTCGCTGCATCATTGTTGCAGTGGTATGTGAATACAAGAGTAACGACATTCGTGTAACTACTCGCGTGTGGTGTACAAGTCTATACTGAGACCACCAGCCATCGTATTTACACAGTCAACAAACAGCCATGTCAAGGACATCATGTCTACAACAGCCAAACCTTGACCATAAACGGTTTTAGAAATCACAAAGCCACCCACCATACTACAGATTCAAGAAAGAGATGTCAGTAAACAAGCACAACTGTGAGTTCTGTGGGAGTAGTACGCCCACATACACACAACAGTGCACAAACTCTTGTCCTAACATCAACAGTCGCGATTGTCTTCTGCATTGGGAATGTGGAATCGTGCCTTCAAGACGTGCAGGTTGTCAGGCTCTCTCTGGACACAGCATCAGGTTCTGCAAACAGAGGGAGAGATGATTAATCAATTCAAATTTACATTATTATTTGTAATCGCTACCTGGTAGTTCACAGTGATGTAAGGATCCCATGTACAAAGACAGAATTTGGTTTTCTTGTGAAACAAACATTGGACAGGGACTTCAATACTGGTTATCTTACTAAACCCACTCTGTCTCACAACATAACAGCAACCAATTTAAAGGGAAACAAAAGACATCTTTTTTGGCCTATACCTCTAAAAGAGTTATTAAAATCTAACCATTAGCAACTACAATCAAGTATATTTTCTAACAGTTTACTAGAATAACTCTGTTGAAGACACACAATTTAAATTGCATGGACAGCGCCTACTGTGACAACATAACCCAGGCTTCATAACACTCAGATTGCAGTATTTGGCACAAGGCCTGCTTAGCACTGTCTCTTCTGAGAACAAAGCAGGCATTTTATTATGGACTTCCTGGCTTATACTGAGACAGCCTGGGATATGGGTGCCAACAAAGGCCAATGGCCTAAACTAACCCATTAATCTGTAAATGCTTAATAAAACAAATTAAAGGGCTATGTCTATATAATAATTAGCAAAACCATAAGGTCATTACATCAATATAGTGCCAAAGCACTACACAGAATTTAGAGTCGTCAACCCAGCCTACATTTAAGTGTCCACTGTGGCTGCAGACACAACTGTTTCGGTTAGTCCATTCCAGTTCTTTACTGTTCTATTAAAAAAGCTGTTAGCATAAACCTGAGTCCTGGCCGGCACCTGAATAAATCGTTCACTGTGGCCACGAGTGTTGTTAATTGAGTTAACAAGGTGGCTCAGCAAATGAAGGACTGTTGTTTGTTTCAGAGAATTTTCCTGGGGCTTCATTGCCCAGCAATATCCAGACTGCAGAAACTTAATAAGTCACAACAAAACAGCTATGTTGCCGATTAAAATTATAATTGATTTGGAATTGAATTGATCCTTTTTTGTGAGTATTTTGAATTGAATTGGAATTGATCATTAATAAATATACATGAATTGGTGAATTGAACCCAGGTCTGCTCACAAGTGCCTTTTGTTACCCTTTAAATAAGCACTAGATAAACTAGCTTAAATGCAGTTACCAGCGAACTAATGCACAAGCAAAAGGCAACCAATTAGCAGCAGCAATTATAGTTTAAATGTACTAATTAACTTGGTCAACAACAGGTAATCCAGCACCAGTGGATAATCTGTTTTGGCTGAGGTGACCACAACACCAACCAGATCAGGTGGATCTGATCTAAGATAATTCGACAGCAGTGACATCACTGTTGCATCTAATCCGGACAAGAGAACTTGTAAGGCAATGGACACCTCCTGACAGACTTTCTAAATGTTGAAAATTGCAATAACTGAGACTGTAAACAGACAAAGTTATAAAGAAGTAATATGTTTTGTTGTAAAATGTTCTTTACAATTGCAATTTATTTAGGAAAAGTATGAACACAATTGCTTTGAACCTACTCTGTCTGTTCCTCCTTTTTAAATATGATTCTCTTAATATAAGAATACATACAGAGAGATGCACTATCTCCACTAAGTGCCATGAGAAACAGTCACACAACACAGACCTCACTCTAGTCCCCTACAGTATTCTCTAAGTACTTAACACCTATTTTAAAACTGCTGAAACTGTCACAAGCTCGCCACGGAACTGCCAGGAACTATACACTATCCTCACATGTTCTGGAGCTCCTGTGAAGAATCAGTGCATAAAAACAGTCAGATAATCACTAAATGAACAGAATGTTATTATTCTCAGGTTCCAGGAAATGGATGACACTGAGCTGGACTGTAGATAAACAGAATGTTATTATTTTCAGGTTCC
The DNA here is from genome assembly GCA_963995525.1 of Escarpia spicata. NCBI lineage: Eukaryota > Metazoa > Annelida > Polychaeta > Sabellida > Siboglinidae > Escarpia > Escarpia spicata. The sequence continues at coordinate 14,383,994 of OZ023205.1, read as the reverse complement.
AGGAAATGGATGACACTGAGCTGGACTGCAACAATAGCCTCCCTGCTGGGAGGTGTCAGTGACCAAAGCCTCCATCAGGGAGTGGAGGCCAGACAAAGGACAACTCCACACATTGCATGGCCACTGATTAAGACCAGTGATGTTGACATTGTCAAAGTGACACCATTGAAGTGACACTGCAGGTGACTGCTCATCATTACCCAGTCACATAATCTCATCCTCCCCCAGCCAGCCACACACTGCCACTGATCTAACAACTGATTTCTCTGATGTCCCAGAAGGTCAAATGAATCAGAGAAAGCACCCAATCCTGCTGCTCTGCTGGACCATTACATTAATCTGTCTCTCCAGTTACTGTGTCTACTTAGTGAAAGCACTGTACTAATCACCCAACCTCTCTTGTTCCTGGTACTGTGCTAATCATCCACCCTCTCCAGTTCCTGGCACTGCGATAATCACCCAACCACTCTTGTTCCTGGTACTGTGCTAATCACCCAATCTCTCTTATTCCTGGCACAGTGCTAATCACACAACCTCCCTTGTTCCAGGCACTGGTGTCACAAAAATCATAATAAATTATATAATCTGATATTTTGTTAAACCTCTATGAACTTCAATATTAACAAAGTTCTGTATTTTACAAACGAAGATAATATTCAATTGATCATCAGCAAACAAACGCATATTTTTTCCTAAATGTGATATTACCATTTCAATGATGATAAAACAGTTTTAACAGTGCCTGAATTACATTTACCAGGTGGAAAATAATTTATAGATTTAGTTACGTCGTAACATTGCTGCCGCGCGCAGACCACCGTAGTTGGAGGAAGCCGTCATGTCAACGGCGGTTGGCGCCCCGTCCCCGGCTGCACGTCTTGCATAATTCGGTTTCGAAAACTCACAATTTATGGTTAAAATAAATGTTATATAGATACAACAACACTTCTGAAATTTCATTAATATTCCGTTTATCAACCAGCACCATAGATTTACCGGAGAGCCAGTTACAAGTTTTGAAAATTGTCACCGATCTGGATCAGCTAACGTTCGATGACTTGGAAGACTGCCGAGTCTGCGTGGGGTAGGCGTGCTAATCACCCAAACTCTTGCTCCTGCTCCCAACATCTCTTGTTCCTGGCACTGTGCTAATCACCCAACCTCTCTTGTTCCTGGCACTGTGCTAATCACCCAACCTCTTGTTCCTGACACTGTGCTTAATCAGCCAACCTCTTGTTCCTGGCATTGTGCTAATCACCCTACCTCTTGTTCCTGGCACTGTGCTAATCATCCAACCTCTCTTGTTCCTGGCACTGTGCTAATCACCCAACCTCTTGTTCCTGGCACTGTGCTAATCACCCAACCTCTTGTTCCTGGCACTGTGCTAATAATCCAACCTCTCTTGTTCCTGGCGCTGTGCTAATCACCCAACCACTCTTGTTCCAGGCGCTGTGCTAATAATCCAACCTATCTTGTTCCTGGCGCTGTGCTAATCACCCAACCTCTTGTTCCTGGCGCTGTGCTAATCACCCAACCTCTTGTTCCTGGCGCTGTGCTAATCACCCAACCTCTTGTTCCTGGCACTGTGCTAATCACCCCTCTTGTTCCTGGCGCTGTGCTAATCACCCAACCTCTTGTTCCTGGCGCTGTGCTAATCACTCAACCTCTTGTTCCTGGCGCTGTGCTAATAACCCAACCTCTTGTTCCTGGTGCTGTGCTAATCACCCCTCTTGTTCCTGACACTGTGCTAATCACCCAACCTCTTGTTCCTGGCGCTGTGCTAATCACCCAACCTCTTGTTCCTGGCGCTGTGCTAATCACCCAACCTCTTGTTCCTGGCGCTGTGCTAATCACCCAACCTCTTGTTCCTGGCGCTGTGCTAATCACCCAACCTCTTGTTCCTGGCACTGTGCTAATCACCCCTCTTGTTCCTGGCGCTGTGCTAATCACCCAACCTCTTGTTCCTGGCGCTGTGCTAATCACTCAACCTCCTGTTCCTGGCGCTGTGCTAATCACCCAACCTCTTGTTCCTGGCGCTGTGATAATCACCCCTCTTGTTCCTGACACTGTGCTAATCACCCAACCTCTTGTTCCTGGCGATGTGCTAATCACCCAACCTCTTGTTCCTGGCGCTGTGCTAATCACCCAACCTCTTGTTCCTGGCGCTGTGCTAATCACCCAACCTCTTGTTCCTGGCGCTGTGCTAATCACCCAACCTCTTGTTCCTGAAGCTGTGCTAATCATTCATTGTCATTCAGGGCTGCTTCACAACACAGGGTGGCAAGACAATCTGGAGGGATTCAACAAATGAATCACAATTAATTGAATCATTTTTCTAATGTATTTTGTGTTGAAGTATTCTAATCTCATTGTCACTACACTTCCAGGGATAACTGTTACCCCTGTGGTAGATACACTGTTGTCTCTGGGGGTCTCAGGGGGAGGGTTACGGTTGGGAGGGGCAAACCTAGTCACCCATTAGCACTCCATGGTATAACTCAGTGGCACAGCAGGTAACAATTGCCAAAGGATGGCCAAAGGATTGCCAAAGGATGGCCAAACCCCCCAATATACCACTCGTTGTATTACATAAGATACTGGAACATCCTTATTCGACCGATACTAAATGAGCAAATACAAAGCATGTAACGACAATGTCAAAAAGAAGACATTTCTGTCGGGAGACTCTCACAAAGACGTTATAAATATGCCACTGACGTGAGAGCCATCCAGATATATCTAAACATGGAATATAACAAGATTCCTGCTAATAAATGGCGACTTATTTTTGGTCAGCAGGTCATGAAATACTACCGAGTTTCACTAAAACCTTTTCAGATCACGTAAAAAGCAAGCTAAAGGATTCTCGTACATTGAAATAGGTGTACATACATGCAGGCTTGTCTCATTTAACATGTTCACATTCCTTGCAGGGCCTCTCTTATTTTTTATGTTCCCTCTTTGGGTATCCTGTAGGTGCGACCAGTGTCAGTTGTTTGGTCTGTGTGAGTTGTTGGACCAGCGTCAGTTGTTTGGTCTGTGTGAGTTGTTGGACCAGTGTCAGTTGTTTGATCTATGTGAGTTGTTGGACCAGTGTCAGTTGTTTGATCTATGTGAGTTGTTGGACCAGTGTCAGTTGTTTGGTCTGTGTGATTTGTTGGACCAGTGTCAGTTGTTTGGTCTGTGTGAGTTGTTGGACCAGTGTCAGTTGTTTGGTCTGTGTGAGTTATTGGACCAGTGTCAGTTGTTTGGTCTTTGTGAGTTGTTGGACCAGTGTCAGTTGTTTGGTCTATGTGAGTTGTTGGACCAATGTCAGTTGTTTGGTCTGTGTGAGTTGTTGGACCAGTGTCAGTTGTTTGATCTGTGTCAGTTGTTTGGTCTGTGTGAGTTGTTGGACCAGTGTCAGTTGTTTGATCTGTGTGAGTTGTTGGACCAGTGTCAGTTGTTTGGTCTGTGTGAGTTGTTGGACCAGTGTCAGTTGTTTGATCTGTGTGAGTTGTTGGACCAGTGTCAGTTGTTTGGTCTGTGTGAGTTGTTGGACCAGTGTGAGTTGTTTGATCTGTGTGAGTTGTTGGACCAGTGTCAGTTGTTTGACATGTGTGAGTTGTTGGACCAGTGTCAGTTGTTTGATCTGTGTGAGTTGTTGGACCAGTGTCAGTTGTTTGATCTGTGTGAGTTGTTGGACCAGTGTCAGTTGTTTGGTCTGTGTGAGTTGTTGGACCAGTGTCAGTTGTTTGGTCTGTGTGAGTTGTTGGACCAGTGTCAGTTGTTTGATCTGTGTGAGTTGTTGAACCAGTGTCAGTTGTTTGGTCTGTGTGAGTTGTTGGACCAGTGTCAGTTGTTTGATCTGTGTCAGTTGTTGGACCAGTGTCAGTTGTTTGGTCTGTGTGAGTTGTTGGACCAGTGTCAGTTGTTTGGTCTATGTGAGTTGTTGGACCAGTGTCAGTTGTTTGATCTATGTGAGTTGCTGAACCAGTGTCAGTTGTTTGATCTGTGTGAGTTGTTGGACCAGTGTCAGTTGTTTGATCTGTGTGAGTTGTTGGACCAGTGTCAGTTGTTTGATCTGTGTGAGTTGTTGGACCAGTGTCAGTTGTTTGATCTGTGTGAGTTGTTGGACCAGCGTCAGTTGTTTGGTCTGTGTGAGTTGTTGGACCAGTGTGAGTTGTTTGATCTGTGTGAGTTGTTGGACCAGCGTCAGTTGTTTGATCTGTGTGAGTTGTTGGACCAGTGTCAGTTGTTTGATCTGTGTGAGTTGTTGGACCAGCGTCAGTTGTTTGGTCTGTGTGAGTTGTTGGACCAGTGTCGGTTGTTTGATCTGTGTGAGTTGTTGGACCAGTGTCAGTTGTTTGATCTATGTGAGTTGTTGGACCAGTGTCAGTTGTTTGATCTGTGTGAGTTGTTGGACCAGTGTCAGTTGTTTGATCTGTGTGAGTTGTTGGACCAGTGTCAGTTGTTTGATCTGTGTGAGTTGTTGGACCAGTGTCAGTTGTTTGATCTGTGTGAGTTGTTGGACCAGCGTCAGTTGTTTGGTCTGTGTGAGTTGTTGGACCAGTGTCAGTTGTTTGATCTGTGTGAGTTGTTGGACCAGCGTCAGTTGTTTGGTCTGTGTGAGTTGTTGGACCAGTGTCAGTTGTTTGATCTGTGTGAGTTGTTGGACCAGCGTCAGTTGTTTGGTCTGTGTGAGTTGTTGGACCAGTGTCAGTTGTTTGATCTGTGTGAGTTGTTGGACCAGCATCAGTTGTTTGGTCTGTGTGAGTTGTTGGACCAGTGTCAGTTGTTTGATCTGTGTGAGTTGTTGGACCAGTGTCAGTTGTTTGGTCTGTGTGAGTTGTTGGACCAGTGTCAGTTGTTTGGTCTGTATGAGTTGTTGGACTAAAGTCAGTTGTTTGGTCTGTGCGAGTTGTTGGACCAGTGTCAGTTGTTTGATCTGTGTGAGTTGTTGGACCAGTGTCAGTTGTTTGGTCTGTGTGAGTTGTTGGACCAGTGTCAGTTGTTTGGTCTGTATGAGTTGTTGGACTAAAGTCAGTTGTTTGGTCTGTGCGAGTTGTTGGACCAGTGTCAGTTGTTTGGTCTGTGTGAGTTGTTGGACTAAAGTCAGTTGTTTGGTCTGTGTGAGTTGTTGGACTAAAGTCAGTTGTTTGGTCTGTGTGAGTTGTTGGACCAGTGTCAGTTGTTTGGTCTGTGTGAGTTGTTGGACTAAAGTCAGTTGTTTGGTCTGTGTGAGTTGTTGGACTAAAGTCAGTTGTTTGGTCTGTGTGAGTTGTTGGACCAGTGTCAGTTGTTTGGTCTGTGTGAGTTGTTGGACTAAAGTCAGTTGTTTGGTCTGTGTGAGTTGTTGGACTAAAGTCAGTTGTTTGGTCTGTGTGAGTTGTTGGACCAGTGTCAGTTGTTTGGTCTGTGTGAGTTGTTGGACTAAAGTCAGTTGTTTGGTCTGTGTGAGTTGTTGGACCAGTGTCAGTTGTTTGGTCTGTGTGAGTTGCTGGACTAAAGTCAGTTGTTTGGTCTGTGTGAGTTGTTGGACCAGTGTCAGTTGTTTGGTCTGTGTGAGTTGTTGGACTAAAGTCAGTTGTTTGGTCTGTGTGAGTTGTTGGACTAAAGTCAGTTGTTTGGTCTGTGTGAGTTGTTGGACTAAAGTCAGTTGTTTGGTCTGTGTGAGTTGTTGGACTAAAGTCAGTTGTTTGGTCTGTGTGAGTTGTTGGACCAGTGTCAGTTGTTTGATCTGTGTGAGTTGTTGGACCAGTGTCAGTTGTTTGGTCTGTGTGAGTTGTTGGACCAGTGTCAGTTGTTTGATCTGTGTGAGTTGTTGGACCAGCGTCAGTTGTTTGATCTGTGTGAGTTGTTGGACCAGTGTCAGTTGTTTGATCTGTGTGAGTTGTTGGACCAGTGTCAGTTGTTTGATCTGTGTGAGTTGTTGGACCAGTGTCAGTTGTTTGATCTGTGTGAGTTGTTGGACCAGTGTCAGTTGTTTGATCTGTGTGAGTTGTTGGACCAGTGTCAGTTGTTTGATCTGTGTGAGTTGTTGGACCAGTGTCAGTTGTTTGGTCTGTGTGAGTTGTTGGACCAGTGTCAGTTGTTTGGTCTGTGTGAGTTGTTGGACCAGTGTCAGTTGTTTGGTCTGTGTGAGTGAGGAGATCATTCACAGGAAATGAAGAAAGATTTGGAATGACATTTGTTACGTACGTTTGCCTCCAATGTCGATCGTAGATGGCTGTCATGGCACCCATGAAACTGAGGCTGACAGACAGGGCTGTTACAATTTCTTCTAGTCATGGCACATGATGTGGAACAATCTTATTCCAAGTGATTCAATGATTATGTCTTAAAGAAGTGTATCTTCTGTGTTCCTGCTATTTTTGTTGCTGTGTACATGTGGCTTGCAAGAAGAGCTGCTTCTTCATAATACTTATATTTGTTGAACACACCATCCTATGTGCAGAACTTGATGTGAATTCAAAGAGTTACATAAGCGTAGTGATGTGATGATCATATAGCCTCTTGACCATTCCATCCACACCATCACATGACCACTTCCTGTATGATACTGAATACAAATGCCTTTCGGCACTTATCCCAAAATCCCGTTCACGATGGCAGAGAAGTTGATAATTCTTTGCACATCTGTATATTTGGTAGTGACAATGCTGATGATATCTGCATAAATTTCCTGAACTTCTGACACCAGAAAAATTATTTCGGTATAAATGTTGAGTGAAACTTGTTTGGGATGTGGGCATGTGATGGTGTGGATGGAATGGTCAAGTGACTTGCAATGATGGCCAGTCTACAAACATCAGTCATATGACCATGACATCGCTGTACCAATGCAGCTCTTTGAATTCGCTATCGAGTTCTGCCTCTCAATCACAGGAGGATTTCCAGAGGAGTTCTATGAAGCAGCACATCTTCCCACAAGCCATATGTAAAGAGCTAAAATAATAGCGAGAACTTAAAAGCTACACCTCTTCATGCCATTATCACTGAATCACTTAGAAGTAGCACAATATTCTATCTAGCTCTCTCAAGAAAAGAGAAGAGGTTATGGCAGACCATTATGTTGGTCTCAGTCTGGCAGATGCCAAAGGTTACGTGATGGCCATCTATAGTTGACACTGGAGGTTAGCGTATGTAACAAATCTGTTTTATTCCAACTGATCTTCCTTCATTGACATGGTCCAACACTGTCGTAGTTTTACCCACAACAAAGTGACACTCTTCATGTGCATATTCATGACCTCCTCACAAACTTTGACCCAACAACTGACACTCATCGCACCTACAGGATATCCAGAGGAAACAGAAAAAGTAAGAGGCCCTACAAAAAATGTAAACATGTTATTACTAACATGTTATAACTAGAGATGGGCATGTTTGCTAGTTAATTTAATCTATCTCTGAAGTCTGAACACTATTATTTGCCCATTCTAATATTTTCAGGGACTCTTGTGCAATAGACATTGCGAAAAGGATGTACATTTTTAGTTATCTGAGGTCAAAGGTCATGTGATAAATGTCATTTACATGTGCTATATACAATATAGATGTGCACCTATTTTACTGGCTTTTTCTTTTTGTATTAACTCTTTTAAATGCATAACACAAAAAAAGTTGCCCTTTGTTTCCTTATTAAAAGCATGTTAAATAACTGTCCATTCTTTAATTGCTAAAGATGAAAACATCCAGGCCCAAATAATGACGACTGATAGTTTTCCATCGTTAACACCGAGACCTATTCGAGATGTTCATAAAAAATCAATATACCTTTAGCGTACAAACATACCCTTCCCAGTTTGCACTGGTCAGCGTCCACTGCGACAGCAGACGCGGTTACGACACTGTAGATTGCGACATCCACTGGCGGTGTCAGCGAATGGGCCGTCTACAATGTTATCGCAGTAGTAGAGTTGGTCATGTATGAGGGCCGGACACACACACACCAGGTCTGTGAGTGGCCCTGAGGACAGCTTCAGACACCCCGAGAAGTCTAGGTGCCGAAGCAACGGGAAGTTGCCGCAGCCGGCCAGGGCCCTGGAACAAGCACAAGGAATATTTTAATATTGTGATTTACTCAAAGATCAAACGCACTGCCAGGTCAAACTGTACTCGTGTAGACCATAAGTTGGTTATCTGTAGAGTGGAATTTCAGTAATATGCTGAATTGGTTTCACAAAAGACTGTTAATGTTGATATAGATCTGTAGAATTTAACAAGAGTACATACTTCTGGTAGTTAGCAACTCGACTTTGATCCTTAGATTGGGTAACCTGCCAAAGTTAACGGTTTCGATGAGATCGCAGTGTGCTCAATTGAAATAAATCATTTCATCTGATGATATCATCAAGATTAAATAATAAATAAATAAATAACAAATAACCTGTCATAGAAGATACTAGACAGATTTTGTGAAACAATTCTGAAATGACATAAGCAAAACTAATACAGAATTTCTTGCACACACATTACACCCACAATATTCAACAGGTACACAAGTTCCTGCCAAGTACTGCTATATGGTCTGCAACTTACTTGACACCAAGATCCGTCACCTGAAAGCAGCCGGACAGGTCCAGATACTCGAGCGCCCTCTGTCTATGACCTTCACAACTATTTGTCAGTGCGACAGGCCGTTCCTTGATGTTCCACTTTTCAACGTTATCATAGAATTCATTTGTGTAGTCATTACTTTCATCACGTTTAGCACGATCGTTATCCGGATAAACATTCAAGCTTTCCCCACTATTGCTATGTAACGTGTACGGACTGATGCCATCACGCGTCTGTTCCGATGTTGCTGTGTAATCAGTGGCCCATAATGCAACATCTGTGGCAACTGCGACGCACTCTAGTGCCAGTTCTGGCATACTGCTATTGTCACACCCCAGGGTGAATTCATGTGATTCCGCCTCGCTGTAAGATGCGTCATTGCCGTCTTCGTAGGCCTGGTGTAACGTGCTCTGTCGTTCGCAGTCATCGCGACAGTTCTTATCGAGCTTCTTGTGGTAGGTGTGGTAGTACTGAAGACACAGACAGTCACTTTCATCCTCAACATACAGCTCTGTCTCTTCTTGTGGCGCACTGCAGCAGTTCTCTGTCGTGCTCCTTGCTGCGCTTCTTGTGCTCTTGATGGTGCTGTGAGGTGTAGTTGTCGCAGTGTGCTGCGGGGTGGTGCCACAGTCGTCGAGACCGATCGCGAGACGCACCAGGGTAGCGTTGCCGATGTTGACGCAGCCGGACAAGACGAGACGCTTGAGACAGCAGCAGGAACCACTGCGGCCAAAGCTGTCAACACAACACAACCAAATGGAGATATCAGAAACTGTGTTCATATGATGCTGATGTCTTCGTCTGTATATCTTATCTAATGTGAAAATAATCTTTATTACTACATTTTGTAAAACCACTTCATCATCAGTGATTGCTGATTGCAGCTGTGGATTCTAGGAAGACGATCATGCTCACACACTATCGTGCACATAATTTCAGTTTTGGAAACATTAAATTTTCGACTTTTTTTCACATTGATGTCTCTGTCATTTACACTGTTTCAGCTACAAAAACTACATGTATTCTTTAAGAATATATTTTAGCACATTTTTGCAACTGGACAAGCACTCTGAATTTCATTTATATCCAGTGCTGTGGCAGGCCGCACAATCAATATGAATGAGCGATAACAAAGGCACTTATGGGTACTGGTGCTTACGGGTACCAGTGCTTACGGGTACCAGTGCTTACGCATTCCAACACTTACATGAGTTGGAGCATTATTGTAATCACATGGAGTCTCCTAAAACAAGGATATTTTAAGCATACCTGCCACTCTCTAGTTGAAATGAAGTGCAATGTTTGATGGAAGTGTTTGTGTACTCTGTTGAGAAGATGTCATGAAGACATGGTGCAAAACTTGCACAAAACAATCAGTGAAAGGTAGTAAATAGGTTGAGGGGGGAGAGAGAGGAGAGAGACAAGAGAGAGTGGAGAGAGAGGGGAAGAGGGAGGGGGGAGAGAGAGGAGAGAGACAAGAGAGAGTGGAGAGAGAGGGGAAGAGGGAGGGGGGAGAGAGAGGAGAGAGACAAGAGAGAGTGGAGAGAGAGGGGAAGAGGGAGGGGGGAGAGAGAGGAGAGAGACAAGAGAGAGTGGAGAGAGAGGGGAAGAGGGAGGGGGGAGAGAGAGGGAGGGAGGAGAGAGTGAGGGGGGAGAGAGAGGAGAGAGGGGGGGAGAGAGACAGAGAGGAAGAAAGAGAGGAAGAGGGTGGGAGAGAGAGAGATAGAAAGACAGACAGGGAGAGGAGAGAGAAAGAGGGAGAGAGAGAGAGGGAGGGACAGAGAGAGGAAGAGAGAGACCTACCTCTTGAGTCCAGCGTCTGAGATGCAGGTCTGTGTGATGTCCAGACATTCCAGTTTGGGACACATCTGAAGCATCTGGTCGAGCTACAAGACAAAGGAGGTGTTTGTGTCAACTGTACTTGAGGACTGGACTTACTTCTTATAGTTCCTTCCACACTTTGTTGAGCAAACTTCATTAAGGACTACAATATGTACAGAATTACTTAGCAAGGGTTGTGACTCGGGTCTGCATTTTTCTCACTCCGTGCCACTTCTGAAGTTGAGAAGTTGAAAGTATTACTCACTGCCATACACAGTTCCGCTGTCATTTAAAAACCTATCTTTATAACCTTACTTATCCACCATAGCTCCCTGGCATATCCATTCATATGATGACAATTTGAACACTACTTATTAATTTTGAGATTGACCACTCCTTTTGGGTTGAGGCACCTATGAGCTGGGTTTCCAAGGATTTATGCGCAATAGAAGTTACCTTATTATTATTACTATGAATGTGTTCGGTGATGTTCTAAAAAGTAGTAGATGAGTACTCTGAAGTATAGTTGCGCCTCGTTATAACGCGGTAGTCGGGGTCCACGATATGAATCCGCGTTATAAACGGGGCGCGTTCCTATATCTGCCGTCAGGGGCGCTACAACGACGACCGACGCCGCTGCTGCACGATGAACGCCATCGAAGCCAACCAAAGTGTGCACGTCGTGCAGTCTATACGCAGTTTATGAAGCTTATTAAACTGCCAGCCAACGTCAGTGTGTATTCTGTTTAAATGTCATACACTGTTGGACACTGTTGAATGCTGAACTGAATAAAATTAATGAATTATGTACCATTTTAAAATAAACAACGGACCAACAAGCCACGGTCAACTGAACAATGATATGGTACCGCTGACGTAAGATCTAAAATAATGACCTGACACTCAGCAGCCGAATACGCAAATGATTTTATAAACGCTGCGTTAGAGTTGATTAAGGATTTAAAGCTATAAGTATGCTCACAATTGGCTTAACTTCGTCTTTCAATCAATATCAAAATACCAATTTAGAAAGCACATTTTACCGTGCCGAACAATAGTACGATTCACCAATTCATATGTGGTTGACGAATTAATATTTTGGCGCACCAGTATAGGCAGTAGCTTTGTGTTCATCGCAGTGAAAAGCTAATATTTGTTACGCAATGTTAGCTTACTGATCTTGCCTACTAAGCTGTATTAAAACGTATTTAACCCATTCTTAAGCAAGGCATATTTGTTAATTTCAATTGCACTTTACAAGCCGTCCGGCACCGAAACCAGCGAACTTGCTATCCGCGGAAGCCATGGCCCATGACTAGCCGATTGGAAACGATTCGTTTGATGTCGCCGCAAAACAAACAATACCTCCCTCCACATTTACTGTTCCTAAAGTAATTGACCATAATTATAGTCAAAGAAACTTATACCTCTGATAGCATTGGCAGTGCAGAATAAACAACGGCAACGTAGTGACGCGCCTCACACTTGATTCATTACAGTTGTATGTCAACGTTAAATTTATTGTCCGCCAACTAGTCTTTCAATACACATGTCGTGGACAAAGACGGGGATAACTTCACACAAAACAATTGACAGTTATTACCGTATTAATATAGTTGGTCACAGCACCCATTTCCCCCTGGCGGCAGAAATACGGGGTCCACGACCGACCGCGTTATAACCAAATCCACGTTATAACCGAATTCGTGTTATAACGAGGCGCGAATATATTAAGCACAGTTGCTACTAAGCCTTGGTGAGGGTTGTGAACTGTGAGGGTTGTCACCTGTTAGGGTGGGGTCACCTACCAGGCCGTTGGTGAGGGCGCGACTGTTGGCGAGGATGAGATTTCTCACCCCGGCGCCTACTCGGGGCAGCACGTGTTTCACGAGGCCCTTCAGAAGATGCACCTCATGGAATATCTGCAGCAAGACCAGTGCTCAACATCCCTCAACATCTAGTCAAGTCTGGCCTTTCATGCTAGTTCATGGAAACATTTCTAATTATCTTAAAAATATGGAATGATCCGAAACCTTCTACTAAAAACAACAAGAAACCCTGTCATTTAACCCCTGACCTGCTTCATGAAAATATCATTTTTTTTTAAATTCGTGTTATATACAGTGCAATCTCGCGTTACAGTCTCCTCGGTAATACAGCCATCTGGCAGTTAACCCATTAGACCCAGCACGTCCGAAAGCGCCTGGATGTTTTCTCCCCAGAGCACCCGAAAGCGCCCCATGGAAATAAAGCCTCCAGTAGCGGTGGCCCCATCTGGCGGATACTTAAGAGACTAACACTGTCTGATTCCTTGATATATGAGCTATGAATTGTGCGTATTTTCACCATAAGCTTGCATAAAAAAAATTAGTTTTTCGCGATAGAAGTTTGCCACCTGTGGACCTTAAAAAATGGCGGCGCCTTGGACATCGTAGTTGTTTACTAATGACGAAGTTTGCGCTATTATTTTGTAGGATGGGACATTTCTGACACTGTTGCATTTCAAACCAAACATTTAGTGAATTCAGTTGCATTTCGAACATAATGTCAACACCCGGGCACTTTCGGATGTGCAGGATCTAATGGGTGGGAGAGACAGTGAAGCTAAAATGACATTTTTTGACAAAAATACTCAAAATGTGATTCGTCTGTATTCTAATAGCATTTTATGTTTACTATTAATAAATATATGTTTTATAACATTGACATACTTCTAAGTAACTTATATTCATGGATAAAGTATGCATCTGTCATGTGCTAAATCCCATTACTGTTTAAACCCGTTTGCTAAAACCGGTGTTTTTCCAATTTGGAAACATCATATCTTTAGAAGTAATGATCCTACATTATTGACATTTTGACTGATGTGATCCTTGCTAACGTCTCCATGCAATGACGATGATATATTTTTTATTTTGTTTTTAGTTATATACTGACCACAATAAAAATGTGGATTTTTTACCAACAAAATTTTTTAATATTAAATAATGACAATACATAAAATATCTTTTCGTCATTGCATAGTGTTGTAAATAAGAACTAGAAAGTGATTGCTGCATTATTGGAGGAGCTGCAATGTTTCCAAATTATGCTATATTTTCCCTCTCTGGTGGCCATCTTTGATCGTTGCCATGGAAACGGGGGACACGCAGAACAAAATTTCAATATTTTATTAAATAAGACATACTCTACATACTCTGCAAGTCCAATCTAGCTGCCATATCTCTCCTTAATTAACCATAATTTGTTTAAGTTGTTTTGCTGTTATCTGTGTAATTCTAATATTTTGTCTTGAATATCACGTTTACATAGCATGTTCAACAGCAGTATAAATATTCATGAACACTGACAAATTACCCTTAGACCTACCCTATGTTCAGAGCCGGTATGTAGCGAAGTACAAGTTCTTCGTTACTTTACTCGAGTAGAACAGTTTTTACTTTTTCGTGAGTAATGAAGTATATCTTTTAAGGAGTACTTTTACTTATAACAAAGTACAAATGCGTATACTTTTCATAAATGTATCAAATTATCTAGAATTTATGCGTTAAAAATTTGAAGCTCCTAAAATATCAGTAACGAATGATAATGCATATGCTTCGCTGTGGCAATTTAAACTGCTAATGGTTACTCAGATCTATCTTAATAATAAAGTAAGTATTCTTAGGGCCTATGTTGTCTATATTTATTCTAGGTTCACGTTTTCAATATTTTGTCTCACATATTGACCGCCTCAGGCCTGGTCGTAGACAAGATTTAGTGTTTCCTGTAGTATGTACAAACTACTGAATAGGGTATTACTATTATTTTATTTCTGTTGTCACTGCCTTGTATAGTATGAATCAAACAGAATATATGCATCTGATAGACCATGAATGGAACCAACTTGGCTTTCACTGCTAATCATAGGTATCTCCAGCAATTTCCAGATGTTGTTCATTTTGTGGAAGCCACCTTGCCGTTAGATTACTGTCTGTGGAAATCTTTAGTATACGTACTTTCAACAGGAATATTTTTTCAAAAGTATCGATAATATCCTCCAAATTCATGTTGCCAACTTTAAATTGAATAAAGGGTATTTAACATTTAAATGCTATTTCGATTGTTATTGTTCCTGTGATCAGCTGATGTTAAAAAGCAGGGAGACCTTGAAGCGGAGGTGCAAGGAGCTTGTCGTTGCCATGAAGGCAAACTTGTGCGCCACCCTACTGCAGCAGAAGTTTGTTTGAGGAGCCAGCCTGTCTGTGTATCCTGCTGAGGATCCTGTCCTGTTGAATAAAGTATTTCTTTTGCACACTACTGAATTTATTTGTTTGTTTGCAGCGGGTGACCATGTCGACAACATTTTTATAAAAGTACTTTTGTATTTACTTCAAGTACATTTGTTTACTTTTTACTTGTACATCAAGTACATTTTTCAAAATGTACTTTTACTTGAGTAGCTTTTTTTCCTAGTTACTTGTACATTTACTCAAATACAAAATAAATGTACTTGTACCAGCTCTGCCTATGTTACACCTACTCTACCCTTCCCAAACATTGTGTTCAACTGTGTCAAAGGTACAACTGGACAACTTCTCTTTGACCCATTCATTTCAACTCATCACCACTAGGTGGCGGCACTTACTTGTTGCACCGCGGGACAACATTCCTCAGCAGCGTCGGTGTCACATGACTCGTCGATATCAGCGTCATCATCGATGACTATATAGCTGATTTCGTCATCTTCGTCATCATTGTAGATGTCATCGTCGATGTCACTGTCTTCTGGACGGTGGTCAAGTCTGCTCCAGTCGCCTGAAAGCACGCCTCGTTTCAATCACGCCTCGTTTCAATCACGCCTCGCTTCAACCACGCCTCGCTTCAGTCACGCCTCACTTTAGTCAAGCCTCTCTTCAACCACGCCTTGCTTCAACCACGCCTCGCTTCAGTCACGCTTCGCTTCAACCACGCCTCCCTTCAATCACGCCTCGCTTCAGTCACCCCTCGCTTCAATCACGCCTCATTTTAGTCACGCCTCGCTTCAGTCACACCTCACTTTCAATCACGCCTCGCTTCAATCACGCCTCGCTTCAATCATACCTCACTTTCAATCACGCCTCGCTTCAATCACACCTCATTTCAATCACGCCTTGCTACAATCAGGTCCCATTTCAAATTCGGTTACAAATACAGTACTTCAACAAATCAATTATAATTATGTTACTTCTAAATTTGTTTATAAAACTTAAAAGATAAATTGCAGTAGTTCAAATATTAAGTACAACTACACTGTTTTATAAATACTTCAAGCATAGTTTATAAGGAAAACTACAAGTATTAATAATAAGGAATACTACATGTATCAATAAGGAATACTACATGTATCAATAATAAGGAATACTACATATATCAATAAGGAATACTACATGTATCAATAATAAGGAATACTACATGTATCCAGTGTTTCCCCTGGGTAAAATGATGGGCGAGGTGGTAGGGGTGGGGTACGCGAGCGCCACAGGCGCAAAGCGTTCCTAGGGGGGTCCTAGGGGGCTCCCCCGTAGATTTTTTTTAACTGGCTTTAAAATTGTGCATTCTGAGGTACGTTTTAACTTTTACTATTGAATATAGAGGGGAAGATGTAAAACAACAAGACACTACTTGTAAATGTAGTAATCATGATTGATAAAAGTCAGTAATCATGAGGTGTGGTTTCCATTTTACCACTGGTACTCAGTAGAGGTGTGGTTTCCACTTGACCACTAGTACTTGGTTATGGTTATGTTTTTCTTGTACTAACCCTAGGCCTTGTTACCTCGCTGACAGAGTCAGTAAAAATGTAAAAGGTAAGTTCTTACATAGCGCAGGACTGCTGAAAGCACTTTACACTTTACTCCCTGGCAGACCTGTTCAGTCGAACACCATCTCGACTTCTCTGGGAAGCATCCAGTGGTATCATCTGAAGACTCTTTCATCATCACCTTTAAATGATTTTATTATCATAATGTTATGGTAAATTGGTGATTTATGTTCAAAACATAATATTTTATTTGTTGCTAGAATGCTATACAATTAATTAAACAGTAATTTCTGGAATGCCACAAAAGTATCGTTTCAATTAATTGCAAGAACGTTTCTCAAATTGTGTCCTTTTTATAAAAAGTATAAATTGTTTAGTATATCCAATTACTGTGCAAACATATCATTGTCTAACCCAAGTTATTGATAACCCGTTAATATGCACGGTTTTGGGTAGTAGGCATTTTTTATGAGATGTGAACTTCGGTGGTTTATATTCGTAAGTATTTCACTCAAATCAACTTTCCCAAAAGTTTGTTTGCACAACTTTGTCGGAATATGTATTCTATATTTAACACAAAGATATCTTACGAATCACATTCCTTCCAAAACCGCATAGAACATGTTATTAGTTGAATAGACTTGTGGACATTTGTGTCGAATCCGGACCCACTTTGATTTCGCCGTTATAACTTGAGTTTTGCTTAACTTTGATACCTCAGACCCAGTGAGATACACTGTAGTTCCATCATTCAACATTATCCTAGGCATATTTACCTTTAAGTATATTGCGTCTTATGTCCATTTGAGGAGTACATAGCGCCCCGGTTTGTATCAACATACGCTGTTGTACACTGTATACTGTATATATCTCATTTTACGCGCGCTGTGCGGTAATGCATGGCCACAGTGGCACAGACTAGTGCAAACCGGGTCGCTATTTGAGCTTCAACACTGACAACAGGGTCTGGATTCGATACAAGTGCCGATTAGTGAATAGGATGCACGGTTTTTATTTGGGCTTCAAAAGAGTCCGGATTCAACACAAGTGCCGACAAGTGACGTAGTGCCATCCGCCTGCAAGGTTTTCACTCCCACCACCGTCATAAAGCAAAACGCAAGTTACCGTTTGGGCGCCATTTTACATGAATGTCTAGATTTCTAGTATGTCGAAACTCCGCAAGGTGTCACCATTGGACACCGGGGATCCCGCAGGAATATTCCTTGATTGGACACCTAACAAGTGATATCTTTCACGTTGTCCAATGGAGTGAAATCCTAACTGCTCTGAGCGACGTTAATACGACTAAACGATGTTGCTACAAATCTTTGATTTTGTAGGAATGACTGTGATGTCATTTCGCGCCACTCGCTGACGCTGAATATATATCGCGAAAGAACGAAAAAATGGGCGGCAATTTCGGGCGAGGCGACTTAGAAAACCGGTGAGGCAGCCCGCCTCGCTTGTTATATACCAGGGGAAACACTAGTATCAATAAGGAATATTACATATATCAATAAGGAATACTACATGTATCAATAAGGAATACTACATGTATCAATAAGGAATACTACATGTATCAATAAGGAATACTACATGTATCAATAAGGAATACTACATGTATCCATAATAAGGAATATTACATATATCAATAAGGAATACTACATATATCAATAAGGAATACTACATGTATCAATAATAAGGAATACTACATATATCAATAAGGAATACTACATGTATCAATAAGGAATATTACATGTATCAATAAGGAATACTACATGTATCAATAAGGAATACTACATGTATCAATAAGGAATATTACATGTACCAATAAGGAATATTACATGTATCAATAAGGAATACTACATGTATCAATAATAAGGAATACTACATGTATCCATAATAAGGAATATTACATATATCGATAAGGAATACTACATGTATCAATAAGGAATACTACATATATCAATAAGGAATACTACATGTATCAATAAGGAATACTACATGTATCAATAAGGAATATTACATGTATCAATAATAAGGAATACTACATGTATCCATAATAAGGAATATTACATATATCAATAAGGAATATTACATGTATCAATAAGGAATATTACATATATCAATAAGGAATACTACATGTATCAATAAGGAATATTACATGTATCAATAAGGAATACTACATGTATCAATAAGGAATACTACATGTATCAATAATAAGGAATACTACATGTTTCCATAATAAGGAATACTACATGTACCAATAAGGAATATTACATATATCAATAAGGAATAATACATATATCAATAAGGAATACTACATGTATCAATAATAAGGAATGCTACATATATCAATAAGGAACATTACATGTATCAATAATAAGGAATACTACATGTATCAATAATAAGGAATACTACAAGTATAATTAATGAGGAATACTACATGTATCATTATTATTAATTTCTAGATAGGACTTCAGGAAGATTAAAATCATTCCACCCACCTTGTGCCCACTGTACAGGCAGTAAGAGACCACCCACCTTGTGCCCACTGTACGGGCAGTATGTGTGTCCAAAGCTGCGGCTCCATTGTCAGCCTTGACCACCCCTTGCAGGTCTGTGTGGCCTGACACAGGTCATAGGGGTCAAGGTAGCCGAAGACATGTAGCAGTACTTCCGGGGGCAGGTTGTCGATGCAGATAGGTGGTGCTGTCTCAACCGATTCCTCGTGTCGGAGTGCTGGGCAGGTGACTGTGGTGCCAGCTGTCTCCACTGTGGTGCCCTTTGTGGTGCACTTTGTCTCATCTTCATCACTTGAGGCTGAACGAGAATTTTTAATCGACACGTGAAACTTTCATATATTAGTCAGGTTCACTACGTATTTTTGCCGGTTTTCTTTGGAAATTAGCAAACACTATATATTGGAAACGTCATAACATGAGGAACCTAAAAACCAGTGTTTCCGTTTACCCATAAGCATGTAAGGCGGCCATTTTGGATTTTCAAAAATGGTCGCCAAAATAAATTTTCCCACGTCCAATAAGGAATACTACATGTATCAATAAGCGTCACGTAGAGCTATAATTTGTGTACCTACATATAGGTTCTAGCGATCAAAGATTTCAAACATACTACATTCGGACTTCTCCGATATTCATCTGTTCTCAAGCTGCTTTCTCACCTCTGCAGGACTACAATTATTACATTGTTGTAATTACCAACACAGCTGGTACAACTGCACTGAACCAGCTCTAGTCTTTTCAATGCATTTATAACATTGACGTTATACATGATTCTACATAAATGACATAAATATAAAACTTCTCAACACATTTGAATAATTCTAGCTTTAGTGTATAGCTTAAATGCATGGGTACATTTTGTTCACTGGATGTATGGACATTCAACCATCCAGTTATTTTCTGGTAGCATGGTGAAATTTGTTTATTTTTGTTTTCCATTTTGACAACATTCACATATACCCAGGTAGTAATATTCCAACGATACTATAAAATGTGATGTAGTTATTATCAGTGCACTACAATCAAGTCTTTTACCAATAAAATTATACCTTATTCATTCATTTATGATAATTAATAGCAAAGTGATGACTTTCTTTATGGAATCCACTTAATTTTGTTCCTAATTGTGTGCACTACAGAAGTATGTCACACGCAGGGCTAAAATGGTCGTGGCTCAAAGTCCAAGTGCGGCTTTAAGTAAGGTTTTTGCCCGTAACAAACTGCTTGGAGGAAAGTCAGGGTTTAGGTCAAAAGTCGGGATGGGGATTTAATTAGGGGTGCGGCTACAAATACAGAATTTACCGTAGTCTCTTTTTGCCGGTGGCCAGAGACTTGATTGACAGCTAGTAATTACAACAATGTAATAATTGTAGTCCTGCAGAGGTGAGAAAGCAGCTTGAGAACAGATGTAATCTTGTGGTTTTACCTATTTCTTCCAGTTCCAGACAGTTGCCCTCACACACTGTATCTTGTATTAGGGCAAGTGACAATTCAATCTTTAAAATATTCAGTGAAGCAGCTGATGGTACTTTTCCTGGAAGCCTGTTCCAAGTGTCGGTGGTGCGATTAGTAAAGAAGTATTTCCGTACATCCGTGCGCGAGTAGTTCTTTTGTAATTTAAGTCTATGGCCTCTCAGATTTCCTGCTGATGGATGAATAAATTGTCTGGTATATTTCTGTTGAGGCCACCAAGATATTTATAAACTTCACATAGGTCTGGCTCGCTTTGCCTCTGTTCTAAAGAAACAGATTCAGTTGGTGGGCTGCTGAGTTTCAGTGTTCACTTTTTGAGTTTTTTCTAATTATCTGATATCTTTTTGATAATAATGTTCCAGGCTGGGGACGCATATTCCAGAACTGGTCTAATCATAGTTGTTTTTATTATTTTTTCAGATCTGCTTTCAAAACATCTTTTAATTAATTCTATCCGTTGGTTTGCCCGTGACGTGATCAGGGGTGTCATGTAACGAAGTAAAACTACTTCGTTACTCTACTTGAGTTGTTTTTTCAAGTAACGGAGTACTATTTATATTAACTACTTCTACTTGTAACGAAGTAGTTTTATCTAAGGTAACGCTACTTTTTACTTCGTTACTTTCATTTATTTTGCGATATATTTTCGTTACATTTTTTCTGAACTACGTCAACCTGTTGGCATTCCGCCCGTCGACAACATTTCATTAAACTTATTTAATTACAAGAAATTAGAGCGTTGGTAAACATTGTTAACGCGGTAATAACTGTCACTTGACTTGTGTTAGTATGGTCAAGTCATTAGGAACAGTAAATATGGTGCGAGGCATTGTTTGTTTTGTGCCGACATCAATCGAATCGTTTCCTTTCTGCCAGTCGTGGCTTCCGCGAATAGGTGCCTTCTGCAGGTTATCCTGGCTTCGGCGACTTGTAAAGTGCAATTGAAATTCACACATAGGCTAAGCCATGCATACTAATGGGATTTATATGTTTAATGCAGAGCAGTAGGGAAGATCAACATGCTAACATTGCGCAAATATTATCTTTTTACTGCAATAAACGCAAATTTGCTTGGTGCTTCGGCTTGCGCCAAAATATGAATTCGTCAACCGCATACGAAACGGCGAATCGATCAGTATTATTCGGCACGGTAAATGTGCGTTCTAAATTGGCGTTGTGGTATTGATTGAAAGACGAAGTTGAGCCAGCTATAAGCGTATTTATTGTAGTTTTTTCAATCTTTAGTCAACCTTAGCTCTGCATTTGTCAACTCATTTGCATGTTCGGCTGCTGAGATCTCATTACGTCATCGGTACCATATTATCGTCCAGTTCACCGTGGACTGTTAATCCGTAATCTATTTTAAAACTCTACAACATATATGAATTCTATTCAGTTCAACATTCAACAGTGTACGTATGGCATTTAAACATAATACACATTGACGTTGGCTGGCATCTTAATAAGCTTCATGAATCGCGTAATTATAGATAGCGAGGCCTGCACAATGACTGGTTTCGACCTGGACTTCAACAGCGTTCTTGGTCAGTTGGTGAAGCGACTGTGGTCGTCGTAGCTAGCGCCCATGGTGGCAGATACCGGAACACATTTCCGTACCCCGCTGTCGAATTTACGAAAACAAAATATGGTTTTCTATAGAACATTTCAAAATAAGAAAGCATCATATGAATCCATGGAATTGACCTTTTTAAATTATTTATTTACATTTTTATTACTTTTTAGTGCAATTTCTACTGACTTTTTAACGATTATTTTATATATATTTTTTTTTATCATTTGGACATTCTAATTATGCATATATCTATTCATTTAAATATTTTAATTTATTTAGATATCTATTTATTCCACTTCTACAAAGGAACTGTGATGGTACATTTCGTGCGGAATGGAACAAGTGAAACAGACATGAACTACATCACGTCTGCCACGTGAAAGTGCACTTAATAATAATAATAATAAATAGAACATTATTCATAGACATAATTAATATCTGTTGGAGTTAAACAGTAATTATTTTCAATCTGTCTTAATTTTTTTGTTCGCCGATGCAGTAATTATTGTTGTTACTTGCCTGACAAAACATCTTACCGTTCTACTTTTACTTCTACTTTTACTTCAAGTATTTTTGGAAAGTAGTTTTACTTTTTACTCAAGTAGGATTTTTAGACACTACTTTGACTTGTACTCAAGTAGTTTTGAGCTGAATTACTTTTACTTCTACACAAGTATAAAATTAAAGTAATTCAGTCACCCCTGGACGTGATATGTTTTATGTATGTGCTTGATTTTAAGTTACGACAAATGGTAATTCCTAAATATTTTTGATTATCTACTACTTCTAATATCTGTCCATCATCCAATTTGCCACTGTACATTTGGTTGTGGGGACATAGTAACCCATACTATTTCTGCATCCATATCTCCAGGTAAGAATGGTGTTAGGTTTAGATTATCTTTTATTAGGAGTAATACTCCTCCACTGTCTTCAGTGGTGTATGTCCCAGGGGCCGGTTTCATGAAGTGTACTTAAAGTTACGCAATTACTTAGCGTCACATGTTTTGGGTAACTCCTGTGTTAGCTCATATTAAAAAAATCACATAATTTACCAAGACAATCATCTTGGCGTTAAGAACGTTCTTAGCCGCTTCATGAAACCGGGCTCTGGTGAATAAAAATTTAGTTTTCTGTGTTTTCTAAAGCATGTATGATTAATTGGTGTAAATTCTGAATCTGCAATATCAGAATAGAACCAAGTTTCTGTAATTGCGATGATATCGGTACCTTCTTCAGACATAAGAACATTTAATTGTGTGAATTCGTTACTTACTGTGCATTACACAAGTATATTTTTAATGATAAAGTTTCCTTACCATTTTAAAGAGTAGTGCTATGTTTGTATTTACATGAGTGTTCTGGTGTTTGAGGTGGTTTACGATCCTTCCTCCTCTTATTTTGTATCTGCCATCTGGGTTTTTTACTTTGGTTCTTCGAGTTTTGCCCGTAAGGCACCGACTGCTTCGCATTCTAGTTTGGTTTGATCCGGTACAATGGAAATTGTTTTGGGTTGTTTGAATCTGATTAAACTTGTCTGACCCTTGAGGATTTGTTTATTATCTCATCTTTTGTTTTGCAGGATGACTCTGAGTGGTCTCGGTCTTGTTTCGTTTTGTTCTTTCCAACCTAGCCTAACAGTGCTTATGATTTCTGCATGTGGACATCTTATGTCCTTAAAGAGTTTGTTGGCAAGGTCTCTGTCCCTTTTTTTGATTTTTTCTAGTAGTCCATTTATAACCAAGTTTCTTGTTTGTTTACTTTTTTCAATGGATTTGTCCCCGACCATGTAAATCTTTTAGTTTAGCTGTGAGATGTCACTTGCCACACTAGTGATGTTGTCACCTAAGCTGCCGGTTGTCACAGCTGGTCCACTGATACCTTGTCTGCTTTTGCTTCTGGTTTTGTTTCTAATTCCTCGATGCGATGAGTGAACCTGGGAATTATCTACGAATGCTGTACATCTTTGGTCTATTTCAAGATATGCTGCCATTGCCATAATTGCTGCTGCTTTGCACTGATCACTTTTGATGCACTTATCACTATTGATGCTGATCCATATAGTCGCTTCCCCAACAGTCACAAACCTCATCTGACATCCGACCTCTACATCATTCACACTGGACCATTCGGTCCATGTTCCCAAATTATTTTTTTCATATCATGCAGATTGTTTTTTCTTTGTCTGTTGGTTCTTTTCCATTGAAGGTGTTTTCCATTTTTTTACTAGTGCTGCCTTTCCATTTCTTTTGGCTATTGTCTGACATGTTGTTCGGCACAAAATAAATTTATTTATGTTAATATTTTGTATTATAGTTGCTTTAGTTATTTAATACAAACGACCTTTAAAAATCCTTTTAATCAGGCCCGGGGTTTATCTTGTATTTAAAGCTGAAGCTATCGGGATGGTGCAAGGTAGCAAGACGCTTGTGCAGAGAAGAGAAAAATGAGAATCTTGTCCCTAGGGCATCTCTGAGGTTTCGTAGGCCGAACGTTGACCCCTGACGATGGCAATGATGGCTGACCGAGTTTCGTCTTAATTGGGAATCCCCTTGATACACAATGCACAACATTCAGTTGTGTATAGTGAAGATGGCGGATCACCTTGACGAACGCACACCAAATATGGGCAATGACGTATGACTAATGGTTCCAACCAATGATCAGTGAACATTCTCATATGACAGTCGTCATAATTCTGGCAGTCGATGCTGCACATATACAGATCAGTGCATGCCAAGTCCTTTGACTTGCAGAAGTTCCTTACAGATCCTTGGTTTTCTTTAAATTTATTCTTGCTTTTCTTGTGGCCGATCATCAAGTGCGACTGCACGAAAGGCAGCACAGGACGGTGCTGGTGTTTAAAAACCAACCTGTCAGCAGGATGTGTGAACTATTTGGGAATTCTTCATGTGGATTTAGGGGGTAGGCATCATGATAGCGTCAATTATTTAATGTTTGAAGTGTCCTTGCCCGCACAATATTTAAGTGACACCTTTAAATTTGTGACATCTAAAAACCTATGTTTTGACATGGTCCTAAGATATGTACATCTTACAATATCGATTGTTGAGATATTGTGTCATTTGTATTAATGACTGCCATTTAAAAAAATGGCGGTGTGAATATTGGAGTCCAAATGTAACATATTCGAAATCTTTGATCACTAGAACCTATATATAGGCACACAAATAGCTCTAGGTGACACAGTTATCAAGATATATGGGATAATTGATTCTGGCGACCATTAAAAATAATCCAAAATGGCCGCCTTTCATGCTTATGGACAAAAGGAAACATTGGTTTTCGGGTTCCCCATATCACGACGTTTCCAGAAATGTATTGGTTTGTAAATCTGCACAAAAAACGGCGAAAACATATATTGTAACATAATGAACTTAACTATATTACAAGTGAGTACTATTATACTAAACATGGCATATAGAAAAACTAGGGTGAGGAGACTCCTCTAAGACCGACAGTCGCTCTGAAGGAGCCATGTTATAAACATAAAATTAAACTAAATCCGTTGGACAACCAATTAAATTCTTCCAGGAAAAGACCTCAACATAATATCTCCGATTGTGTATAATGCCTATACATATGTGTGGACAGTTTGAGTATGTTATGTAAGGTGGGCATGTGCATGTGTGCTCGCAATCAGTTTCTTTATTTGGCACATGGTCTAGACTATATACCTTTCTACTGTGGTACCACTACAAGCCCCCTGGTGGTACTGTTAAAAGCCCCCTGGAGGGTGTGCAGTCACTTACAGGGTGAGTCGTGGTTGGCGCGGGCGAGCTCTGTCGCTGTGAGCAGTTGAGCCGCCTCATAGAGCTCACACTCCTTCAGGAGCAGGTGCTGCTCTATAACACGATGACGCAGCTCACACAGCTCCTCATAGCTGAACACCTGCTGCAGCAGGGGCTGGAACACCTGTCAACACACCTGGAGGGTGAACACCTGCACAACACACCTGGATGGTGAACACCTGTCAACACTCCTGCACAACACATCTGGTGGGTCAACACCTGCACAAGACACCTGGGGGATGAACATCGGCACAACACACCTGAGGGATGAACACCTGCGCAATACACCTGGCAGGTGAAAACATGCAGAACACACATATCGAGTTAACCACATCTAATCTGGCAGGCTAAGGGTAGCCGCTGGTCTTAAAGAACTACGGGCCATATCTTGGTTAAAACTCATCATATCTTCATAAAAATTCAGGATTATATTAGTTGGGTGAAGGTTGTTAAACGTGTGAAAAATTGGCTAATTTGTATAATTGTTGCCACAGCAACATTGATTTGTGCCTATGGATGTATGCCCACACAGGAAAAATTATGCAGAATAAGTGATAGCAAATACCATCACACTATTGCAATACGTTGATTGTTGGAATGTTACTTTGCACAATAAGTTTTATGACCATTATGAAGATTTTGTTTAATTCCCTAATTGATTGACCCTTGTTTACAAACCCTTAAAATAAAGCTGACATCCAAAATAGCTCATTGCACCTAGAACATTCCAAAGAATAACTGGTGAACATTTCAAATTCTCTAACTTGTGTAGTTTTTCCAAAATAAGTTGTGCCGGTGTCACAACTAAACAAAAATATAATTTTGAGAAAACAGCCAAAACAAAATAAGAACATCATACGTTAAGCAGTACGGGCAGGTTTACATCATCTGATTATTGGTATTTGTAATAAAAACTTTAAAAATGCAACTTATCGGGAATGCATAACACGTTAATTTACTGGAAAATTATGAAATCCAAAAATGGAAAACAATAACATTTTGGAGCACCGGCTACCCGTAACTCACGCACAACACACTTGGTAGATTAACACATGAACAGTTGGCACTAGCACAACAGACATGGCGAGCTGACAGTAAGTTACTGAACATTATATGACACAAGAGTGGACACCAAACACCTATAAAGTCCACCTGGAAATATAGCAAAACTATATAAAACAATTGACAGTTTTTCATAATTAATGACTTTCTGGACACAACTATTACTACTGAAAACAGTGTCAAAATATCTATCTTTTAGACACTGCTGAATTAAAACACATGGGGAAGGAAGATCTTGGAGCTAGAGAGAACTCACCTCTTCCTCCTGGGGAAGGAAGACCTTGGGGAAGAAAGAGGGAGCTAGAGAGAACTCACCTCTTCCTCCTGGGGAAAGAATACCTTGGGGGAAGAAAGAGGGAGCTAGAGGGAGCTCATCTCCTCCTCCATGTGAAGGAAGAAGGAAGGAAGGGCTCGGGGGAAGAGGGAGCTAGAGGGACTCACCTCCTCCTCCTCTTCCATGTGGGGGAGGAAGACGTTGGCAAAGTCTTCGAGGGAAGTCTTCAGCTGCAGGCCATAGTTGATGCGGTCGGCAATGGTCTTCTTGTTAAGTCCATCCTGCAGCAGCTGCAGGATGTCCTTCAGACGACTGTCCTGAACTCACAAACACAACACTGCGTTATTTTGCTTGGAATCACTTTGCCATATCATCCAACAGTTAAAGGTATAGCAACATTTCAACAGATTTTAATGTTTAGGTAAAAATTGTAGATGACATTCAATTTTGTGATGTCGGGCACTTGACCTTGACATGCTGCCCCTAAATACATTGTCTAGATTAAATACAAAATTAGTGTCTCACATAGTGTCAGTGTCACACATAAAGTCACCAGTGACAGTGTTATAAGTAACACAGTATCACCTGTCTTCCAGAGTGTTACCAGTTATACAGTGTCACCTGTCACAGATTGTCACTTATCACAGTGTAACCAGTCATACATACTGTCACTGATCTTACATAGTGTCACCAGACATACAGCGTTACCAGTCATATAGAATGTCACTAGTCACAAATAGTGACACCTGTCACAGTGTCACCAATCATATGTAGAGTCACCAGTCATACAGAGCACTACCAGTCATACGTGTCACCAGTCATACAGAACACTACCAGTCATAAGTGTCACCAGTCATACAGAGCATCATCAATCATAAAGTGTCACCAATCGTGTAGAATGTCACCAGTTAGAGTGTTACCACATGTCACCTTGTGACAGTTGCAGACGGCTGTGTTCTTGATGGAGAGTTCCTTCAGCTTGGTGCGCAGCTGCTTCATGATGAAGCGATTCTCAATCTGCTCATGTGACTTGAACTCAACAAACGTCCGAAACAGGGTGTCCAGTAGCAGCTGGACATCAACCACATTTGAGAAGTTGGTCGTCTGCAACTGAACAATGCCACAATGTTGTCAGTGTGGAGATATAATATATATCGTATCATCATATCAGAGAGAACAACAGCATCAACCTTTGTGTTTTTGTGAACTAAGGCGAGTGTGGCTCCGACTTGTCATTCCTGAGAACCCAGTCACCAAGGCCAAGTTTTATATTTGGAAATGTTCCAAGGCCAAACAAGAATAGGCAGAATCAACAAGGCCAAACACTGAGAAGGCAAAGAATTTACAAGTTATTGACCTCTTTCTGATTTAACACTGGTGATTATAGTCAACAATCAGTGTGAAAATATTTGTGTTAAAACAATTGATAATGTTATAGACAAGTACAAGACAATTTGTGTTAGAAACAATTGATAATGTTACAGACATACAAGACAATTAATAATGTCATAACAACACTGTAAAATTATCTAACACAGGTCTTGTTGTACTGAACAATGATGGAAGTGTCCTAGCATTCGGTGAATGATCACGAGGCTGATACTTCACGCACAGAAAAATATTGATAATACATATACCTGGTAAGTATATATGTTGGCATATAAGAATATATTATAAACTTTGTAGATTATCATTAAGGTATGTTTTGCTGTGATGGAGCAAAGATGGCAGCCATGTTTTGGCTATAATATTTAGTAATATTAATAAGTACTGTCAATTGGACACCTACCAGCAATTACTGAGTAAAACATGGCCACCATCTCCGTTCCACAATGTTCCATCAGAGCAAAAGATACACTAACCTACACAATACCTTCCTTTTTGTCAACAGATTGCATTATTTAAATAAAAAAAATTTCAGCACCGGATTCCAGGATGGCAGGGCTCCCATTAGTGTACTATGCGTATATACACATGATTTTGGGTATTTCATGCATTATTTTGGACACCACTGCGTGAACCTAAGCATCGGCAGTGACATATGTTTTTACTTGCCCTGGTGCATGCAGTCGGGGTTCGCCATGCCAGAAAACTGCGTTGGCAAAAACTATGATAGTGGGTGAAGTTTTGTGAAGATTGCATTGTAAAGAAGAAACAAGATAAGAATATAGTTTAGCTGCATAAATAATGTGCTGGATGCCACAGAACATGCACAGCAGCACGGCAAGTTGTGTAGAAAGTTAAATGTATTAGACACTCATTAACAGAACATGGACATTTGCAGGGCAGCAGCTGGAACTTTTAAATAAATAATATTAAAAATAAATTGGTTATCTTTTGCATATCTGTCATGACAATCTTAAGGCCAGACACCCCAGGTGAAATGGTGTTTTTTGACCAAAATACTCAAAATGGTTTTGTGCCAGATTATGATAGCTTTATGTTTGCTATCAATAAAGAGTTTACTATCAATAAAGAGTTTACTTGTATGACAATTATACTTACCTCTAAATTCTATCATTGGGGTAGAATAAACTATTAATTTTGCATAAATTATAAAATAATCCTATCCAATTGCCATGTCTGGCCTTAATTATATAAAAGATCAATTGATACCTGAAGAAAATCTCATATCTGTAATTGTATGACATGACAATGTGCTAAAAGTACATTTCTTTATTCAGTCATCATCCGAGAATTACTGCCAGCTGTTTACAAAACTTAATTGGAAGACAACATTGTCTGTGTGGTTAAAACAATCACAGGCTATCATTGTTCTGACTAAAAACATACACGCACTCACACGTACAGATGACACTCTCCCATTGGCGGTCAAAAACCAGAACCAATTACCCCTTGATTTCATTTGTTACCCCTTGTTTTCAACAGCAGCTGCAGGGGGTACATTACCCCTTTCCACAAACCCTAGCGAGGGCTCTGGATGGTACCGTCATTGTTGTAACTACTACTGTCATTGTTCTGCTAGCACTGCCCTGTCTGAATATTGTCAATGCCCGTTAATTATTATTATCATTACGCACGTCTAGGCTCTAAAGTTCTACTTAGCGCAGTAATGATCTAAGACTAAGTGAAATAGTACCCAGGCAGATTGTAGGTAATTTGTAGCCTATATACTTGTTCTACAGTCACCACCTCTAGATAGACTATCCAATTAACACATACTTATTATGACTTATAGTTATGACGTCAGACCAGTCGATCATGAGAGACATGACATGAGACAAAAACCATTATTAATGTTACATTATCATTTTATTAAGCACAGCAGCCCCCCAAAGTGCAGCAAATTCTCCGAGCAGACTCGATCTGCTCAACGGATGGTGGCTGCCTAACATAAAGAAGAAGACATGACAGCATCACGCCTTGAGGCTTGAAGTTGAGCCTGAGCCTTGACTGTCAACAACATAGCTACGGCCTACGCCCATCTCCTACTACTGTATTGATGTTTGTTTGTTTGTTTATTTTCAATTATTAAACACAATTATCTCGTCTCGGCAACACGACAAGACCAGTCCTCTTAACATCATGCACGTCATGAAATGACCTGCTACGTCGGCGGATGATCAAACTTCAAAGCCATCCTGACGACATCGGTTGTGTCGTTTGTGGTAACATCGACGTGGACGGCACGTACTAACAGAACTAGTCAAAGGCTAGCGCAGCTATTAAAACAACGTCAGAACAAACCAAAGCTGCACCCTCACCATCTCAAAGTAGTCATTGACCAGTTCCTTCATCCGCAGATGAGGAACTTTAAATACATCAACCTCTTCCGGCACTGGCACACACGGCGACATGTTTATTTCTTGGGTCGACCAACCTCTGCACACGACACCTACATAATACTACATTCGATGGATTGCCTAACCCGATATACCACGTTCGCGAAAACAACAATGCAATAATCGTATTAACCACGAGAAGCCTTACTAATAAAAAATAATAAATTAAGGTTAGTCAAGAGCGATGATCTTCTATGTGTGTCATTTGCAGTAAATTTATCGAATGTGTAACACGACGTATGTTTGGGACCATTCGTGTGTATGTAGAAGGCGATCGTATCTGGAATAGAAGGCAAGCTGTCGAAACGTCGCCGCAACGTATCGGTAAATCGCAACACGTCCAGTAGCAACGGCGCATTGCAAGTTCATCTCCAAGTTCAGATAACAATGGGCGTGGCACATGCGCGGGACCAGGGGGGCAAAGCGGCAGCTGCCTCCCCAGGAATTTCGCAAGGGGGCAGATCTGAGCCTGAATGCGATTTTTTAGCCTCAGGGTGGTTTTGACGAGCGTCGGGGGGGGGGTTAAAAATGTTGAATGCCGCCGCGACAACTATTCAACAGTACCCCCACTTCCGTCTTCAGCGCATCATGTGATGAGCATCATTGGGGACAGATGGAGATTTTTGGTGATTGCTGGGAGAGTGCGGTTGGTATACAGAGAGGGTAGTCTGGGGGGGGGGGCACAGATTAAAACCATAGCGGATCCAGGGGACCTGGGGGCACGTGCCCCCTAAACCTTAGGAATATGGCCCATGCCACTGTGTCCCTAGAACACCCCCCTCTCCCCCGTCTTCCGATGTCACAATCAAGCCGACATTTGGTTCGGCCACCAGTGGAGGTTTTTGTTCCCCCCCCCCCCCCCCCGACTACCCTCTGGGTCCACCTGAAAACCTCCACTGGCGGCCGAACCAAATAATGTAGAAATGTTTTCGCTACTGCGCCGCCGTAACTTCAGCTTCTTCACTGTCTCGTCGGCTCGACTGGTGACACCGAAAGACGGGTGGTGTGTGTGGGGGGCGGGGGGGGGGGGGGCTGCTGTTGAAAATGTTTCGCCTCTGGGTTAGGGTTATTAAAGGGAATAAAAACACCTATTGCTTGAATTCATATTATGTTACATCCTGCAATCTACTTCCTTATCCACCAAGCTAAAAATAAAATAAAAAATTCTATGAATTAGAAATTCCACATTGTATGTTGTGCAGCCGGACATTTTCGAATATAATAATAATAATAATAAGATAACTTCGATTGCGCCTAAATCCTTGGAAACCAAGCTCAGAGGCGCATAAAAACAAAAGGATTGGTCAATCTCAAAATCCATAAGTAGTTTTCCAGTTGTCAACAGATATGGGTCACGGCGCTATAGGGAGCTACGGTGGATATAAGCAAGGTTGTAAAGATACGTTTTTAAATGACGACGGAATTTTGTAATATTTTCAACTGATCTAACACTAAGAGGGAGCATATTCCAAAGAGTTGGTGCAGCAACAGAAAAAAGCCTTAGTTCCAATGTTTGTGTTGACTCTAGGAACAAAAAGTAGGTCAGAACTAAATGATCGAAGCTGAATAGGTTTTCTTACAGGAGTAAGCAATGAATGCAAATAAGATGGTTGCTTATTGCACAGTGCCTGGTATGTAATATGGTACAGTTCTTAAATATTACACGATATCGTACAGGAAGCCAATGCAGACTTCAAAAGTGGTACAGAGCGAGAACAACGAGGAGATCTTGTAACTACTCTTGCTAGACAATTTTGGCCACGCTGAAGTTTTGTGATATCCTTGCTAGCGATATTATAAAGGAGGGAATTGCAATAGTCAAGTCTGCTGCTAATAAGTGCTGTTGCAATAGTCTTAACAAAAGACATAGGTCAAATAAATTGATTCTGATTCTGACTGACAATGACATAGGGTCTACCGGCGAATACGGCGAAGATCACGAATATGATAAAAAACAGCAGCGAC
This sequence comes from Escarpia spicata, assembly GCA_963995525.1. Classification (NCBI taxonomy): domain Eukaryota; kingdom Metazoa; phylum Annelida; class Polychaeta; order Sabellida; family Siboglinidae; genus Escarpia; species Escarpia spicata. The sequence goes on along the minus strand of OZ023205.1, from coordinate 14,351,363 downwards.
ATGTTTGAGATATATGTTGTCGGAAATTGAAGCTACTATCAAAGATCTTCACTCCTAGATTCCGCACCGAGGTTGCTGGCGTGATATACTGATTCAAAATACGCGTAGAGAAAAACCATCCAGTTTACTACGCTGCATTGGAGTACCAATAATGATCAATTCAATTTTATTTGCATTTAATTTCAACATGCTGTCAGTCATCCAGTGGAAGATATCTTGAAGGCAATCACTAAGTTGGTTAAGGGAGCGATTTGTATCGGGGAAAGCCGATGAAATGTAGTTCTGAGTATCATCAGCATAAAGATGATGATCCAAGTTATGTCTTTGTATAATAGAGCTTAGTGGCGTGGTGTAAAGAGTAAAAAGCAAAGGCCCAAGAACAGAACCCTGGGGAACGCCAAATAAAGCCGGCAGTGCAGCTGAAAAGCAGTTCCCAATCTTTATAGTTTGATATCTATCAGTTAGATATGAAGAAAACCAGCTTAGAGCTGTGCCAGATATGCCGTACCACTTTAATAGGCGTTCAATGAGAATGCTGTGATCAATCGTGTCAATCGCGGCAGAGAGATCTAGTAAGGCAAGTGCAGTCACTTTACCATTATTAATGTTCAAGTTAATGTCATTATGAACCTTTAAGAGGGCAGTCTCTGTTGAATGAAACTGCCTATACGCTGTTTGTGACACATTAGTTAAGACATTTGTGCTAATGTGAGACCTTAGACGACTTGCTACAACCTTTTCTAGTATTTTGGAAGTGAAGCTGAGATTAAAAATAGGTCTATAACTGTTTAGGTCTTGTTTAGGCAGATATGACTTTTTAAGAAGTGGTGTGACATGGGCGTATTTGAAATCATCAGGAAAACAGCCAGGGCAAAGTGATGCATTTATAATATTTGTTATAGGTCCAATTAGTGTATCAAGACATGCTTTTAGCAGTATTGTTGGAAATGGATCAAGTGCACAAGATTTATTTGGGGAGGACATAATTATTTTCCTAACATTACAGCTGGAAAGCAGAACGAATAATACTGATTTTATTCTTAAAGTGACTAGAGAACGAATCACAGAGATTTAATTGACACATGATCAGGTAGCGATGGAGTAGGCCGTCTGTGTAGAATGTTATTGATGCAGTTCCATAACTGACGCGGATTATCAGACTTATTTATGACCATATTTGTAAAATAATCTGATTTAGCTTTAGCCATTTGTCTGTTACAGGGGTGACATTGCTTTGAATAGCGCGATCTGTCCGATGGAGAGCGTGATTTGCGCCATACACGCTCTAAATAACGACACCTTTTAGATAGTATAATTTCGGAAGTCATCCATGGAGCCGGTGGCCTTTCTAACACCCATTTGGATTTTATAGGTGCATGTTTGTCAAGTAATGCATTGAGTACTTGACAGTACTGTTTATATAAGTCAGATAGATGTTTTTTTATATGTGATAAGGTCAGATATAAGGATATCAGCCATTAAAGCTGTAATGTCAATCCTATGATTGGCTCTGTAAGACACATTGCGTTTCGACTGTAAAGGGGTTATAGAAATGTTAATGTTTGCAATGACAGTATGGTGGTCTGATAACCCATCTGAAACAGTTGGTGCTTGGATATTATTACAAGTTGCATGGGTTATCAAGAGGTCAAGCCAATGGCCATGTATATGTGTCAAAAAGATAACATGTTGTTTCAAATCAAATGATGCCAGAATATCATCAAACGTAGTTGTAGTTGTAGAAGGTATATCCAAATGTAGATTAAGATCACCAAGAATGTAAAATTCTGAATGAATAACTGCCAGATTTTCCAACATATCCTGAAAGTCTTCAAAGAAATTGGCCGGATGTCCTGGAGGGCGATAAATACAAACAAAGTGTGCGGAGAAAGAAGAATCTGATATTTCAGCACATATGGACTAAAAACTAGAGTATTCAGGGTTAGAATGTAATTTAACTTTGAACTGCTGTGACATAAGAAAGCCAACACCACCTCCATGGCCGACTAAACGTGGTCGATGGTGAAAGGTGTAACCAGAAGGGGAAACGTCAGCAATGCATGCATGTGTATCATGTGGTCTGAGCCAGGTCTCGGATACAGCTAGAATGTTCATTTTCTTTGAAATTAATCAATCACAAAGTGAGGCTGTCTTATCTCGTACAGATCGAACGTTTGTAGTGGCCACCCGAATGTTTCGTCTAACAGATGGCCCAGGATTGAGACTTACATCTCCTGCTAGTAATAACATTATTGCTAATTTCAATGTTGGCGTAGAGCGGGGGATTGGCAGTAACTTTCTATTATAACAAACATGAAGACATGGCAGACTATGCAAAATTTAAATAGAATGATGAATTTTAGTGTGATTAGGAAAAGGCACATTAAAATGATTAGATTTGCATGAAACAAAATCTATATCTCTTACAGCAATAGAGCAAGAATAATGGTGACATAATTATGTTAGACTATTATCATATTTAGTAGAAATTAATAGACCAAAACCGTATAATTTTATATCATATAGATAATAAATAGTAAATAATGTTAAACCCAGAGCTAAGGTTAAGCCTACGGCGTAAGTAAAAAACTAAATTATATTTACAAGATCAGTAGAGTCTCAATTATAACAATAAAGCCTACTTTATTTAATTAGAAAATGTTGGCGCGCTTTTCGGGATGCCGAGATGTGACGTCACATATGACCCATACTTGCATCAGGTCGACCCTTTCCATGCATTCAGAGCATGTTTACAAGGATAGCTTTCGGGTCGAAACGAGCGTCAAAATTCGATATAATTATTCTGAAAACGACCCCAAGCTCGACGAAACCTTGTCGACTTGTAGGCCCATTCGCATTCATTGTTTTGAATAAAATTGGATTCACGTGGAACCGTAAGATAACTGCTTGTTCCTCTTTGATGACGAGTGTTTGTATTACATCGGAATATTGCACAATAACTCATTCTGACGCTCGTTTCGACCCAAAAGCTATCCTTGTAAACATGCTTTGAATCCATGGAAAGGGTCGGCCTGATGGGAGTGTGGGTCATATGTGACGTCACGATATCACGTGATCGCCTGGCTAATTAAATTTTAATTTTCCGCGGGAATCGCTACACAGATGGGTTTAAAATCGAATTTATGCTACAAATGTATGTTTTTATGTTCTCGAATGTTACATGCAATGTTAAACTTTGTGTACACATGGAAAACGGATTTTAGTTAATGCCTTGTTTTTATTTCCTTTATGTTCAACTGAATTATTGTAACCTTAACGGGAACACATTTCAAAGGGTCTCTGGGGCACAATCATGTGGGCCCATTCAAAAAGGTCTACGGCACGCCAAATTCCAAAGGTCTAGGGGGCGCACATGCCACCCAGGCCCCATACATCCGCCTATGGGAACACACAGCTAGCCTCGCATGACGATGGGAACGACGATGTGTTACGGGCATATACTATACATTGATCTACAGATAAAAGTGAGAATACAGTATTCTTGATAAAAGTATGATATTGTCACTGCCGCCCGAACCAAAATTATTAAGGGATGGGCTGAGCTAGACCTTCAGCATCACTCTGCTGTTGAACCATAACCCGGAAGACGGGGGGAGCTGACAATAAACCTACAAAGAGCTTCCCCAGAGACTGACCAATAATCTCCAACTGCACGCGCTCACAAAAAAAAACCTTCTGCAACCGGGCCTTTGCCAACATATTGGGGAAGGCTATATTCCTGTCTCTATAGCCCCCACAAAATTAATGAGGACTCCGGCACCCCAAGCTCTCCCCGGGTTTCGGCGCATATATGATTAATTGTTATAATGCATCTTTTAATCAGATTTTATCTTTGAACCAGTGACATGAGTATTAATGATTTAGAATATTAATAATCATTGCTCAAAACGTCGTTAAAGTTGCATTCGTCGTTTTTTACGCACGCAAGCACGCCTAGCTGGCACACATGTGCACGCAAGCACACACGTACAATTAAAAAAATAATAGGAAATCCATGTGTATACTAAATAATGTTTATGGGTAGACCTATGTTCCTACCGTATATCACTACTAGTATACAAATGTTATTTGATGACATTATCGAATGATTATGCAATTTTATATCGACTGGACATGTCCAGCTAAGAGGGGTAAGACCACATTTAGATTTTACATAGGTACGTGACCATTATATATAACTTTTTTCATTTCCTGCAAAATTTAATTCCTCCATTGACACAAGTGCTGTGGAAAATTCGTGAAATTCTCATACCTAATTTTTAGTCCTTTGGGCCGAAGGTCCAACGGACTATTGCCCCATCACTCTGTTTACGCGGTGCGCCGTTAGCTGCCGTATCTCAGAAACCGTTCAGCAACTTTTTCTCTAATTTTGTATAGACGTAAGTTACTATACACATATTAATTGTTCAAAGTGATACGCCCAAAGCTAACAATATTGTAATATTGTTCAAGTGTGTACTCAGATGCATATATACAATATTTGCCAAGTATAAAGTGTGGCCAGTGTGGCCAGTGTAGCCAGCTAGTCAGTCGGTAGTTGAGTTGACGCTGCTTTCATGTACGGGTCATACAAGGCATACTATTTCACGGTTCATTCGCTAGGTGGCACCACCCAAAATAGGTGGCCTTTACCTTGCTCTTGCAGACGCAGCGTTACATTTGGTTTCTGTCACTTTAGCCACTAGTTAAATTTGGATTTAAGCTGTATTCCTTTCATATATCTAGAGAAGAAAAAGCTTGCATAATTCTAAAGTTGAGGCAGCTTCCAACCACCGTACAAAGTGTGTCCAAGGGATGCGACGGGTCTTAAAAAATGGCGTCTCGTCATAAAAATCTGCGCTGCCGATGGTTAGAAAATTTATTCGATGGCTTTGCACGCCGTCGTCAGCATGATAAGTGTTGGAGTTTGGACTCATTATTGATCAGAATTAGTATCTACGTTATGTTTACAATGTCCTATAACTGAGTCGGGTCTAAGAATTCCGGCGAACTGCATCTGATAACCAATGCGGCCGTGCCGTGACCGCCGCTTCGTCTCGGCAGCGTTCGAGAACCGGAAACCAGTGGCCCGTCGGGCCAGTAAAATAGAAGAAGTGGTGGCCCGACCTGGCCCGACAGCTTCAAAAAAGGCACCGGGCCATCGGACCAGTGTTAATATCGCCCCCTTTTCCTACAACATATGTCACACATCACTGTGGAGGGCCGGTCTGCCTGGTGGAAACTGTGACTAATCTGTAATTGGTCACTGGCAGAGGCTTCCAGGTTCCTTTTCTGGCACAATACACAAAATCTACTGCTAGGGGATAGTCTCAAGAGCCCTTCTCAAAACCACATAGGGTACAAATTTTGCATTTTGGGGGCTGTGTCAGCCTTCTTCTCATGTGATGTAGAGTTACCACAAGGATAAAACTTGTCTCCTTTGTTATTTGTTATTTACCTGAATGATTTTGAAAACTCTGTTAGTCATAATTATAAGGGACTTGACATGGCAGCTGGTGAAATTTACAACAACCTTAGTGATGATGATGTAGACATTTTCTTGAAAATGTATGTTCTACTATGTGCTGATGTTACTAGAATGATTCAATAAAATACAGATTTCTTGTGTATAGCGGAACTATGTCAACTCTTCTAATGGTTGACATTCGGTTGTTTCAGGATGACCCCTTAAAATGTAAGCCCAACTGTCCAGGGGTCTAGTGGGTGCTGGCTGGGAAGCTATTCCCCTTCCCAAAACATCTGTCACATGCGGAGTCTGTGTCTTGCATGGATATCTATTTTTATGCAGTTGTTTTATATAAGCAGGAAGTTTGTGAAATTATTTATTCTTAGGCCATATAAAAGTAATTCTTAGTTTCTCATCAATGCATGATTTAAAAACAACATTTTATTTTCTATTATAATTATTCTTCTAAATGCAAGACATGGAGCAATGTGTGAACAGTAAACCTGTCAACATTTCACTTCCATCATAATCCTTTATGGTCTGTAACTATGATTCACCAAAACACATTTGATTAATAATTACCTACAGGGTTGTTTGATTTCTGCCCGGCAGAAACGGCAACAATAGGCAATACATGCCACTGATAGGCAAACGTGTTCTTTTTATAGAAAACGCCAGTTTCTTTCTGTACCTGTCTACGTTTTATAACCATTTGTCCGCCCTGCTCACAATAACAATAAACATCACATGAATGATAAAAAGAAGATCACTGCCACTTAACTTGTGGATTATTATTATAAAACTGCTCTGCTACTGCTTGGTGGACAGTTAAAAAGTGGCTCAAGTTCAAATACATCAGGACGTTTTTCACACCTGCATGGTAGTTTAGGCTCAGTAGTGTGCTGGCAACCACTAAACCTACAGGCTTGTGTGAAAAGGATAGTTGGCAGAAGAACTAACTTCAAAGCACCATTGCATCCATTTAGCCACACAGCAGTCACACTGTCCCAGTGTCTGATGCTACCTTTTGCTCTCAAATAATCTGTCCTCTTAGTTTTACACATAAAGACATAATTTGGCATAACTTGATAAGTTTTTGTAGCAGCACATTTGTACTTCTAGTGTATCAGTGCAACATAACATACATATTACATACTGTGTGCCACATTTGAATGTCATGCATGTAATATTTCCACGCAATCCATTTGCATATATAATGTAAAACTTCAACCGCCGTTTTCTTCATTTTCACTTTTTGAATACTATGTTCAATGCTCCATAACTTCGTAAATTTTTGTAGCAGTCATAATTTTTGAAACCGTGTAAAGCCCTCTACCCAACCTTTACAAGGTTGAAAAAAAACGTCTTATTACTCATTTGGTCAGCCGGGGTCACATAGACGTATTAGTCCAAAGGACTTCAGGGGCTCTTGGCCCATTTTTTTGAAAATCCACCCAAACCTGATACCCCAAAATGTTGCCCCAATCTCGTGACGAATTTTGAAATATTGGTGCATTCTGCAAAATAGCCACTGTGTGAATACGCAAGCGACTAACGTATTTTTATTGCAGTAGTACATTCAGTATTCACGGGACCATGTCAAAGTGCTCAACAAAAATCACACATCGCACCAAAACGGTATTTTCAAGGGCACTCTTTAACTGGGTAATGGCAGACAAATCCTTAATGTGGTCTTACCCCAAGACCGTAGCTGTATTAATGGGGGGGGGGGCGTTAGTGTATCCATATCACACCCATAGCCCCATGGTCAGGAATTCCTTTTCAGTCTCCGTCTGCCGGATAATACAGTCACTAAATTGCTTATCTAACAGAGGGCACGATTGTAAAATGTAAAGGGGGGGGGGGCGAAAGTACTGCATCATTTACTACTCGTAGGCGAACATGACCTGCTTACAGAGTACAATATGAAAAACATAATACAAATCATCAGCATTGACATGGGCGGATCCAGAGCAGAGGGAGGGAGTGTTTCTTACATCAGGAGTTCACTGTATGTAGGTGGGAGTGTTCCTTACATCAGGAGGCCAGTGTATGAAGGTGGGAGGGAGTGTTCCTTACATCAGGAGGTCAGTGTATGAAGGTGGGAGAGAGTGTTCCTTACATCAGGAGGTCAGTGTATGAAGGTGGGAGGGAGTGTTCCTTACATCAGGAGGTCAGTGTATGAAGGTGGGAGGGAGTGTTCCTTACACCAGGAGGCCAGTGTATGAAGGTGGGAGGGAGTGTTCCTTACATCAGGAGGCCAGTGTATGAAGGTGGAGGGAGTGTTCCTTACATCAGGAGGCCAGTGTATGAAGGTGGAGGGAGTGTTTCTTACATCAGGAGGTCAGTGTATGAAGGTGGAGGGAGTGTTTCTTACATCAGGAGGTCAGTGTATGAAGGTGGAGGGAGTGTTTCTTACATCAGGAGGTCAGTGTATGAAGGTGGAGGGAGTGTTTCTTACATCAGGAGGTCAGTGTATGTAGGTGGGAGTGTTCCTTACATCAGGAGGCCAGTGTATGTAGGTGGGAGGGAGCGTTCCTTACATCAGGAGGTCAGTGTATGAAGGTGGAGGGAGTGTTCCTTACATCAGGAGGCCAGTGTGTGTAGGAGGGAGTGTTCCTTATATCAGGAGGCCAGTGTGTGTAGGAGGGAGTGTTCCTTATATCAGGAGGCCAGTGTATGTAGGACAAAGTGTTTTTTACATCAGGAGACCAGTGTATGTAGGACAGTGTTCTTTACATCAGGAGGCCAGTGTGTGTAGGAGGGAGGGAGTGTTCCTTATATCAGGATGCCAGTGTGTGTGTAGGAGGGAGGGAGTGTTCCTTATATCAGGAGGCCAGTGTGTGTAAGAGGGGGGGAGTGTTCCTTATATCAGGAAGCCAGTGTATGTAGGACAGTGTTCCTTACATCAGGAGGCCAGTGTGTGTAGGAGGGAGGGCGTGTTCCTTATATCAGGAGGCCAGTGTGTGTAGGAGGGAGGGAGTGTTCCTTATATCAGGAGGCCAGTGTGTGTAGGAGGGAGGGAGTGTTCCTTATATCAGGAGGCCAGTGTGTGTAGGAGGGAGGGAGTGTTCCTTATATCAGGAGGCCAGTGTGTGTAGGAGGGAGGGAGTGTTCCTTATATCAGGAGGCCAGTGTGTGTAAGAGGGGGGGAGTGTTCCTTATATCAGAAAGCCAGTGTATGTAGGACAGTGTTCCTTACATCAGAAGACCGGTGTGTGTAGGAGGGAGGGAGTTTCCTTATATCAGGTCAGTGTATGTAAAATGGAAATCTGATGCCATTTCAAAGCAACAATAGATGTACACTATAAACACTGTTGGAATCCATCCAGTTTATGTTCTGGTTACAAAGGGAACTATGAGAAAGGACTGATGGAGAAACAGATTAGCATAGTTGCACATTAAATGTTATAATTTATATCATACAAATTTGTACTTTTTAACAACCATAAATGCCGTACTTTACAGCATTAAATTACAAGATTTATATGGAACAAACAGCATTTTACAAAATAAGATTGATGCTTAACTGTACGAGATGTGGCTTACTTAGCAGAGCCGTAGCACCGGGAGATGGGTAAAGTTCTATTAAGCAAAAACAAACACAGTGAAATGCTTGCTATAAAACATTAGCTTTAAGTGTAAAAGATCGTTCCAGATACCCCAATGTTACATTGTTACAAAATTATATATATATATAATACTGAAGACGTGCATTGCTAAAGTGGTTACCTGTCACACTGACAAACGTGTCATAAATTACCTTATCATACGGTAATAACTAAAGTAATTGTAAAATGCTTATATCAAATACCTCCCTGTCAAGTTGGTAGATATATAAATGTTATCCCACAGCAAACAGAGTGAAATATTTCCAACATTTTATATTACATATGATAATAAATACATTCAGTAAACAGCACTTCTTAAAACTAAATTAGTTTATTACAACAATGGTCTAAAGATGTAAAATTGTTTACATTAAATGAATTTGGCACTTTCCATACATTGCAGCTTAGTTAAACATAGCACCTTAGTAAGTTGGCAAATGTATTGAGCATCAGTTTCAACAACATACTTTTCTGGTATTGCCTTGTTAGAACACGCTGTGCATAATACAGTATCTAAATGTCTAGCTTTTCAACACTAATACATGCAATAGCTTCTTACGGTCCAATCACTTTCATCTTCTGAAGAGAATAAACAGTTTTATACGACCTCTCGGTTCTCTGTCATGATAGCAATATTGTGTCAAAATTGTTTGGCCAAAATCTTAATTAAGCCAGTGTTATATAAACATTCAATTTATATTTACGTTCAAGTGTTTCATATACATTTACTAAATATATATAATGGCCACATTTTATTTTGTGAGATTACATCCGATATTCCTCAAACAAAACCAGATCGGTTTATTTTACGAGATTACATGAAAAGTCACTCCTCCAACGAAATTCTATACAAATCCGTGCAGGATGAATGGAACAATGGATTATATCACATTTGCATATCATCAAGGCAACTGTTTTAACTTGTCTTCACTGGCCACAAAGGAACTCTCCCACGTGCGAAGTCGCCTGTGCCGAAAACTTCACGCATCTTTTTGTACTCCATGAGAGCCGATAGTGTGAGGGGCTCCCACAAGGTGGTGTCGTTGTACGTGTGAGTCATTTCGCTTCGTGTTCTTCGTGGTTTATGGAGGGCATCTGAATGTAGAGAGGAACATGTTTTAGCATCACATGAGGGTAAATCATCTCACAAATTTATTTATATTAATACTAATTAAAACTTTCCACTCAATTCATTTCACTCACTGCAAATTTGCAAATCAAACTTTCAAGAGTCAGTTTTTGTCCAACAGTTTGTCAACATACTTTCAAGATATCTCATTGCCGATATGGTCAAAGAATTCATTGATGTCCTCTTGCAGCGACTCCACTCTAGACACCTTGTTCTTCCGTGACAATCAACAAACCTTGGCCGTACTGCCAATAAAGCGTGTTTTGAAACTGGACGTTTCGTTTACTATTTGAACATGCTCCGGGGCATACCTTCCAAACTGCAAACGTTGTTACAGGCTTACTAAACACAATTTGGCGGGCAGTATACCTTCAACATAGTTAGTATAGTCTTAAAGGAAATAAAAATAAGGCATTAGCTAAAATCCTTTTTATGTGTGTACACAAAGTTTAACATTGTATGTAACATTTGACAACATTAAACAAATACAGAAAAATACATTTGTAGCATAAATTCGATTTTAAGCCCGTCTGTGAAGCGATTCCCGCGAAAAATAAAAAATTAATGAGCTAGGCGATCACGTGGTATCGTGACGTCACTTATGACACACACTCGCATCAGGCTGACCCTTTCCATGCATTCAGAGCATGTTTACAAGGATAGCTTTTGGGTCAAAACGAGCGTCAGAATGAGTTATTGTGCAATATTCCGACGTAATACAAACACTAGTCATCATATAGGAACAAACATTTATCTTACGGTTCCACATGAATCAAATTTTATTCAAAACAACGAATGCGAATGGGCCTACAAGTCGACTAGGTTTCGCCGAGCTTGGGCTCGTTTTCAGAATAATTATATCGAATGCAACCAACAGGAGATAATCTACACCAATAAACATACATAGCAAACATATATTGTATCCAGCTACATAAAGTAACGTGTATAATCTCATAATATCACAAGAATATCGATATATGAAGGAGTTGTACAATTTATCATAACAACTTAAATCAGTCAGACAGTTTCTGCTGGTCCCACTAGCTCAGTGGGTAGGCGCATTGGTTACTTGTCATTTATTTTACAAACGGGCGACGCCGGTTCAATCCTGACAGCATGCAAACCTTTGATTTTCTTTACACTTTTTTGTTTATGTTTTCACGAAGTAATATAAAAAAAATCATTTTATACTATAATGCACTGTTTGTAAATATTTTATATTTTTGTAGTAATTATTTATTCACCACAAAAATGAAAATATGGTCATTATATATAACAATGTTTCTAAATTGTATTTATCCAGACAGATCTCAATCTGTTTTCACATATATAATTACAATATATTACCGTACAATATATTTACAATTAATAAATGATATATCCATTACATTATATTTGTTTGGATAAATAAAATTTAGAAACATTGTTATATAATGACCCTATTTTCATTTTTGTGGCGAATAAATAAATACTAAAAAAATTAAAATTATTTACAAACAGTGCATTATAGTATAAAATGATTTTGTTTATATTACTTCGTGAGAACATAAACAAAACAAGTGTAAAGAAAGTCAACAGTTTGCATGCTGTCAGGATTGAACCGGTGTCGCCCGATTGTAAAATAAATGACAAGTTACCAACGCACCTACCCACTGAGCTAGCGGGACCAGCGGAAACTCTCTGACTGATTTAAGTTGTTATGATAAATTGTACAACTTCTTCATATGTCGATATTCTAGTGATATTATGAGATTATACACGTTACGTTCTGTAACTTGATACAATATATGTTTGCTATGTATGTTTATTGGTGTAGATTATCACCCGTTGGTTGCATTCGATATAATTATTCTGAAAACGAGCCCAAGCTCGGCGAAACCTAGTCGACTTGTAGCCTGTAGGCCCATTCGCATTCGTTGTTTTGAATAAAATTTGATTCATGTGGAACCGTAAGATAACTGCTTGTTGCTCTATGATGACTAGTGTTTGTATTACGTCGGAATATTGCACAATAACTCATTCTGACGCTCATTTCGACCCAAAAGCTATACTTGTAAACATGCTCTGAATGCTTGGAAAGGGTCGGCCTGATGCGAGTGTGTGTCATAAGTGACGTCACATCTCGGCATCCCGAAAAGCGCGCCAAAAATATGCATATTCGAAAATGTCCGGATGAACAGCATAAAATGTGGAATTTCTAATTAATAGAATTTTTTGATTTTTTTGGCTTGGTGGACGTGGAAATAGTTAGCAGGATGTAATATAACATGAATTCAAGCAATATATGTTTTTATTCCATTTAAGAACATTATATTAATGAATAAAAAAAAAATTAGGAGCAGACTGGCTCCTAACATTGCTAACAGTGTATTGAGACCAACTGGCTTTGCCCCAAATTTGATCATTTTGAGGTCCGTGATTGTGAGATTGTCAGCAAGTCAAACCAGTGCTTCCACCAGCATGAGACACCGCCCAATCGCTGTGACACTGACCTCTAGATGGGGTTGTTTCTCGGGCCGTCTGACTTCCTATGGCCCGACTGACCAACTGTCCGCTCCAGGACCGACTGTCCGCACTGCCAACTGCCGCCAGTCCAGGCTTTGGTGGTAACTTCACCATGGCGACATCATCCTTGTCGAACCTCGCCTTCATCTGGGCACTGAACTCCCCCTTGAAGTGATTGTCTCGCTCCTGAAACACAAGTACAGTCTAACCAAGCATTCTAACACCATAAATAGTAATATGTCTCCTCTTCATGTAGTTAATATTAAGAATTCATTATTTCAACTGTATAAATCTATACATCATTATGCTAAATATATCCAATGAGTAGGACACACACATAAAACACTGTTGGCCTCTAGATAAGCCAAAGACTCCCCTGTCTACTTGCGCTGTGGCTTTCTTGCTAAACCTTGTTTTTTATCAATGCTCAGATGAACCTGTACTGGTTTTGATTTCTTGCTAGGTTTGTTGCATCAGTTTAATCACTTATTTATTGAGTTTTTTATTGATAGAAGATATAGGTGAGTCCACAGGTTCATCCACAGGTGAGTTCACAGGTGCACCCACAGGTGTATCCACAGGTGAGTATACAGGTGTATCCACAGGTGAGTCCACATGTGTATCCACAGGTGAGTCCACAGGTGAGTCTACAGGTGCATCTACAGGTACATCCACAGGTGAGTCCACAGGTGCATCCACAGGTGAGTCCACAGGTGTATCCACAGGTGAGTCCACAGGTGCATCCACAGGTGTATCCACAGGTGAGTCCACAGGTGAATCCACAGGTGTATCCATAGGTGAGTCCACAGGTGCATCCACAGGTGTATCCACAGGTGAGTCCACAGGTGAATCCACAGGTGTATCCATAGGTGAGTCCACAGGTGCATCCACATGTGAGTCCACAGGTGCATCCACATGTGAATCCACAGGTGCACCCATAGGTGAGTCCACAGGTGAATCTACAGGTGCATCCACAGGTGAGTCCACAGGTGCATCCACAGGTGAGTCCACAGGTGAATCTACAGGTGAATCCACAGGTGTATCCACAGGTGAGTCCACGGGTGCATCCACAGGTGAATCCACAGGTGAACATAAACATAAGGTGTTTAGCATTAATACATTAAGTTTAGTCCAGTGGGTGCAAACAATCACTACAAAAGGTGCTAGATATATATTTTACAATATATTTATTATAAAAACAATGTTGGCACGCAATCAAGGCAGCAACAATAAACCAAGTTTGTTTACCTTCAAGAACTTGATACAATGTGTCTTTGTCTCTTTCTTCCCATCTTCTTTTTGGGGCACAAGGAATGTCCAGTCATCACTCAACCGCTCAGTCATGGCCTCTCTAGGTGCTGCCACCTTGTGTGTGCCTGAGCCACCCCTCTGGGCCGAGATGGCACGGTCCGACTTGAGCCATTTTTTGTACACATGGACTGTCCCTGTATCACTGGCCTACAACCATGAAAGTCTCTCTAAAGAATGGTGGCTCGCCCCACAATTACATATAAAATAAATGATCTACTTTCGATGTCACGTCATCGTTATAGTCTTTCACACATGAGCAGTTTGTCACCGAGAAATGTGGAGTTATTTCAGTAAATAAAACACATGTTAACTATACAGAAAATTATTATTTTAAGATGGTGCAAATAGTTGATTTACTTCAACTCTTTGATGAAAAAATGTCTTAAAAATATAATGTCTTGCAAGGGGCCAGGCAATTTACAGCAAATACAAAAAACTACTTGCAGAAGCTAATGGAAGGAATATCTGAATGCAAGATCACACGAATCACTCATTCAGGGTAAATCAAGCTCGCTGCAGTGAAGACAAAGCCTCCATCATAAAGGACACTGTAAACAAGCACTCGTCCAAACAATCCTAGCACGCAATGGGGCAGTCAAGCATACCCACCTGTTCAGGCACATTAGAGCCTTGCTCATTAAATCAGTAATTATATTGGTAGTTTTGTGCCTGCACACATGCACGCACTCATGCATGCACGCAAAGCTCTAGATGAGATATAAAAGATCAATAGATTGTGGCACCTGGGACTTGTAGAACAGGTAATGCCAGGTAGCGCCAGGTAGTGCCTGTTAGTGACACTTAGTGCCAAGTAATGCCAGGTAGTGCCATGGTACTGCTTGCACAAGTTAATGGAATCGTGTCTACCATGCAATACGTCTACTATGCAACACTTTCCTACTACGCACTACTATCCATCCTGAGTAATACAGGCATTGCTTTTTTAGTTTTCTTTTCTTTCATTTTTCTGTCCCAGGCTTTCACCTTCAATGCCATTCCACATTTCACACATTCATACTAACCCCAACCCTTTCTGTGACCAGTTTAGTTCTGCCATTTAAAGAATAAAATTCATAAATTCGTAAACCTGTACTAAATGATCCCAATGTTGATATGCCCAATTAGTGGCATGATGTTGCTAGTTCAAGCATGAAGACACTGCTCCAATATAGTTTGGATTTTGAAGGCTTTGTTTAGCACATGCACCTGCGACAAACTCTGCACATTACAATCACTTTGATTAATGGTTAAACTGTTGCATGTCATCAAGAAACAATACTCTAATTACCAATTACACAGGCAGATACATTTTATTCTTGTAAACATTTTACAAGAACAAACTAGTTCATATTTAATATGAATTAAAACACATTTTAAGGTCTAACGAACGTGTTGGTATAAAATGAGAAACAGAACTAGTCCACTCACATGTAAATTACTAAAGACTGCCAGACAAATATATTCAAGTCTTGTCAACTCATGTTAACCCAAAGGACTGAAACTTGTAAATAAAAGACACGTATCAAACTAAAATTTAATCAAACATAACTTCCCTACTGACTTTTTTTCTGTTACATCCCTTTTTTTCTTGTATTTTTTTCTAAACATAATCTGTTTTTTTCTATCTCTGACACTTCAAGTAGCTACTTATTATGCACCGCATATGCTGATCTCATTAAAATACTGGTAAATGATAACTGATGAAATTTTTCTTCAATTTACAGGTGGTATTACAAATAATTGTCTCAATAATATTTTTAACATCAGTAATACCATTTATGAAAATAATGAACTGCCAATAATGTGCCAATCGTCATATTATGATTCTGAATTTTTTATTTATTAGTCCAAAACAATAACAAACATTTCAGTATCCTAAGCTCAAATATACAGTCCATTAACACAAAGTTTAGTGAACTCGAGGCATTTGTATATTATTTATCTTCCTTAATTTTTTAATTTAGCATATGTCTCCAAGAGAGCTGGCTATCTGATAATCTGATAATGATGACTTATCACTAATTCAATTAATGGATATGACTGTATATCACAAGGAAAAAGTTACAGCACTAAATTTGTATTAATATATATATATATATATATAAACACCTAGATTATGATGTAAAGATGAAATTTAATATGTATGAACAATGGGAGGGACACATAATACAAGTAAATGGAGGAGGCTTATCACAGACAGCCACTATTGGAAATATATACCGATCTCCAAGGCCCTTAACTGAAAACTATAAAAAATTTATAAATGAATTTACAATGGTCATATCATCTATGCAACATCATCAAAACAACAACCTTATTCTTGCAGGGGACTACAATATAAATATGCTAAAAATAAATGAACAAGACCACTGTAACAATTGTTTTAACATGTTAACTTCATTTAGTCTCTTCCCCCAAATCACTCTTCGTACAAGGTTCACAACATCTACTTATTGATACTATTTTTATTTAACTAAACATATTTTACAATGTACAGCAGGAATATTAATTTTAAAAAATTCTGATCATCAACCATATTGTATGCTCATGGACACTGCTCTGAAAGAGGAACATCCTACAAAATGTATACTGGTTAATGTACAAAATAAAGAGGCTATGTTAAAAGTCAAAAATTATATAATATCTTCTGAAATACTTTAAAAACTAGATACAAATACAAATGCTGACCAAAACCATAATTATAACATCATCAATTAAATAAATCAAGCTAAAAATAAATATAATCATAAAAAGTCTACATGGATAACTCGCAGCTTGCTAAATTCAATAAGATACAGAAACAAACTTTACAAACAATTAAAAATAACAAACCCTGAATCTTCCGAATATGGCGTATTATTTATTAATCTAAAAACATGCAATAGTATTTTGAAAAAATTTTGCAAAGCAAAGCAATTATATTTTAACAAATGTTTTAATAAATTTTCCGATTCTATTGTGGGAAACAAATTGCAAATAAATTGAAAATAAATTCAGTACATTATTTACCAATAAAGATAGTAATCTAGCACATGATATTAAGGGGATGCGATGGTCAGAGCACTTTTTTCTTATTATTGAACTTAGAGAGTTGACATGTTCAGAGGTTGTGAGTCATGGTTAGAGACTGAGTGTGGATTTTTTTCAGAATTTTGTGGGGGGATTTTCTGCGGTATGGTGGCCATCTTGGACTAAACTTTCGTTCCACTTTTTTCAGTAACAACTAGACATAGACAGCCCAAACTTAGTGTGTAGTTACTCCATAGTATCCCAATAAAAACTGTCAAGAGTTTTCATCGATATTCCAAAAACTGTTTTTTTATGAATTTTTGAAATGTTAGATTATTTTTGTGGATAAAAGGATGGAAAATTTTACATTCAAAATCCATTATGCAAAAACCAGGCAATGTTTTCAGAAAAGTTTCTTAACAGTTTTCAAGAGCACACTATCAAGAAACACTGTGGCAAGTTTCAAGCAGTTCTGTCAAGTAACAGCTCAGATAAGTGACACGGAAGACAAGAGGTGAAGGGAAAAACATGTTTCTGCGTAAATCGCGTTCAAAGTTTGGGTACATTGGTACACACAGTTCAACATCTAAAATGTAACATAGATGAACGAAACTTTGCAGATATGTTCTCCAATGTACACTCTAGCAAACACATAGTTGAATAATATTTCTACACGGAAATGTCAACAACTCGAAACTCATTTTTTTCTCAAAAATCCAAAAAAGTCGTTCATGCTCTGACCATCGCATCCCCTTAAATACAAAGGCATTCATGATCATTCATATTATCTAAATAAAATAGTAAACTATAATTTTACATTTAAATATGTTCACGAAGATACCGTAAAGAGAACAATAATTAATCTACCCAACAAAAGTAGCTGTGGATGTGATGGTCTCTCTACCAAACTGCTAAAAATGCTTGACCCTGCACTAACCAAGTCTTTAACTTTATTAACAAATCAAGTATTTACCACAAGAATGTTCCCTGATAAACTAAAAATTGCTAAGGTAATTTCAATTTATAAAAAGGTGAGGCAACAGTATTCAATAATTATAGGACCATATCTCTTCTACCAGTAATTTCAAAAGTACTTGACAAAATAATTTTTTTAATTAATTTTTTAAATTAATTTACTCTGAAGATAGACAATGTAAATATTGAACGAGTCAAGGAAACTGGAAAAAAACACTGAAAAAAACTAAAATGCTTATTCTAAAAAAATGCATTTTAAACAATTTGAAACGTGTTACTTCTTCATATTAAAATAATATTATATAATTCTGTAACAGTGCCACACATTAATTATTGCATCATGGTGTGGGGTTTTCAATCAAATAGAATAATAACACTTCAAAAAAGCCCTGAGAATTATTACCTTAAGTAAAGCTTAGTACACATAGTTCACAAGGATTTGCCAAGTATGTTAAACTTTATTTTTGTTTACAAATTATCAAGTAACAAAACAAACAAAATTGCTATATATGTATGCAAAATTAAGAACCGACAACCACCTGTCAACTTGATACAGTACAAAACAGTGCCTTAACGACAAACTCAATAACCATGTAAGCGCGTTCACACTACACACATGCTCGCATTCATATATTATGGGTTTTTTTCTGGCAGAATTTGATGTGGGTGATGTATTGATTCAGTTAAATTTTATAACAAAAGGTAGCTCCTTAATAGTGACTACCATAGTCTTAGAGGAGTGCCCTGACCCTATTTTTTGTTATTTACCATACATTATACCACGTTTACTATAAGGTTATATATTTGTATTATTTTTATTTAATTTGTTTACATGGGTGTATTGAATGTATTATGTGAAATGTCTGGGTCAAATAATACAAATTCTTCTTCCCTACACAAATAACTCATCACTTCAAGCAGTTATTTTTAGCACATTTTAAAATGTTCCACATCAATTAATATTTTAAGATAATCATTATAATTTTTTTCCCAACAAAATAACCCGTCTGGTTTTCATTGAGTTTTTTTTTCCAGTTTTTTTTTCAAGTCACATCAAGAAGTAATGACGTAGATTAATAGGTGATCGGTCACTTCAGTTAATTCCCACAATTTATTCCCAGCAGGGGCTGCATGCATTCACATTTCCCACGAGTAATTTGAACATAACTTTTTTATATTTCATGCAATTTAATACTATGAAATCAGACCTAAGTAGTTTTCTAACATAATATTGTTATATTTATGTCTAAGAATAACATCAAAAGTCCCTGGATTTTTATAGTGTTACAGTCAGCAAGTTTAATTTGTTTGGGTCAACTACAACATTTAATGGTGTAAATGTGTCATTTTACGCTTCCATGAAGCATATTAATTGTCAGAATAGTGTCATTAACATATTCCTGACAATATGAATAATGACAAATTCAGTAACATGAGATTTAATTGGAACACCGGCTAAGTACATCTTAATCTTATTGTTTAAATACTACAGTATTTGTATTAATCCAGCACCATAATATCTAGTTCCGATTTTGTAACATATAATTAGTAATGAATTTACTTTTGTACACATTAATAATTTCATGAAGTGCATGTATACACATTTAACAAGCACATATACTGTACCTACCACAGGCTTAATCAACATCTTGATTATCTAAGCACATTTATGATTAAAATACAACTGTGAAACACGAGAGAGAGCATGAAAAAGTAAGATGGCAGTGCTGGGAGGGGCTGACTGAAATCAAGACTGGGTTGTTATCTTGAAAGTGTGAGGGTGAAGGGTAGGGTCTACACACACACCCACCCACCTACCCACCTACCCACCTACCCACCTACCCACCTACCCACCTACCCACCTACCCACCTACCCACCTACCCACCTACCCACCTACCCACCCACCCGTATGTTGACTACTTCCATCCATCCATCTGTTGACTTGTGCATGGTTCACTGATGTCAAGATTTTGAAGATACTGGTGCAAAAGATGTTTTTCTTACTGTATTGTAATTATTGTTTCATAAATACTGTCACGGCCACTCACCACACTGTTGTCATTGGAGAATGACGGAAGATACTGTGCGATGCCTTCGTTGCCACAGGTGTCGCCACCAGTCGGCAGTTGCGTGACGGGATTGTTATGTAAGAGAATGAGGGAGCGGTCCTTGTTGCTTCGAGATGCCCGATACATCAGCTCCACCTTGTGGGTGAAATTCTGTGCCTCCCTGATTCGAGTCTCGTCCATGAGTTGTTGTAACTCTGGAACCTGAGAGAGGTCGACAGTGTTTAAAGGAACATTTCCATGAGCTGTTGTAACTCTGGAACCTGAGAGAGGTTGACCGTGTTTAAAGGAACTGATCCATGAGTTATTGTAACTCTGGAACCTGAGAGAGGTAGATAGTGTTTAAAGGAACTCATCCATGAGCTGTTGTAACTCTGTAACCTGAGAGGTTGTCAACATTTAAAGGAAATTATCCATGAGTTGTTGTAACTCTGGGACCTGAGAGAAGTTGACACATTTAAAGGAACTCATCCATGAGTTGTTGTAACTCTGGAACCTGAGAGAGATTGACAACATTTAAAGGAACTCATCCATGAGTTGTTGTAACTCTGGGACCTGAGAGAGGTAGGCAGTGTTTAAAGGAACTCATCCATGAGCTGTTGTAACTCTAGAACCTGAGAGATGTAGACAGTGTTTAAAGGAACTCATCCATGAGTTATTGTAACTCTGGAACCTGAGAGAGATTGACAACATTTAAAGGAACTCATCCATGAGCTGTTGTAACTCTGGAACCTGAGAGAGGTAGACAGTGTTTAAAGGAACTCATCCATGAGTTATTGTAACTCTGGAACCTGAGAGAGATTGACAGCTTTTAAAGGAACTCATCCATGAGTTGTTGTAACTCTGGGACCTGAGAGAGGTAGACAGTCTTTAAAGGAACTTGTCCATGAGTTGTAATTCTGGAACCTGAGAGAGGTTGACAGTGTTTAAAGGAACTCATCCATAAGTTGTAACTCTGGAACCTGAGAGAGGTAGACAGTGTTTAAAGGAACTCATCCATGAGTTGTTGTAACTCTGAAACCTGAGAGAGGTTGACAGTCTTTAAAAGAACTCATCCATGAGTTGTTGTAACACTGGAACCTGAGAGAGGTAAACAGTGTTTAAAGAACTTGTCCATGAGCTGTAACTCTGGAAACTGAGAGAGGCTGACAGTGTTTAACCCTGCAACTGGTCAACGAAAATCCTCTGTAGCGTACTGTTACAGTAAGAATCATAACTTTGCTAATACGTACCAAAAATATGAAAGAGGTATCATTTTATTGCTAAAGGAATGTTTTCTTATAACAAAGTTATCAAATCTATATAACATTCGTTGCCTCCTTCATGGAGAAAGTATCTGGTGAAAAGTAAAACGACAAAATGCAACACAAATTTGAATTTGTTGGGAACTATTTTGTTATATGCCACATATAGTAACTGTTATCAAACAAGTAATTTGTCAATGTAACATCGTAGCTTATTTCATGTGCTTTCTAGTGGTATATCACATTTAAAAATTGACTGCAAAATAATAAAGTTATGTCCATTTTAAATGAAGACCTGTCATCTTCTGATGCTGACAAAGTGATTTCTTGGATATGGTCAGGAACTGGCTGCAACTCGTCTGCACTAGCTTCAAAATAAAAGGACTAAATATGGTATTCGCCCTTCCGAGATATTTTTTTTTTTACAAAATTGTAAACGCTGTTAGCATTGACACAACTGGTAGATAATTTATACTTACATCGGCTTCTGCACAAAAGTTTCTTTCTACAGGTTTCTTCCTGTGCACGAGACACTGTCGAATGAATGAACTGTAGGCCGACTGCAACAACCAACAACCATCAAGACACTGTCGGATGAAAGCACTGTAGGCCACCGGCAACAACCAACAACGATATCAAGACACTGTCGGATGAAGGCACTGTAGGCAACCTCCAACAACATCATCTTTCACCATGCACAGACAGTATTGAAAACCAACAGTTTAGAATTGATGCAGTACATAGTAGAACTTGAAGGAACAGGTTCTTCGTCCATTTATAACCATCTCGCAGAGGTCAATGAACTTTGCACATGACCCCCAACAAAAGTTGATTGTGTTTCTTTTTAACAAACCATCAATCATAAAATTGGAGAAATTCAATTAAAGTGGTCCGGGTCAGATTTTAACATATTGAAAATGTTGCAGTGTACACTGATCTATCACAGTATGTGAGCTGTCTTCATTGTTTTCAGGTTTGTGATCTTTGATTTCTCATTTGCTTTCTTTTTATAATATATATTATAAATATAGCTTCCTTTTTATATTGTTTCAAATAATTGTCTTACTCTTTGCAAACCTCACTGTAGGTACTGCGATTCCGCAAAAGCTTTTGTATTCCACGATATGTTTTATATTCGATCAAAAATGTTTTGTATTATATTCCATCATGTTTTGTCTTCCAAAGCATGTTTTATATTCCATCAGATATTTCTTATTCAACATATTTTGTATTCCGCAACATAGTTTGTATTCGACAACAAATGTGTATTGCATCACATTTGTATTCCTTTGAATAATCTTGTTTCTGCTGTTGCAGATGTGTCGTACTTGTGCTTATTAGTAGGCCATAGTTCATTGCCGCACAATAGCACTAACCAGATATCACCAATGCAGTCCTCTCCAGTGACTTCCATTACCCATCGCACCTCACTGATCACATTAATATTTTATTCTACTTACAACTGTCCGACCTTTCTTGGAAATGCTTTGCATCATTTATTATGACAAAATTATTGTTTTAATTCAGCTGAAAATTTTTTTTACTCTTCATTAATAATTTTCAGGATTTCAACAATTAATTTCCAAAACTATGGAACGATTTACATCAAGCTTCAGATAAAACGTACTGCTGGCTGAAAGATGATGTGAAGAGAATCATACCTTCAACTCATTAGAGATGGTCGAGTCCTCATGCAACAGTTTGAGATACGAGTCCTCACGCAGCAGAGTCCACAATGCGCCCGCACCAAGGTCTGTCAGAAAGATAGAGAACTTACATTTATTAATGCTGTGGACCAGTATTAATACTGCCGTAGACCAGTATTATTACTGCCGTAGACCAGTATTACTGCCGTAGACCAGTATCATTAAAGCCGTAGACCAGTACCATTACTGCTGTAGACCAGTATTATTACTGGCGTAGACCAGTATTATTACTGCCGTAGACCAGTATTATTACTGCCGTAGACCAGTATTATTATTGCCGTAGGCCAGTATTATTACTGCCGTAGACCAGTATTACTACTATCGTAGACCAGTTTTATTAGTCGTAGACCAGTATTATGCAGTTCTGAATCACCATATGATATTTTCCATCATCAATTAACAATATTTAACATATTGATATATGAACCAGATAATTTGAATGAAAAATAAGACATCCAAGTGATACAGATGATGATCAAGTTACATTTAGAACAATTGTGGATCATTAAAACATTAATTTGGTCAACATTTTATAATACATAAACATTAGACAATATAACATGATTTTATGAGAAAAAGGTAGGCTTTGTATTTTTAAAAATTTCTTGTAGAAAATTGGTATGTTAGGAGTGATGATATACGAGTTGACAAGGACAAACTAATATGTGAATGGAAGCTAGTCCAACACAACGGTGTGACCCAGGATTCAAAGAAAAGAAATTGGGCAATTTGTTCTGCCATTTTACAAGCATTAAAATATCTCCACATAAAATATGCAATTGTGAGAATAAAACATGCTCGCACACACGCACATAAAACATAAATGTTCATCAGGAATTCACAACTGTTGTTCTTGTACTTAGTACTGGATAACCTGTTAAGTACCACAGGTTTCACTGTGTTCTGATACATATTGTTCAGAATCGGTTTGAGTTTTATAACTTGTCACTGGTTTGTAAAACCAATCGATGATCAGTGATACAATCAGTTTGTGGGCAGACATTCTGGGGAAAGTATGTTTGGTGTCAAGACAATGGTGGCAGTACTAGCAAGACAATGGTGGCAGTACTAGCAAGACAATGGTGGCAGTACTAGCAAGATAATGGTGGCAGTTGATGTAAACATACAATGTACTTCATTCAAAAATTTGAAAATGTACGTAACTATGTCCTGTCCACCCTCCCTGTGTCCTGTCCACCCTCCCTGTGTCCTCTCCACTCTCACTGTGTCCTGTCCACCCTCCCTGTGTCCTCTCCACCCTCCCTGTATTTTCTCCACCCTCCCTGTGTCCTCTCTACTCTCCTTGTGTGCCCTATCCATCTTCCCTGTGTCCTCTCCACCATCTCTGTGTTCTTTCCACCCTCACTGTGTCCTCTCCACCCCCTCTGTGTTCTCTCCACCCTCCCTGTGTCTTCTCCACCCTCTCTGTGTCCTCTCCATCCTCCCTGTGTCCTCGCCACCCTCTCAGTTCTCTCCATCCTCCCTGTGTTTTCTCCACCTTCCCTGTGTCCTCTCCGTCATCTCTGTTCTCTCCACCCTCCCTGTGTCCTCGTCACCCTCCCTGTGTTCTCTCCACCCTTCCTGTGTCCTCTCCACCCTCCCTGTTTCTTTTCCACCCTCTCTGTGTCCTCTCCATCTTTCCTTTATCCTCTCCACCCTCTTTGTTCTCTCCACCCTCCCCATGTCCCCTCTCCACCTCCCCTTTGGCCTCTCCACCCTCTCTGTGCCCTCTCCACCCTATTTGTACCCTCTTCACCCTCCCCGTGTCCTCTCCACCCTACCCGTGTTCTCTCCACCCTCTCCGTGCCCTCATCCTCCCTGTGTTCTCTGCATTCTCTCCACCCTCCCTGTGTCCTTTCCACCATGTGTCCTCTCCACCCTCTCTGTGGCCTCTCTACCCTCCGTGTGTTCTCTCCACTCTTCCTGTATTCTCTCGTCCCTCCATGTGTTCTCTCCACCATCCCTGTGTCCTCTCCACCCTCTATGTGTTCTCTCCACCCTCCATGTGTTCTCTCCACTCTTCCTGTGTTCCCTCGTCCCGCTATGTGTTCTCTCCACCATCCCTGTGTCCTCTCCACCCTCCATGTGTTCTCTCCACCCTCCATGTGTTCTCTCCACCATTCCTGTGTTCTCTCGTCCCTCCATGAGTACTTTCCACCTTCCCTTTGTCCTCTCCACCCTCCCTGTGTCCTCTCCACCCTCCATGTGTTCTCTCCACCCTCCATGTGTTCTCTCCACCCTTCATGTGTTCTCTCCATCCTCCTTGTGTCCTCTCCACCCTCCCTGAGTTTTCTCCATGCTTCCCTGTGTTCGCTCCATCCTTCCTGTATTCTCTCCACCCTCTCTGTGCCCTATCCAACATCCCTGTGTCCTCTCCACACTCCCGGTATCCTCTCCAGCCTCCCTGTGTTCTCTCCACTCTCACTGTGTTCTCTCCACCCTCCCTGTGTTCTCTCCACCCTCCCCGTGTCCTCTCACCCCGCCCCAATACCTACCACACTCCCTGTGTTTGGCAAGAGGCAGGTCCATCAGGGTAGACATCTTTGACTCCTGCTTCATCTTGGGGTGGAGGAAGTCATCAGCCTCCCGCCCAAACAGATGGTACAATTGCTCGACATACCAGGGTCTCTCCACCTCCCCTTCTCCTTCAGCCTCTGATTCATCCTCCTCCTGCAGGGTGCTGCCTACAAGGGAGAGAGATAGACATGTATCGCTCAAGTGTGAGGCTCTATGTGATCAATGCATCACCAGGGGCTTAGCCAGAGAACTGTCTGCCAGTCTTAAAGACTGGTAGATGACTGGCCAAGACGGGTAATTACAACTGATAAGACTGGTGGAATTTAGAGGTGGCCAGCTGGCTACTAGATTAACTAATAGTTCCAAGTCAGGCCCACATTAATGACTATCATTGGCCAGCTGCTGGTAGTGAAACAAATTGAATGGATTATAATTAATTAAATAATAGGCTCAAATCATACTGGTTTGTCGATGAAAAAACTAAACTGCCAATAATGGCTCTGACTGTTGCAATCCATGAAGTTTGGTCTTGATCTTTTTCAAGGTTTGCATTTCCAACAACTTCAAAATTAATATCAGTTATTAACTTCAATTAACTTTACCCAATGACTTGTATCACAAGTGCAGCGTGAACTTACCGTGGGGTGACATCACAAGTGCAGCATGAACTTACCATGGAGTGACATCACAAGTGCAGCATGAACTTAACATGGGGTGACATCACAACTGCAGCATGAACTTACCATGGGGTGACATCACAAGTGCAGCATGAACTTACCATGGGGTGACATCACAAGTGCAGCATGAACTTACCATGGGGTGACATCACACGTCCAGCATGAACTTACCATGGGGTGACATCACAAGTGCAGCATGAACTTACCATGGAGTGACATCACAAGTCCAGCATGAACTTACCATAGGGTGACATCACAAGTGCAGCATGAACTTACAAATCAGGTGACATCACAAGTGCAGCAAGAACTTACTGTGGGGTGACATCACAAGTGCAGCATGAACTTACCATGGGGTGACATCACAAGTGCAGCATGCATGCTTGCAATAGATGATCTTGGAGACGGGATGGAGGTCGTTCCAGCGTATTTATCGCCCTCGTATGACACCTGTCTCTGTGCCATGGCAATATTGTTACTCGACAACCTGAAGATGCCGCTACCGCTCTGAAGGCCCGATCTAGTGCTGTCCTGTGTTTTCCTCCGTTCCCGCCGAGTGGTGCGACGATCCTCAAGACGCTGGCGATCCTCATCTACAGGGAGAGAAGGAGGTGGGTCTCATGTGAACACCAGCTAGACAACAATGGTTAACCTCCCAGTAGTGGGGCAGTCTCCTGTGAACACCAGCTAGACAACAATGGTTAATCTCCCAGTAGTAGGGCAGTCTCATTTGAACACCACCTACAGTGCAATGGTTAACCTCCCAGTAGTAGGGCAGTCTCATGTGAACACCAGCTACACTGCAATGGTTAACCTCTCTGTAGTAGGGCAGTCTCACGTGAACACCACCTACACTGCAATGGTTAACCTCCCAGTAGTAGGGCAGTCTCACGTGAACACCAGCTACACTGCAATGGTTAACCTCCCAGTAGTAGGGCAGTCTCACGTGAACACCACCTACACTGCAATGGTTAACCTCCCTGTAGTAGGGCAGTCTCACGTGAACACCAGCTACACTGCAATGGTTAACCTCCCAGTAGTAGGGCAGTCTCACGTGAACACCACCTACATTGCAATGGTTAACCTCCCAGTAGTAGGGCAGTCTCACGTGAACACCACCTACATTGCAGTGGTTAACCTCCCAGTAGTAGGGCAGTCTCACGTGAACACCAGCTACACTGCAGTGGTTAACCTCCCAGTAGTAGGGCAGTCTCACGTGAACACCAGCTACACTGCAGTGGTTAACCTCCCAGTAGTAGGGCAGTCTCACGTGAACACCAGCTACACTGCAGTGGTTAACCTCCCAGTAGTAGGGCAGTCTCACGTGAACACCAGCTACACTGCAGTGGTTAACCTCCCAGTAGTAGGGCAGTCTCACGTGAACACCAGCTACACTGCAGTGGTTAACCTCCCAGTAGTAGGGCAGTCTCACGTGAACACCAGCTACACTGCAGTGGTTAACCTCCCAGTAGTAGGGCAGTCTCACGTGAACACCAGCTACACTGCAATGGTTAACCTCCCAGTAGTAGGGCAGTCTCACGTGAACACCAGCTACACTGCAATGGTTAACCTCCCAGTAGTAGGGCAGTCTCACGTGAACACCACCTACACTGCAGTGGTTAACCTCCCAGTAGTAGGGCAGTCTCACGTGAACACCAGCTACACTGCAATGGTTAACCTCCCAGTAGTAGGGCAGTCTCACGTGAACACCAGCTACACTGCAATGGTTAACCTCCCAGTAGTAGGGTAGTCTCACGTGAACACCAGCTACACTGCAATGGTTAACCTCCCAGTAGTAGGGCAGTCTCACGTGAACACCAGCTACACTGCAATGGTTAACCTCCCAGTAGTAGGGCAGTCTCACGTGAACACCAGCTACACTGCAATGGTTAACCTCCCAGTAGTAGGGCAGTCTCACGTGAACACCAGCTACACTGCAATGGTTAACCTCCCAGTAGTAGGGCAGTCTCACGTGAACACCAGCTACACTGCAATGGTTAACCTCCCAGTAGTAGGGCAGTCTCACGTGAACACCAGCTACACTGCAATGGTTCAGCTAACATCACCAGTGGGTAAGGTGGTCTCACGTGTACAGTGGCTAGAGCATCAGACTCTCAATTGAGAGAACCTGGATTCAAATTTTTTGCTGCAGTGTCGAACTTTGCACACGTTCGTTCGTTCACTCTGCCTTGCTCCAGGTCACTCAGCTGCTGACAGTGGAGGATATGTGTGTATGAATAGTCTATGTGCATTAATTGCAGCGTGACTGAATGCCTACCAGAGGAGTCAAGATGGTGTTCAACTGAATAGGTCTGCCAGGACAGTGTTCGTATTAGCACTGTTTTTGAGTGATATTACAAATTTTTTCGAGGCGGGATGCAGTTTTTGAAGATTCACCGCACCCCCTGGATGCAGATTTTCAAGTTTCGCCACATTTCTTTTACGTTACTCAACAGTTGTTCTAAATTGTTTTTTGGTTCTCGAATACAGACATCGGCCGAGCGGACAACAAATTAAACTGTTACCTGAATGGGAATTATTTAAATCACATCTTACTTTGGTGACTGGATATGGAGAATATTGTAATCAATACCATTGTGCTTTGCTGACCTTTTGTTTGTCTCCGAAATTGTTTATAAGCTTTACCCAAGCACTGCGAACAGCGTTTGTTGCTGCCAATACCCTATTATCGACCATCGTACATTTTTCCAGTCTTGCAGAACAAAGTGAAATCCATCAACATCTACACAAATAACGTCCATCCACACATCTACACAATAAGCATACATGTTTAAAAAATCATGTTTGTTTTCGAAATATTACAATTAGGCACATTTTAAACAAAACAAAAAATGTAAAGCATATTTTGTAATTATTGTATATGCCTCCGTCACCAAGGCTCACAAATAGTAGTCATTACAAATGCCTCCATCAGCCAGGGTCACAAACTTGTGGTAACTTTCATACATTATCACAACCTTGAGACTACAGTACGAGGTATTCACACCACGGGTGCCCAAAGGCACCATTGATTTGACAAAGGAAGTAGTTTGTATTAAACCCCACATAATGCACTCAAACTATCTGAGTCATTCCCCGCAGCTTGAGAAAGCACACTGTGATTATCCCACAGGCCAAACACTCACTGCATCACACAGCAACAATGCGTACTATTTTTAACTGAGATGGTGCACACCAATTTTGGAAGTCAAACAAAAAATGCTGAACAAAAGAGTTATGCTGATGTGATCATTGATTGTGCGACAAGAGACTCAACGTTTCTCATTTCTTTCCCACTAAAAATACTGCTTGACATATATACGGATATGGACTGAACTACTTTATATAAGCACTAAGCAGCAATGTTTGAAGTTTCGTGTGTGTGCGTGCGTGCGTGCGTGTGTGCGTGCATGTGTGCGTCCGTCCGAGTGCTACTATTTTTTACACAACAAAATAAATTAAAATTGATGAAGATAGTCAACCCTGTATGCATAGAAACTGTCACTGATATATATCTGATTCACTGAACGACAAAGTTGGGAACATGTAAGATCTAATGTTGTGATGCCAATGACACAATGTAGGAAAACAATCACGGGGGTAGACAGGTAAAACCGGGACATTCCCGGCTGGGACAAAACAAAACACATTTTCCACTTGCTAGGTTTATGATTCCTCATGATCACTACACCAACAAGCTCATACTTTATTTCTTTAAAAGGCGACAAAATTACACATGTAACTAATCTTATCTTCAAATAATAAAAAGTAATCTTTTGCAAGGTAATAGTTTTACGATTATGAAAATGGTGATATATTATCTGTAACAGCAGAAACCATGTTAATGTGGTTGTCAGTGAATACCAGTCATCTAACAGACTGGCAGTCACTGGGATAAAGCATTGATCGCAATGAATTATGCAACTGGTACAATTTTCTACTGTTGCCTTTTCCTCAATGTCCAATAAACCGGAAACACTCTTAGATCTATTTTTTAAATGTCAAGAGTGAACCAGTGCAATATGTTAATGTCTGGTTTGAATTACCTGCGTGCTTAAAAGTAACCAATAATCTGCAAGGTGGTTATTTTAATGCACAGAAATTACTCTTTCATTGATCTGACAAGTAAAAAGCAGATGTTCCAAAATAATTTTGCATAAAATATGTTGATTTTCTGAAAGATTGGACACAACTTTCATTTGTCATATTTTTTTGAAAAAATACTGGAACTACAAACAAACATAACCTGTTAGAGTGAAACAGTTACAAATTAACAACAATAACACTACACAGGCTGGTAAGGTTTACAAAACCAGCAGTAAAAACATGACAACAAAAAAGGCAGAGAGATGACACTTTATAGAGTTGACACTTTACTGAGATCGTCCTTTATAGAGATGACACTTTGAAGATATGACTCTTTATAGAAGTGACTTTTAAAGTGGTAAGACTTCATAGAAGTGACACTGTAGTGATACTTGAAGTGACATATTACAGGGGTGACATCTTATTGAAATCACACTTCTATATAGGTGACACTTTATAGAAGTGACACATTGTACAGGTGACACTTTACAGAGGTGATTCTACTCACCGAGTGACTGTTGACAGATGTCGTGAAGTTGACTGTGGATCCTCTGTTTCTCCGCCCTCTCTTCTCGCAGTCTCTGCAAACCACAAGACGCACCAGTGACACCAATGACATGACACGTCAGTGACACCAATGACACGACACGTTAGTGACACCAACCACACAAGACACACCAGTAACATCAATGACACAACACGTCAGTGACACCAACAACACACGGCACACCAGTGACACTAACGACACAACACGTCAATGACACCAATGACAAGACACGTCAGTGACACCAATAACACGACACCAGTGACACCGACAACCCATACACACCAGTGACACCGACGACACATGACATGTCAGTGACATCAATTAAATATGACACACCAATGACACAAGACACCAACGATACACCAATGGCACATCGATGACACCAATGATACACCAATGACACATCAATGATACACCAATGACACATCAATGATACACCAATGACATACCAATGACACCAACAACACATGACACCAATGAGAAAGCTAAGTTAAGGCCTGAGCGATTTGTACCCTAAGTTGGTTTGATTCTTGTAAACCAGTTTCCTCCAACACAATACCACACAAGTGTTATAGAACTGCAATTACAATTACGTAATTGGACCATCGCTGGTTCCATGATCAAGTAATTTTGCTAATTTTCTAGGACAAGCACAACAACAAATCAAAAATTGTGTTAATGTCAAAGCATCCACATGTCTCAACCAGTTCTGCAGAGAATATGAGGCCAACTCACACTGCACCTTGTAAAGCAGGCACCATCAATAGACGCAGTTTCACGACCCATCATTAGGGAAATTAAATATGATACATTGAAGGACCCTACTGGCCTACGGGTTATTTTATGTGAAAAAAATTACAGCTCTAATGCACTATTAAAGCCAATTCCTTAACTGGTCTACCCAACTGTTGCGAATCCAGTTCATTGACGTCTACATATATATAGTGCGTGAATAGATATGTGTAAGCATGTGGCCAAAAATGCACTTTTGTTTAGATGGTCGAAATAATTGACTTTGTTTGATACATATGGAAACTTACAAAAGCTTACTGCCGGGCTGACATTTAGCACACCACTGACCCTATCAGATGATATTAACACCAGCACAAATGAATTAGTATGTCACCGTGGATACCAGGAAGGTTTGAATTTTTACAAAATTAATTTTAGACAACCACAAAAAATCTAATAGATGAGGAACATTTAAAGAATTAACAAGTTAGACTGCAAGACCACCCAGAAATTCAACCAACATGTGACCCGCCACAGCGAACAGAGTATTAAGTCATACAGGCATATTTTGCAAATGAACCAAACATTAAGCTGTACAGGTTATGTCCTATAAACGTTATGATTTTGTCAGAAATGCATGTATCTTATCATATCACCTTTCAATATCCAGTTAATCTTCCTCGATAAGTAATCCAAAACTAATAAAATACATGCATCTATGAACCCACATATTAAAAACCAATAGACAATATGGATGAAAATGACCTCGTATCTCAAAACACTGCTTTTTCAACGTTTGCTTCAATTTGAGCACTAATCAACAACTTCTGAAGATAGTTCAACAAATAGGGTATCACTTAAAAGCTCATGATTGGCAGACTCCAAAAAGGGACAAAACTCTATTGCACAACTTTTGCGACTTAATCCCCACTTGCAGCAAACTCGCAACCACAACAGCGGCACAGAACAAGGACAAGAGCCGAAACGGCACATTATTACTGAACACGAACAGATCGGCATCAGCCAGCTGGATGCGATACATTTCAGGGAAGCAGCCCGTCCCCAGGAATGACCCAATGCTACGATTACATTGCCAATATGTTGCCGGCAGCTTCGGTCAATGCTGAATTACAGCTACAGACGACACTGACTGGAATCTATCGGCTGCTGCGAGACGCATGGACAGTGAATCAGCATCTGCAATTGCAGTCTGACTGACTGCAGAAGTAAATTGCTTGTAGCGAAAGAGCGAAGACAGAGATCACCAGAAGGATGACGATGCATTCAGGGAACTGACCTGTGGAGTAGAGACAAGTTATTGTATATCGCTGTCAGGCCGTCAGCTACTAAATGTACACACGAAGAGGAATTCATGCTTTTCTATGTTGGTCTCCGTAACTATTTTATCAAAGTTTCTGTGATTATGAGTGTTTGTATAATAAACAAAATGTTCAAATTGTGAGGGTATGCAGCAGGTGATTCTCATTTACAATGCACTGTTCCATGAGTTCTTTTCCAGCGTGTTCCCAGATAAACAATTCTTAAATTATCAATATTTAGACAATTTACATAAAACTTCATGTATATCAAAAGTAAGTTTTTAAATTCATGTACACATTTGCAACTAAATAAAATTGCCAATTATATACGTGGGCCATGTGCACAGTTGGTGATTGGTTAATGATTCAATGCTACATGCAGCTCCACCTGTTGGTAAGAGTTTTGCTAGGTCTAGTAATGACAAGTAAAGATGTCTTGTAGTGTTTGCTATGTCTAGCAATGCCATGTAAAGATGTCTTGTAATGTTTGCTAGGTCTATTAAGAACGCGTAAAGATGTCTTGTTAAGTTGACTGACTCCTGGTGGGATGCTGAGGCACAACTTGAATGCTGTTTTCAAATGGTGCTAGACATCACATACATCTAGGCCCCAAACGAAGACAGGCGTCACGATGCACCAAATTCTCAGTCTGCTATAATTCAAAACCAATTCTTATAATACTCAGTAATAATAGCAATAATATTGAATAATTAATGTTATTTAATCAACATAGCCTATTAACATGTGTCTTTTCTTGCTGCTTCCCTATACAAAACACGTTTGCATGCAAGTTAATAACCTCTATCTTTATAATTATGCGGTGTTTATGTGAGCATTATTTATGTCACATAATAATAATGTTGACTGTCAATGTAAATAAAGTTCTTTATACTGTACAAATGTTACACAGACAAGTCAAGACTGAATAGTACCAACTACACGTAACAAAGCCAGCTGAAGCATACATGATATATCACACTTTTGTTATGTATAATCATGTTTCTGCGATTCTCAGTACACTCGCACATCAACGTACAACTTGTGCCTAAACAGAACCTATATACTGCCCAATGCTGGTTGCATTCAACTTAACGACCACACTGATAAAAAAACCATAACATTAGACAAATTATACACAGACCGTGCTTTTTAATGACAAGACAAGAGACACAAAATTGTCAGACACATGGATAATACACGAGGCCATGTTCATAATTATATTAATCATCCTTTTACGTGGTTTAGAAAGTGGTCATTGGAGAGTCCAGTGGCCCACCGGAGTGGTCATTGGAGAGTCCAGTGGCCATCTGGAGTGTGTGGATATGTTTACTCTGCACGATTCTAGTCCTGCTGGGTACTGATCGATGTTTGCGCAATCAATTCTACTATACTGCTGCATGATTCATCTGATGGCACAAGCCGTTGACGAGGACAAGTTTATTCCTGGTTAGACCAGTCAGCTAGAGCAGGGTAGAGGTATGCACACTTGTCATTAGACCAGCCAACTAGAGCAGGGTAGATGTATGCACACTTGTCATTAGACCAGCCAACTAGAGCAGGGTAGACGTATGCACACTTGTCATTAGACCAGCCAACTAGAGCACGGCAGACGTATGCACACTTGTCATTAGACCAGCCAACTAGAGCAGGGTAGACGTATGCACACTTGTCATTAGACCAGCCAACTAGAGCAGGGTAGACGTATGCACACTTGTCATTAGACCAGCCAACTAGAGCAGGGTAGATGTATGCACACTTGTCATTAGACCAGTCAGCTAGAGCAGGGTAGATGTATGCACACTTGTCATTAGACCAGCCAACTAGAGCAGGGTAGACGTATGCACACTTGTCATTAGACCAGTCAGCTAGGACAGGGTAGATGTATGCACACTTGTCATTAGACCAGTCAGCTAGGACAGGGTAGATGTATGCACACTTGTCATTAGACCAGTCAGCTAGAGCAGGGTAGACGTATGCACACTTGTCATTAGACCAGCCAACTAGAGCAGGGTAGACGTATGCACACTTGTCATTAGACCAGTCAGCTAGAGCAGGGTAGACGTATGCACACTTGTCATTAGACCAGCCAACTAGAGCAGGGTAGACATATGCACACTTGTCATTAGACCAGTCAGCTAGGACAGAGTAGACGTATGCACACTTGTCATTAGACCAGCCAACTAGAGCAGGGTAGATGTATGCACACTTGTCATTAGACCAGTCAGCTAGAGCAGGGTAGACGTATGCACACTTGTCATTAGACCAGCCAACTAGAGCAGGGTAGACATATGCACACTTGTCATTAGACCAGTCAGCTAGGACAGAGTAGACGTATGCACACTTGTCATTAGACCAGCCAACTAGAGCAGGGTAGATGTATGCACACTTGTCATTAGACCAGTCAGCTAGAGCAGGGTAGACGTATGCACACTTGTCATTAGACCAGCCAACTAGAGCAGGGTAGACATATGCACACTTGTCATTAGACCAGTCAGCTAGGACAGAGTAGACGTATGCACACTTGTCATTAGACCAGCCAACTAGAGCAGGGTAGATGTATGCACACTTGTCATTAGACCAGTCAGCTAGAGCAGGGTAGACGTATGCTCACTTGTCATTAGACCAGTCAGCTAGGACAGAGTAGACGTATGCACACTTGTCATTAGACCAGCCAACTAGAGCAGGGTAGACGTATGCACACTTGTCATTAGACCAGTCAGCTAGAGCAGGGTAGACGTATGCACACTTGTCATTAGACCAGCCAACTAGAGCAGGGTAGACCTATGCACACTTGTCATTAGACCAGCCAACTAGAGCAGGGTAGACGTGTGCACACTTGTCATTAGACCAGCCAACTAGAGCAGGGTAGACGTATGCACACTTGTCATTAGACCAGCCAACTAGAGCAGGGTAGACGTATGCACACTTGTCATTAGACCAGTCAGCTAGGACAGGGTAGATGTATGCACACTTGTCATTAGACCAGTCAGCTAGAGCAGGGTAGACGTATGCACACTTGTCATTAGACCAGTCAGCTAGGACAGGGTAGATGTATGCACACTTGTCATTAGACCAGTCAGCTAGAGCAGGGTAGACGTATGCACACTTGTCATTAGACCAGTCAGCTAGGACAGAGTAGACGTATGCACACTTGTCATTAGACCAGTCAGCTAGAGCAGGGTAGATGTATGCACACTTGTCATTAGACCAGCCAACTAGAGCAGGGTAGACGTATGCACACTTGTCATTAGACCAGTCAGCTAGAGCAGGGTAGAGGTATGCACACTTGTCATTACACCAGCCAATTAGAGCAGGTTAGAGGTATGCACACTTGTCATTAGACCAGCCAACTAGAGCAGGGTAGAGGTATGCACACTTGTCATTAGACCAGTCAGCTAGAGCAGGGTAGATGTATGCACACTTGTCATTAGACCAGCCAACTAGAGCAGGGTAGACGTATGCACATTTGTCATTAGACCAGTCAGCTAGAGCAGGGTAGATGTATGCACACTTGTCATTAGACCAGCCAACTAGAGCAGGGTAGATGTATGCACACTTGTCATTAGACCAGTCAGCTAGAGCAGGGTAGACGTATGCACACTTGTCATTAGACCAGCCAACTAGAGCAGGGTAGATGTATGCACACTTGTCATTAGACCAGCCAACTAGAGCAGGGTAGACGTATGCACACTTGTCATTAGACCAGTCAGCTAGAGCAGGGTAGATGTATGCACACTTGTCATTAGACCAGCCAACTAGAGCAGGGTAGACGTTTGCACACTTGTCATTAGACCAGTCAGCTAGGACAGGGTAGATGTATGCACACTTGTCATTAGACCAGCCAACTAGAGCAGGGTAGACGTATGCACACTTGTCATTAGACCAGTCAGCTAGGACAGGGTAGATGTATGCACACTTGTCATTAGACCAGCCAACTAGAGCAGGGTAGACGTATGCACACTTGTCATTAGACCAGTCAGCTAGGACAGGGTAGATGTATGCACACTTGTCATTAGACCAGCCAACTAGAGCAGGGTAGACGTATGCACACTTGTCATAAGACCAGTCAACTAGAGCAGGGTAGATGTATGCACACTTGTCATTAGACCAGTCAACTAGAGCAGGGTAGATGTATGCACACTTGTCATTAGACCAGCCAACTAGAGCAGGGTAGACGTATGGACACTTGTCATTAGACCAACCAACTAGAGCAGGGTAGATGTATGCACACTTGTCATAAGACCAGCCAACTAGAGCAGGGTAGATGTATGCACACTTGTCATTAGACCAGTCAACTAGAGCAGGGTAGATGTATGCACACTTGTCATTAGACCATCCAACTAGAGCAGGGTAGATGTATGCACACTTGTCATAAGACCAGCCAACTAGAGCAGGGTAGATGTATGCACACTTGTCATTAGACCAGTCAACTAGAGCAGGGTAGATGTATGCACACTTGTCATTAGACCAGCCAACTAGAGCAGGGTAGACGTATGGACACTTGTCATTAGACCAACCAACTAGAGCAGGATAGATGTATGCACACTTGTCATAAGACCAGCCAACTAGAGCAGGGTAGATGTATGCACACTTGTCATTAGACCAGTCAACTAGAGCAGGGTAGATGTATGCACACTTGTCATTAGACCAGCCAACTAGAGCAGGGTAGACGTATGGACACTTGTCATTAGACCAACCAACTAGAGCAGGGTAGATGTATGCACACTTGTCATAAGACCAGCCAACTAGAGCAGGGTAGATGTATGCACACTTGTCATTAGACCAGTCAACTAGAGCAGGGTAGATGTATGCACACTTGTCATTAGACCAGCCAACTAGAGCAGGGTAGACGTATGGACACTTGTCATTAGACCAGCCAACTAGAGCAGGGTAGATGTATGCACACTTGTCATAAGACCAGCCAACTAGAGCAGGGTAGATGTATGCACACTTGTCATTAGACCAGTCAACTAGAGCAGGGTAGATGTATGCACACTTGTCATTAGACCAGCCAACTAGAGCAGGGTAGATGTATGCACACTTGTCATTAGACAGCTCATTGTTTATGTCCAATTGGCTGAGCAAGTTTCTCTCTGGTTGCCTTAATTAACGATGTGTTGTAATTAATTTAATGCGGAATGGTGTGCAGGCTTTTTCTTAGATACAGTCGTGCCTCATTATAACTCGGTAGTCGGGGTCCACGAAATGAATTTGTGGTATAAGCAATAATGGACACAATAACGGTTTCCCATATCTGCAACCAGGGGCATGGTCTATACGCGGTTTATGAAGCTTATTAAAATGTCAGCCAACATCAGCGTGTATTATATTTAAATGCCATACATTGTTGAATGTTGAACTGAATAAAATTTACGAATGGTGTATAGTTTAAAAATAGACTACAGACCAACAGGCCATGCTCAACTGAATGTTAAGTAAGATCCAAAATAATATTGATGGGAACTGATGCCTTTGATAGCACTGTCAGTGCAGAACAAACAACAGCAAGCCAACATAGCAACACGCCTCACACCAGATTCGCTGCACAGCCAATGACGCTAAATTTATTGTCCGCCAACTAGTCTTTCAAACTACACATGTAGCGGACAAAGACGAGGATAACTTCACACAAAACAAGTGACCGCGTTAATATAGTTTGCCATAGCGTTCATTTCCCCCCGGCAGCAGAAATTCGGAGTCCACGACTGACTGCATTATAATCGAATCCGTGTTATAACGGGGCACGTTATAATGAGTGAATGTATATGGACTTGGTGAATATTACGTTGATGTTGGACAGCTGTTACGGAAAGAAGTCAATACACAAGAAAACATTGTTTCCATTGTATGCATACATAACGTGGATACAATCAACATCTATTGCATTACTCAATAACACAATTTTAGTGCCAATCTAATTAGTAATGTAGGATTGTTTGGGCAAATAGTATGGATTTAGATGATCCAAGCTTATCACTGTCACGTATACAAGTTTAGATAATCCAGACTCATCACTTTAGTTAATCCAGGTTCATTACTGTCACATAACTTTAGATAATCCAGGCTCATCACTTTAGATAATCCAGGCTAATCACATTTACACAAGGACCACCAATCACTGATATTCAGATATACACATTTTTACTAGTCTATTTAGGTATATTTTGGACGGACTGTGGAATGGTACAGGGTGTCACCAAATGTGACAAACAGTGGAATGTCACCAAATGGGATGGACAAGAATGGTACAGGGTGTCACCAAATGGGATGGACAGTGGAATGGTACAGGGTGTCACCAAATGGAACGGACAGTGGAATAATATAGGGTGTCACCAAAAGGGACAAACAGTGGAATGGTACAGGGTGACACGAAATGGAATGGACAGCGAAACGGTACAGGGTGTCACCAAATGGAACGGACAGCGGAATGGTATAGGGTGTCATCAAATGGGACGGACAGAGGAATGGTACAATGTGTCACCAAATGGGATGGACATAGGAATGGTACAGGGTGTCACCAAATGGAACGGACAGCGGAATGGTACAGGTTGTCATGAAATGGGATGAACAGAACAATGGTACAGGGTGTCACCAAATGGAACGGACAGCGGAATGGTACAGGTCACCAAATGGGATGAACAGAGGAATGGTACAGGATGTCACCAAATGGGACGAACAACGGAATGGTCACCTCTACACAGAATACAAGGTGTTCTTAATCATACAAAATGAATACATTAAGATGGCGTGGTCACAACGTGATAACAGAAGAAGATTCCATTCTAAAGGCGGCAATGGGAAAAGAACATTAGTTCCAAAGAAGTTGTAAAAACAGAACAGTACAACAACCACATAGAACACAGGCAGTCTTGCTAGCTGAAAGTTCCACATGAATGTGTGAATATGAGTTATTCATACTGATCCCTAATAAGAATGACCTCAACATGCACCCACCATGCCAGTGTAAGACCCTGGCACGCTGCAGTCGCAGTACAGGAACATACAATCAATGACACACAAGCCATGAACATGACGATACCTTGACAAAAGCTGACAGGGAACATTAACAAGTCGGGGAAACGCATCATTTATGCCGTGCCTGTCGCTAATTGCACACAACCAATCTATTTCCCGGATGACCAGTTGATTGCTACTACAAACCACACCACAATAAATTTCTCTTGCCAAAGACAATGCCAAGTTAATATTTTCTAAATGGTCAATGAGATAGTTGCAAGGCCATATTTCCTGGTGTCACTGGTCGTGTTCCAGGACAAACCTCTACTTCCTGTGAGCTGCCATAGAGCGCTGTTCAATATCACTCACCACAGATGGGGAAATCTAATAAGGACAACCACTGGGTGATGTCACTGAGTGCGGTTGTCTTCCCTCTGTCTGGTGCTATGTCATTACATCACACAGATGATCTCTACTGGAACAATGTGGATCTCTACTGGAGAAATATGGATCTGTACCTGAGCAAGACACATCTCTACCAGAGCAACATGGATCTCTACCAGAGCAAAACGGGTCTCTACTGGAGCAACATGGATCTCTACTGGAGCAACATGGATCTCTACCAGAGCACCACACATTTCTATAAGAGCAACACAGATCTCTACTGGAGCAACATGGATCTCTATTGGAGCAATACCGATGTCTACTGGAGCGACCAGGATCTCTACCGGAGCAACCCAGATATTGTGGACCTACTTTTTTGTACATACTAAATATGGTTTATTGTTGGATATCAATTGAGGGATCCATTTTCTTCGGCACACTACAACACTTTGTTACAACTGCAGTCTAAATAAATGCATATTAGGTATAAATTTATATCAACATTTTCTACGAAATGAATAACCAATAAGGCACATTGTAATACTTGTCTATCCACCTACATTCATGTGTGTCTTTATACAAGACATGTAATTTAAGTCTTATAACTATGGACCCTAACAAAAACACATGACCTTGACCTGGGCTGAGAATGTAGTCTTGCGTCATTGGTGCTCAACCTTGTATTCAACTGAAAGGCCATTCACTGATCAGCTGATAAACACTGGTTGCACACAAAGCTATCAACAACGAATAGAGTGTGTGCGCACATTATATAATCATCATAATTAACTTGCTTAGATATTTACGCATGGCTTTCGTAGGCAGCCTGCAGCACCTTTTCAAGTTCATCGAGGTCTAATCTGTTTCTGGTTCTAAAAGTTCACCCGATATTTCTTAACTACACCAAGTATGTTGTTGCCTAGTTAAATACGGGTAAATTCAATTAAACCAGGTTAACCCTTTAGAACCTATGGCATGTTAACATTACATTAATATTATGTGATGCTAATATTCATTTCAATAGTAATAAGACCTGAGGCACGCTTTTGAAAGCAGCGCAGTGCCATGTAAACAAAAACCAACAGTTTCCTCCAAAAACATTCAAATTTCAACAACAACAAATTGTTTGCTAAAACACATTTCACTGTCAACATATTATAATGGATATTTTATAATGTATCACATGATTTTACAATAAAAATAAACGAATAGACAACCTCTTTTAAACCCAGTTGAATCAGTTCAATACGGCCAGTGCCTACCTTGATGGCCTCAGCCTCCCGTTCTCGCTGTTTCTCGAGCAGCAGTGCATCCTGGGCATGGATGAGTTCCCGCTGTAGTATGATCTTGGCATGTAGGCGGCGTTGTTCCTCGTCGCGAGCTTCCTGTTTCACTTGCTGCCAGTCGTCAAACTTATGCCCGAACTGCTGCAACCAACACACAGGGATACGTTAGAATGGTCCTCAGATGTATCAAACTGATGTAAAAGTGGGGAGGGAGGAAGGGAGGGGAAGGAGGCAGAGAGAGAATGGGGGGCAGATAGAGGGAGGGAGGGAGAGAGGGAGGGGAAGGAGGCAGAGAGGGGATGAGAGGCAGAGAGAGGGAGGGAGGGAGAGAGGGAGGGGAAGGAGGCAGAGAGAAGGAGGGAGGGGGGAAGAGAGGGGGAAGGAGGCAGAGAGGGGATGGGAGGCAGAGAGAGGGAGGGAGGGAGAGAGGGAGGGGAAGGAGGCAGAGAGAAGGAGGGAGGGAGGAAGAGAGGGGGGAAGGAGGCAGAGAGGGGATGGGAGGCAGAGAGAGGGAGGGAGGGAGAGAGGGGGAGAGGGAGGGGAAGGAGGCAGAGAGGAGCTGGGAGGCAGAGAGGGTGGGAGGCAGAAAGAGAGGGGAAAGAGGCATAGAGGGGATGCGAAGTAGAGAGAGAGGGGGGAGTGAGGGAGGGAAAGGAGGCAGAGAGAGGATGGGAAGGAGAGA
Organism: Escarpia spicata; assembly: GCA_963995525.1. NCBI lineage: Eukaryota > Metazoa > Annelida > Polychaeta > Sabellida > Siboglinidae > Escarpia > Escarpia spicata. The sequence goes on along the minus strand of OZ023205.1, from coordinate 14,309,155 downwards.
GAGGGAGGGATGGTGAGAGGGAGGGGAAGGAGGCAGAGAGGGGATGGGAGGGAGAGAGGGAGAGAGGGAGGGGAAGGAGGCAGAGAGGGGATGGGAGGGAGAGAGAGAGGGAGGGAGAGAGGGAGGGAGAGAGGGAGGGGAAGGAGGCAGAGAGGGGATGGGAGGGAGGGAGGGAGGGAGGGAGTGAGGGAGGGGAATGAGGCAGAGGGGATGGGAGGGAGGGAGAGAGAGGGGGAGGGAGCGGGAGGGAGGGAGGGTGTAGAAAGAGGGAGGGAAGAAGGTCGGGAGGCAGGGTGAGTGGAAGGGAGGATGTCAGTGAGGGATGGAGGGAGGGAGGGAGGGAGGGAGGGAGGGAGGGAGGGAGGGAGGGAGGGAGGGAGGGCGGTGGTACCGCAAGCAGATATCATTTGGACCAAAACCGACTGGCTACAGTATTTCTTCAAGACATTATATAGCACGACAATCACTCCATAGGACTGCTCAAAGTGCTTTACACTTCACACCCTGGCAGACCAATTCATTCTAACGTCAATCACACTTCTACCACAATGCAATTAAGTACTGCATATAGACAATTCATTCATTTATACCCTCCACTGTCAATAACCAAGTACAGTCAGGTGAACTGAGGCAAGTTAGAGTGAACAAAATTGCCGAAACCAAAAAGCGACAGCATGAGGATTCAAACACTGGTTCTCTTGTTTGACAGTCCAGTGTTCTAACTGCTATGCCACTGCGCCCCGCAGCCTATTCTAGTAATGGTGTAGTAGCTTTATAGCATGGCAATTCCTTAGCCGCTACCAATTTCCTTTAACAAATCAGGCCATCTTTCATCTAAGATCTTGACAGACGTTTTACATCAACACGTTTTTACATATAACCCACCTGAAATTTAAACGAATAACTTCTCGAAGAATAGTTAAGAGAATAAAAGTCCAAGTTTATCACACACACCACATTCAGAAATGTGACTGTCAGTCATGAAACTGCCAAGTCATTGTGACAAGCCACTCATAACAGGCTGATTTGGTGACGCGTTAAAACTTGACATACAATGAGATTGAAACATGTTTTTCTGTTGGGTGAATGGTTGAGTATGTCATTGTTCACACAGAACGCAAACTGATTCATGGCACAAACGACTCACACATGACCGAAACGTGACTCTCACATGACCCACACATGACTCATACATTACGGTTAATGGGATATGACAATGATTTTAATATGCTAACTGATCTAGTGCTGGGTTTCCTAAAATTATAATGCCAAAATAGTATTAACTTTCTTTATCTCAATTAAACAATATTTCTGTTCTAAATTAACCATAAAATTGTTATAAAATGGGAATTCAACAGACCAGTAAATTAGTTTTTATATTCAAATGGAAAGATTTACTTGTCTGTCTTTTTATAGCAAAATACATGTATACTGTCAAACTTTTAATTTTAATGAATGGTTATTATTTCACACCAACTGTGTCTGTAACACAACTTTAGGTAGACTCAGCAATATGTCCACTAGGATAATCACTGTGTTCTACAAACTGACTTACAAATCCATCTAAGTCAGATCACTATCGTTATCCCAAGTGTTCCTCCAGACATTGCACAAATAACAAGTCTATTGACCAGCTAACGTTTCTAATCATAGTTTAAGACCACTACAGGGGCGGTACCTATAAATTAAAACAACACACGATACATTATAGTCACAAATTGAAACATATAATAATTAATAAATTAAATTACTTGAATATCTGTATTCGGAAACAGTAAAGATTACAACATTATTGTTTATGTATACAACAGAAATCCACATAATTTGGCTTTCAATATCTGCAGAAAATTAACTCTCTAAGTTGAGGAAAAGCAGTAAGTTCACGCTTCAGTTTATAACATGAACCAACCCCAAATGTACACTCTGCATGAACCAAGTTGTAAAAGTGTCACATGTGAATCTCTCTGTCACACAAACTTTGAAAATCACATTTCCACAGCTTCAGACACAAAGTTTTCATTCTTTACAAAAGATACTGCTTAATTCTTTCATCATTTTTTGGTTTAGTAAATTTATGATACATGACGGTACTATCAGCCAATTCCTTTAGGGCCTATGTAAAAAGATCAAATTAAGTGAAAATCACCCTAAATATTGCATTATTGCACCCACCTGTTGTGAACCCCACCTTAAGGTACGCCGCCATTTTACATAATCAACTCTGCTACAATCTACCTGCTGTGAGCCGTATTACGTTCTCCGTTTCATGCTTCAGTGCACTCTCCATATAATTGTAGCCTAGTGTACATTTTTCTTTACATCAAAACCTGTTTGTGCCGCGCCAGTTATATCACAAAATACTTTCTCAAACATGAATGACGTCGGTGTGATTATATTTTTAACTGCCCCCACTTTGCTGCATGAGAGAACACAAATGTTCACGTACGAGATTCAGACTTTGCACAAGGAGTGTCCACTATGACGTAGGGTCATTCCGGTAAATCAACATTATGGGTGAAGCATGTGAACTAGCAAATGGGTTAAAATTACGCAATAAAAGGAGAGGATCCACACTCACTTCAGGAGACTCAAGAGAGATTTCATGGGATTGAAAGGAGAGTAGAGAATGAGCGATAGGGAGATAGGAGAATGAGAGATAGGGACAGTGGAGAATGAGTGATAGGGAGAGAGGAGAATCAGAGTTGGGGGAGAAGAGAATGAGAGATAGGAGTGGAGAATGTGAGATAGGGGAAGTAGAGAGTGTGAGACATGGGAAGTGGAGAATGTGAGATAGGGAAGTGGAGAATGTGAGATAGGGAAGCGGAGAATGCGAGATAGGGGAAGTAGAGAATGTGAGATAGGGAAGTGGAGAGTGTGAGATAGGGGAAGTGGAGAATGTGATAGGGGATGTAGAGTGCGATAGGGGACGTGGAGAATGTGAGATAGGGGAAATAGAGAATGTGAGATAGGGGAAGTGGAGAATGTGAGTTAGGGGAAGTAGAGAATGAGAGACAGGGGAAGTGGAGAATGTGATAGGGGATGTAGAGAATGTGAGATAGGGGAAGTGGAGAGTGTGAGATAGGGGAAGTAGAGAATGTCAGATAGGGGAAGTGGAGAACCCTTGACTTGAAGGGAAAGTCCAGTATTGATGTGAGCCCCTCTGGAAAGAGAAGGATAACAATGTAACTCAGAGAAAGCAAACAATGCCAAGTGTAATCTATAAACGGCTTGCATAGTCTGTGTTAGCTGTTCCATGGCTAGGTCATCCATGCATTATTAAAGTATTGGACAGAAGGTCCACAGACTTGTGCGATATAACAGATAGATCAATAAAAATGTGTACAAGTGTCAGGAATATTTCAACATGAACCATTGTTTCATTTCCAAAGCACAATGACCAGTTATCAGAGCATTGTTACAAATGGCCGCTGCCAAATTCTACGTCTGTAAAATGTGAATGTTAACTTCGAGTGACCCTGATAACTCTACAACCATCCTGGTGAAGGGCCAAGCGACCCGGGTACTTGTCTTAAAAGACGGTCTCACACCAGATGATTCTATTCAATATGCTTGCATATAATGTCAGGCCCAGCAACAGAGAGATCAAATTTGATGCTAATAATATCTCTGATCTTGCTTGTGCTCAAATTATATAAAACCCAGGTGAACATTCTGGAAACTACACTGGATTATCACTAAAACATAACCAGACACATACATACAGAGCAATTTGAAAATCCATAAAAATGTCATCAACATGGCAAACAATTACCATTTGAGATTAAAATAACGTTGGACCTACTCTGTCAGAATTGAAAGCTTTATAGCAGAAAGACTTGATTTTTAATACAGGCAAACATTACACTTGAAAATAAGCACATGCTACAGGAAATGTATTTTCATCACAATCAATAAGGATGGAAATTAGCATCTGAAGTCATCTTGTTGCCGATATCAGGGGAAAGTGGTCTGCAATAATCATTGGTGACACAGATCATTTTATTCAAGCCGTAGATATGTATATCATACACAGGTGTGCATTACAAACTAATTTTGGACATTTATGACTTTAAAAATGTGTCAGTTATAAAATAGTATTCACACAAGGAAAATATCTTACATTTCCTGAACAAAATGCAATTTTCACTAACTAAAATGTAATTTTCACTAACCAAAATAGGATTTATACTAACCAAAATGTAACTGTCACTAACCAAAATGTAATTTTCACTAACCAAAATGGAACTGTCACTAAGCAAAATGTTATTTTCTCTTTAAAAGTGACAACAAATGACTACTAGCCTTCAAGACCTCCGACGACCATCCAATCCACTCTCCAGAGTCTCTACATCTCAAATTAAATTAAGGTTTAAAAACTGATTTCCAGAAGAATACCATAAAGTTTGAGAAACAAGTCAGAGAATTACAGACCAGTGAGTTTAACATTGGTGATTTGCAAATTATTAGAATGTCTAATTAAAGATGACATGGTGGATTTTCTTGTTAAACATAATTTGATAAACCCATCTCAACAGGAGTTTCTAAAAGCAAGGTCATGCTTAACAAATGTGCTTTTTTTTAATATATCACTAAGTGGGTAGAAGAGGGATCACCAGTAGATATCATCTACCGGGGTACTTAGATTTTCAGAAAGCTTTCGAGAAAGTGCCACATCAAGGATTACTGCTTAAACTAAAGGCCCATGGCATAGGAAATGGTATAATTAACTGGATAGAAAAATGGCTGATTGACAGAAGACAATGGGTAGTTGTTGATGGGAGGCTTCAAACTGGAAATCAGTTTTGATTGGGGTACCACAGGCATCAGTACTGGGACCTATATTATTCTTAATATATATCAACGATTTGGACAATGATATAACAAGCAAGGTGTTGAAATTTGCGGATGATACAAACGTGTTTAGAAGGACTAAATGTGATGGAGATAGATAGCATTGACAAGATGATCTTGATAGGTTGATCAAATGGTCTGAAAAGTTGCAAATGTTGTTCAATTTGGGGAAATGTAAATGCCTCCACACAGGACATGGGAATGAAGATGTACAATATACAATGGGGGGTTCTGTACTAAGTACTACTATAAAAGAAAAGAACTTAGGGTTAACCATTAGTGCTGATATGAAGGTTTCAGAGCAGTGAAGAATTGCAGCTTCAAGGGAAATCAAATCCTTGGATTAATTAGGCGAAATATAGCATGTAAGGAAAAAGAACTAATGTTACTGCTGTAGAAAACAATAGTTAGGCCTCATTTAGAATATTGTATGCAAGCGTTGAGGCCGTATCGCAGGAAGGACATAGATATGCTAGAAAGAGTACAGAGGAGGGCGACTGAAATGATACCAAAACGTATGGATCTTAGTTACGAAATTCACCTAAAAGAATGTGGTTTAACAACACTAGAGACCAGGAGTTTGAGAGGAGATCAGATAGAAGTGTTATTGAATTGAAAATATTGAATGTTTATGAAAATATTGACAGAAATATTATTTCTCAGTTAAGAAAGATAGAAGGACCAGAGGACATGAAGTTACATTAGTAAAGGAGCAGTGTAGATTATATATAAGAAAGTTCTCATTCTCACAAAGGACTGTAAATTAATGGAACAGATTATCTCCTGATTGTGTGGGTGCTAGTAGCATGAATATGTTTAATAATTAAATTGACACATACCTCAGAAGGGCGGGATACACGTAAATAAAAAGGGTCGGACTCTCGATAAACCAAAAGGCTTCCTTGTCCACCTGCCATCTAGAGTCAAGTCTCTGGGTGGCAATTTTGTTAAATCTTGTACAATGAGAATGTATTTCACATTTGACAGAACAAGAATTCATCCAGGAAATAATTGAAATGTCATGCATATTCCCTGACCATGAGTAAATATTTTACTTCCAGAGTTGTTCCTAACCTGTGTGAACTATAGAACAATTGCTCCCGAGTGACTGAACACAATATCCTGCTTACAACATTACGATCCTCCAGAAAAAAATAACTCCAATTACACGATCAAAAAACAAATGACTTAATCAATGTAACAATAAAATGGTGTAAATGCGACTACCATATTTGATCATGTTTATTATAATTATTCCATATTTTTTAACCTAATCAGTCACAGTTTCAGTGGAACTAAATTGCATTATCAAAACGTGTGCTAGAATAAATGACAACCAGTACACCATTTGGTAGATCACACACTGCACACTTCAGGTAAGTCACAGAATAATTATTTAATACTTCTTAAATTTCTCATCTATTTTTGAGATTTGACCGTACGTACACAACTATCAGAAAAACTCTAACTGTTGTAGTTTTTTAATTCAGTGCACAAGTGACCGCATTTAGAAAGAAGGGATGACGATCCACATGGAATATCCAGGCACTCTTCCAGAAAGTTCCCGGGAGGCAATCCTACCTGGACAAAAGCGACAGAGAATTGGCAGGTGGCCACGGTCGGAAGGAGATGCCTGACTGAGCATGCACGCGACCTCTTTAAATTTTCATCGGCCACACTCGGATAGGTTTTAGCCAATATGCCACATGGGACACAGTGCAACTACATGTAAGTATTGATTGGATTCAGTTGCACTACCAATGACCAATCGGCATGAAGGGAGCCCTTGACTGCAATCACATCAGTTACAGCATGAGTGGCAGAAAGACTTTCATGCCAACCCCTCAGGTACAAGACGGATGAGTTCTATTTACACAGGTGTGGAAGACACACTGTACCATCCCTCCATGGTTAAATCAAATCTCTGTGAGTTTGTGAATCAATTCCCAAAAGAAATGGTTGAAATAAATAGTCTTGCATAATATCAATTTTCATTGTCTGCAAATTTATTTGATCAAATTGTTTTGTTTCATTCGTGTGAAACATTATTGAACGCATTAAAAATAACACAAGTATGATTAATTTTAAAACTTGCATAAAATGTTTAATATAAAGTTAAAATGAAATGTTTCATGCGTATCACACATCTAAAACTATGATGAGTCTGGTAATGACTTAGAATGTAACAAGACAGTAGAGAAAAATTATGGTTACACAACAACACATTGTATAACTAATCCAAATGCAGCAGTGAACTGTAATTCATCAATAGTGAGTTGGTTGAATAACCAATTAATGAATCCAGTTCATCGCAGTTTGTCACTGTCACAATTAAAATACATGCATGTGACCTCTATCAAGCTTTGCTTTTGCCAACAATTTTGATAATGAATATATATACATGTGAATATATTACTATTGCAGCACGCCATCTCATAAATCAAACATTCTCGGACATAACTGACACTTAAAAACTTTACTTTATGATTTTTCATAAATAAAACCTTTAGAGGCCAGAATTTCAACAAAATATGACAGAATATCTCAATGCTCCACATGTTTGACATCCATTTTTAATGGCTTGACAGACCATTTGCTATGCAACAGATCATGTGATAGATGGGTAAAAAACAGACACTGCTGGGTATATCTACAGGTAGAGAAAACCAAACTTCTATAGTGCTCACCCAAGTTCCCAGGAACCTGATCTCAGGAGCGGAATCAACCAGTCGTTGAGCAAATCATAGGTAAAGACAGCGTGGACAAAGATGCAAATCTAATAATGTAGATTTATTTAACTCGCAAGTATTTCCCTCCTATTGATGGTGTTACAGATACACAAATGCAAAAGACGGTTTCTCTGTGTATTTTAGTTTGATGTTTAGCAAACATGACAGTTTCATGCAGACTGATACATTGATGCTGCATGTTTTCTAGGCCTACGACTATTGCAAGTTACATTAAAATGTCCCCACCTGCTCATTACAGTTGTGTGAACAAATCCTGTCAGTTTGGTACCCGAGGTAAAAACCACCAGGGAGAAAAGCATTATTTAACATACCCATGTAGCTCAATTATTGTTAGATATACAGCATTTACATATATAAACACATACACATTCAAATTAAGTTAAAAATGACTGAGACAATCCCTACAAGCCTCTTACCTGTATGAAAGAGAGAGCTATGCAGCTGTCCTCGACCAAAATAATCACACAATCGTCAGCGATAGGTAAATAAAAGACATTTCGACTCCGCCCTAAACCATCACATGTTGATTGGTAATTGCCGCCAGTGTGAAACAAACACAACTGGCTTTGTGTGATCCCGCAGCGATAGGTAAACGTGCTGGTTCACTAAAAGCGGGGAGTGAAAACCACGCTTCAGTGACCGCACTTGTTTTCTCGTCGTCAACGGCAACCACTTACTCAATGATGAGCTGCTTCAGTCTCATTTGAAATTATCATCAATATTGATTAGTTCGGTTGTTTCTTTGCTGTTGAGATCTGATCTGATCTCCTCATATGGAGTGGCATTATGCCTCGTGTCGGTGGAGATTATTACATTTTAAGCGACAGTAATTTTTGTTGTGCAAATTCTGCAATTCAAAGAACTGACACAAATGTAGCCATATGGAACATAGCCTGCGAGATGATATGATCTTCATGTCAAGAAATAATGATGCCTTCTGGTGGAATCAGTGAAGCGGAACCAGGTGGTATTTCAAAGCAATCAAACAAGGAAACACCTGCCAGTTGCAAGACAAACTCTCACAGGCAATATGCATCAGGATTAAAAATAGCAGGCATTTTATGGCAAGAACAATTTAAAGGACTGGTCTGGATTCAATCAACCATGATGCCATTACAAACAATTTTTTAGATATGCAGCTGTGTAACAAAATTACAGATTAGATGGATGGATGGACGGACGGACGGACAAGTGGATGGTGTCCTTAGAAGGCGATATCACTCTCTAGTGTCCTTAGAAGGCTGTATCACTCTCTGGTGTCCTCAGAAGGCGGTATTGCTCTCTGGTGTTCTTAGAGGGCTGTATCATTCTCTGGTGTCCTTAGAAGGCTGTATCACTCTCTGATGTCCTTAGAGGGCTGTATCACTCTCTGGTGTCCTTAGAAGGCTGTATCATTCTCTGGTGTCCTTAGAGGGCTGTATCACTCTCTGGTGTCCTTAGAGGGCTGTATCACTCTCTGGTGTCCTTAGAGGGTTGTATCAATCTTTGGTGTCCTTAGAAGGCTGTATCGTTCTCTGGTGTCCTTAGAGGGCTGTATTCCTTGCGTGTCCTTAGAGTGGTGTACCAAGGGAGCCATTGGAACACACACAACATGTACAACCAAACAACCTAAGTAACCATGACTATATACTGCCATCATGTATTTACACAGCGGATATATTTATCTATTGCTAGCTAAGTACAGCACAAATAAGGGGTGTTCATTGGAGCATGACCATGACCATGGAAAAAGAGTGAAGCGTAACCAACTACTTACTGGTCTTGTAGCCAGTTAAATTGTTGACAATGACACAAGTATGGGGGTGCTATGACTATTGACATGTCTGATCAGTCTACAGTTCATGCACCAGGAGGTATGCTGGGTAACATCAGACTCTTACTTCAATGGATGTATACCAACTGCTTTAAAAAACGTGCGAAGTCTAAGCAGTTACATAACGAGGCTACTGGGACAACATATTATATTCCTGGTCACACGGACCAACACACAACGGGTTCTTATCAGTTAAAATTAATAACTTTCTGAAAATGTTATCCAACAATACAGATATAACTACACTAAAACATGATAACTTTATTCAAAATATTAATATTATTATTCAATACTTAGTAAATTAACACAAAATATAAACTTAAATATGTAGTGGGCAAATGTATCATGATTTAAAATGATAAAATGTACGAACAACAAACATTGTAAAGATATGTCTGTAAGTGTAAGCACATCAGTGACTTGCTACAGAGTGTAAGCACATCAGTGACTTGCTACAGAGTGTAAGCACATCAGTGACTTGCTACAGAGTGTAAGCACATCAGTGACTTGCTACAGAGTGTAAGCACATCAGTGACTTGCTACAGAGTGTAAGCACATCAGTGACTTGCTACAGAGTGTAAGCACATCAGTGACTTGCTACAGAGTGTAAGCACATCAGTGACTTACTACAGAGTGTAAGCACATCAGTGACTTGCTACAGAGTGTAAGCACATCAGTGACTTACTACAGAGTGTAAGCACATCAGTGACTTACTACAGAGTGTAAGCACATCAGTGACTTACTACAGAGTGTAAGCACATCAGTGACTTGCTACAGAGTGTAAGCACATCAGTGACTTGCTACAGAGTGTAAGCACATCAGTGACTTGCTACAGAGTGTAAGCACATCAGTGACTTGCTACAGAGTGTAAGCACATCAGTGACTTGCTACAGAGTGTAAGCACATCAGTGACTTGCTACAGAGTGTAAGCACATCAGTGACTTACTACAGAGTGTAAGCACATCAGTGACTTACTACAGAGTGTAAGCACATCAGTGACTTGCTACAGAGTGTAAGCACATCAGTGACTTGCTACAGAGTGTAAGCACATCAGTGACTTGCTACAGAGTGTAAGCACATCAGTGACTTACTACAGAGTGTAAGCACATCAGTGACTTGCTACAGAGTGTAAGCACATCAGTGACTTGCTACAGAGTGTAAGCACATCAGTGACTTACTACAGAGTGTAAGCACATCAGTGACTTGCTACAGAGTGTAAGCACATCAGTGACTTACTACAGAGTGTAAGCACATCAGTGACTTGCTACAGAGTGTAAGCACATCAGTGACTTGCTACAGAGTGTAAGCACATCAGTGACTTGCTACAGAGTGTAAGCACATCAGTGATTTGCTACAAAGTGTAAGCACACCATTGATTTGCTACAAACTGTAAGCACATCATTGATTTGCTACAAAATGTAAGCACACCATTGATTTGCTACAAATTGTAAGCACATCAATGACTTGCTACAAAGTGTAAGCACATCAATGACTTGCTACAAAGTGTAAGCACATCAGTGACTTGCTACAAAGTGTAAGCACACCATTGATTTGCTACAAACTGTAAGCACATCATTGATTTGCTACAAAATGTAAGCACACCATTGATTTGCTACAAATTGTAAGCACATCAATGACTTGCTACAAAGTGTAAGCACATCAATGACTTGCTACAAAGTGTAAGCACATCAGTGACTTGCTACAAAGTGTAAGCACATCAATGACTTGCTACAAAGTGTAAGCACATCAATGACTTGCTACAAAGTGTAAGCACATCATTGATTTGCTACAAATTGTAAGCACATCAATGACTTGTTGCAAAGTGTAAGCACATCAATGACTTGCTACAGAGTGTAAGCACATCAATGACTTGCTACAAATTGTAAGCACATCAATGACTTGTTGCAAAGTGTAAGCACATCAATGATTTGCTACAAAGTGTAAGCACATCAATGACTTGCTACAAATTGTAAGCACATCAATGACTTGCTACAATGGCATTATAAAATATTATGGGCAAGACTGAACAGTTTGTCCTACCAGGAATAACTGGTAGTAACATTTGTGGGGTTGCTATGGCAACCGAGATAAGTGATACTTGTGGGACAAGACAGATGACTAAGTGCAACAGGTGTGGTGGACAGGTCCACTGGCAAGTCTCTTGACCAGTAGTGTACACTAATTTAGCTGTGACCACTGCCTACCATCAACTGTTATATCTCATGAGATATTGGTAAGCAATGTATTGGTTTGAACCCATGTTGTCAAACTACTACACAACCATGCAGACACTTATGTGTAGTGTCATATCTGGCACAGACACAAATCTTCTGAAAGACAACTGTTGTAGATATTTTCTGCATCAATTTCTGGGTCGAAAACATTTATATTTAGTAAAACAAACCGCCAGGTTTCTAGGAAAACCTCTTGTTTTGTAAGTGTCGGCTTTTTGCTTTCATGAATCTGGTCTTATTAATTCACAGATGGGATTCCTAATTAAGTGGCACGTTTTAAAGCAGAAAAGGAAAGATTCTAACCCATTCATTTCTTTAAAAAAATTTATTCTGCTAAACAGTTGAATCTATTTTTCTAAATCCACGATCCTATTAAGTGACATTACATGCACTGTAGAATATTTAATTAGACAGATGACCAAATGTCATATAGATGCATTTATCATAAATTGTCTTTTAAGATGTAATAAAATCTACTGATGACATTGTACTGACTAAACCATAATACTCTCACATGTGTTCAGATTAGTCTAAAAGGTTTAAGTAATTTCATAGAAATCAGAAATGTCCTACAATGGAAATATATTTGTTGTTTCTGTTTGTGTAATACTCACCAACATGATTTAGATTAGATACCCAAATCCTAAGTACAATTATTTCCTTAGCGCATGTTGCAAACACTACATCTATATGAAGGTGATAACATTATCAGTCTGTTGGTTGTTATGATGCATTATCATATACTTCAAAATTTGAAACAAATAAATTGTTGTACACTGAGAGAACTAATAAAACTAACATGTTTTACAAACAGCTTCCATTGTGACTAGTACACTGCCTACTCATCTACATTTGATACAGTTGAAAGCTACACTGCAAACAACAAAGTTATCAAACTTCATCCAACACATATATTGCAAGTTCACAAATATGCTAACAAATAATGCATTACAATTAGTAAATATACTAAAGAAGTATACAAGTTACATTCTTGCTGTAATTTTCCCACATTATGTACAAAATAAATTCTAAAATTATACATAAGTCTGCATTTTATTTTAGAATGACCACGAATATTCCATCAATAGTGACAGGTGTCTTTACCATGAGTTTGTTATTAGCTACATGTCATGTGACAGTTACGCCAACCCTGAAACCATGATTGACAGGTTGATTGAAGATAGTTTGTAACTAGTAAGCACTTCCTACAGGCAATCAGGAGAACGCTATGTTCCAGTTGTATCAGTCACAACTACAGTGCTCATATAAACCCATCAATTATTCAACACCAGCTTAAAGGTGCAATGATCACATCTAGTTATTACTGGGGGAGCATCTCAACGGCCATGTAGTTATTACAAGAGCTGGGGGAGCATCTCAATGGCCGTGTAGTTATTACAAGAGCTGGGGGAGCATCTCAATGGCCATGTAGTTATTACAGGAGCTGGGGGAGCATCTCAACGGCCATGTAGTTATTACAAGAGCTGGGGGAGCATTTCAACGGCCATATAGTTATTGCAAGAGCTGGGGGAGCATCTCAACGGCCATGAAGTTATTACAAAAGCTGGGGGAGCATCTCAACAGCCGTGTAATTATTACAATAGCTGGGGAGCATCTCAACGGCCATATAGTTATTACAAGATCTGGGGGAGCATCTCAACGGCCATATAGTTATTACAAGAGCTGGGGGAGCATCTCAACAGCCATGTAGTTACTACAAGAGCTGGGGAAGCATCTCAACAGCCATGTAGTTACTACAAGAGCTGGGGGAGCATCTCAACGGCCATATAGTTATTACAAGAGCTGGGGGAGCATCTCAACGACCGTGTAGTTATTACTATTACAAAGGGAAAGTTTCAAAGAAGTGCACGAATAGTAATTCCCCAGTATGAAAATATTTGCAAACTGAGATACTTATTGAAGTTAGATATATGCAACTATAATTTTTGTCATATCTTAATGATAGTTACATATCTTTATAAAGACGCACGTTCAGTAATTGTAGATAGTCATGATTAGTAATATTATTTAGCATATGCAATATATACACTTAATTGTGTAATTTGCATAGAATTAGTTACATCACGGAACATAAATACCATAATAATTCAGAATTTATAGCAACGTAATCATAAACTGCACACATTAAGAATAAAATTTCACAATTCCCCTATATTTGTTGTTCGCAATGTATCTATGTATAATCAATAACAGTAGTCGTTGCATTTTTAATGTAACTGGCCTCCCTATCAAAATAATCAATTATGGCTTACTACGCTCTACTGCAGGGCAAGATGAGAAGACTTGCACACTGGCTGAACGATACATTTATACCTTCTACATATTGGAATGATACACATACACCCAATGTTAAATAAGAACAGGCCAAATGCAAATCAATCTGACGGAATTGCTCATTGCTCAACGGCTCAAAATTACTTTACACTGGCAATAAGTATAATGCACGTCCACGCGCAAACAAACATGCACAACTGTCACATACACTCGCACAGAAACCCACAGAAACAAATATAATCATGCACTCACACACACGCGCACATACACATGCAAGCGCACCCACACACGCGCGTACACATACATATTGCTGTGAAACTCTAACAACTAACGGTACTTGACTCATACACACGCGCATCCCACAGAAGCCAACCGTGTCAACACGCACAGAAGTGACGTTTCAGTAATCGTACCAGTTCCACATGTCTCGGAACACACGCCCTACACACTGTGCCTAGTTCCTAACTACTCACCGAGCCAGCCACCAATCAGTTGTCAGCCTCATGCAAGGACTACATCGCAGGTGTCTTCAACTCCCACTCTCTCCCCCAATGCACCCGCTAAGACGGAATCATCATAGACCCGCGGCCACGCCTGCATGCACCAACGCAGCTCAACAACGACCGTTCACAAGGCTCTCACGCCAAAATAGCTTGTCTCGACTCTCACAACACCACTGCAAATCTGCAGCAACAATAGCACTACCACAACTGAAAGCCTGTGTGTTAGGAGTGGCCGAGACCGCGTTTGACTGCCTCCCCTCTGGGCATAGAGTCCACCATACCTTCACTGAGGCGCCATGCACTCTGGTCTTGGAATTCTCACCCTCTGTATGCCATGATGTAATCACAAAATGCACAACCTAAAATAGCCCTGGTACATGTGAACCATGTTGGTATTGATCAGTGTTCAGTGAACCGCGAATGTCCACTGCTTCTTGTGTATGGCAAGGACAGTTTCTAAGAATATACAAGTGTGGTCTGACGTCATCTATTTCTGACCAGGTCCTGACCAAACTGTCTAATCAGCGAGTCTCATCAACTGCCACCTGTCATTGGCCAGTCACAGGTAGACCCCGCAGCAGCAGAAACCAACACAACATTTGTTGTGAAAAGACAAAAACAGAAGAATTGATTCAGTTATATAAACTGTTGCCCTGAGCTTGTGATCTGTGAATTTAGGCAAGAAATGGAAAGAAGTTATCTTATTATTATTGGTAGTAGTACTAGTAATAATGCTGACGGTGTCACATGATACACAGACACTTTGTCACACATATCTAGTAGTTTTATCAAACTGATCATAAATTAAGTATAGTTATTATATTCATTAAGTAAAAATCAACCTTTCTCTAGATGTCACAATTCACAAAGTTCTACGAAGTTTAATTTACATCACCGTTTGACCACCATCAGTAAGCCTCATCAGAAAGACCTCCGACAGAGTCAAAACAGCAAGTTCAAAGAACTTTGTAATTTGAAGATAATTTGATTTTCTAAAAGAAAAAAGTACTATGTATTCTGGTTTGTTGGAATAAAACAATTTATAAGCATACTTTCTGTTTGCGTTTCAGTGCATCCATTGTCCGTTCCCTTGATGGTGATTTGACCGTTTTCTTTGATCTGCTGACTGTGTCCGAGCCTTGTCCTTTCTGGTGGTGCTTGCCTTCCTTCGAGGCCTGCAGACTGAGAGCTTTCTCAGTAACTGTGTCGTCTTCAGAGTGAGTCACAGGTTTAGAGTCAATCACAGATTTGGTTATTGCTTTCCTGTGAAGAAACAAAAAGTCAGATTGTTCAGAACCTGCAAGTGCTGCCTATGTATGTAATGTGTATCACCTGTATGGCCCAGTGTTCTGAGCACTAGGGTTTTCTAATTCTGTATCTTTGGACCCCCTTCAATCTGGAAAAAAGCCGGGTCCTTACACATCCGGGGCGGTTCTGATTGCAGAATTGGAATCAGTCAATGTGAAAGCAGTGGAATCAGAATCGGTTGATGTGAAAGTAGTGGAATCTGAATGGAATCAAATTTTGTTTTTAATTCCACATTTTTGTTTTGCTGCTGCCAAAAATACACAAAGTTAGGACAACGGTGAATTTGCTTCCAACGATGAATTTCATAAATAGTAGACTTTTATGGGATGTTACCAGTAGGTCTATTAACCAATATTAAAGGAAATAAAAACAAGGCATTACCTAAAATCCGTTTTCCATGTGTATACACAAAAGGTTAACATTGTATGTAACATTTGAGAACATTACAAAAATACAGAAAAATACATTTGTAGCATAAAAACACCTTTTGATTTAATTAAATCAAACAGCATTTTTGTGGACGATGCTAGCACTTCTATTAGGAAGGATACGGTAGGCCGATATTTTAAACGACGCCATTTTCATTCGGCCAGCCTCCCTTTCGATTTCTGCGCTTCGGAAAGGTAAACACATCCCACGCTTGTTTGTTTACGTTTTGTTTTGTTGTGTATTCTATACTCTACGTTGTTAGTCAGTACGTTGGACTTTATCCTCGTGCTTCGTTTGAAGTGTGCTGTTCCTGTTCTCAGTTTCGACATTATGTGATTTTCTATTTACAAATTGGAGTGGTCGGACTTTCCTTTGTTTCCGAATTGACAAGTAGGCGGAGCTTAATGATGTCTTTCGCCTTGGCTCACATTTACCGACTTTCGATGAGCTTTACGAAATTACTGCTGTCGCCCCGCACTGCTGGTGTTTTTGGTACAGTTCGTTTTAACTTAAAATTTTCCTTTTTTCGGGTGTAATTATTTTTCGATATGTTTTACTCGAATTAAAGCCACTGGCTAGCGCAAGCCTTTTGCTCTACGCTAGCGGCCCCCGCGGCGCTAGCTGTAGCTGTCAGTTCACAGAGTTTTGTGTTTTGTTATACTGTTTACTTATGCCTTTTTTGTTGGCTTTCTGGTTTAGACCGTTAAGGTTGTGCCCTATTTGTGGACAATTTAAGGTTGTGGCAGCTTTTGGCCGTCTTGTAGGTCATTAAGACTGTGCTATTTGTTGGCCGTTTGTTGACCGTTACGGTTGTGCCCTATTTGTGGCTTTATTAAGGCGGCCAGCTTTTGGCCGTCTTGTAGGTCATTAA
This sequence comes from Escarpia spicata, assembly GCA_963995525.1. NCBI lineage: Eukaryota > Metazoa > Annelida > Polychaeta > Sabellida > Siboglinidae > Escarpia > Escarpia spicata. The sequence goes on along the minus strand of OZ023205.1, from coordinate 14,292,101 downwards.
GACAGTGCCACTTGTTGGCCATTTGTAGACTGTTAAGGTTGTGCCATATTTGTGGCCTTTTTAAGGCGGCCAGCTTTTGGCCATCTTGTAGGTCACTAAGACTGTGCCACTTGTTGGCCGTTTATAGACCGTTGACCGTTTTTACATCTTTAAGGTTGTGCCCTGTTTGTGGCCGTTTTATGACTGTGCCAGGATTATGGCTGTCTGTTCATCTTAATGGGCTGTGAACTAATTATTTTAATATGGTCTTTCTCTTGCGGAAATGGATTGTTCTACCGCGCAGTATTCGGTTTGTAGGATTGTCCATAGTGCTTTTGAAATTAGTAGTATATATACACCTTTTAATCCCTTGCCAAGGTGTTTATGCATACAGGTTATAAATACAATTTCTCGTCAGACATTTTTTCTCATCTTTGGTTTTTCTTTACAAAGGGGCTTCACTTTTTGTCGTTTGCTTAAGCCTTTGTTTCACTACTGGTTTCATTGCCATTAATTAGGGAGGGTAATTTGTTTGGTTTTGCTTGTTTGCATTCACTCATATTCCTTTAAGCTGCGGTTTGTCTAAGTATGTGTTATCACACAGCTGTTTTGGTCAGTGGTGGACAGTTCTACAATTGGTGTCAGTATCTGCTGGTCTGCCTTTTTTCTAGTTTTCAGAATGTCCACAAGGAGAGGTCGTTCTGTGATGGTGCCTGCACGATATCGGGTTGGCTCGTCGCTGCGATCGTCTCGTAAGTGCCCTTATTCGGCCTCATCAGGAGAAAGCGCAGCTATGACGGCGACTGACACAGAGTCACATGTGACATCGGCTGATCACCCGGATCTGTCTGCAATGCAAGAGTAGATGCACGCCATGCAAGAACAGATGCAGTCAATTCGTGATGTCGTCATCGAAATGGCTGCAGCACAGCATGCTCCACTACCGACCGAGCCTGCAGCCATAGCTGAATCTGTGACTACATGGTCTCGGTCTACCAGTTCTGCAACTTTGGCAGGCAATGAGGATGTCCAGGGTGATGTTCCTATGGACATGGCTAGTTTTGCCTCCGTGCCCCTTGGGAGTCTCGTTGACTCCACCCTCAAATCCAAAATTTCGGCCAAGCAGTTTATCGACTTGGCACTGATGTTGGGAGACCCCACTTCCCAAACTACGGTGTTCTTGGATGTAGATAGCAGTTCCACAGTTGTGAAGTTTAAAGACCACAATGCAAAGAAGATTTCGACAATCGAGCAGTGGTCTGATGCATTCCTGGTGTATACTGCTATCTACACCCAACGACACCCTGCGGAAATTCAGGACATCCTGAAATATATCCAAATCATACGAAACATGGCTTCCGCATCCCGACCCGGTGTCTTCCTTGCATTCGACCAGGATTTCCAAAAGTAGTTGTTTTCCCCCACCTTTGTTGATGTCTAGTATATTAATTATCTAAGCTAACAGAAATGCTTAGATCGACTGGATTATGTATTCATGTATTTTATTTTGGCTTTTTGTTATTATAAAGCCCATATACAAACTCACCTTTCCTTTATGTGTTATCAGCAAACTAGCCACAATTTCTAGTATGTTTAGAGAGATAGCTTCGTGACACAAAAATTCAATTTTAAACCCGTCCTTGTAAACATGCTCTGAATGCATGGAAAGGGTCGGCCTGATGCAACTATGAGTCATATGTGACGTCACATCTCAGCATCCCGAAAAGTGTGCCAAAAATATGCATATTCGAAAATGTCCGGCTGCACAGCATAAAATGTGGAATTTTTAATTCATCGAATTTTTTAATTTTTTTTGGCTTGGTGAATATGGAAATAGATGGCAGGATGTAATATAGTATGAATTCAAGCAATGGGTGTTTTTATTCCCTTTAACCCATCATGCAGACTTGGCAGTCTACGCCAAATCACAGAATGTTGGCCCACACAGGTGAAATGTTGTCAGCTCCAGATGAATTTGTTTAAGCACTTAGGACTGACTCTCCAATGTCAGTAGGGTTGATGAATGGAATGTTAATAAACATCTCAAGAAGTGTTGTCTTGTCTTTATCACATTTATTTTAGTCATAAATCATGTATTTCGGGATACTTATTTTCTGCAAACACTGAAAACGGACAGAATTAACATCTATCAAATGAACACTCCCATAATGCAGAATCCACGGAATTTAACTTTTGAAACATGATTTAACCTCTCAAATGGAAATTACAATTTGTATACATAACTTTAAAACAAAATAGTAAACGAATAAGAGGATACTATGGCAGTTTAGTTGCAAAAACAATGTTATGCCGTCATTCATTCTAGATCTATATATTTATAACTACATATGAGGCTTCTTGTTATTTAGTTGGAATCGGAATCGCCAGTTTGGTTGGTTGAAGTTTGGTTAAAAATGTTAGTTGGAATCAGAATTGATGATGTGGAATCAACCCAAGGTATGGGTCCTTACAACAACAATGATGTCCAAACATGCTTAATCAGAAACGTTTTTGGGGGGCATTTTTATATTATATGAAATTCATTGCAATATAACGTTAATCATAAAATTATTACACCTCAGTGAGATGATTGACAACTTTTCATTCAGATTTTAATTTAACTCGTAGCATATTTCAGACAATTTGTAAACATCCCTGAACAGTTTTAATTTGGATTTTAAATACATGTGTATATTGCTCTGATTATTTAACTAACATGGTCCTATGCACCAGTTAGTACTGACACACATTCATGAGCCTATAGATGTCACTACTCACATTCTCTGATTTTCATATAATTCAACTATTTCACTGACTATTCACTCGCCAAATGTGTCATTATCAAAGTCAAACTCATTGGATGCACGTTACATGTTACGGTGAAAACTATTCACTCTCTATTGTGTTACAAAATACGCTTGCCTTAGTTTACAATTAATGACATACTACTATTATTGTAGAACTCACCTTTTCATTCAGTTTCATTGTGAAGTTAATTTTACTAGCAAGTCAATATCACATGCGTTATGTGTGTAAAATATGTCATCATAACCACGATACATGCAGTAGGTTAAGCCTCTAGGACTAGGTCCTAGGTCTAGGACCAGTAAATGTAATAATTCATTATTTTCAATATGTGGCTATACAGCCGGTCAGGCCATTTACAGTTTACTAAAGATTTTTGACGTCATTACTTTGAAATGAATTTAGACTGAAGAAGATTATCATTACGACATTAGGATCGAGATTGTACCTAAAAATGCGTAAATAATTTTAACTTACAGAGCCGGAACTCGGAAGTGGCATTCCAAATTAGATTCTTCTTCCAATACATGCCTAGCTTCAACATGCTGAGGATACAGGCGGTGACGTGGCATGGCAGGCGAACAGGAATTTTGTTTGTTTGTTTAGAGTGCAATATATAAGAACACAAATTATTGTGTGAATAAACAGAAATACGTGCAGAAGAACTTGTTAACGTCTAAAACATGGGGTAGTGCAAAGTCTGAATGTTGCTTTTAAACGCATCCAGGCTGTTTTGATTTACAATATATTGAGGGAGGGAATTCCAAAGTCGAATGGTACTGGGGAAAAAAGAATACAAGTGGTAGTTGCATCTGGAGTGAGGGATAAGGTAAGATAAGGAATGTTGTTTTCTAGTGACTACGTTTATAGGAATAAGGTATTGGTTTGCTGGTATACCCATTGGGCCATTTGCTATCTTGTACATCATACATAGTTTTGCATCAGTTCTTCTGTCTGATAGGGATCTCCATCCTAATGTCTGGAGCATGTCTGTTACACTGGAGGTATTGTGGTGGCGATATAAGACATATCGGGCTGCACGGCGTTGAATCATTTCTAGTTTGTTTATTTGTGTAAGGGTATAGGGATCCCAGACAGTACAGCTGTTCTCCATGATGGGTCTGACAAAGGTGAAGTAGGCCTGAGTTTTTATTTGAATTGACGGGACTTTGAGATTTCTGCGGAGGAAGCCTAGTGATCTATTTGCTTTTAGACAAATGTTATTTATGTGGGCATTCCACCGGAGATCTGAGGTTATGGTTACACCAAGATATTTTACCTGTGAAACAGTTTCTAGTGTTTGACCATGAAGCATGTATTGATTGTTAATGACAGTTTTGTTTCTTGTTACAGGTATGACATGGCATTTTTGAAGATTGAATTCCATGTTCCAGGTTATGGTCCATTTTCCAAGTTTGTGAAGATCTTCCTGGAGCACAGCTGTATTTGTCTTAGGCTTAAGGGATATATACATTTATGGTGTCATCAGCAAAAAGTCTAACTGTAGATGTAATATTGTCTGGGATGTCATTTATATAAAAGAGGAATAGACAAGGGCCAGGTACAGATTTGAAACGGCTTTAAAGTTTAATGATGTTAACATTTATAACTGTGTCATGTTAGATTAGCAAACTATAGGAAATAAACAGTAAGTATGATCCATGACAGAAAGGGGCGTGTTCGGTGTTGACGTCTAGAAGCGCGACCTGCGTAACCACGGTAACCGTCTAACTTACCCAGGCGAAGGTCGCGTTGCTGGCTCGTAGTCAGGCAGGTACGCCTTGAGCAGCGGCGGTAGTGTAGCCTTCAAAACTGCCGCCATCTCCACTTTCACCCGACACGATTCCTCGCATGAAACAATCCGATCTAGCACAGCGGTCAGTTATTTAAAAAGATGGCTGACGAGAGCGCATTTCACAGCAAAGCCGTCCCGCCGTACGCCATGTTGACAGTCACGTGAACAACACAACGCGCGACAACAGCGCGTAGCGGCGGGTTTGAACCACATAAATAAACTGCGCGAAATTTCAGACGAGTTCTAACCCAGTAATATCCTGTTGAAACTTTTTCAATTATATATATCATACATTTAGTCATGTTTCATTAAAACTTACACACTGTGATCATTGCTTGCTGAGCTTAACTTTCATTTGACATATTATAGTTATATGATCACTGCGAAAACATGTCAATTTATTTTGCAGTTATATTAAATTAATTTCTTGTTCCCGTCTATAATTTACGACAGACACATTTGAATGTGAAGCTCTTCAAGATCAGTTTCAATTTGTTACATTAAATACGATACGAGGTGGGGTGGTCACATGTTCGGGTGACCTTGTGGCGGAATGGCCCCACCTCTCTCTAGGGTGTGGTAATAGTTAGTAGTTTTAATCGTCTAAATGTCTGGGAGGCGTCTTTTTAATAGTTCTGGTGTATTACCATAATTTAAGTATGGTATTCTATAATGTGGGCCTTGTTTTTAGAATGTATAGATAAAATAAATGGGGCAATGTTTAAGACCTCAAATGGCCCACATTTGATTGTATTGTGTTTTAGCTAACAACTCATCCAATTATCGGGTGAATAAAAATAAATGTCAGAAGGTTATTCTGGCCACATTTCTTCCATATCTGGTGTTGTCTTGTTGCATTGCGTAAATGCTTTTTTTGCTGCAGACGGCTATCGTGAAATTAACGAACGTATATGTTCGTTAATTTCACGATAGATCCCTCTGATTAATAGCATGTGCATTTTTCCTATTCATGGTTGATTCACACTGAATCACAAAGACAACAGAGTCATGAAAGTTTACTTTTGATAGTGAAAAACATACTTTACATTGCTAGTCGCCGCCAGTGAGATCTGTCTCGAATAGAAGCATTAATTTAGATGGGTATTGCCCAGAAATAACAACTGATGGCAGCATCTTAGGATTCCCATATGTCAGTGTTTTTTTTATAAATAGCCACTGATTCACTGTTCCCTTTGATCCACTGTGCCCCGGTCTCCCATACAGTATGCGTATTTATTTACACTGATACCGGTAAGAACTATTAATTTTGTTGGTACATAATTATCCGATGAAAACGTCACATATTTCACATTAAAAGGATTTGGTCGTTTTTGTTGAAGACAGTTTTTATTTGCAGTGTGCAGCGACTGAAGCTGGGTAAGTCAGATGGCGGAGAGGGTCTCAATTCTGATCATATCATACATGGATCGAAAATACTATTTGAGCTGTTAGCATTATTTTTAACAGTATGTTGATACATGGGTTTAGCACCGACTCAATATTAGTGGGAACTATACCAAAAGAAAATAAACAATTAGTATGTATATGTCTCTCATTTTTAGAGCTATTACTCTTGGTAGCATTGTTGACAAATTGTTTGATGTTGTTATACTACCTAAGGAACAAAACAATGCGCTTGCAACATCACTTTTGCAATTTAATTTTAAACAAAATATGTCCACTACTCACTGCACATACGTTATGATGAAAACAATCAGTTATTACAATGCAAATGACAGTACACTGTAATGTGTATGCACTCGTGTTAGATGCCAGCAATTAAGGCATTCGACAGAGTCAATTATTGTAAGCTGTTTAAAGTACTTCTAAAACCTAAGGTGTCACCTCTGGTGTTAAGATTGCAGTTGTATAATATCATGTATACTATGCAAAAACTCCAAGTGAGATGGAACTTTAGTATGTCATCCCAGTTTACTGCCTGTAGTTGAGTCAAACAGAGAGCAATCCTTTCTCCTATTCTTTTCTCCATATACTGTATACAGTTAGAAAAGAGTGGTGTTGGACGCCACATGGGCAACCACTATACGGGTGGTATTGGATATGCAGACGACCTCATTTTGCAAATCCAGACTGAAAGTTTTAATCGAGATTTGCGAAAACTATGCAGGTGAATACAATGTAAATTGTAACGGTTCTAAGAGCAGATATCTGATTTTTAGAGGTCGTAGTTGTAAAACCAATAGCAGAACTGTGTTTTTCAATGGCACCGAGTTTTCTAGTGTCCAGGAGGCTGTACACCTGAGCCATCGTGTATCCGTTGTTAATAAGACTGGTTTAGTCGCCGATGCCACTGCTAAATTTTGGAGACGATTAATATGTACATGGCCGATTTTGGTCATATTAAGACAACTGTAAAGTGCAATTTATGTAAACAATATTGCTGCTCTTACTATGCAGCTCCACTACGGGATCTCCAGAGTACGGGTGATGGCACTATACCATTGTTAGCGGATAGTTTATCATTGTTGGTCATCTTAAAGGAAAGGTTCACAACATTTATTAATAAAGCCATGAATTCATGTTGCCAAGATATGTATTGAAAATCCATGGTAAAATAGTACTGCAAATTACTGTCACACCCTAAATGAATGTAGCACAATATATGCATGTGATATTCGCCGTGTGTGGCAGGCTGTGTATAAAACGAAATAATTTCTAATGTGATTGTTTCATACAAAATGTTACAAATTAAAAATGATTTTAAGACATGTACTATTTAAAACGATGACGATGTCAACCGAAATTACTATATTTTAAAGAATGTACAATGGCCATTTTCAATGTGTACGAAAATAAATATTTTATTTATTTGTATACGTACGTTGCAAAACTTATACATTTTAATTAACTTGCCAATATGTACTAAATGCTAAAAATGAAACGTGGTATTGTTCGGGTAACCAAGGAAAATCGCTTATTTTGTTACATTCCTTTAGCAAAAGGGTTACATATTACCCCAATTTCCCTTATGCTAATTTGCCTCGCTGATGAGTTGAACGCATTCACTAGATGGCGCCATAAGATTGTTTAGTGTCGATTGAAAACCACCAGAGGTAGCTTTTGAGAAGGGAGAAGAGGCGTTGCTATTTACACAACGAGCCTAACTTAAGAAGATGGAGCAGACGTCAAATCAACCGGCCGATCTGACACTTTTCCCAGACTGGATGTCACAGCTATCCTCAGAATTACACAGTGCGCCACTGAATTCTCTGGCAATACCAGGTTGGTCAGTGACGCACAATTACGTAACATATTGCGGCAGAGACACACTCACTGCCCAGTCAATTGTATCACTGTATAAGTGTATTAATCAAGTGTATGATGAGTGTGACAGTTTTAAAGAGTTTGTCATCGCACACCTGTGTCTGCCCTAGCTCTGCTTCAGATTTTGTTAAGTTTGTTTGTCGTAGTCATTTACAATAGACCCTGCTTGATATTCTAAGCAATATTTGAACCAAAAAATTGAACAAATTTGAAATAAAATATAAATTGTTTATGGGCGATAATAAGAGGATTGCGATTATCTCCCGATTTCGAATTCTCATCAGGGCTTAGCCTTAGGTCTTAGGTGATTTACTCCAAACAGCCCAAACTTGAGCTAACGCAGGAGTTGTATGGTGCTTGTTTGTGCGCATGCGTTGTGGGTAGTTTGTTTATTTATTTTATAGGCACTTTAGTCTGTTTAGATGATTGGGTGTGGTGAAAGGGAGGTTCATGATCGCTGTTTGAAACGCTATGGGGCTTTCTAGTTCAGTAATCGGTGGTGGAATCATATTCCAAATTCGAACTGCTCGGGGGTAGAAAGAGAACACTGCTGCATTGATGCGGCACCTAGGGGCTACATAGTGGCCACGGTTTTTTGACTGTGTTAGTAGACCTGGTGGGGGTGTGATGTTGATTATGTTATTTAATACCTTGTAAAATGTCATGGCTTGTTTTATAATGCGTCGTCGTTCAAGAGTTGACCACCCAAAGGGTGGCTAGTAGGTCTGCTGCGTTTGTTTGGCGTCTGTGGTCATTTCTGACAAATCTGGCAGCACAGTGTTGTACTCTTTCAAGGTGTTTAATTTGGGTGGTAGTGTGTGAGTTCCATATGGGAGAGGCATACTCGAGTTTTGGTCAGATTAGCATGTTATAGGCTGTTTCTTTTACTTCAGGTTTGCATGGTCCGAGGGTTCGTTTGATCATGCCTAGGACTTTTGAAGGTTTGGAAGCTATGTCAGTGATATGGTTAGCCCAGGTTAGTTTAGAATCAAATTTTATTCCAAGATATGTGTGGCTAGAGGCGGTAGAGAGTGGTATGCCAAAGAGTGAATATGAATGTAGTCTGGGTTTGGTTTTGTTTGTTATTGGGAGATGCACACATTTAGATATGTTAAAATCCATCTGCCATTTATTAGACCATGTTTGGAGTTTGATCAGGTCAGATTGGAGAGTTTCGTGGTCGGTTTCGGATGTGATTTTGCGATATATAATGCTGTCATCTGCAAAGAGACGTACGGAAGATTGGACATTTTCGGTTATGTCGGTTATGTAGAGTAAAAATAGGACAGGTCCTAGGACTGAGCCCTGTGGTACACCAGATGTAACATTTGTGCTGTCCGACATGGCTCCATTGACTGAGACTCTCTGTTTGCGATTGGTTAGAAACGATTTGATCCAGTTTTTGTGTGTTTCCAGTTATTCCATAGAAAGCTAATTTGGATAGGAGGCGTTTATGGGGGACTTTGTCGAAGGCTTTGGCGAAATCGAGTAGGATGGCATCTATTTGTGTCTTATTGTTCATAGCAGTCATCCAGTCGTGGACTGTCTCGATGAGTTGGGATTCACAAGACAGACCTGGTTGGAATCCATGTTGGAAGTGGAGGATGATGTTGTGTTTGTGTAAGTGTTTCCACATGTTGCTTAGAATGATGTGCTCCATAACTTTGCAGAGGATGCATGTTAACAAAATTGGTCTATAATTAGCAGGGTCTGATTTGTGGCTTTTTTGTGTATTGGTGTTACTAGTGCTTGGAGCCAGTCATCTGGGAGTTTGCAAGTGTTGTATGACTGCTGGAAAATGTGTGTGATGATGGGGGCAATTTCCACTGCAGTCTCTTTAAGGAGTCTGGCTGGGAGTTCGTCGGGGCCTGTAGCTTTATTTTGGTTTAGGTTTTTCAGTTGCTTAATTACTCCGTCTATCCCAATTTCGAGGGAGGGCATATCAGGATAGATGGATGGAGCTAGTTGGGGGACAGGGTAGATTTCTTGAGTAAACACGGAACTGAATTGGTTGTTAAGTGTATTTGCTTTGTCGTGATCATTTGTGATTGGTTGGTCGTTTGCTTGCAGTGTAGGGATGCCAATGTATTCTCGTTTGTTTGCTTTAATGAATGACCAGAATTGTTTTGGGTTTGTTTTTAGGCTGTCTCCAATGTGATTGTTTAGATAGTCTGAGTAGGATTTGGTTGCAGCTTCAGTGACTTGTTTTCGGAGTTGCCTAAACCTTTCCCAGTCACTATTACGTCCAGTTTGTTTTGTTTTTTATGGCTTTTGTTGCATTTTCTTTGCATTCTTATTATTTCACATGTTATCCAGGAGAGGTGGGTTTTTGCTTTGGTGTTGTGGCTGGGAATATTATTGTTGACTAATGAAGTAAGATTATTCCGGAAAAAGTTCCAATTTGTGTTGACATGTGTTGAATTTGGGTTCGTGTCAAAGTATGTTGTTGTTAGTTGTTTTATGTCATCTTTAAGCTTATCCCAGTTTGCAGATTTACATTGGAACACTTTGTGTGGTGGTTTACTGTTACGGATTGGATTTAGGTTTACGTTAAAGGTCACAACTTCATGATCACTCATGCTGGGAGTGGTGTGAGTGTTAGCAATTATCGATGGATTAGAAGTGAGTATGGGGTCAGATATATTGCCGGAATCAACTCATGTGTGATCGTTGACCATGTTTTGTAATCCAAATTCTCTAATTATTTCTAGCAGTTTGTTATGCTTGCTGGCAGTTCTGTTGTCAGTGGTTTGCTGCTTGCCCCAGTCAATATCAGGAAGGTTGAAGTCACCTGCTATAACTACGTTAGGAGAAGTTTTTTGTGATCTGTACAGTTTTGTTAGCGATTCGTGGAGAGCTTCAAGGGATTGAAGGTGGTCACTGGGGGGTCGGTAGTAGGATGCAAAGTATATGGATTTGTTTCATGTGAAATGGATTTTTGTCCATACTATTTCACAGCTTTCGGTGCTTAAAATTCACCAAAGTATTTAGAGGCCAGCTGGCCCCTGAACTCTCAAATTTAGGGGCCAACAAAAAAATTAGGAACCAGCTGGGGGAATAGCTGTTTTTGTGTACTTATGAAATATATATATAAATTATAATCATCAAAGACATCATCATGACATTGTGCAGACGTAGCGTCCCGTGGTTGGGGGAAGGCCTCAGCATGTCGTTTCCAAATTTGCCTGTCTTGCGCTATTCTCTGCCAGATGGTGCCCTTCCAGTATTCATCTAGTTCGTCTCTCCATCGTCTCACCAGTCTTCCTCTAGATCGTTTTCCTTCATAAGGTCTCCAGGTTGTGATACGAGATATCCATCAGTTATTTCATAGTCTGCTGATGTTCCCTGCCCAGGTCCACTTCCGACTTCATAATAACAGATTTTTTTAGGAAGAATCCTACTCCCAAGGGACTATCCATTAAAGGAGAGTGTGTGAGGAGAGTAGAGGAATGCAAATACCTCGACACCATCATTGATGCCAAGCTTACATTTGATCAAAATACTGCTGTAATTAATGGAAAGGGCCAGCGAAAGCTGTATTTCTTACGCAAGCTCAGTGTCAGCACACGTATTCTTCAAATATTCTATAGATGCTACATCGAAAGCTCTATTACATTTGGGTTTCTTGTATGGTACGGTGGCCTGAGTATCGTGCATTGCAACACTCTGGCACAAACCGTCAGGGTTAGTGGCAAGGTGGTGGGTGAAAAGCCGACCAGTCTAGAGGATCTGTACAGGCAATGGGCAGAGAGAGAGGGAAGGAAGGTCTCCTCAGATCCCAAACATCCCCTTTCCCATGCTATAAACTGTTTCTTCCTGGCCACCGCCACTTTCAACGCCCTAACTGTAAACTGAATCACACTCAGAACTCATTTGTTCCCTCGTCAATTAGACTAATGAATGGGTAACTGTCCTTCGTTCCCTCCATCTCTGCCAGTCTGACACTGAGTGAGCCTGAGATGATTTGCGAGATGATTTACCTTTTGTAACTTATTTAACTTATTTAACCGATATAACTTTTATTACTATTTTTATATTGCACGTATATTTGTTTTATTTGTTTTAATATGCTGCTACACTCCAAATGAATTTCCTTCTAAGGGACAATAAAGCATTATGATTGATTGTGATTGTTCTATCACATCTGTGACCTTTGTCTTCTCTCTTACCCAGTTGCACCGTATGTCAATGCTGGAAGTACACGAGTTATAAGACTTGTCTCTTCAAGCAGGTTACAAAGTTACCCTTGAAGTTGTCGCAGTGTTTGGTGAATCTGTCCAGCCAGCGGCGATTCTTCTTTGAATCTCCTTGTCTTGGTTTTTGTCTTTGATAATGTATTGCTGTCCCTGATAGACATGGCTTTCAACGTTCTCTATCTGCATGGTCTTGATGTACTGTATATTTGTCATTTTCTAGCATCACTTTTGTCTTCAAAATGTTCATCTTTAGACATTGTTTTTCACTTTCATTAGCTAGCTCTGCAGGATTTTTTGTAGTTCTCATATGAGTATGTCGTCGGCAAAACGAAGATGACCGAGATATTCTCAGTCTGCCTTCAAGCCTTTGGTTTCCCAGGTCAGTCTTTGGAATATGCTTTCGAGTGTTGCCGTAAATAGCTTGGGTGATATGGTGTCACCCTGTCATACTCCTCTCTTGATGTTGATCTTGTTGCTCTTTTTGTGTAGGTGAACCGTCACCGAGCTGTTGGTGTACACCTGTACTGCAGGAGATGTCTTTCAGGAGTTTGATATTACATTCTCGACATTTCTCTTTCAGTTGGTTTATGATGTGTATGTGGTCTGTCGTTGAGTACCTGCTTCTGAATCCTGTTTGCTCTCGTGGTTGGTTTTCGTCTAGTGTCTTCTCTAGCCTATTCGTTAATATCTTTGTGAGTAATCTGTAGATGTTTGATAACAGATCGGTCTGTAGTTCTTTAAGTCTATCTTATTTCCCTTCTTGAAAATGATCACCATCTTCGTTTTCTTCCATGCGGTGGGTATTTGTCTTTTTGATAAGCATTTAATATGCATCTTAGCCAGTGTCTTCGAGATGGTATCTTCTCCAGCTTTTAATGTTTCAATGTTTACATGGTCATTGCCTGATGTCTTCCCATTCTTTACATCTCTTAGCACTGCTTTCACCTCCCAGTTATCTCTGGTACTTCTTTCTGGTCGGTGTGAATTATGGTACTCTGTGCATTGTCGTATAGCTCGGTGTAGAATTTCTCTACCCTGCTTGTCTAGAAGTGTAATCAGTCTGTCTCGGCCTAGTGCCTGCGTTCTTCTTACTTTCTTCAGGCTTTTTGATGCCATAATCGTTTCTCGTATGATCTCTTGTTTGTACTTCCTGATGTCCTCCTTTTCTTTCTTATTGATGGTCTTGCATATTTGTGTGTACTCTATTTGGTTTTTATGCTCGCTGTTATCCACCATTTCTCGTCGTTTCTTCATTAGTGCTCGTGTCTGTGATGATGTTCTCGCTATTGCATGCCTGCTGATTGCTTTGGTTGCACTTGTCACACTTAGGTGGACCATCTCAGTGATGTTTTAGCTCATGGTATCGACGTCGTCTAGTTCTTGTAGTGTTTCGAATCGGTTTTGCAGTTCGAGTTGGAATTCAATCTTTTTTGTTCCTATTTGTGTGGTATCTACACTTGGTGGTCTCTTGTTTATCAACTTCTTCCTTTCAGCCTTGACGTCCAGTTTGATGTTGCTCATTACCATTCTGTGGTCACTTCCGATGTTGACTTGGTTGATGACAGTTACGTCAGTGATCATGTCTGGCCTGTTTGTCAGGATGTAGTCGATTTTGTTCTTTGTTTCTCCATTTGGGCTTTTCCACATCTATCTCCTCCTTGCTTTCTTCTGGAACATGGTATTCATGATTTTGTACTTTCTTGATGTTGCCCATTCTACCAAGTTGTCGCCTCTTTTGTTTCTCACACCTAGGCCAAATTTGCCTGTTGCCATTTCTGAAATGTTTGTTCGTTTCCCTACTTGCGTTTTGAAGTCGCTCATCGCTATCGTGTAGTGGGTAGGCTTTTCTAAGGTCTCATCCACACACACATATATATATATCAATCGAATGATCACTGTAAATATCATTTAATTATTATTGTCAATAGTTTGTACACATGTATTTATTCATTTTAAAGACATTATTATTTTATTTGGTAGTAGTAATGACATATTTAGCACATTGGTATTTTTTCATATGTACGCATTATTTTATTAATTTATTTGTAATGCCACTGTACAGCACCCAGTAATAACGATTGAGATAGGGTGCTATTTAAGAAAGTTACTATCATATTACTATTATAATTTTTTTTGTACATACCTTGTAGGTGCCATCATGACCAATATTTCACAACTAATGATGTTCAACTTTAGGTGGGTTTGGTCACTCCCAAAATTCACACTTCTACGTAACAAGATTAATTTATCTGAAATGTGTTTTTTTAAATTAATTTAGCACCAAAAATGGCACATGAAGACTCCAGCAGTTTGCAAGAGAATCTGGTTTCCAATATATTTTCACATAAATCATTTTCACGTGAACCACTATAGTCTCATTCATCCTTATAAGAAATAAAAGTTTTACTGCCTGGTGGCTATGTGAACATTTGTCAGTCAAACACACAGTAATATAAACTGATAAATTGAGTAATTATATGAATTACCATAATATATGGCTGAAGGTTTAAAGAAACCATAATATTGATAGCTGTTATAGATTATAATATACACACATTTCATAATACGTCATCCTCGAAAGCTCAAGTAGTCATGGAAAACATAAATGCAGGGTTGCCTACTTAACAAACACAATTTCTGTAATCACAACCCCACTACTTGGCCATCAATCCCCACCCCAAGGTCCACCTTTTGGCCAATCCAGCCCTTCTCAGAAGTAGACACCGTGACAAGTCAGCCCCATTCACACTGCCTGAGAATACTGTTACGTTCAGGAAGTTACTAATTAAATTTAATCATACTGATGACTTCAGTGACTTGGTAGGCTTTGTAATGCTAAATTGTTCCAAGTGAATGATGACATTCTCAGCCTAACAAGATTTAAAAGATTGCCACCCAGAGAATTAACTTATTGAGAGTCCAACCCTTTTTATCTACGTGTATCGCACCCTTAGACGTATTTCATAACTAAGATTCTTCAGTTTTGGTATCATTTTGGTTGCTCTCCTCTGTACTCTTTCTAGCATATCTATGTCCTTCTTGCAGTATGGCCTCCATGCTTGTACACAATATTCTAAATGAGACCTAACTATTGTTTTGTACAGCAGTATTATTAGTTCTTTTTCCTTATACGCTATATTTTGCCTAATTAATCCGAGGATTTTATTTCCCTTTGAAGCTGCAATTCTGCACTGCTCTGAAACCTTCATATCAGCACTAATGGTTAACCCTAAGTCCTTTTCTTTTACAGTAGTACTTAGTATAGTACCCCCTTTGTATACTGTACATCTTCGTTCCCATGTCCTGTGTGGGAGCATTTACATTTCCCCAAATTGAACAACATTTGCCACTTTTCAGACCTTTTGATCAACTTGTAAATGCTGTCTGTCTCCATCATGTTTAATCCTTCTAAACACTTGTACCATCCGCAAATTTCAACACCTTGCTTGTTATATCATCATCCAAATCATTGATATATATTAAGAATAATATAGGTCCCAGTACTGATCCCTGTGGTACCCTACTAAAAACTGATGTCCAGTTTGAAGCCTCCCCTTCAACTACTACCTGTTGTCTTCTGTCAATTAGCTTTTTCCTCTCCAGTTACTTATACATTCCCTATGCCATGGGCCTTTGGTTTAAGCAGTAATCATTGATGTGGCATTTTCTCAAAAGCCTTCTGAAAATCTAAGTAGATGATATCTACTGGTGATCCCTCATCTACCCACTTAGTGATATCTTCCAAAAAATATAATACATTTGTTAAGCATGACCTCACTTTTAGAAACCCACGTTGAGATGGGTTTATCAAGTTATGTTTAACAAGAAAATCCACTATGTGATCTTTAATTAGTCTTTCTAATAATTTGCTAATCACCGATGTTAAACTCACTGGTCTATAGTTCTCCAATTTGTTTCTTGAACCTTTTTTAAATAACAGTATAATGTTTGCTTCTTTCCATTCTAAAGGAACCACTCCCTCTTCTAATGACAAGTTGAAAACTGTAGCAAGTGGTATGTTGATTTGTTCTACAAATTCAAATAGTAGTTTGGGTGGAATCCCATCCACTCCAGGTGATTTATTATCCTTTATAGCAGTTATTTTTGTATAATTTCCGTGGTTACAATTAACTGTCCTAAATAGTTTGATTCCGTCCCCTTGAACTTAGCCTCTGGTACTGGCAATGAACTAATATCTTCCCTGGTGAACACCAAACTAAAATACTCATTCAGGTCTTCTGCCATTAAGAATTCCTCTGATATTATATTTCCAGCACTATCTTCTAGAGGACCGACCTTATCCTGAACTTTCTGTTTGCTCCGAACATATGCATAAAAACTGTTGCTGTCTTCTTTTATATTACAAGCTAATTTTTGTTCATAGCTTATCTTCTAATTTCAGTTGTAGCTTGGTTTAGTGCTTCTTTATAAATGTTGTAGTCTTTGTAATTTCCAATACGTCTATATGACTTCCACATCATTTGTTTGTATTTAATTTTTCTAATGGCTTCTTTCGATAAGTGTTTCTTTCTGGATCATTTCCCTTGTTTTTTCAAGGGAACAAATTTATCGACGATGCATTTAATTTTACTCTAATATATTCCAGCATTCTGTTTCTGTCTTATTCTTCAGTGTGTTATTCCAGTCTATCTTTGCTAAATATTTCCTCATGTCCTTGTATCTTCCTTTGTGGAAATTTCACAAAACACATTCTTACCCCTGATTTGTTCTACCACATGTTAAGAAAGGAAACTATCCATTGTACTAAAACAAAAAACTTGTGGTCCTCAGTTCCTGTGCTCTGTACAGATTTCCATTGTATATGACCATGGTTAAAATCCCCCATA
Organism: Escarpia spicata; assembly: GCA_963995525.1. NCBI lineage: Eukaryota > Metazoa > Annelida > Polychaeta > Sabellida > Siboglinidae > Escarpia > Escarpia spicata. The sequence goes on along the minus strand of OZ023205.1, from coordinate 14,275,194 downwards.
ATAATACAGTCCTATTTGCTCACTTCCCTTATAGTGTTTCGTACCTTTTCATTCTCTTCTGTGTTTATGTTTGGACTTCGACAAACTAACCCAACCATTAACATTGAGTTTCCTGTAACTATGTTACACCAAACAGCTTCTTCACAATCTGCTTCTCTTTCTAATTTTATTTCATAAACCTAGATAGATTCTTTAATATATAAAATAACTTCACATCCCCTTCTTCCTATTTTATCTTTCCTAAACATTACTTATCCTGTCAGTCCTAATTCGGCACCTGATATATCGGTGGTGGCCCATGATTCAGTTATACCTATTATGTGATGGTCAATATCTTCTACCATAATGTTTAGTTTGCTTCTTTTGTTTACTATGCTCCTTGCATTTAAACAAACACATTTTTTTAGGCTTCTCTGTGAATCCCCCCTGTGCATCTAGTTTAAATCTGTCCCACTGTCAACCTGCCTACTGTGCTGCGCCCCCTTATCACTAAAATTAGATCACTACCACTGCCCTGTTCATCCACTTCACGTTGTTCCAGTTCACTCAGCTGGATATTTGTGTACAACTAATCTTCACACAGAAACTGAGAGCGACTTGGTATTGCAAAAGTGCATTGAACATTTCAACAGATTGTACATCTAGTGCTTTATAAGTTATCCTTTTGCAGGTTCCCACAACTCGTTCTCATTCTACCTGAATAAGGATGGGGATCTTGGACCGGACGTGTCGCGCCTCATCAGGGACCTTGCAAAGGTGTTTGGAGCGACTGTCAAAGACATTGTCAAACGATGGTCCACCACGCAGACCCTGGACATCACAAAGCAACTCGAGTCAGGGATCCGCTACTTTGACTTTCGGATCGCAAAGAAGCCAAAGTGTGAGGACGTGTTCCTGGTACACGGTCTCTACGGGCAGACGGTGGAGACCGAACTGACGGCCATCAGGTACTTCCTGAATGACCATCCCAAGGAGGTGGTCCTCATCGACTGCAATCATTTCTACTGCATGACTGAGTTTGACCACAAGCAGTGTCTGTCAATGTTTCTGGAGATCCTTGGTGACATAATGTGTCCTGTGCTGGACATGGACAGTGTTAGTCTGGAGACGATGTGGCAGAATAAGCTGCAGGTGCTGGTCTTTTACCACTGTGACGTCATCCATGAGTACCTACAGTTCTGGCCCGGCTCAGCCATCCCATCGCCATGGGCTGACACAGAGAAGGGAGCCAAACTAATCCGCTTTCTTGATCAGAATTACAGCAGCGGTCGAGACAAGGGTACGTTTTACGTGTCTCAAGGGGTGTTGACCCCAGCTGACAGTTATGTTATCAGCAACATAACAAAGTCGCTGAAGGAATGCCTCTCTGTCCCGTTTGCGCCCCATTTCATGGAGTGGGTGAAATCAAAGAGGGCAGGACAGGAATATCTGAACATCTGCTTGTTTGACTTTGTCGAGATGGCACAATGTATACCCACAGTGATCGCTTTAAACAAGGGTAGTGTATAGCCTGGGAAAGTTGTCACTGCACTCAATCACAATCATTGTCAATTTGTATAATTGTTGCAAGTTATGTCAATATCTAACAAGTGGATTTGTGACAGCTGCTGTTATGAAAACATGATCTTGTAATGATAATTTCATGGTACAATAATTTATTTACACATTGTATGTATAATATATATATTATATATACACAAAATAAAACTTTGATTTATGGTCACTCTGGTAATACAGCCACATTGCAATTATGGCCACCCCTCAGGACAGTCCCAAATTATTTCAGTAACAGTAAAGCATAGGAACTTAGTCCTACTAATATGGTCACCTCAGTATGGTGGTGATCTTAATAGTGAGGTTCCACTGTGTACATACATATATATATTTATACCATACTATTATATATACATATATATTACATGGCTTCAATCAGATGTTAAATGGCAGGTTACATTTTGATGATTTATAATTAGTTAAATGATGTCTGAAAATAATTTTGCGTGTCAATGCAGCAATGAGAGAATGCCACCCTGTTAATTATTTTTTGTTTTATTCCCGTGGCACTTCCATGGTTGCTACGTTGCATTCTATCCAACAGTACTGCTCCATTCCCATGTAAATCATTGTTTCACTGCAGCTTCACTTCATTGGCCCTTTCAGGGTCGTTGCATTGATGTGCACAATAGTGGACTGTTTATAGACAGCTGTTATTTCACACGTTTGGAAAGTATGGCCATTTCCGTATAGATGGAGCTGACAGATAAAATCTTGTGCAGAAGGCATTAGAAAAATAAGTAATTAATCTTGTGGTAGGATTCATTAGAAATCTACTGAAACATCTCTTGGCCTGCCTTATGTATTATAAAAATTATGTAGGATATCTGTAATGATCACACAATGACGTGCTCATCAGAATTTGTCACATGTATCACTTAATGTTTTTTAAATTCGCAGAGCCAACCACGTAAGCATGATGTAGATGACTGGTGAGCTACAACATCCATACAGATATGATGCACTGAAGCTGGCCTTCAGCTGAATTACATCTGGTTGTGCCTGCATTCTAAACACATTGTTTATGTTCACAGCCTTGTCCTGCCACTATGTTCACAGCCTTGTCCTGCCACTATGTTCACGTTGGTGCAGAGGGACTGATAGTGAAGTTATTCATGTGGCTAGCGATGAATAATTTACAGTCTTGCCTCAGCTCACAATCATCTTGCTTTTGTGGTAGTTAATTTTATTTTTAGAGAATTGTGTGCTTTTTTGAAACTAGGTTTCCGTGTGTACAACAGGATGAACAGCTGAATGTGTTGTACCAGCTTACTGCAGGCTTGTGCAGGTGTTCTGTTCCTGTATTCTGACTGGCAAAATGTCCTATGGACTCATCACACCTCCAGTGTTAATGGGTGTAATCAAATCTGAGTATTTAGAATATCATATTTTATCACATTTCCAAGTAACAAGTTCTTTGTTTCTTTATTTCAATGAGCTAGCATCATATATCAAGTTATTATCAGTTGTATCCAGAGCAAATCACGGACAAGGCTGTTTGTAGATATGTTTAATGAATGAAAACATCTCATGAGTGTGGACAGATGAGTAATTCAGAATGCAGTCAGCAATCAGTAGTTTACTCATGATACAAACCAGCAGTTTACTTTGGATACTGTTTGTAATCTCTTGTTGACATTCGACCATGTTGATTTGAACAGTTATTATCAATATGTCATTGCTTGCCTTTCATGGTCACCCTGGTGGTGGTGGCAGCAGCCATTGTTGTTACTAGCCTTGGTCACCCTGGTGGTGGCAGCAGCCATTGTTGTTGCTGACAATGTTCACACAGGTGGTGGTGGCATCTATTGTAGCTGCTGTCGTTTGCCCATATAATCAATGCTGACAGTAATCTACCTGTTATTTAATGTGTAGTAATAAACTACAGGCATATCACACCATAAAAACTGTATCTTGTTTTGTTATTGTCAGCTGTTCAGTTTATGTAAATATTAACCATTTCCATACTTTGCAGGACAAGTACAATCCTGGTCAATTTATAGAATCCTTGTGACATTATATAGAAGCTCTCCATTCATAGCACCTGTGAGACAACAATATGACTGCTGCTGTGCAAGGATTTTGCTCAACGTCTAACAATGCAAGTAATGACATGACAAAACCAAATTTGACTGGCTTATTTCCCATCATTTAATTTCCTGTACAAGAACACATTATTGACTGTAATTTTCCTTCCCTCTACAATATTTGTATACCTTCTCTCATTTGCTTCGAGGATTCGTTTCTTGTACTAACCTCATGATAGTTTTAACCAACTCCTAATACTTAAGAAAGATGCCTAGAACTGGATAGGACAGGAATTACCTTAGATGGAGAAACAGGTGACTGGTTGGGTAGGGCAGGAATACCTTAGTTGGAGTATCAAGATCCGCCAGGTGAAGCGAACATGTTTATGTATTTGGATTCATGGATAGTGTAAAACTTGACAAAAACATCTAGGCAAGGTATACATTTCCGTAATTTATTCACACCCACCGAACACAAAAAATAAGTATTCATCAATCTCCTTGGGAGAATATTAACTTCTCAAACTACCTCTAAAACATTCATGAGGGAGACTCGTCAGCCTCATACACACTATTATCATTGATATGATACGAACATATCAACATCTCTTCCAAGTCAACTCTTATCTATACAAATTGTAAAACAATTCTTCTCTCATAGTCAACACAAACAATCATGACAGGTTATTACAACCTTACGCGATCACAATAGTGAAAGGTCTGGGTACTGTTACCCTCGAGGCCATCGTAATGTAAATATAAGTCGGACTGTTCGAGTCCAACGATACCCTATTTCGACACGGACGCTAACTGTATTCGCGGGTAGCCTCCCTACAGGTCACTCGGCTTCCCGAACAAACGTGTAGAAGTTGCTGGTCGTCACTCTGACCCGACACTCCGGTATTCTCTTTTAGAATAGGCATGAATGTAAGACTTCATTGTCTATTTACGCAAACGCTTCGTATGATTTCTCTGTCTTGGTTTGATAACCACACCATAGTAATATCTGGTTACAGTAGAGAACATAATATATCCTCCCTTCTATGCATAACTCTGGAACGGCGTAGTCTTTACTGCTCAAAACCCAGTCAGTGAACAATATACTGCGCATCTGTCATGTGACCCCTGCTGGTGCTGACATCATTGTAAGCATTTCACACTCCCATAGGTAATACAATAATTCAACATACATACATAAACCTTCACTATAGCGACATTCCCACACGCCATGAAATCATTCTGCATATATTTCCACCCGTACCACAATTTCTATTCATATAAAGCTGCCTACCACTGTATAACTATTACATGTTAGATTTAACTCTCCAACGTGTCTACCCTAACTACAAGGTAAGATTTTGAAAATCTTAATCTATGCCACCTCCCCAGTGCATTCAGACTATTGCATAAGCACTAGCCATCAGTCAATACACGTACAGGGTAACCCCTACTGTAGTCTTTCACAGTCGATAGCTACCTCTGTTAAGTTTTCAATACCAAATGTTGACATTACCCCTACCCAAATAGAACAAATTCCACCCATCCCTATACACTATAACTCATTGTTAGGTTCTGAATAATGATCTTTCACCCTCCCTTCCTGGTGGTATCCAACGCCTACTTCAAACGGCTAAGATAATCTGCATCCACATTCTCGTTACCAGGAATGGTTTCAACCCGATACTGGTAAGGTTGCAACTTTAATGCCCGACGCATTAGCCAGGGATTATACATTTTAGCAGATTTTAGAAATGCCAATGGTTGGTGATCGGTCTGTAACATAAATTTATGTCCATACAAATATGAGTTGAATTTCTCAATCGCCCAAACAACCGCTAGACACTCTTTCTCTACCGTTGCGTAAGACTTCTGAACATCGGTCAGCTTCTTACTAGCAAAAGTCACGGGAAAACACATTTCTTCACGGGTTTGTGCCGCACACCCTACCTTCTCGTCAGTTGCTTCTACATCCGATGTCATTCTTCTTGTTTTCTCGGAGTGACGCTTCAATCTCTCCTTCTCCACTCCGTTGCTAACCTCTTCTTCCTCTTGTATCCGCAGCCTCTTGTCTATCTCTCTGGTCTCTCTCTGTGTATCTCTCTGTCTCTCCCTCTGGTCCTTTCTTCTAATTCCTTTCTCAGTTCATGCTCTTCGTCTCGGTTGTAACCCTCTGGTTGCGTCTTCTCTTCTAAGTTTTGACAACCTTAACGACCACCTCTATCATCATGTCCTTGCACATGAGGATTTATCCCCGGAATGTTCCCTATAATTAATTCGCAGATGGGGTCAGTTAAGCACAATGCTTCCACTTCCTCAGTAAACATGGGAGTGTTAATGAAACATTCCGCCACAGATACTTCCAGAACCGTTCGATCCAATAAGACTAGCTTTTGCTTCTGTCCTGTGGATAATTTATCGTCGATAAGGTCTGTCTTGACTATTACACCCGGTATCCCTTAGTGCCGTAACAACCGTATCTCCCATTCTTCCTTGTGTAAGACAGAGATTGTTTTGTCCGTAACCACCGACGCTTCCAACAATGTGCAGTGAGCATCCACACTCTAAATAGGCTTTCCCATCAACGAAGGAACATTCATGCGGACAAGGATTAACCGTTACTCCCGAATTTTCACTTATCGCTGGCCTGGGTAATCTTTTCCCTCTATTCCCGGGTGCGGTTGGTCATCCCTTTGGGCAGTTACGCGCTATATGCCCTGGTCTCTCACATAGGAAGCATAATCTTTCACCCGGATCATATCTTGAGGGATTACCAAGTGAACATAGCCAGTTCCAGGGGGCACGCATTTAAGAATTGTTCCATGATGATTAACACTCTTAATCCTCCAAAAGTCGCCTCTACTTTTGACAGGTTTACCAATTTATCAAATTGATGCTCTAACTTATCCAGGAATTAGGAAGCCTATTCGTTTGAGGTCATACGTCCACTATAAAACTTCTTCCGATAGTCTTCCTTCGTTAATTGGTATTTTACCAGTAACGCGTCCTTGAGCTTATCATACTTGCATGCCTGATCGGAGGCTCATAGCCGAGAAAATACATCCAGTGCTGGTCCTACCAACAGTGACCCTAGGTAAGTACCATAACAATCATGGTTCCATCCTTCGTTTTCCGCATTCCTCTCAAATCATTGGAGATACCATTCCATAATATATCTCATCTTTCCCATCACAAAATGCGGGTAATTTGGGACTTCTTCCTATAATACCAACACTCTTTGTAGTGTCGCTCACTCCACTGGTGTCCTATCTTCGCTGGTTCTCAGCTTCGAGCTTCATTGCCAACAGTTCCTTCTCGTGTCGCCGACATGCTTATCTTTCCTCTCTTTCTTTGTCCCTTTCCTCTCTTTGCTCATTTTCTTTACCTCTAGCAAGAGCTCGCTCTGCTCTAATAGTAGAGACATATATTCAGCTATGTGTATGTCTCTATCGGATAACTCTTTGTAGATGTATCCTTATTTCTGGAAGAACTTCGGTACATGGGACGGACGTTTCCCTTTTGTTCTTCCTATCATCGTGTAACTTACAAAGTAGTCCAGTTGTATGTTACTAGGTACAACGTCTTCAGTCACCCATTCCGCTTTAGAAACATCTACGCACTTGACTTTGTACCATCGTTTGCCCTTATAGCATCTGACACGCCCAGGATCTGTGGAGTTTGCTTGACAAACCTTTTGGGACATGTGGACTGTGCAGCAACACTCTCTGTCCCTTCACAAATCCTGGGTCTCTGGCCTTCATGTCATGAGAAGTTTTGTTTTTCGCAATGTTGCGTTCAACATTTTCTGCTGCAAGTGCCTGCGACAGTTTTAAGTTATCCACAATATCTGTGAGGTGTTCTCTAAATGATCGGGGCTATGTCCTCTACATCCATCTCATATTCAACAATTTTACAATTGCTATTTACATCTTTGTTGTTATTTAAACAATTAAACAGATCGTCGTAATGAGATTTCCACATATTTACAATGTTGTGTGACCCTGTCATACCATCAATATCATTAGGAAGAGATAGATTACTGTTATTCATCAGCTTAATTTCTTTCCAAAATGCTTTGTCATCTTTACACAACAGTTTTTTAGCAAGTGATTCCTTTCTTTGTGCATCCTCGTTGTTTCTGATGAACCTCGTGGCACCTTTAAACCTAGCCTTAGCTCTGTTTTCATATCAAAAAGTGTATCTTGCCTAGGACTACCAGAGTTTTTCCATACGCTATATGTCTCTCTGAACAAATCATACAAATCAGATGCAACTGTTTTCCAACCTGGCAGGTTGAAGCTTTTACCTTTGGATGGTTTGGGTGTCTTAATAGTATTCTGACCAGCGGTGGTTGCAGCACATGTGATATCATCATAATATTTTGTAAGGCTTCTATATGTTCTACCTTAGTACAGTTGCGGTCTCTACATAATAAAACATCAGTTGGTATCTTAACACTTCTCAACAGGAATTATGACTGTACACCATAGTCATACATTATATCTTCACTTTGGACAGACCAATCAGTTTTCCTTGTAAAATTATTGACTGTCCCATGGTCAATGCCAGGAGTCAACTGTAAATCAATTTCAACTGCAACAGGGATATGGTCAGACTGAATATTACCATATAATGCATACGTCTTAGTTATGACATTGTTGCCATCTTCAGTCGAGATTAAGTGGTCCAACCATGAGTGACAACCCCTTGCATCACTTACATATGTATCTATTGCTTCTGGTAACTTAAGGAACCTAGTCCACTTATACTTGAACTGACTACAGAATTCTTTCAAAGAGACAACAAAATATGCATATTTTAATACATTCGCATTGTAATCTCCGACTACTGTTACACAAGTGCTGTTGCATTCAGCTAGAAGATTGTGCAGTTAGGTTAAACGATCAATATATTCTCCCTCGTTTTCATTTTTGTCCTAAGGTAGATAAATATAAAATGTATACAATTTCTTGTTTGATAACCACACCTTAGTAATATCTGGTTACATTAGAGAACGGGCTATATCCTCCCTTCTGTGCGTAACTCTGGACCGGCGTGTTCTTCACCCCTCAAAACCCAGTCAGTGAACAATATACTGTCATATGGCCCTAATGTTGACATCATTGTAAGACTTCCATCGCCCCATGGGTAATACAATAATTCAACATGTATATAAACCTTCACAATAGCGACATTCCCACACGCCATGAAATAATTCTGCATAAATTTCCACCCGTACCACAATTCGTTTTCATATAAAGCTGCCTATCATTCTATAATTATTACATGTTAGATTCAACTCTCCTAACTGTCTACCCTACCTATAAGGTAAGATTCCACCGGTTTTTGGAAAATCTGACCCTATGCCACCTCCCCAGTGCATTCACACCGTTGCATAAGCACTAGCCAGAAGTTAATACTCGTACATGGTAACCCCTATTGTAGTCTTTCACAGTCGATATCAACCTACGTTAAGTTCTCAATACCAATACCCAAATCGTGATATGGAGAAACAGGTGATTGGTTGGGCAGGACAGGAACGACCATAGTAAGAGAAACAGGTGATTGGTTGGGCAGGACAGGGACGACCTTAGCTGGAGATACAGGTAACTGGTTGGGCAGGACAGGAACGAACTTAGTTTTTAGGAACGAACTTAGTTGACAAAATAAGAAACTGGTTGGATAGCAGAGGAACGATCTTAGTTGGAGAAACAGGTCACTGGTTGGATAGAACATGAACGGCCGTAGTTGGAGAAACAGGTCACTGGTTGGATAGAACATGAACGGCCGTAGTTGGAGAAACAGGTCACTGGTTGGATAGAACATGAACGACCTTAGTTGGAGAAACAGGTCACTGTTTGGGCAGGACAGGAACGACCTTAGTTCTAGAACTAGGCGACTGGTTGGGTAGGACAGGAAATACCTTAGTTGGAGAAACAGGCGATTGGTTGGTTAGGACAGGAACGACCTTATTTCTAGAAACAGGCGATTGGTTGGGCAGGACAGGAAAGACCTTAGTTGGAGAAACAGGCGATTGGTTGGTTAGGACAGGAACGACCTTAGTTGGAGGAACAGATGACTGGTTGGGCACGACAGGGACGATCTTAGTTAGAGAAACAGGTGACTGGTTGGGCAGGACAGGAACGATGTTAGTTAGAGAAACAGGTGACTGGTTGGGCAGGACAGGAACAACCTTAGTTGGAGAAACAGATGACTCGTTGGGCAGGGCAGGAATGGTCTTAGTTGAAGAAAGAGGTGACTGGTTGGGCAGGACAGGCAAGACCTTACCTTAGTTGGAGAAACAGGCGAATGGTTGGGTATGACAGGAACGACATTAGTTGGAGAAAAAGGTAACTGCTTGGATAGGACAGGAACAACCTTAGTTGGAGAAACAGATGATTGGTTGGGCAGGACAGAACACGGACGACCATAGCTGGACAGGAACGAACTTAGTTGACGAAACAGGTGATTGGTTGGATGGGACAGGAACGATGTTAGTTAGAGAAACAGGTGACTGTTTGGGCAGGACAGGAACGTCCTTAGTTGAAGAAACAGGTGCTCGGTTGGGCAGGACAGTAACAACCTTATTTGACGAAACAGGTAACTGGTTGGACAGGAGCGACCTTAATTGAAGAAACAGGTTATTTGTTGGGCAGGACAGGGACTACCTTAGCTGGAGAAACAGGCGACTGGTTGGGTAGGTCAGGAACGACCTTAGTTGGAGAAACAGGCGACTGGTTGGGTAGGTCAGGAACGACCTTAGTTGGAGAAACAGGCGACTGGTTGGGTAGGTCAGGAACGACCTTAGTTGGAGAAACAGGCGACTGGTTGGGTAGGACAGGAACGACCTTAGTTGGAGAAACAGGCGACTGGTTGGGTTGGTCAGGAACGACCTTAGTTGGAGAAACAGGCGACTGGTTGGGTAGGACAGGAACGACGTTAGTTGGAGAAAGAGGCGACTGGTTGGATAGGACAGGAACGACCTTAGTTGGCAAAACAGGCGACTGGTTGGGTAGGACAGGAACGATCTTAGTTGGAGAAACAGGCAACTGGTTGGGTAGGACAGGGACGACCTTAGTTGGAGAAACAGGCGACTGGTTGGGTAGGACAGGAACGATCTTAGTTGGAGAAACAGGCGACTGGTTGGGTAGGTCAGGAACGATCTTAGTTGGAGAAACAGGCAACTGGTTGGGTAGGTCAGGAACGACCTTAGTTGGAGAAACAGGCGACTGGTTGGGTAGGACAGGAACGACCTTAGTTGGAGAAACAGGCGACTGGTTGGGTAGGACACGGACGATCTTAGTTGGAGAAACAGGCAACTGGTTGGGTAGGTCAGGAAAGATCTTAGTTGGAGAAACAGGCGACTGGTTGGGTAGGTCAGGAAAGATCTTAGTTGGAGAAACAGGCGACAGGTTGGGTAGGTCAGGAACAATCTATCTTAGTTGACGAAACAGATGTAACACATTCATTAACCTATACATGACGTAACGGGGTATTATATAATGCGTTCGCCGATAATGGAAAGTTTCGTCCCTGATATCTGTCAATTTCTTCGATGGACGGATACCCTCAACCAAGTGAACTTGTGTTCGTCCCAGATCGTGGCATTCACTTTAGATTGATGACCATGCAACGTCGATGAAAGCATCTTTAATATTGTCATTGATGGCAGTCGTTGAACTACACAATTTTACATGTGCACACTCTTTGAACTACACAGTCTTTGAATTACACAGTCTTCCATTTGACTTGCAAATGAACAGATATGGCACATCGAACAATCATAAGTGGAATGCTCAAGCCACATTTTTTTTTGAATGGATCATACAACATGTATTTTATTAACAGCAAACAAACTGCAATTGTTTTGAAAAGACGTATTCTGTTCGTCTACCCGAAATTAGCGGACGTATATGTCTACATCACTAAGACAAGCATGAATTACATGCACACCTTAATTTCAGTGAGTCTTTCGATCACGTACCAGTATGTGAACAATGTTAATGTTCTACCAAATTAATTTTGGTGAACTCGTTTTGGTTATACAAATATTATATCAGCTACCACAAATACACCGATTGTTTTAAGATGTGGTGGCAGGTGCAATGACAAGATCTTCGGACTCTCGATCGAGAGAAATCGGGTTCGAATCATGTGCTGCGGTATCTGGAACCATAGCCAAGTTCGTTCACTCTAGTTCGTTCACACGCGCGCGCGCCCACGTGCATGCGCACTCGCACACGCGCGCACTCGTGTATGTACGTGTGTGTGCGTGTGTGTGTGTGTGTTAGTGCGCGCGCGCGCGCGTGTGTGTGTGTGTCTGCGTGTGTGGATACTAAACCAGTTGAGGAAGCAGTTTTATTGACATCAAAATATTAATTTTTAATATTGGATTGCATTGTTGTCTATGTAATAAATATTTCGCACAACTTGCGCGGCCCAGTGGGGGCGCTCAGGATGACGAGAACCAAGCGATGACCCTTGGTGGCGCTGCAGTCGCACTCGAAGACACATTTGCCCGGCACATTGCGGCAGAACGAAGGGTTGCTTTGATAGGGGAGCATGGCTGACCGATCACCCTCTGTGTATACCATCGTCGCCGGGAAGTCGAGACAGTCTCCCCCGTCCAGCACGGCGGTCAGAGTGAGGCGGTCGTGGCCAGTCGGCAACTCGATCTCAAGGCGGAACGGTTTGTTGGAGTGCGGCGTTGTTACTTGCTGACAGGTAGCGTTGTTCATGTCGACGACGGCAGACACGTTGTAGTCGTTGCGGTATCCGGTCATTGTTAGCAAAGTTGGGTCAAAGTCTACAAATGGTTCGATAAATGTTGGATCGGCTAAAGATTATAACTATAGCAAAATGTTATCTTATCAGTGACCTCAAACCACCGTTGGATTTACACGCGCACACGCACACACACACACACACACACACACACACACACACGCATATCATAATGCTCGTGTGTCGATAGACTCTACATTGACTTACCGTCAAACACTTCTACTTCTGCCAAGTGGAAGTAGCCATTTACATTTGCTGCTAAGAACAAATAGCGTCCCCAAGCGTAGAATGGGAGCGTGCACCTCAGCATGACGGATTTCCCGTTTTCTATTTTTCCGTGCTTGGCACACTGTCGGAAAGGTGAGGTTAGTGGTCCGCCGCCAGTACTCGGCTCGAGGTCCGTCAGACCAATGGTGACGTTGAGCAGTCGATCTACAATTATCACAAGCGCTGAACAATATACCAATATATCACAAGCACATGTTACACGCCTGCGACTTCTAATATCCTTCTTTATAACATAAAACTAACGTAAAAGTAATGTAAAAGAACATCAAGTCATTCAAGGAAGACTTTCAAGGAGAAAAAGATGGCGGCCACGGAACGGAAAAGGTGGAGTGATCAAACTAGATATGGCACTAGATTCCCGCTGTTAACAGCAGAGCGGTGTGCTCCAGATAGGACGAATGGGGTGTGACATCCAGGCGGATAGCGAGGTGTCAAACTGGTCTTGGCATTTAAGTCAAGTCACGTGTTTGGGACTTCGATAACTGATGTTGCCACCCTACGTTGTTACATGTAGTTTCCGGATATGACGTCGCTGCAGAATATGCTGACTTACGGAAGTAGTGTCCACATATGTTGGTGAGTCGCACTCCGGAGACCCGAGCTCTCTCTTCCCCAAAGTCAAGTGCCCACCAGGCCACGTTTCCAATCGCTGTATGGAAGTACGTAGTAGTGTCTTCGTCGATGCCTTTGGAAGCCTCAAAACTGTTTTTGTAAAGCGTACTCATGAAAGCTTGTTTCCCCATAGCAATGTTCCTTTTGGTGGTCTCTGCAACACAAATGTCAAAATGTCGCCATACTTACTTTATTCGACAGTAATGTTTTATTTTCGAAAATGTGATGCTATTAAAAGTTGCAGCAATGGCATGTTTCTGACTGATCGACCGACTTCATTATTGCATCATCTGTCGTATTTGGTTTCGGCGATATTTGCAAGGACAAAATATGGACAGAACACGCCGTTTTTGCCATTTTTAGTCATTTAAACGTATATATACCTTACAAAATGTGCTTGCCATATACTTCTATAAAAAAAAACTTGAATCGTCTAGGTAGGTAAAAGCAAAGACTACTCAAAACAAAACGTTTTGCAAAACTACTGACAATACGGAATAGGATATTCCACGAAGACAAAATATTTGTAATTGTACACTTAGTTTTTTACTATTAACATTCTGTTTCTGTTCATCCGACAGCCCTTTGTAATAGTTTTACATATGTTTTAGTGTAGTGGTTAGTCTGTTCGTATATGTTTTATAACAATGTTCCGTTTCATCTCCTTTTGAGAAATCTTCGATATCAGTTATTTTTGTGGCAAACACTTTTCAAGCCATTAGTTAGCCATGGTTTTTCACGATTCACATTCCTTGTGTTTATTTTCTTTTGGTAGTATTTTGAACTTACTACACGGGCAAGATAACCAAGTCAACTTACCTTTCTGTTGACAGTAACGCCATTTCTTGTCTTTGTCGTAGTTTGAGGTGGTGGAGCACCATGGCTTTTTTGCGTCCTCCATTGTACAGTCGCAATACGTGTTATCGTTATAGACGAAGGGAAACACGCAAGGCGCCCCGTCACCATCCCCCCTGAACGTCTGATCTAAACACAGCACAACTTCACTCAATCAACATTGACGTTGTTTTATATATTCAGATGAACGTAGCGTTATGACAGTTAATTATACAATACTTTCCCAAATCAGAGCTGTCAATGTTTCTACTCGTTTTCATGTATAGGCCTATAATTTTAATGCCATTTCGTCTACAAGATAACAAAACCATATTCTCTTCGACACCACTGGTGAATGAGGATTACCACCAACCCAAGGGATATATATACCCTCCGAAGAGCTGACATCAACAGAAAAATTATAAAACTGAAAGGAGTAAGACTCCGCAGCGGGCACACGACGTCTTTTAATCGTCTTTTAGCAGTCGATTTTTGGTCAAGCGAACGACGTCTCAAATAATATTATGTCAAAACGACGTCTATTAGATGTCTTTCTGTTGAAATCACGCCGATGAATTGACATCTATTGGATATCTTTCTGGATAATTGACATCTATTAGATGCAGTTTTATTGACATGAAAACGACGTTGAACGTAGAACATTTACCGTTTCAGAATTACGTAAAAATGACGTCTATTAAATGTCTTTCCATTGACGTATAAATCACGCTGGATAAGTGACGTCTATAGGTGCAGTTTTATTGACATAAAAATTACAAAGAACCTTTTCCGTCTTAGAATGACTTAAAACGACGTCTATTAGATGCATTTCTATTGGCATCTAAATCACACCGGTGAATCGACATATTTTATGCATCTTTCTATTCTATCATTAACTTAGAATGCGTTCTCAAAGTGTAAGATTCTAATAAAATATCCGATATCCCGGAGGCTGACATCTTGCTCAGCGCGAGTGGTTAGACTAATAGGCGCAGAGCTGTGACGTCGGTTATGACGCGTGTGGTTCTCCACGTGTATACGAATACGCCAGCTCATTTATTGGTTTCTCATATCCCCTTCGATTTAGAAGCTTAGAGTTACTTTTGCATGCATTAACGAGCTTTATAATGCCATACCATTAACCGTGCGAACATAACATGTTTTCCAAGTTACATAAACAAATTAGTGGATATAAACATCACAATATACATAACAACAACTTATATAATGGAAAGTGGTATAATCAGCTGAGTATATATCATTACAGATGCTAATAAACGGTTGGCCGAAATTATGGGTTTACTGAGCGTCATAAACTTGACTAGTATTCCCAGTTCGACGACCAATAACTGGGAAGAGTAGGAACGCGTGACGTCAGTCTTTCCATGAAAATGGCGCTGTCCGTTCAATTGGAATTTTGTATCGTCAACAAGTTTTTTCTAGTAAACTACTGGCACGATAGTCTTAATTGTAGTTGCAAATGATTAGGTTTTGTTAATACTTTTAGATGCACAGACCGATACAATTACCTTTTCTTACCTTTTAAATCATTAACTATAAATTTGGTGTATCTCGCACAATGCACAGCAGGCATGGTGCCCCAAATACCAAATATGGTAAGTGCATGTTGCCCCACCCACCAATAATCCCAATAACTTTACATTGTGCTTACTCTTATTGACTTTGCTACACGTTATCGCCCACTGTACACTGTCTGATAAGCTAGTATCACCATCTGTACACTGTCTGATAAGCTAGTATCACCATCTGTACACTGTCTGATAAGCTAGTATCACCATCTGTACACTGTCTGATAAGATAGTATCACCATCTGTACACTGTCTGATAAGCTAGTATCACCATCTGTACACTGTCTGATAAGCTAGTATCACCATCTGTACACTGTCTGATAAGCTAGTATCACCATCTGTACACTGTCTGATAAGCTAGTATCACCATCTGTACACTGTCTGATAAGCTAGTATAACCATCTGTACGCTGTCTGATAAGCTAGTATCACCATCTGTACACTGTCTGATAAGCTAGTATCAACCACTGTACACTTTCTGATAAGCTAGTATCACCATATGTACACTGTCTGATAAGCTAGTGTCAACCACTGTACACTGTCTGATAAGCTAGTATCACCATCTGTACACTGTCTGATAAGCTAGTATCACCATCTGTACACTGTCTGATAAGCTAGCTATTAACAACTAACAGCAGAACCTTTCAACATGTACTAATGCGGTGCTGCAATATGAACTACACTATCAGCCCACATAATTACTTTTGGTGCACAAAAACTACTAGATTCGATAACTTTACGCAAAATAATGCGAGTTTCCCCAAGTGTACAAACAATGTGTGCTATATATTGTGTAAAACAACATATTGCTTTGTCGATTTCAATTGAGCCAATGGCATCTGATGCGTAGGGTGCCCCTCTGTGTACGGTGCCCTGGTCTCCCCTATGATATGTTTTGGTTTAAACATTGTAAAATATTTCAATAAATAAATCGTGATGTAACATACATGTACATATTATCAAGTTGTTTCCAGTGGTGTGTAGTGTATTTATGGTAAAATTTAAAACTGTCAAATCTATATAGGATCTTGATATGATATATTATATCAAGTTATTATCAGTGCATGGTACGATCTACTGACTCATCTTTCTCATATCAAGGATGTCTTTGAAAACTATGGCATTTTTCATAATCTCTCAACATTATACTGATGTAAAAAAAACACGTAAAAGTGATGTTTTCAGAAGTATGAAAGCAAACTAGTTATGATATTGTTTTGACATCTAAATACTTCTCAAGATCTGATGTATATTGACAATGTCTCAATATTGGCATATGGACTAAATGAAGCCAAAAGCGAAATATGTCTGATGTTTTTGGCAATGTTTAAAATAAGTGTCAACATTGACATTCCAGGCGATATAAATAGAGACGTCATCGTGTACACAAACAAGATTTGACAGTTACTAGGCATCAAAATATACATAATTTAAAATGTGTGTTTTACATATAAAAGGCGTCTCAACATTTACGTAAAATGACATGTAATTTACACTTTCATTGGCAACCTAAATTTGACCGCTAACATATGTCTAAACGACGCCACTAAGACATATTTTATGGTGAGTTTGTTCTGTTAATAGCAGCGCTGCTAGAGTATAAATTTCAGTCGATAGGTCTACAGGTGCTGCCTACGGCTACGTTACGCTGCCGCTGTCCGTGGGCTATCATGTTGAAACTTACAAAACTTAAAACAAGTCATTTGTAGCTGTAATTATTGATTAAAATATGTGGCCACGTTTGTATATATATATATATATATATATATATATATATTAATCAATAATTACAGCGACTAATGACTAAAGTTTTGCAAGTTTCAACATTATAGCCCACGGACGGTCATTTGTAGCTGTAATTATTGATTAAAATATGTGGCCAAGTGTGTGTGTGTGTGTGTGTGCGTGCGCGTGTGCGTGCGCGTGTGCGTGTGTGTGTGTATTTTAATCAATAATAATAAGTTTTGAGTTTTGCAAGTTTCAACATTATAGCACAGCGACAGCGTAGCGTAGCCGTAGCCGTAGCCGTAGGCAGCATCTGTCGACCTATCGACTGAAATTTATACTCTAGCAGCGCTACTATTAATAAAACAAACTCACCATAAAATATGTCTTAGTGGCGACTTTATGTATATAGAGCAGTTCTGGAAGGCAATAATTAAGCATTGTGGTGATATTTAATCTTTTATGATTTAAAAATAAATACATGACAGGTTATTATTATTTTTAATATATATATATATATATCTGTGTCCGATTTTGCATTTTTATACAGCTCGGTATCCAGTCACTTGCCCCTACAGACCTGTTCAATGAAATACAATATCACCTTCTCTCGAATATTCACTGCCACGCTGCAATTACTGTTCGTACTCATAAAATATTATATCCACCACTGTATACAGCTAGGTACTCACTCATTCAGCTGGGTGGTGAAGTGGAGTTATAATAAATGAACACAGTTGCCCAAGGTTCGAACCGGCAACAGGAGGACGTGAACCTGGGATCTACCCATTCAAAGTCATGTGATCTAACCACTGTGTGGCCTCGCTCATAGGACAATTACACAGACAACATTGGAGAGACAGAGAGATCATTTTATTGCGAGTACCTGATGACATGTGCGACATTTGACATACGTTCCTTCTGCGATAACGGTTACAATAGTAATGCTAGCGAGATTGCACTACAACGTGATATACAATATTCGTTCCTGCTGAGTGGTTGATGGTGTCTGCAATGTCGCGTTTAATCGCAGCAATTGCACTGGCCGTAGACGTGGTTGCTGCAGTAGCAGATGGCGCAGTGCATGCAGATCTTCTTGCACGAGTCATACTGGCACTTGGCAGCGCACATCACGGGAGCTGTGAGTACAGACGTATTCATAGATTATTTAAAGATAAAGGTAAGTTTTACATAGCGCAATATGCATTCCTTTGGACAGCACAATGTCTTTTATACTTTACTCCATGGCAGACCTGTTCAATCGAACAATATTTCGACTTATCCGGGAAGCATTCAGCCACGCTGCAATTAATGCGCGAAAAATATCGTAAACAAATATCCACCACTGTCTATAACCACGTACTGATTCATACAGCTGAGTGAACATGGGGAGCATAGAGTGAGTGAACGTGCCCAAGTCTCGCAACGAAAGGATTCGAACCCGGGTTCTCTCGATTGAGAGTCCGATGCTCTATCCCCGCACTCTACGAATTTCTTTCATAATTTTGATACGTTTGACGTACACATTAAAGCGAATGCAAGTAATCGTTAAAAAATAAAAATGCTGACTACTATCGTCATTTTGCTGTCGTTTCTTTTAAATACAACCTTGCTGGAATCGACTGGTTGATTCTGAAATAAATTTTCTTTTGCGCATGCCATTCATGACAAATAAGGCAATTCTTTCGCGTACAAAGTAATTTTTAAAACGATAGATTATATTATTTTTGTTTACAAATATACTTGTTTAAAATATATGCATACTTGTGATAGATCACACAGTTAGGGTACATTACACATAATACTAATAAGTAAATGTAATTATAGTACTTCGCAGGGTATCCAGTTTCTTTTTTTTTCTTTTTAGCAAAAAAATACAATTTACTACAATCTTGAATGACGCAATTTGGAATCATTATTTTGAAAAGATGTTACGGTGTATGGTTTGGATTGAATTGTGTAATAATCTGAAGAAGTAAATAACTAACTTTGGAATCGTCTGTCTCAAAACTCGAATTTTTCGGCGGGTGTATCACCCATAAAATTGAATTACAGTTATGACACTGATATAATTGTAATAATGAAATGTTGCCCTTTTACATGCTGCTTATAACTTCCTACTGACAAAATGTACCACGAGGTCTAAACCTTTGCGTCATGTCACATTTAGTGAATAAATTCATTTTGAAACAGAATAGATAAAACGAACATTCCATTACTGTAGGTCGACCAAACATACTTGATTTCACAATTATTCACGCATTTCTGCGGGCAGCTGTGGCGATGCCCAGTAAGTGAAACAAGGATTGAAGTTACAACAGCTTGTTTTAAAACACACACCTTTGCCAGCTCTGGCCACGCGGACAGCGGCCTCCTCCTCCTCCTCCTCGGCGTACGCCTGAGGCATGACGAGAGCGAAGATGCAAATAGCAGCGAAGAATACGACGAGCTTCATTCTGAAGATTACCTGCGTGCCACAAAAAATGAACGTTGCTTAATAAATACATTGACATCGATTTTGAACATGTGTATATAATGGGGTTGATCAGAGTAAGGTGAACATTATGCCAACGCATACCTAGGAGTACACAATATAAACGTTTTGATATTTCGATTATCTCTTATTTTTATCGGTGCGTGCCCTGTGGTTAATAACCCGTTTTCTTCTTTTTTTCTTCTTGTAGCCATCACATTAATTTGTTGATTTTTAACAATTTAGTTTTATACTGTGATTTTACTTAAATACACTTACTTTATTTATTATGTATGACATCAAAGTAGGCATACTCACCGATTGCAGACGACGTCCTTGGTGTGATCTCTCAACTTGCAGGAGTGATTCGGCAAGGAAAGATCTTCCCTTTAAATACACTCTGTCCAGCGAGTATGATTAACGTTATGCAAGTTATAAATTAGTCGTAACGACACGATGTGCGTGCTTGAAGAAATTACCCTAATTGTTTGTGTAGTCTTTGAAATCAGCCACTCATGAAAAATGAGTATTGTCACACCGGCAACAATGCTATACTCGCGTAAAAACTAAGAGAAACTACGATTCGTGCTGATATGTAATTTATTTAGTTGAAATGTTACACATTCACATATAACACACACAAAGACACGCACGCACATACGCATGGGATATGATTTGTGAGGACACACAACGCACTCATTTAAACGAATGAGTAGTCATTAAACCAGCCAAGCGTGACACACAATATGTTCACATCATTTTGCATTGAGTAAATGCATAACATATTCGAAAATCAGATAAACATAAATTAAAGCACATATTTTATAATCAACATCTAAGTACCTGTTTAGTATTTGTATGCGTTTTGTGCGTGCTGTTTTGAACTCATTATTGCAAACGTGTAGGCAATTACACACAGCCATTGTTTAACATTGGTTGACTATGAAGAATGATTTTGAATTAAATATATCTAAGTCATTGTTGAGATGTACATTTACTAACACTCGCTCAGTCGAATCATTTCAGTCATGTCTCGTTCGAATTCTAATAATACCTGAAACTGATCTATAACGGTTCACCCATAATGTGGCATTGTAAACACTACTGTTTTTCCTACTTAAACCAGGAAACAGACATACTACCACCCCAGTGCGTTTGAATGTATGGAGTTTTCACCTTTGAGATTTATTAATATAATAATTATATAGTTACCAACGACCTATTTGCAAAATACGATTGAATTGAACCCCGTAATAAAAGGCACAATGAGGAACACCAAAAGTAATATTGCGAGAAAACATGGAAGAAAGTCGTTGAACTGACACAACAGCAGCAGACACTGCTCAAGGTAGAGGCAAATGGCTGGACATTTGTGTGAGCCTTAAGTGCCACATCTACTAATGAGAAAGATACTACGTTAGTTATTTAAGTTAACACCGCACATGCTTAAAAGTGCTTCCTCAGTCCGATTTTGTTGCTCCACTCGTTTCAAATTAATCACGCGAATAAACAAACATACTGCGACATTCTAGCGTGTTTGTGCAATATAGATGTGTAGGCTTGGTAAATTAATCAAACAAAGTATTATCTTGTTCATTTATCTCTTTCCCATGACTCAATTCAAGTGTTTTTCAACGTTTGAAACGTCCATTGAATGCGCGATTCGATTATGTTTCAGTGTTGGTGTTGACGACTTTCTGTGATCCGTCAAAATCCATGTCATTTATCCATTTAGTAGGTTGAAAGCTAAATATCGGCCCAGCTATTCGAATAGGCATGTTACCAGATATAGGAACCACATTATCTGTTATGTAACAGGGGTAGATCAGTAAAATAAATGAAGTATCTTGTTCATGTTTCTAACTAGAAGTGGATTTCATAGGGCGTTGCCAATGTTAAATACATATGCTGGTTTAATGGTGTCTTTGTGAAGGGCAGCTAGATTTATTTAGTTTGTCTCCAAATTAAAGTAGTTCTTCGGCTTGGTTGGTCATACAAATAGAGTGATATCGTTGACAACATTTGTACCTCTTCATGATTGCTTATGCATTTTCGATGAATGATAATACATATTATTGACGCGTTGCATGTACCTGTAGCATTCTGAATGCGTAATCCAACACACATAGAAACACGTACATGCGGGCGTATCATTTTTTTGTGACGTCAGCCACGATATCAAATATTCCAGCTCACTATGTGCAGACAACAACACTGCTATTACAGTTTCTCACAGTAGGTCTGGCTTCGTCACGCGGTGAAGGCAAACACCTACATATCTACATGCTGCTTCGCTGAATTTTCACAGAGAAGGCGGTTTGATGTACAAAAGGAACAGGTGGCATGGTGTGAATTGGACACCGTTTGAGTGGCATTAATGGCCGCATTGCATGCTACTAACAGCTATTAAGTAGTTACACAGGAAGATCCATCAGTGTCACACCTTCGGGCCTCTCGAAGTGGTCGTGGTCAGGCAATCACAACGGCCCTGCTGATCCAGTCAAAATGCGAAAGTTCAGCTTGAACGTCACTGTCCGCGAGAGAATATGTCATTTTCCCAGATGTCATGTAAGATATATTATCTCGTTCGTCCATATAGTCCAATTTCACGTCATTGACGATCAGAGGTGTCTGTGAAGAACTGTTGATAACCAATACGGGCTTCTGAACGTTACATCTGTGAAGACTGTCGGAGTACGTTACCGGGGGCATTGTCCGTATTGCACATTAGGAAACATCTAAGGACAGTCAATTTATACAAGTGAGAAGTTGGAATTGTCCGTTACTTAACAAAATAACACGTTTTCCTCACTGCATACAACTACACATTGACATATGCCGACCACACACACACACGCCCCCGCACACGCAAACGCATGAACACACACATACCACTCGCCACGCCCGCATGCACGCACGCATGCACACACACGCGCGCGCACACACACACACACACACACACACACACACACGCACGCACACATACACACACGCATGCATGCATCAACTCAAATCGTGACATTTATATTGCGCCGTTCCAACAATCGTTGCTAACGGCGCCGTACAGAATGTTCGGGAAAACAGATAAGTCTTAAGGTTTTATTTAAAATCAGTGTGTGTCGTTGTTGTTGCAGTCAGCTTTTGCAGCAGCAAGTTCCATAGTGTTGGGGCTGCCACGCAAAAGGATCTATCACCCTAGCGACGTGTTGGACGTGGTAGACATAAATGATTGTGTTCACTGGAGCGCAAAAATCGAGTTGGCTGACGTCTGTTCAAACATTTGGTGATATACTGTGGTGCACAGCCAGTCAGTGCTCGGTGCGTGAATAGAAGTCACTTATACTCTACTCTGACTGTTATCGGCAGCCAGTGCAGCTTGAACAATAGAAGTGTGACATGTCAGAACTTCTTGGCGCCGTCGACAAGGAGGGCTGCCCAGTTCTGTACTCTCTGCAACCGTTCTGGTTGTTTCACAGGCAGTCGGTGGAGTAATGCATTGCCAACGTCAAGTCTGCTGGTAAAAAACGCATGTAAGACTTGTTCTGTCGCTGCAGGTGTTAGATAACGTCTTATTTTTGCAATATTTCGGAGATGGAAAATTGCAAATCTACAGACAGCAGTCGCGTGCGTCTCCATCTTCATCTCGGCATCGAACTGTACACCAAGATTCCGTACATTCTGAATTACGGTGACCAAACAATCTCCAATGCATAGTGTGCGCAGCTAAATTTTTTTAGTTGTTGCGCAGAGCTGAACACGATGATTTCTATCTTTGAGTCATTCAACTTTAAAAAGTTTGTCATCATCCACGTCCTGATCTCCGCTACACATTCTTCAATACGGACGACAGCCGCAG